>RWGY01000005.1:283784-883784 GCA_007726485.1 Eragrostis curvula
TCTCGTTTAGAATGGTTGTGGCATTTCTAATTTGAAGCACTAGTCCATCAATTCATGCTTTTGCACCGGTTAGCAATTTTAAGTGTTAGGATTTTGTGCATAAGTTTACCACAATTAATTAAAATTATTATCTTGGCACACTCTCTTATTTGCTCATAGTTTAACAAAATAGTAATGTGGACCTTTATAATAGTTATCCTGCAAAATTACAATATATGCCTTTCATCCATAATTATGTGTTTTTCTCCTTTATATCGCATTTGCATGTATGTACATCATCTGTTTCCATCAAACATTATCATGTCTTACCTATTTAATATAAAAATAAATATAATTATCCCTTGTTGTAAATATGTGTATTTTTTCTGCATATCATATATTTAGTTATGAATTACTCTATATTTTTCATCTATATTCACAATTTCCCTCTATATAGACACCTTTCATATGTGTTAAATATTTGTAGTTGAAATTTTAGCTTGAAACATGTGTTTAACATAAACATCTATATGCGTATATATGTAAATGTGGTCTTCATTGTGATACATATTAAATCATGCATTTACCTTTATATTTTTCTACATTAACTGATTTGAAGAGAGAGTAATTTAGAAACATATAAAGAAGCATCTTGGAGTATTTTTTTTCATAATGATAGAAAGGGGTAATTTAGATACAAAGTTAAGGGGTTATTTTAGATTATTTCAATAACTGTACAGGCCTAATTTGAATAAAATATAGTGGGTAATTTAAGTTATTTTCTATAATGGCATATGTGGAAAATTAGATAAAGATTTAGGGGGCTATTTAAACTATTTTTATAATGGCACAGGTGGTAATTTATATATAGATTTAGCAGGTTATTTAAATTCTATTGGCAATGTGTTGGCTAATTTTTTAGAAAATAGTATAGATCCAGTGATTATTATTGTTGATGCCAAATTTATGGCCAGATATTTCTGATATTTTAGAGAATTTCTAGTGTCTCCTGAAGATTATTGCGGATGCTACAAAAGAAGTCTCCAATTAGTAAGTAATATTGTCGCGCACTCACCTTACAGTTGGTAAATTAAAAAAGAGGTCCTTGTAAACAATAACTGAAACAAAATATCAAACAATCACATCGGTCATAAAGAAAAAGAAATCAGGAACAACCATCATATATACTCCGACTGTGCAGGCACACACTACCACCGACACTTAATGCTTCACACGAGTTGTGAACAATTTGGCACTCAGGAGACAACAGTTCATGTCTATATTGGTAAGCTTTGTTAACTTTAGTGGATGCTAAAGCAGATTGCAACGTAAGGATGATGCAGATGATAATGTAAGTGCATGATGAAGAGATGACAAAGTAAGGGCCCGGGTCAAGCATCTCGTCCTGACCTTATGGAGTTACCAAACCCTTGAGCGGGTGTGCATCTTGATGGGCACCATCATCTTTTCTAAAGATAGACCTCATAAACAAGGACCAATCTTAAAGAGGAAACAATCACATCACAAAGAAATGGGACGGATCAATCTAAATTTTTATTTCTATTTTTTGAAAGATTTGTACTGTGCCCTCCATCTTTACTTCAGCACAAATAATTAAAAGATTTCGTAAAGATTAAATAAGTAGCCCTTCTTGGTAGAAAATGAAGTTTATTGCGAAAAAAACAACAAAGTTAACTCCTGTCAAAACAACCTTGCCAAAGAATAATGTTAATTACAAAAGTTAAATCTATAATAGAAACATGCTTGGAAGAAAGTGGCATGAAAAAATGTAGCAATAAAAAATAAATCTGTATAAGTTAATAAGATCAAAAATGAAAAAGAAGGCTTAATTATTTAGATGTTATCATAAATGCTCTTAATACCATATCTGTCAGTGCAAAAGCATTAATCCGGTAAGCACCAGTGGATTCGCAGATGTTTTCCATACATGTTATCATCATCTATGTTGTTAGTATATTTTATTAATAATTTATTTTGGAAATATTAGTGTTGCCCTTATCTTCAACCTCTCAGTTGTTACGTATGAACAGATCAAGGTACCAGGGGGGGGGGGGGGGGGTGAATCTGTCACTTTTATTTGTTAACCTGACGAAACTTAAGGCTTGAACAAGAAGCTAGCCAAGCACACACACTAACAAGTCTAGCTAGATGCAACACCCTAAGAAGAAAATCTACTAGGAAGTAACAAGAGCACCCTAACAGGCAATTCTACTTGCAAACATAAAGACAAGTGTGGAAACAAAAATGAAAGTAAGGAGATAGAGATAGGAATGCTCATGATGTTCTCCCGTGGTATCAGAAGGATGTCGCCTTCCCCTACTCCACGTTGGGTCACTCCCGCCGAGTCTTGACCCGGTCCCTCCGCTCGATGGCGATCCCCTCTAGAGCACTCTTGACCCTCCGAGTGAAGACGCGGGCATGTCCCGCCGGCAACTTCTGGGTACTCTTCCGAGGGTAAGGCTCCGCTCTTGATGCGGTCCAAAGGGCGCTCCACTAGCAATGCTTCTTTCGAAGGGAAGCTCAAAGACCTTGAACACACTTGTGATGGCTTCCACAACCAACATGGATACATAGATGAGCCAGATATACATGACATCTAAACCAAAATGATGCCAAATTTTACATTCCATCCAGATCATAAAATGATGCCACAGTACAAATGGTGCCCCATAACACAACACACAGAACAGTTTAGTAATCCATCGAAACCAATCAGACTTAAAATGAATATCATCATTCAGATGTCAGAGATGAAGGATGCACCTGATCTTCCCCTTTGAATTTAGAAATAAGAGAGGATGTCAAGGTTGCCTTTCTTGCTGATTCCTTCCTCAAGTCCTGGGCATCCCGAGTGCGGTTTGAGTCTCTCGCATCTTGGGCTTGCTTATGCAAGGCATCAATCTCCCTCCTCTGTTCTTCAACTATTTGTTCAACTTGTTGACTTTCGGCTTTCTCGCGCTTTAGTGCTTTCAGCCGGGAAGAAATGGAACCTCTAATTTTTTTCTTTGATTGAAGGCCCGCAACTTCAAGAAACGTACTTGCTCGAACAACTTCACGAACAACACGACCAGGAGACAACAGTTCCTCTCCCTCTATAGATTCTTCCATTATCTCTCCCATCATCCTAGCAAAAAAGAGTAACAGGTCAAAGTTTCATCTTGTTAACAGATTTTTACAATGCCTTACATGCCATAAGAGAACATGAAAAGGAGAAAAGCACTTACAAGAGCTTTCTGAACTGTCTGACTAACAGAACCAGTTATCTGTGATGAATGGAACTCTTGAACAGCTCCATCGCAGTAGGCTCTTCATCAAATTTATCTCTACAATGATGTGCAAAAAATGTCTAATCAGCATTTAATATGAACAAATTAAAGGTGTCGACTGACTAGTTCGAAAATACAGCGGACAAATGCCTAGCATCACGCATATGCTTTTGATATGATGTAAAACGAACAACGTTTAAATGCCCGAGATCCAAACACGGTGTTTAAAATGATAACAACATCGGATGATCCTTGTGTTCAACAAACACAGCACAGGATAAAGGGGTGTCCATTCAGACCACGACCACTAAATTCTGCGTCCAAGCGGCTGCGACCACGACCAAGTAAGAGTTTAGCGAAGGGGAAGGGGGACGACGCTGCACGGACTGCCATCAAATGATCACTTCCACCAAGCAGATCCAAGTGTGGCACTTGAAAACAGATTCAGGCACGACCGAAAGAGCAACTGAGGGACGGCCAAGCAAGGTACCCGGCGCTGTCCTAGCAACCGGCATGACGAACAGAGGGCCGAGGCAGCAACCAACAATGCACCTGAAACTAGGAGAAAAGTGCACATGTATCCCAGAGGCAACCGGATCAATGCACTAGCGGCCGGATCTGTTATGCCGATGACAAGGGGTGCAGCAACAGGCCATCGAAGACAAGTGGAGCTATAGCCAGGGCAGCCTCTGATGTCCAGTGGTGTTACGATCAGGGCTGCCATCCCCGCCCAGCGGGGCTGCGACCAAAGCCAGAACCGAACGTCCCGCTCACTGAGGCTTCGGCTGACCACCAAATTGCACTGATCTGAAACTGTCAGTGTTGTTAGATTTTATACCTGTGGAAGGTTGCGCTATTATGGTGCGCATCTGTATCTGCAATCTTACATCTCTATTGCACGTATGCTTCAGTTGCTGAATCGGAGAGAAGAAAGGGGCAAGTCGTCACCGTCCTCGTTGCCGCGCGACCACGGATACAGCCACGGCCATGCGAATATGCCAACACCGCACGACCACAGGCACCACACGACCAAGGTGCCATTCACGATCACAACAGGGGAGGAACATGAGGGGTTGGAGGGGGACGTGGCTGGATCTGCGACGCTGTTTACGCCACGGCCTTCATCGAGCCACGCGCTGGCAACCAGATCTGCGAGCCGGCGACCAGATCTGCGCGCCTGCGGCCAGGCCAGATTGGAGGCGACCAGAGGTGGGAAGTCGTAGTGGCCGCGGTCTTCTTCTTGCGGGTGCCGCGCTTCTGGGGCTGAACGCGGGATGCGCTCCTTGAGCTCGTCGTCGTTCGTTGCTGTCTTGGTGGCGGCCGGGGCCGTCGGCTCCTGTTCAGCCAAGGCGATGTCGACGCCGGAGGATGCCACTCGGGGAGGGGCGAGGGAGGGCGGTGCTAAGGGAGGAGGGACAGGAGGGCGGCGCCAAGGGAGGAGGGAGGGGAGGGCGGCGGCGTGGGAGGAAGGAGGGGAGGGTGGCAGCGGCGGCGGCTAGGGCTTCCTTGCGCCCTCAAGTCCCTCAAGTTACATGACACTTTCTAGACATGACTTAATACTTCTTCTTTGCCCGATGTAACGTCAGGGTGAATTCGTGCATGGACTTTGCTTTGCATCCCTGCACTATGGGGTCAATCTCATTGAGAACCCATCCAATTCTTGTTGCCCCAAATGCTACAAGACATAAGTACTATAATTTCCATGGCAAAAGGCACATTCAACTTCCCTTTGATGTATATTAGCGCTAGAAGAGGTTGTATATTCTTTGAATAATTTACTCCAATAGTCGCCCAGCATGTTCTTGCAAAATTGCATTTAAGAAAAAGGTGCTGCAGAGTTTCTTCACGCTGAAGAATACAAATTTCGCAGGTATATGAATCCAACCCTCTTGTATTAACCCTGTCATTATCAACAGCCAAAAAAAACCTTATTCTTAAATTGACAGGACGACTTCCATAACCGTTTGATGGAAAGAAGGAGATCCCCCAATGTATGCCCATTGATATTTCTCATCATTCAATTCTACTTGGTTCAAGAAGACTTCCAGCTGCTCGAGCTGTTCATAGGCTGCCTCAGAAAGACACATAAAGAAAGTCGGCAGAGATGTAAGCACGGAATTCACCATCTGTAATTTTCCTCCTTGAGCCAGAAAAATGGAGCAACTGATAAGTCTTCTTCACAACAACACAAGTCCACTATAGCGGCAGACCAGTAAAACACGTAGCGGTTCGCCGCTATAGTGGAGCAGGTGGTACGGTTCAATAGGGTCGCCGCTAGAAACTATTATTAGAGGCGGACTGAAACGCCAATCGCTTGAAAGACAACCGCCGCTACAAAACAATAGAATTGTAGCAGCGGTTCTTGTTACAAGCCGCCCTGACAAAAAAGTTTTTAGCGGCGGTGTTAGTTTCCCGCCACCGCTTTTCTTCCCTCGGTCCCTTCCTTTTTAATTTAAACGGTCATTTAAAAAAGATAAACATTCATAGATAATATTTATATACATATTTATCGCAATTACACGCGATTAAGACGACATATAAACAAACTTATTGTGAATAAATGCGATTAAGACGGCCTACTAACTAAATTTATAAGAAAAAAGTAAAACCAAAAGATCCCTGGCGTCTTCACGGCAGGGGATGCGCCAAGTTCATGGCACTTCACTACGCCGGAGCCACCGCCTCCGGCTCCGGCGTCCAAGGACGCCATGGGGACGCCGCCGGCACCTCCGGCAGCCAAGTACCTCACGGGGCCTCCTCCATCTCCGCCGGCAAAGGACCCCACGGGGCCGGCTCCACCTCTGGCGGGAAAAGACCCCATCCGGCCGCCTCCACCTCCGACTCCGGCTCGGCGTCGACCTCCACCTCTGCGTCACCCTCCACCTCTGGCTCCTCGTCGACCTCCACCTCCGACGCGTCCGGCTGCGGCTCCGGCTCCGGTGGCCATGGGGCCCATGGGGAGGCCGGCGTCTCCGGTTGCGGCTCCGGCTCCGGTGGCCATGAGGCCCATGGAGAGGCCGGCGTCTCCGGCTGCGGCTCCGGCTCCGGTGGCCATGGGGCCCATGGGGAGGCCAGCGGCTTGTAGGGTCCCGCCTCCTCGAGGCCGGGCCCGCACGCCTGGCAGCTCTGTAGGAATCAAGACTATCCCCACAGACCAACACAAGTCTTTTCTGCGCACTTTGTCCTCACTCGTGCGCATCCGGGAATGACTTCCCGGTCGGTCACCCATCCCGAAATTGCTCCAGGCCAAGCACGCTTAACCTCGGAGTTCTTTCGAGATGAGATTCCGGAAAAGAAGTTGCAACTTGTTGATATGAGTATTCTATCAGTCCTATTAAGCCCTGGGCTAGGATGTTACATACTCACCCCCTTAGAAGACCGACGTCCTCGTCGGTCAACCCCAATCCAGGAACGTCCCCTCTTGGCCACGTCCGTGCGTCCAGTGCTAGCGCATGTGCCATGCTTTGTGACCACTCTGGGCCCACACCAGCCATGCGCACCATGCCTGCGCAACTGCGCCCACACGCGCCCGTGAAACCGCGAGGGTCGGCTCTGATACCACTTGTAGCGTCCCGCCTCCTCGAGGCCGGGCCCGCACGCCTGGCAGCTCTGTAGGAATCAAGACTATCCCCACAGACCAACACAAGTCTTTTCTGCGCACTTTGTCCTCACTCGTGCGCATCCGGGAACGACTTCCCGGTCGGTCACCCATCCCGAAATTGCTCCAGGCCAAGCACGCTTAACCTCGGAGTTCTTTCGAGATGAGCTTCCGGAAAAGAAGTTGCAACTTGTTGATATGAGTATTCTATCAATCCTATTAAGCCCTGGGCTAGGATGTTACACGGCTCTGGCTCCGATTCAGGTGGCCATGGCCTCTATGGGGACGCTGGACCCATGGCCAAGGCGCCGGGGGCCAAGGCTCCCGCCATGGCGACAACGATGAGTCCATGGACTTGCCGGGCGACGGAGGAGGTTGGCGACGGTGTCGGTCACGCTCGCACCAGAAGCGCGCGCGGTGATGGGGCGCCATTCGCCGGAGATGGATTGTAGCGGCGTGGCGGCGATTTGTAGCGGCCGCTATAATTGCTACCCATCATGGACAGTGGCAGGTCGACACACCGTCGCTGACATGAGGGGCGGCGTGGTGGAGGCGGCCGCGGCGAGGCGGCGGGGCTGCGTCTCGGCGGCCGCGGAGGGGCGGCGTGGTGGAGGAGGCCGCGGAGGGGCGGCATGGTGGAGGAGGCCACGGACGGGCGGCGTGGCGGAGGCAGCTGTGAAGGGGCGGCGTGGTGGAGGCGGCCGCGGTGAGGCGGCAGGGCTGCGTGGCGGCGGCGGCAACGACGTGGCGGCTAGTGTTTCGGGGGCGGCCGCGGCGGGGCGGCTAGGGTATCACGGTTTTTTTTTTTAAAATCATTAGTAGCGGCGGGTGGTGACATCACCTGCCGCTGGAAATGACCATTTGCAGCGGCGCTTGCGTACGTAGCGGCGGACCAGTGGAACTGCCGCTGTAGTGGGTTACCAAACGACGCTGCAGTGCGTTTGTGCTGTTGTGCTTTCTATCCTTTGTACAAGTGGAAGACAGTTTTGCACTGATGGCTTGTTAAGACCAAGAGGTAGGCCTAGATAGGTGAAAGGAAGACTTCAAACAGGACAATTAAAAGTTCTGGCTAGATATTCATTTCTCTCCTCTGCGACATTAATTGGTACCATAAGAGATTTACTATAATTTACTCTTAAGCCTGTAGACTCAGCAAAAGTGTTCAAGAGGGCCTTAAGAGTAAAGGATTGCATTGGGCATGCTTTCGTGACAAGTAAGGTATCATCAGCATATTGGAGTATAGGGAAATCAGCATTATGACCCATTGGAATGGGTAATCTCAATAATCCCTGTTGCTTGGCTCTATTGACTATTGTTTGTAATAAAACTGCAGCAATGGTTAGCTATATATAGCCTAGGGGTACGAAACATGGTTCTTCTTTGCAAAGGGCCGATTATAGAGACGTTTTTTGTTTATGATGATATGAATTATTAAAAGAGAACAGAAATGATAGGGCCGAACAAAAGTGGATAATGACCACCCTCCTCTATTTGACACAAGTATCTCTTTATTTGCTGGCCCAAATGTTATTAAATCTTTGTTGATTCTATGGGAGAGTCCCAAGTAATAGGTCCTTTGCAGTAATGCAACGGCATCACCATGGACAATCCAGCATCTCGATTGTGAACATAAGAGTACTGCCACTCTTCCGTATCCGCTATTGACTACCTCCCTTGCAACTCCTAGAATCGCATAATTAACCCAGGAAAAAAAAACGTAGCCCCCGCGCCGCCCCCTCCGGGCGACACGGGCGGCGACCTTCCCCGCCGCCACTAGAGCTCCCTTCCTCTTCTCCCCTCCCGGCCGCTGCCGGAGCTGGCTGCCGGCCGGGACAACCCGCCAGCAGCGATGATGGCGGCGGCGGGGCGGTCCGACCTCCTCGCCTCAACCATCCCTCCCATCGTCATCCTCCCTCCATGAAGACGATGGCCGGCGTGGTTGGAAGAGATCTGCTACCTCACCGTCGTTGGTGGTTCGTTGGCCATCAGGCTGCGTTCTTCGGTCGTGGTGGTCGGATTTGCGGCCGGTCATGGCTTCTCCGGCCAGGACCGCCAAGTGCTCGATGAAATGCTTCGTCGTGGTGTGCCGCCTCACGGGGCTGATCCGGCGCACTCTGCGCGAAGGTGCGGGCACGAGACAGGGACTCCCTGCGCGTCACCACGGCGGAGCAGTTTGCTGACGATGCCTCGCGGTGTCGATGCCTCCGGTCATGGTGACCGGTTCTGCGGGGCTACGTTTGTCACGGAACTGCTGGCTCCTTGCGCGTCGTCCTTGAGAATGCCATCGGTGTTCTTCATCTCTTCCATGCCAACGATGGAGGCATGATGCAATTGGGCGAAAGCCTAGGCCGCCTCGCTGCGGGTGACAACAATGACGCCTTCAGGCGCCATTTACCTCCTTGGGGGTGTTGTCTTACTGTTCATGCCTCTTTGATCTCCGGGTGAAAACCTAATCCTATACGGATGGGTGTCGGTGACGCTTTTGGTGTTGCATCCTCCTTGGAGCGTCGTCTTGGAGATCTCCCGTGAAGATTTTTTTACCTTGATCATCGTTCTTGGTTTGTGTCTCCTACAGCTGTTATGCTACTATGGATCTTCACGGACATGGTGCATGGGATTTTCTTCCTTCGTCGGTTGCGGTTTGGGTTGTCTTGTTTCAATCAAAGATGCCTGTTCGCATTAGATTGGCCGGCTGATCCTCGTGTGTTATCTTTCTTGCTAGATGGGTGGAAGGAACGTCAACAACAGAGTCGACCGTACTCACGAACACCTGCAGGTTCAACGAGACAGTAAAGCTGCGCGGTGGACCCACGGCACGACACTAAGTCATTGCCTTTCTGTTCTTGAGCGTCCTTTGTTTCATTGGTGTAGCGTGTTGTGCACTTCTGATGATGGCCGACTATGGTCAGTGGTTGTATTTGGTTGTAACTCTCGTAGAAGTCAAGGCCACCGCGGCTGTAGCTTCATCGAGTGCCAAGGCCGGGATTAATACAATCTTCCCATTATCTAAAAAAAACTCTCTCTCTCTCTCTCTCTCTCTCTCTCTCTCTCTCTCTCTCTCTCTCTCTCTCTCTCTCTCTCTCTCGGACGGAGGTAGAGACGCCTTTTTAGCAGTGCAGTAGCTCATACGTGACCAAACTTCATAAATATTTCATCTCCGTACAGAAAAGAGAGGAGGAAAAGAATGATTTGGGATGTCATGTCATGCTACAATATGAGTGTGTTTTTTTCCAACGGACCAAAGGAACAAATTCTGATTTATATGGACTGTGCATACTAATAAGTTGGGTGGAAAAGGAATAAAGAGAAGAAAAGTGACGCTGTGGGGATTGGAGGAGGAGGAAACAACTAAGGGAACGACTCATCAACAAACATTTGAGTGGAGAATACACAGAGTAGGACACTACACGCTTTTACCTTTTGAAGCTTTCCTGCTTAAAGGATTTGGCTTTATTTGGAGATCTGATACTACAACCTTCCCTCATATATTTTTATTTGGCTTTGAAAATAAGATAATGTGAAACTCCAATGGCACGAATGTTGACTTACATTAATATATGTTACACGTGTTGTCCTTAAGCATGGACATCAAGCTCTCACGTTCACCCTGCATGCCGTAGTATGTAGAATGCCCCATAGTATGTAGCTAGTATTCCGTTAACTCCAGAAGGTAATAGTGCCTCGGTATATGCCATTGTCAGGTAATTGTTGGTAATATCTATGTAGAAATCAATCTTATTACCATAACAAATAAAAGACCTACGGCTGACAGGGAACCATAAGAAATAAAAGCTCTGATAAAGTAGATGTGAAATTGCCTAGTCAATAATGCTTCCTCTGATTCTGAGTGCACAATGTTTTGGACTTTTCAAAATTAAAGAATTAAAAGAAGCACTTGTACTGTTCTTACCGTAAACATCCAAGGTAGCCGTGCATGTTCCAGTTGGCGTGGACTTAGCAAACAGTACAAGTGCTCTCCTTTCCGAATTACTCCAAGTAGCACTCACATGTACGATTGGTAACCAACAATTTGCTAATCACCACTAACCTAGCATGCTAAAGTGTTAAATTTTGGGAGCCCGGTATCTAACTCTTAAAACTTCCCACAAGGAAACATAACCTTCCGATGTGCACGTATAGGAGGCATGCAACAGCATCGGAGAATTCTTCTTTCTTCCCGTAGAATCTTGTTTGGAAACAACTTCATGCCTGGCTGCATTTACTAACTAGACTAGCCCATGTCTAGGTAAACAACGACCTGTTCCCACAACGGAGTGGGCAATTTATAGTTAATTAATTCTATTTACATGGTTGTTTTAAGTAGTAACATTATTACAATAACCAATATCAATGAAAACTGGTGCCTCCTCTCAAGATAAAGGTTATCCTATGGTTGCCTCAAAATATAAAAAACTTGCCAGACAGGAAATGATGTGAAAATAGTATCATCAATCAAACATTAAACACAAAAGTAGATCTATGAGCAATATCTGAGTCCTTGGAGCAACAATTAACCCATCTTACAGTAGGTTTTTATTTCTGCGAGTATAGTGAATAATATGTTCTTGTTTTATGTTAGCAAGGCTCCATCACATTTGAGAGATAGATTCTCTTGCACAACCCTAATCTGTACCAATCACAGATCAGAGCGACTGCTTAGAGTGTCGGAGGCCATCTTAGGAAGAGGAGGGAAAAACATTCGAATTTACATACAATATTGCATCCAAATGGCCCTCAAAGCTTTAACCCAATTAAGAGAAACACTCCATTAGCTTTGAAGACTTAGGAAGACTTCTAGATTTGGTTCCTGCAAAATCGGGTTGGCCCTCTGCACCGATGCTTTCTCTCTGCAACAATACCAGCTACCTACAGCTATTGGAACATGGTTCTTCAATTCATTTTGAAAATTTAGTTGGAGTACAGAAAGAAAGAGGGAGGACGAGAATGGTGTACTCGGTCATGTTTCCCGGGTCGGCCACCAATAGAGCTACCTAGTCTGAGACGCCATGTGGAGCTCTGGCGAGTGCATGGTGTATTGTCACTTCAACTTGAATTTTTCCTGATCACAAATGGATAGATTAACGAAGTTGTGTAGGTATTTATTTGCTTGTAGTGTGCAACCCTCATGTGCCAATATTGTTCTATGTTTGTAGAAAGGGGGTTTGTTTGTAGGACAATGGATTAAGAAAATCTTTGTCTACACAGTTCAGAAAAAAAATCTTTGTCCACAACACATTATTATTATTATTATTATTATTATTATTATTATTATTATTATTATTATTATTATTATTATTATTATTATGTCTGCAAGATACTGCCTCGTGTCCTGCACACATATTTTTGAACCCCGTGTCCTACAAACAAATTTCTCTTGCAGAAAACATAACCAATCAAAATATCTAGCTAGGAATGGTGTTAAGCTTACTTTTTTACTTTTCAAAGAACAAGAGGAGCATGCTCCTACTAGTTATATAGTACTAAGTAAATAAAGGTTTACTAGCTAGTAGAAAAGCAAATAAAAAGAAAACTAAGAAAAGGGAATACTCAATTGTTGCAGCCATTCTTCTATTATTGGGAAATACTTCCTTTTTTCCTTGTGTAACAGTAGAGCAAATTCCTTGTTAAAGTTCAAAGGACAAACCAACACAGTTGGTTCTACATATATCGTTGAAGACCCAATCATATTCCTGATTTTCCAAATTCTCCATTCCATGATCATGATTATTTCCATATGGCGCATAACACTGAATTGTTGTTTGAATGATTTCCCAAATGTAGATCCATGTATCTGGCTTGTCTAAAAATGGTTCGATTCTTCATACTATCCAAAGACTTCAATTTATTGAGGCAGGTGGAATTTTGGATGCAGATTATCCATGGCCGAAGCTTTCTTTAGAGTAATCATATCATGTGTTGAGTAAGATTTGAGCTCAGAAAAACCATGTGCCAGCACTAAACCTGTCCAAAGGTCACGCCAAAGCAAGATTGTAGAGCCATCTCAGTGGGGATGAAAACTTATAAGAAGAAACAGTCTTAAGCTGTAAATGTAATGTACTATTTGTTAGTATCTGAGTCAGTGCACACGTCCTTCCATTTTCTCTGTAAGCAAAAACCTGTCAAATTTGTACCTGAAGGCAATGTTTAAAAAATTCATTTACAAAGAATATTTTTTTCATATAAGAGGATAATAATAATGTAATCAAATGAAGAAAAAAATCATATGTTTGAGCCTATAAGGAGAAAAAAAAATCATATGTTTGCCCTTGTGCTCATATGCCCTATATATATGCCCTAAGGACCATGGGAACTTTGAAGCATGACATCGGGCATTGGTTCTGTACTCCGGCAGTAGTCCGCCTTTGTCTGCACAGAGAAAGCAAAATACACACCCCAATTAATTCAAAACCTAGCCAGCCATGGTTTTTGTTTTGGCGCCACTGTTGCTTCTCCTCTTGTCTGGCTCTTCTCCAGTTGTCCGTGCCGCGGATCATGGAGATGGCTACTATACGACCGTAGCCACAAGCTCGCTCAAACCGAACGCCATTGTCTGCCTAGGACACAGGGGTACGTGTGTCAAGCTCCACGTTCTGCTTGGTCGCATCGCGTGGCGTAGTTCAAATTTATCCAACCTAGTATCATATTCTGATTAACGCACGTGTGTGTTAATTATATTATTTCCATTGACGACAGTAACTCCGCCGGCCAACCGCTCCTGGGTTCCGGTGGATCTCGCACATGGACCGTGCTCGTCGTCGTTGGACGCCGCAGCGCCGTCTGTGACGGAGCTTCTCCACCGGGACCAGCTCCGCGCCGACGATGTCCAGAAGAGGCTGTCTAACAATGGCACCGACAACAACGAGGCCCCAGGACAGGCGCCGACGAGCGAGAGCGATGCGTACGGCAAGGCCAAAATAAAAGTCAGATATGGCTCAAGGAAACCGTCCATGTCAACGGTAAGTTCCTTTCTCTTATTTATTTCGGTTCACTTTAATTCTTCTCTTGGAAGAAAAAAGACTATATAATATCACAGCTCTAAAGGTTATCTGATGAGTTGCAAATTGAATTGGAAACCTGATCAACTAGCAGCAGGCGGACTCTGAGCTGAGCGTTGTTCATCCGGCGGCGACGACCGGAAGCGGCGGTGCCGGGGCGCTCCTGCCGGGAGTGGTGCAGACGGTGGTGCTGGACACTGCGAGCGATGTGGCGTGGGTGCAGTGCGTGCCGTGCCCCATCCCGCCGTGCCACCCGCAGCAGGACAGCTTCTACGACCCGACCAACTCGGGCTCCTACGCCGCCTTCCCCTGCAACTCGCCGGCCTGCACGCAGCTGGGCCCCTACGCCAACGGCTGCGTCAACGGCCAGTGCCAGTACCGCGTCACCTACCCGGACGGCTCGTCCACGTCCGGCACCTACAGCTCCGACCTGCTCACGCTCAACCCCACCAGCAGCGTCAACAACTTCCAGTTCGGGTGCAGCCACGCCGACCAGGGCAGCTTCGACCCGCAGGCCGCCGGCATCATGGCGCTCGGCGGCGGCCCGGAGTCGCTGGCCTCTCAGACATCGTCCACCTACGGCAAAGTCTTCTCCTACTGCCTCCCGCCGTCGCCGAGCTACCTCGGCTTCTTCATCCTCGGCGATGCCCGCGTCGCGTCGTCGCGGTACGCCGTGACGCCCTAGCTCAGGGACCCCCGGGCGCCGGCCACGTTCTACCGCGTGCTCCTCCGCGCCATCGTCGTCGCCGGGAAGAAGCTCGACGTGCCGGCTACGGCGTTCGCCGCCGGCGCCGTGATGGACTCCCGCACGGCCATCACGCGCCTGCCGCCGACGGCGTACCGCGCGCTGCGGGCGGCGTTCATGAGCAGCATGAGGATGTACCGCACGGCGCCGCCGAAAGGAATCCTCGACACGTGCTACGACTTCACTGGCGTGCGCAGCGTCAGGCTGCCCAAGATCACGCTGGTGTTCGACCGCGACGCCGCCGTCCAGCTGGACCCGTCGGGGGTCCTGTACAACGACTGCCTCGCCTTCGCCGCCAACAAGAACGACGCCATGCCCGGGATCATCGGTAACGTGCAGCAGCAGACCATCGAGGTCGTCTATGATGTCGCCGGCGGGGCCGTCGCGTTCCGCCGTAACGCGTGCTAATTAATTAACCCCACCACTTGGGTGTTCTACTTCTACTCTCTTGGAACCGGCCGGGGGAGGAGCCTGGCTACCTATTACTATATCTACTAGCAGTTCAGCCTGCAAGTTCTCTGCTTTTGACTTCTTGCAAGGTCAGTTTGGTCCATGTTGCCCGTGCTAGCTCATAGGGAGATGAGCTAGTTTGTTGGCTAAATAAACACAACATTGGCGAGTTGTGGTCGATTTGTGTAACTTGTTTTGCAATTCCATGCGGAGAACGAAGCTCATAAACCTTTGGTAAGCACACAACATGGAGGGATTCTTACCACGTCGTTTAGCTAAGTGATCCAAAGTTTGAGGTGTTCAAAAGTACTTATGGCGTCAATTACATGTCATTATTGTGAACAAAGTGTACATCATGTTGATTGAAGACATTGTATCATTGGTCTGGCTGTAGATGAGCACTTGAGCATTTCACTACATATGTCACATGAGTATTTTTTTCATCACCAATAGCGATCTATATATGGTATATTAGTTTCTTATTCCTTCGTCCATCCTCTACCATGCATATCTTTCTATGCAAATTCATCAAATCAAGTTTCATTATCTATACTTCTCCTTTGTCGTAGCGTCATTGCCGCCTCACAACACAACCACAATGCAAACGAATGTCAAACACATCATAAGACCTAAACCTTCCTCTATCCCTGTCGACACCATCACCAAAAAAAAAGTAACAAAAATTCTTCAATCCTAACTAGGGTGTATTATTTTAATATTTCATTAACGAGAAGAGTTTTCACACTCGCACCCGAGGGCTAACAATTACCACGTGATGTATGATGTATTAGACAAAATCAAAGCAAGACATTACCCATCATTATCGTTCTCATGAATGATCCACCATTTCTCTCACAAAGTAACTCAACTAAGTTTGTGTCTAGTTTCATGTTCCCTCGTCTTGCTATTATATTATTGTTGCATATATTATTTTGTCACACTTCATAGAGCCGTGGAAGAAAGAAGAGTGGTGGTAACCTAATGGTACAATTGCCGACAAAGCTAGAGTGATACAATGTTGTAGGGCACAAGTACTGTTGTAGTTTCTTTTTTCAAAATTACACTGAGATCACACTGCTGATATAAAATCAGCACGCAAGGCTCTCAGGTGTGTGCTAAGGCATGTCATTGTGATGTATCTAGTTTGATTGGATATAGTACAAGTATTCTAATAATGTGGGTAGATGTGACCTAAGCCACAGCTAACTTGTTTAATGGCCTTTGTCTCTTTTTTTTTTGCATATATTCTAATAATCATTATTTTACTGCTGGATTCTTAGAGCATAAGATAAGTCGACCTTTGTCTTTAAATTTGTTCTTGTCGTTATAACGTGATGGCAATATAAATATAGTTCGATGATAGGATATTTTTTCCTGTCATCTTAACGTATTGAGAAATTTCTAGAGTCGGTCATTGTTAAATATAAATGATTGACCACTAATGAAAATACAAGCACATCAAGCTAAGAAGAGCACCATCGTCGTATACACTCCTGATCGAAACAAGCAAAAACCAAATGTTAAAGAAATAAAAAAACTAAACATTTGAATAATCAAACGCAACCATATATAATATGCATATACATGAAGAATTATCACAAGAAGGTCGTCCCGTGCCGCACCTCCCTGCAAGGCGCGTCCGGCGTGTTTTGGGAGGCATCGTCGTCCGGATTCCCGCCGAAGACAAGCGGTCCGCAGTAGTACGTTCTCCGTTGAGAGCTGGTGTTGTACCCGGACCTGATCTCGGTGACGAGGTTGGCCTCCAGCCGCATCGTCACTGTGACACCCAGGTGTCTCATTTCTTATTTTCTATTCTGCCAGAATAATAAATGGAGTTCAAGGTACAAAGGGATTAAATAATTCTATAAGAAAAATGTTGAAATATCTAAAAGAATGCAAATTTGAATGAAATTTACAAAAGAAGTCTCAATTTTGGGCTTAAAAAGAAGTAATTAAAAATGTATCAAACAGTTTCTAGTAGAATAAAAATCTCCTAAAAATCCCAGAAACAGTTGCAATTGGGAACCCATTTAAATAAATGAAGCAATCTTAAATTTTAAACAAATAATTTGAATTCTAAATCTTAGTTCATAACAATGTACCTTAATTTCAGTTGAAAAATATGAAGTATAAGATGTTGGGAATTTACAGGAAAAATTTGGAGTTCATTTGACTTTGCTTTGACCTTCGTTTGGAATTTACAAAGGAGAAAGAAATTTAAATCGAAATTGGAAAAAAACAGTGGGATCCACATGTCAGCCAGACGTTTCCCCTGATCTTTCTTCCTCTCTTCCTCTGTTCGGCCGATCGACGGCGCATGCGAGCCACGCAGCTGCCTGCCTGCTTGCCTGCTTCACCTCGAGCCGTCTCTGGATAGGAACGGGTCCACAGCACACTCCAAGATCTTCTCCAGATGCAGCCGCCTCCCTCAGCTATCTCTCTCTCTCTCCATCGACGAAACTAGTCGCCATGGACGCCGGAGACTGAGCTCCAGCTCGCCACCGTCTCCGACCCTCCCAGCCAGAGCTCAAGTGTGCAAAAGAACCGCCTAGCCCTCCTCTTTCCATCCCCGCAACAAGTTCACGTCGACCCCAAGCCCTCTGGCCGGAATCGACGTTCTTCTCCGACGAGCTCCGCCAACCCTAGCTTACATCTCGCCGGAATTCGTCAACCTCGGTGAGCCTTAGCTCGAATCCTTCATTGCAGCATGTGTACCTCACCCGTACGCACTCCCTGACGTGACCTCGTCGTGGTTTGTGCTTCGTGCAGCTCACGGTGCCCTCGCCGCCGTCCGCCACCACCCCGACGCCCTAACCGCCGCCCTCGCACGGTGCTAGCGCGTTCCGGTGAGCTTCCTCCGCCGTGTTCTCGAGCAGCGTGTAGCCTAGGGTGCACTGATGGTGTAGCCGCTTCATGTGCACGTCCTCGTCAACTCCTCGTCGTCGACAAGCCGCGCCACGCCGTCGCCGCCGTGCGCGCCGCGCGCTCCGTGCATAGTTCCCCTGTTTTAGAAGGGAATGGCAGTTTCGTAAATAGTCAGAACTTGCTCAAAATTTAGTCAAACTTCAAAAATCTATATCTGGAGTTCTAGATATCCAAAAATTACAAACAAAATTTTGTTGTGTTCCTCTCACTGAGATATATCCAGTGATGTCAGTGTTCAACATTGTTCAGGAACAGTTTTTCCTGAATAATTGTTATAAGTTAAACCCTAGATAAATCATAGTAATTAATCTAGACATGGTAAAAATACAACCTTAGGTTGGTTAGACTCCTTTTAATGTCCTCTGTTCAGTAGTACGGACTATACCCCCTGGTTCTGTAAGAGAAATCTTTTATGAATTTTACAAGCTATAAACTAAATAAATCATAGTAAATTGAATATAAATCAGAAAAATGTGAACTAGGACTTCATCTTTTCCTTTTGAGGTGTCCTGTTCATGTAAATGAACTATGATAGTTGTTTCTGTAAGTAACTTCAAATACTAATTTCTCTTTGATAAACTTGTCATCTTTTGATATTAGATTTAATTCCTTTAACAATGCTTCATGAGAGTCAATGAAGGAAATAACTCAAATTAATCCAAACCAGCAAATCAGAACTATATGTATCACTTTAAAGTAAAATCAAAATCGAATCATTCCTGCATATCATATCGACTCCATTGTGTGTTTATTTCAATTGGACATTTATGCATGTTTAGGTAACGAGCAAGTCGAGGCCGAAGCGGATCTTCAACAGGATCAGAACCAGCAAGAATCTGAAGTTGAAGTCGCTAACTTATCTGTTGAAAACCAAGGCAAGCCCCGGATCATATAAACCCTTCGCAAATTTTACTTTTCTAGAGATCATAATGTAGCGAGTCTACTATGATTGATGCACTAGGTGCTAGGAGTTGAATGGAAATCCAATTGCATTGTTCCCAAATGACCTAAGTGTTCAAGTGTCGATACTAGTTGTCGATAGATGACTGCTATGCTTATAAACTAGTTAAACCTCGACAGGTATCGTTTTTATGATGATTAAACTTGATCACTAAAGATGAAGTTAAGAATGAGTTTATGTACTTGTTGAGACGTGGACGGGGATGATTGTGTAGGATGCTTTGGGAAGGCCGGGCCTTCACGGTGGTAGCCCCGTCTGTGTCGATTAAGGACCGATTCGATGTTGGCCCCTTGATCAAGCATTGAACAGTACCGAGTGCATACTAGTGCTAATGGGAGCTAGTAAACTTAGTAGCTTGTATGGTAGCAATTGCAGCCGGTAGCCAGTACATTGGTCGAAAGACACGCTGGGCGTAGTTGGGCAGGTCTAGGCCACAACGCACTGTTGGTAGGACGGCTGCCCAACTCCTTGCCATCTGGGTCCGTCTGAATTGTTTACTATCTTGTGAAAGGCTGTCGTATATGACTTTTGTGCATATACGTCGTGTACCTCGGGTTTTGCCAGCTGGTATAAATCGATTGCAATCGCTGTCCCTCGCAGAAATGAGTACCGCTTGAGCTTGCCGCCTTCACGTAGCACACATATATGAATGATGATTATGGAAGTTGATGATAGTGTGTTTATGATATATGGATCTTGCTCATATTACATATGCTACTAATGTTTGTTAGTATCCATGCTCACTTATATTCTTGTTATTAATGAAGATAAAAGATGGCTAAAAGTTTGATAGCAATAATTAGGAATGCTTAAGTGCGAGTCATTTAAAATGAAACCCTCCTATGTCAGCCTTGCATGTCTAGAATTATTTGACGGTTAAGACTTGCTGAGTAAATAGTACTCAGGCTTTGTGCCATTGTGTTTTCTATTAGTACAGATGTCAATCTTCCCGAAGGAGTACTCCCGTGGGACGTGCAAGTCCCCGAAGGATGGTCCGCCCAGTGGGAGTCGGATGTGCCGCCGCCATGATGTGTGTTGCTACAGTGATAATCCGGACGGGCTCGGGTTATTACTCCTGCTGTACCGTGAGAGTGAGCTAGACTCACGTGTATCCACGTGTTTTGAACTTAACGTTTACGCTTCCGCTACACTGTAATATGTTCGATGTACTCTGAACCTCTCTTGTAACATAAATAATGTAAATTGTATCGCAAGTGTTGGTATTATCTCGTGTCTGCTTAAACAGCACCGTGGGACAAAGATCCTGTGGATCGGACTGTCACAGCTGGCATCAGAGCTGGTTCAAGATAATACAAACACTTTAACGCCGTATTTTGAAAACTACGACATACGGTGAGGAATACGTTAGTATTGCCCACATAAGGATGATTATTAGGTGGTGACAATGCTAACCCTGGGTTATGATTGTTTAAATTATGTATGCGCAACTACGAAAATGACCTTCAATGGGGTCTTGAGGTAAGAGATTGGCTCACTCGTGTTGGAGTTGTTACACGGGGCGATTCATTCCATGAATCGTAGTGTGCGAAAATGATTTTGGTGGGTGACTCACTCGTGTTTGAGTTGTGACACGGGGCGATTCTTTTCCATGAATCGTATAAAACTTTGGTTTTATTTTCTTCTTCCTGATTTGATGATTGTTTCTGAAATGAATATATTGTGCAAGTACACTAACGCCGTTAGTGATCACAATTTAGACTAACTTACGTGATGAGTGCGGGTCGTCACCGATAAACGTGCCGCTAAGTTCGGCAAAATATGCGTGTGTTGTGAGGAACGAAATTAGGTTACCTAACTTGTTGCATCATGGCATCCTTAAGTTCTGAACTAAAATTTGCCTTACCTTGATCACTCACCTCTATATGATGTTGAAATTTACAAATTTGAAAGAAATCAAATTTGAAATGATTCATATCAATTTACCCTAAACTAGGTCAGAAATCTGTCCTGCTGTTGTCTAAAGTTCAAAAATTCATAACTCTTGATTTCCTACTCCAATGGAAGCAAATGAGTACGTGTTGGAAAGCTCTGGAAATTATCTTTCATTTCCAGGTAGTCCCATGTTATTTGGAGTCCTGCTGAGTTCTGTATAGTCGAATTAGTGAGAATCTGTTAGTCTGCCTTTCTCAGCAGAATGGTCAACTTTGAAAAATCATAAGTCTAGTTGTGCTTGGAGTTTGGGTGAGTTTAAGCCCAATTTGGAAAGCTGGAGAAATTCTCTGCATTATAGTGTCAAGAGTATGTTTTGATCTTTGATCAGGATGGACGAAAACTGTACATTTCAGATACTGCACAGTTTTGACTGCTGTGAATCAGCAGCATGTTTTTGATTTGAGTTGCTCCTTGAAGTTGGAAAATGTGAAATTACTCGATGTAATCTTACATACATGTTCTGTTGAGTGGCCTTTTATATCTGTTGGGAAAAGTTTTGACTTCTCAAATCTTCTCCTTGCAGATGGCTGCAGAAAACAACAACATGCTGGCCGCCCGTATTCGGGAATTGGAAGAACAACTAGTGAACCTGCAACAGCAACACTTAGAACAAGTTGAGCTGCTAAATGACGAGAAGGAAGTTCTACAACTAGAGCGAGATCAAGCTCGCCATGACGCTCAATTTTATCTTAACAATGCAAATGTGCTTGAACATCATCTCGCTATGGCTCACAACTTTATCCATGAGCTGCAAGATCAACTGGATATTGCCATACATGATAACCAGCAGCTGTTAGACCACCAAGCCGCGATACAACCTCCTCTTGTTGCTGCTAACCCGCCTGAAGAGGAAGTCCAAGGTAATTCAGGGATGGATTATGAAGATCTTCCAACTCCAGAACCAGAGCCCTCTCATGTAGAGAGTTGTGCTTCAACGTCCAACCCTCCGAGGGCTATTCCTGATAACGAGGTCGCTCATCTCGCTGATGCTATGCGCGAGGCTTTCCAAAGGCGAGGCTACAGGGTTACGAGCATATATCCACGAATGGATTAGGGAGTTAGATGCTCAGGTTAACTTGTAATATAAGTAGTACTCTGTAGTAAGTGACTTAATGTAGTTTCAGATCGTTGTAATATAGGTGGTGAGTAGTAGGTGACTTTTGTGCTGTAAAACCACTTGTGAAGCCGTGGTGGTGTCCGCAAACGCTCGGCTAGTTGTCGACATCGATGGACGTGCGTAGGATATGTCTTAAGTTATCTATCACACAACCATGTAACCTTGTTGTTTTGTGAGCTTAATGGAAATGGTTGTTGCCTCTTAAGACTATTTCTCCATGTCCTCCATTATTCTGCACTACTACTCTTAAAATTGTACCTATGGTATTAATCTTGAGAGAAGATTAATGTGCATGAGACTCTGACTTTGCAGAATGGTGAACACTCGTCGCAATGAAACTCCTGAGAGCTCACAGCGCAGGAACAATGAGCCTCCCACTTTGGCTGAGGCTATTGCTGCACTTTTTGCAACTCGTGCAGAAGAATCGGAACTTTTACGGCAGATTGTGCAGAATACGTCCCGCCCTGGTGGACGTCAAGCTCCTCATGACCAGCCGAGGCAATGCTCTTATACGGATTTTCTGGCAACTCATCCTCCCACATTTGAACGTGCCAGGGAACCACTGGACGCTGAAAATTGGTTAAGGGTCACAGAAAGTAAGTTTGGCCTTTTACAATGTACTGAACAACAGAAGACCCTTTTTGCTGCACAACAATTGTTGGGGTCTGCTAGTTCTTGGTGGGCCAATTATGCAGCTACCTTCCCGGCTGACTATCAGGTGTCGTGGAATGAGTTCAAGACTACATTCCGTGCTCATTTCATTCCTGCCGGTCTTATGCAAAGGAAGTTTCAGGAATTTCAGGACTTGAAACAAGGAGGGAGGGGTGTCCTCCAGTATGCGGAAACTTTCAATCAGCTATCCCAGTATGCTACTAGTTATGTAGATACTGAAGAAAAGAAGCGAACTTCATTCCTTCGTGGTATGAATGCTAAACTGAAGGAACGTCTGACTTGGCAGACCACTGGTACTTTCAACGATCTTGTTAATGCTGCTATTATCCAAGAGGACGCTATGCGTCAAGTGGAGGATGAAGACCGCAAAAGAAAAGCTCCTGCCACAATTTCGTCGGGACCCTCACCCAAATACAGGCTGGTGTATACTTCACCCTCTGGACAGCGCTTCAGAGCGCCGCCGCAGCAATTCAAGCGCCCTCCTTATCCACAGAATGTTGCTCGTGGGCCAAATCAGCAGCAATACAATCAAGCCCCACGTGCCCAACCTGCTGCAAGACCAGGAAATAACAATACTTGTTTCAACTGTGGTCGTGTTGGACATTTTGCTCGGGATTGCAAGTTGCCTAAGGCTAACCCGCAACAAGGTCAGCCATCTAATGCTCCAAAGAATCCAGCACCACGCAAAGCTCAAGTGAACTATACTGCGGTTGAAGATATTCCACAAGGAGAACCTGTGTTGACTGGTACGTTTTCGCTTTACCGTCAACCTGTTCTTGTCCTTTTTGATTCCGGTGCTTCACATAACTTTGTTAGCATGAGATGCATACAAAAATATCATCTTCAAACCAGCACCATTAAATCACCTTATAAAGTTCATTCTCCTGGTGGACCAATAATTGCCGATCAAGTCTTGCATGACGCCCCACTACAATTGAATTGCAAGTTTTATTCCACCGAGATGATCATGCTTCCGAATCAAGAAATAGATGTTATTCTAGGCATACATTGGATGACGTACCATAAGGCTGTGTTGGACATTGCACCTCGTATTGTCCATTTGGATTCTCCAATGCATGGTCGTGACTCAATTTCCTTGTGTTCTGAACCACCACATGAACCCGTTGTACATCAATTGGAGAGAAAGTCCTTGGAAAATATTCCGGTTGTGCAGGAATTTCCTGACGTATTTCCGGATGATATATCTGGGCTACCTCCGGATCGAGAGGTTGAGTTCAAAATTGAATTACAACCAGGCACTGCTCCAACTTCTCACCGACCATATAAGATGGCACCAAAAGAATTAGCTGAAATGAAAACTCAAATAAAAGAGCTACTCGAGAAGGGTTTCATTCGTCCAAGTACTTCACCATGGGGCTGTCCGGCTATTTTTGTGAAGAAGAAGGATAATACACTACGTATGTGTATTGATTACCGACCGTTAAATGAAGTCACCATCAAGAATAAATATCCGCTGCCCCGGATTGATATTCTCTTTGATCAATTGATTGGTGCTAAAGTTTTCTCCAAAATTGATCTTCGCTCTGGATATCATCAGATAAAAATTCGAGCAGAAGATATTCCAAAGACCGCCTTCTCCACCAGATATGGTCTATTTGAATATCTGGTAATGTCATTTGGGCTGACCAATGCTCCTGCTCACTTCATGTATCTCATGAATTCAGTGTTCATGCCTGAGTTGGACAAGTTTGTGGTGGTCTTTATTGATGATATTTTGATATATTCCAAATCTGAAGAAGAACATGCCGAACATCTCCGTATCGTGCTCCAACGTCTGCGAGATCACAAATTATTTGCCAAATTTAGTAAGTGTGAGTTTTGGTTAGACAGTGTACCATTTCTTGGCCATGTGGTTTCAGCAAAGGGTATCTCTGTTGATCCAAGCAAAGTCCAGGATGTGTTAAATTGGAAATCACCGAAATCCGTTTTTCAAGTCAGAAGCTTTTTGGGACTTGCTGGTTATTATCGACGATTCATTCCAAACTTTTCTCAATTGTCCAAGCCTATCACAAGGTTACTGAAAAATGATGTGAAGTTTAAATGGGATGATCGCTGTGAAGAAGCTTTTCTGAAGTTGAAGGAATTATTAACCACTGCTCCAGTCCTAGCTCAGCCAGACACAACTAAACCTTTTGATGTTTATTGTGATGCTTCTGGATCGGGACTAGGATGTGTGCTCATGCAAGATGGCCGCGTCATTGCTTATGCTTCACGGCAATTGCGAAAGCATGAAGAGCATTACCCAACTCATGATTTGGAATTAGCTGCAGTGGTTCTAGCTTTGAAAATATGGCGCCACTACCTTCTTGGAAATTTGGTGAACGTATATACAGATCATAAAAGTCTCAAGTATATCTTCACCCAGCCAGATCTGAATATGAGGCAACGTAGATGGCTCGAATTGATCAAGGACTACGAGTTGGAAATTCATTACCATCCTGGTAAAGCCAATGTAGTCGCCGATGCACTGAGCCGTAAAGTGCATTGCAATAACTTAATGCTGGACTTTCCAGACAATACCACTGAAGTTGATAGTTCAGAGTCGAGTCATCATGTTATGCCTAGCCTTGTCATCCATAATTTGGCTATTCAATCTTCTATCCGCGACGAAGTAATAGCTGCTCAAAAGAATGATTATGATGTAGGCCGCATTAAGAAAAGAATGAAAGTTGGCAAGGATAAATGTTTTCGACAAGATGCCAATGGTGTCCTCTGGTTTGACAACCGTTTGGTTGTGCCAAGAGATTTTAGCCTGCGCCGCAAAATTCTTGACGAAGCCCACAATTCTAAATACTCCATTCATCCTGGTAGCAACAAAATGTATCAAGACTTGAGGAAGAATTTTTGGTGGATTAAAATGAAAAGAGAAGTCGCTCGTTTTGTCAAGGCGTGCGATACTTGTAGCAGGGTTAAAGCTGATCATCTGAGAAAAGCTGGCTTGCTACAACCATTAAGCATCCCTGCATGGAAATGGGAAGATATAAGCATGGATTTTATTGTAGGCCTTCCGCTCACCTCTCGCAAGCATGACTCGATTTGGGTCATCGTGGATAGACTTACAAAGTCAGCACATTTTATACCAGTCAATACTCGCTATAGGATTCGGCAATATGCTGAGCTCTACATAGCAAGAATTTTCTGTCTTCATGGTGTGCCTAAGACCATCATTTCAGATCGAGGCTCTCAATTTGTTGCTCGTTTCTGGGAACAGCTGCATGCATCTTTGGATACTACCTTAATTCGTAGTTCTGCTTATCATCCTCCTACCGATGGACAAACAGAGCGTGTCAATCAAATACTAGAAGACATGCTTAGGGCCTGTGTTTTGACGCAAGGTGGTAATTGGGATGAATATTTACCTCTTGCAGAATTTTGTTACAACAATAGCTATCAAGAGAGTATAAAGATGTCACCATATGAGGCATTGTATGGACGAAGTTGTAGAACCCCTCTCAATTGGTCCGAACCTGGAGAAAGGGTGATCTTTCGCCCAGATCTTGTAAAAGATGCCGAAGAAAAAGTCAGAACCATTCAAGCCAATCTTAAGGCTGCAAAGGGTCGACAAGAAAAATATGCTAATCAAAGACGTCGACCTTTATCTTTTGAGCAAGGTGATCATGTTTATCTCCGAGTCTCACCTATGAAAGGTGTTCAACGTTTTGGGATTAAAGGAAAGTTAGCGCCACGTTACGTTGGTCCATTCATGATTTTGGAGAAATGTGGTCCAGTGGCGTACAAGCTTCAATTACCAGCTAATTTATCGGGAGTCCATGACGTCTTCCATGTGTCGCAACTTAAGAAATGTCTCAAACCTCCTGTTGATGTTGTTCTGGAAGATATAGAGCCTCTCAAATCAGATTTGACATACTCTGAGTATCCAATCAGAGTTCTCGATGAAAAAGAACGAGTGACTCGGAAAAGAACTCTTAAGTTCTTCAAAATCCAATGGAGTAATCACTCGGAAGACGAATCAACCTGGGAGTCAGAAGAATTTCTACGTACTAACTATCCTCAGTTTTGGTCATCACTTCCAGGTATTGATTTCGATGTTCTACCTTCCTCTAGTTGCTCTGTCCTTAATCTCGGGACGAGATTTCTTTAAGGAGGGAGGGTTGTGACACCCAGGTGTCTCATTTCTTATTTTCTATTCTGCCAGAATAATAAATGGAGTTCAAGGTACAAAGGGATTAAATAATTCTATAAGAAAAATGTTGAAATATCTAAAAGAATGCAAATTTGAATGAAATTTACAAAAGAAGTCTCAATTTTGGGCTTAAAAAGAAGTAATTAAAAATGTATCAAACAGTTTCTAGTAGAATAAAAATCTCCTAAAAATCCCAGAAACAGTTGCAATTGGGAACCCATTTAAATAAATGAAGCAATCTTAAATTTTAAACAAATAATTTGAATTCTAAATCTTAGTTCATAACAATGTACCTTAATTTCAGTTGAAAAATATGAAGTATAAGATGTTGGGAATTTACAGGAAAAATTTGGAGTTCATTTGACTTTGCTTTGACCTTCGTTTGGAATTTACAAAGGAGAAAGAAATTTAAATCGAAATTGGAAAAAAACAGTGGGATCCACATGTCAGCCAGACGTTTCCCCTGATCTTTCTTCCTCTCTTCCTCTGTTCGGCCGATCGACGGCGCATGCGAGCCACGCAGCTGCCTGCCTGCTTGCCTGCTTCACCTCGAGCCGTCTCTGGATAGGAACGGGTCCACAGCACACTCCAAGATCTTCTCCAGATGCAGCCGCCTCCCTCAGCTATCTCTCTCTCTCTCCATCGACGAAACTAGTCGCCATGGACGCCGGAGACTGAGCTCCAGCTCGCCACCGTCTCCGACCCTCCCAGCCAGAGCTCAAGTGTGCAAAAGAACCGCCTAGCCCTCCTCTTTCCATCCCCGCAACAAGTTCACGTCGACCCCAAGCCCTCTGGCCGGAATCGACGTTCTTCTCCGACGAGCTCCGCCAACCCTAGCTTACATCTCGCCGGAATTCGTCAACCTCGGTGAGCCTTAGCTCGAATCCTTCATTGCAGCATGTGTACCTCACCCGTACGCACTCCCTGACGTGACCTCGTCGTGGTTTGTGCTTCGTGCAGCTCACGGTGCCCTCGCCGCCGTCCGCCACCACCCCGACGCCCTAACCGCCGCCCTCGCACGGTGCTAGCGCGTTCCGGTGAGCTTCCTCCGCCGTGTTCTCGAGCAGCGTGTAGCCTAGGGTGCACTGATGGTGTAGCCGTTTCATGTGCACGTCCTCGTCAACTCCTCGTCGTCGACAAGCCGCGCCACGCCGTCGCCGCCGTGCGCGCCGCGCGCTCCGTGCATAGTTCCCCTGTTTTAGAAGGGAATGGCAGTTTCGTAAATAGTCAGAACTTGCTCAAAATTTAGTCAAACTTCAAAAATCTATATCTGGAGTTCTAGATATCCAAAAATTACAAACAAAATTTTGTTGTGTTCCTCTCACTGAGATCTATCCAGTGATGTCAGTGTTCAACATTGTTCAGGAACAGTTTTTCCTGAATAATTGTTATAAGTTAAACCCTAGATAAATCATAGTAATTAATCTAGACATGGTAAAAATACAACCTTAGGTTGGTTAGACTCCTTTTAATGTCCTCTGTTCAGTAGTACGGACTATACCCCCTGGTTCTGTAAGAGAAATCTTTTATGAATTTTACAAGCTATAAACTAAATAAATCATAGTAAATTGAATATAAATCAGAAAAATGTGAACTAGGACTTCATCTTTTCCTTTTGAGGTGTCCTGTTCATGTAAATGAACTATGATAGTTGTTTCTGTAAGTAACTTCAAATACTAATTTCTCTTTGATAAACTTGTCATCTTTTGATATTAGATTTAATTCCTTTAACAATGCTTCATGAGAGTCAATGAAGGAAATAACTCAAATTAATCCAAACCAGCAAATCAGAACTATATGTATCACTTTAAAGTAAAATCAAAATCGAATCATTCCTGCATATCATATCGACTCCATTGTGTGTTTATTTCAATTGGACATTTATGCATGTTTAGGTAACGAGCAAGTCGAGGCCGAAGCGGATCTTCAACAGGATCAGAACCAGCAAGAATCTGAAGTTGAAGTCGCTAACTTATCTGTTGAAAACCAAGGCAAGCCCCGGATCATATAAACCCTTCGCAAATTTACTTTTCTAGAGATCATAATGTAGCGAGTCTACTATGATTGATGCACTAGGTGCTAGGAGTTGAATGGAAATCCAATTGCATTGTTCCCAAATGACCTAAGTGTTCAAGTGTCGATACTAGTTGTCGATAGATGACTGCTATGCTTATAAACTAGTTAAACCTCGACAGGTATCGTTTTTATGATGATTAAACTTGATCACTAAAGATGAAGTTAAGAATGAGTTTATGTACTTGTTGAGACGTGGACGGGGATGATTGTGTAGGATGCTTGGAAGGCCGGCCTTCACGGTGGTAGCCCCGTCTGTGTCGATTAAGGACCGATTCGATGTTGGCCCCTTGATCAAGCATTGAACAGTACCGAGTGCATACTAGTGCTAATGGGAGCTAGTAAACTTAGTAGCTTGTATGGTAGCAATTGCAGCCGGTAGCCAGTACATTGGTCGAAAGACACGCTGGGCGTAGTTGGGCAGGTCTAGGCCACAACGCACTGTTGGTAGGACGGCTGCCCAACTCCTTGCCATCTGGGTCCGTCTGAATTGTTTACTATCTTGTGAAGGCTGTCGTATATGACTTTTGTGCATATACGTCGTGTACCTCGGGTTTTGCCAGCTGGTATAAATCGATTGCAATCGCTGTCCCTCGCAGAAATGAGTACCGCTTGAGCTTGCCGCCTTCACGTAGCACACATATATGAATGATGATTATGGAGTTGATGATAGTGTGTTTATGATATAGTGGATCTTGGTCATATTACATATGCTACTGATGTTTGTTAGTATCCATGCTCACTTATATTCTTGTTATTAATGAAGATAAAAGATGGCTAAAAGTTTGATAGCAATAATTAGGAATGCTTAAGTGCGAGTCATTTAAAATGAAACCCTCCTATGTCAGCCTTGCATGTCTAGAATTATTTGACGGTTAAGACTTGCTGAGTAAATAGTACTCAGGCTTTGTGCCATTGTGTTTTCTATTAGTACAGATGTCAATCTTCCCGAAGGAGTACTCCCGTGGGACGTGCAAGTCCCCGAAGGATGGTCCGCCCAGTGGGAGTCGGATGTGCCGCCGCCATGATGTGTGTTGCTACAGTGATAATCCGGACGGGCTCGGTTATTACTCCTGCTGTACCGTGAGAGTGAGCTAGACTCACGTGTATCCACGTGTTTTGAACTTAACGTTTACGCTTCCGCTACACTGTAATATGTTCGATGTACTCTGAACCTCTCTTGTAACATAAATAATGTAAATTGTATCGCAAGTGTTGGTAATATCTCGTGTCTGCTTAAACAGCACCGTGGGACAAAGATCCTGTGGATCGGACTGTCACAGCTGGCATCAGAGCTGGTTCAAGATAATACAAACACTTTAACGCCCTATTTTGAAAACTACGACCTACGGTGAGGAATACGTTAGTATTGCCCACATAAGGATGATATTAGGTGGTGACAATGCTAACCCTGGGTTATGATTGTTTAAATTATGTATGTGTACTACGGAAATGACCTTCAATGGGGTCTTGAGGTAAGTGATTGGCTACACTCGTGTTGGAGTTGTTACACGGGGCGATTCATTCCATGAATCGTAGTGTGCGAAAATGATTTTGGTGGGTGACTCACTCGTGTTTGAGTTGTGACACGGGGCGAGTCTTTTCCATGAATCGTATAAAACTTTGGTTTTATTTTCTTCTTCTGATTTGATGATTGTTTCTGAAATGAATATATTGTGCAAGTACACTAACGCCGTTAGTGATCACAATTTAGACTAACTTACGTGATGAGTGCGGGTCGTCACCGATAAACGTGCCGCTAAGTTCGGCAAAATATGCGTGTGGTTGTGATGAACGAATTAGGTTACCTAACTTGTTGCAATCATGGCATCCTTAAGTTCTGAACTAAAATTTGCCTTACCTTGATCACTCACCTCTATATGATGTTGAAATTTACAAATTTGAAAGAAATCAAATTTGAAATGATTCATATCAATTTACCCTAAACTAGGTCAGAAATCTGTCCTGCTGTTGTCTAAAGTTCAAAAATTCATACTCTTGATTTCCTACTCCAATGGAGGCAAGTGAGTACTTGCTGGAAAGCTCTGGAAATTATCTTTCGCTTCCAGGTAGTCCCATGTTATTTGGAGTCTTGCTGAGTTCTGGATAGTCGAATTACTGAGACCCTGTTAGTCTGTTTTTGTCAACAGAACAGTTTAACTTTGATAAATCATAACTTTAGTTTTGCTGGGAATTTGGGTGAGTTTAAGCCCAATTTGGAAAGCTGGAGAAATTCTCTGCATTATAGTGTCAAGAGTATGTTTTTGATCTTTGATCAGGATGGACGAAAACTGTACATTTCAGATACTGCACAGTTTTGACTGCTGTGAATCAGCAGCATGTTTTTGATTTGAGTTGCTCCTTGAAGTTGGAAAACGTGAAATTACTCGATGTAATCTTACATACATGTTCTGTTGAGTGGCCTTTTATATCTGTTGGGAAAAGTTTTGACTTCTCAAATCTTCTCCTTGCAGATGGCTGCAGAAAACAACAACATGCTGGCCGCCCGTATTCGGGAATTGGAAGAGCAGCTAGTGAACCTGCAACAGCAACACTTAGAACAAGTTGAGCTGCTAAATGACGAGAAGGAAGTTCTACAACTAGAGCGAGATCAAGCTCGCCATGACGCTCAATTTTATCTTAACAATGCAAATGTGCTTGAACATCATCTCGCTATGGCTCACAACTTTATCCATGAGCTGCAAGATCAACTGGATATTGCCATACATGATAACCAGCAGCTGTTAGACCACCAAGCCGCGATACAACCTCCTCCTGTTGCTGCTAACCCGCCTGAAGAGGAAGTCCAAGGTAATTCAGGGATGGATTATGAAGACCTTCCAACTCCAGAACCAGAGCCCTCTCATGTAGAGAGTTGTGCTTCAACGTCCAACCCTCCGAGGGCTATTCCTGATAACGAGGTCGCTCATCTCGCTGATGCTATGCGCGAGGCTTTCCAAAGGCGAGGCTACAGGGTTACGAGCATATATCCACGAATGGATTAGGGAGTTAGATGCTCAGGTTAACTTGTAATATAAGTAGTACTCTGTAGTAAGTGACTTAATGTAGTTTCAGATCTTTGTAATATAGGTGGTGAGTAGTAGGTGACTTTTGTGCTGTAAAACCACTTGTGAAGCCGTGGTGGTGTCCGCAAACGCTTGGCTAGTTGTCGACATCGATGGACGTGCGTAGGATATGTCTTAAGTTATCTATCACACAACCATGTAACCTTGTTGTTTTGTGAGCTTAATGGAAATGGTTGTTGCCTCTTAAGACTATTTCTCCATGTCCTCCATTATTCTGCACTACTACTCTTAAAATTGTACCTATGGTATTAATCTTGAGAGAAGATTAATGTGCATGAGACTCTGACTTTGCAGAATGGTGAACACTCGTCGCAATGAAACTCCTGAGAGCTCACAGCGCAGGAACAATGAGCCTCCCACTTTGGCTGAGGCTATTGCTGCACTTTTTGCAACTCGTGCAGAAGAATCGGAACTTTTACGGCAGATTGTGCAGAATACGTCCCGCCCTGGTGGACGTCAAGCTCCTCATGACCAGCCGAGGCAATGCTCTTATACGGATTTTCTGGCAACTCATCCTCCCACATTTGAACGTGCCAGGGAACCACTGGATGCTGAAAATTGGTTAAGGGTCGCAGAAAGTAAGTTTGGTCTTTTACAATGCACTGAACAACAGAAGACCCTTTTTGCTGCACAACAATTGTTGGGGTCTGCTAGTTCTTGGTGGGCCAATTATGCAGCTACCTTCCCGGCTGACTATCAGGTGTCGTGGAATGAGTTCAAGACTGCATTCCGTGCTCATTTCATTCCTGCCGGTCTTATGCAAAGGAAGTTTCAGGAATTTCTAGACTTGAAACAAGGAGGGAGGGGTGTCCTCCAGTATGCGGAAACTTTCAATCAGCTATCCCAGTATGCTACTAGTTATGTAGATACTGAAGAAAAGAAGCGAACTTCATTCCTTCGTGGTATGAATGCTAAACTGAAGGAACGTCTGACTTGGCAGACCATTGGTACTTTCAACGATCTTGTTAATGCTGCTATTATCCAAGAGGACGCTATGCGTCAAGTGGAGGATGAAGACCGCAAAAGAAAAGCTCCTGCCACAATTTCGTCGGGACCCTCACCCAAATACAGGCTGGTGTATACTTCACCCTCTGGACAGCGCTTCAGAGCGCCGCCGCAGCAATTCAAGCGCCCTCCTTATCCACAGAATGTTGCTCGTGGGCCAAATCAGCAGCAATACAATCAAGCCCCACGTGCCCAACCTGCTGCAAGACCAGGAAATAACAATACTTGTTTCAACTGTGGTCGTGTTGGACATTTTGCTCGGGATTGCAAGTTGCCTAAGGCTAACCCGCAACAAGGTCAGCCATCTAATGCTCCAAAGAATCCAGCACCACGCAAAGCTCAAGTGAACTATACTGCGGTTGAAGATATTCCACAAGGAGAACCTGTGTTGACTGGTACGTTTTCGCTTTACCGTCAACCTGTTCTTGTCCTTTTTGATTCCGGTGCTTCACATAACTTTGTTAGCATGAGATGCATACAAAAATATCATCTTCAAACCAGCACCATTAAATCACCTTATAAAGTTCATTCTCCTGGTGGACCAATAATTGCCGATCAAGTCTTGCATGACGCCCCACTACAATTGAATTGCAAGTTTTATTCCACCGAGATGATCATGCTTCCGAATCAAGAAATAGATGTTATTCTAGGCATACATTGGATGACGTACCATAAGGCTGTGTTGGACATTGCACCTCGTATTGTCCATTTGGATTCTCCAATGCATGGTCGTGACTCAATTTCCTTGTGTTCTGAACCACCACATGAACCCGTTGTACATCAATTGAAGAGAAAGTCCTTGGAAAATATTCCGGTTGTGCAGGAATTTCCTGACGTATTTCCGGATGATATATCTGGCCTACCTCCGGATCGAGAGGTTGAGTTCAAAATTGAATTACAACCAGGCACTGCTCCAATTTCTCGCCGACCATATAAGATGGCACCAAAAGAATTAGCTGAAATGAAAACTCAAATAAAAGAGCTACTCGAGAAGGGTTTCATTCGTCCAAGTACTTCACCATGGGGCTGTCCGGCTATTTTTGTGAAGAAGAAGGATAATACACTACGTATGTGTATTGATTACCGACCGTTAAATGAAGTCACCATCAAGAATAAATATCCGCTGCCCCGGATTGATATTCTCTTTGATCAATTGATTGGTGCTAAAGTTTTCTCCAAAATTGATCTTCGCTCTGGATATCATCAGATAAAAATTCGAGCAGAAGATATTCCAAAGACCGCCTTCTCCACCAGATATGGTCTATTTGAATATCTGGTAATGTCATTTGGGCTGACCAATGCTCCTGCTCACTTCATGTATCTCATGAATTCAGTGTTCATGCTTGAGTTGGACAAGTTTGTGGTGGTCTTTATTGATGATATTTTGATATATTCCAAATCTGAAGAAGAACATGCAGAACATCTCCGTATCGTGCTCCAACGTCTGCGAGATCACAAATTATTTGCCAAATTCAGTAAGTGTGAGTTTTGGTTAGACAGTGTACCATTTCTTGGCCATGTGGTTTCAGCAAAGGGTATCTCTGTTGATCCAAGCAAAGTCCAGGATGTGTTAAATTGGAAATCACCGAAATCCGTTTTTCAAGTCAGAAGCTTTTTGGGACTTGCTGGTTATTATCGACGATTCATTCCAAACTTTTCTCAATTGTCCAAGCCTATCACAAAGTTACTGAAAAATGATGTGAAGTTTAAATGGGATGATCGCTGTGAAGAAGCTTTTCTGAAGTTGAAGGAATTATTAACCACTGCTCCAGTCCTAGCTCAGCCAGACACAACTAAACCTTTTGATGTTTATTGTGATGCTTCTGGATCGGGACTAGGATGTGTGCTCATGCAAGATGGCCGCGTCATTGCTTATGCTTCACGGCAATTGCGAAAGCATGAAGAGCATTACCCAACTCATGATTTGGAATTAGCTGCAGTGGTTCTAGCTTTGAAAATATGGCGCCACTACCTTCTTGGAAATTTGGTGAACGTATATACAGATCATAAAAGTCTCAAGTATATCTTCACCCAGCCAGATCTGAATATGAGGCAACGTAGATGGCTCGAATTGATCAAGGACTACGAGTTGGAAATTCATTACCATCCTGGTAAAGCCAATGTAGTCGCCGATGCACTGAGCCGTAAAGTGCATTGCAATAACTTAATGCTGGACTTTCTAGACAACACCACTGAGGATGACATTTCAGAGCCGAGTCATCATGTTATGTCCAGCCTTGTCATACACAATTTGGCTATTCAATCTTCTATCCGTGACGAAGTAATAGCTGCTCAAAAGAATGATTATGATGTAGGCCGCATTAAGAAAAGAATGAAAGTTGGGAAGGATAAATGTTTTCGACAAGATGCCAATGGTGTCCTCTGGTTTGACAACCGTTTGGTTGTGCCAAGAGATTTTAGTCTGCGCCGCAAAATTCTTGACGAAGCCCACAATTCTAAATACTCCATTCATCCTGGTAGCAACAAAATGTATCAAGACTTGAGGAAGAATTTTTGGTGGATTAAAATGAAAAGAGAAGTCGCTCGTTTTGTCAAGGCGTGCGATACTTGTAGCAGGGTTAAAGCTGATCATCTGAGAAAAGCTGGCTTGCTACAACCATTAAGCATCCCTGCATGGAAATGGGAAGATATAAGCATGGATTTTATTGTAGGCCTTCCGCTCACCTCTCGCAAGCATGACTCGATTTGGGTCATCGTGGATAGACTTACAAAGTCAGCACATTTTATACCAGTCAATACTCGCTATAGGATTCGGCAATATGCTGAGCTCTACATAGCAAGAATTTTCTGTCTTCATGGTGTGCCTAAGACCATCATTTCAGATCGAGGCTCTCAATTTGTTGCTCGTTTCTGGGAACAGCTGCATGCATCTTTGGATACTACCTTAATTCGTAGTTCTGCTTATCATCCTCCTACCGATGGACAAACAGAGCGTGTCAATCAAATACTAGAAGACATGCTTAGGGCCTGTGTTTTGACGCAAGGTGGTAATTGGGATGAATATTTACCTCTTGCAGAATTTTGTTACAACAATAGCTATCAAGAGAGTATAAAGATGTCACCATATGAGGCATTGTATGGACGAAGTTGTAGAACCCCTCTCAATTGGTCCGAACCTGGAGAAAGGGTGATCTTTCGCCCAGATCTTGTAAAAGATGCCGAAGAAAAAGTCAGAACCATTCAAGCCAATCTTAAGGCTGCAAAGGGTCGTCAAGAAAAGTATGCTAATCAAAGACGTCGACCTTTATCTTTCGAGCAAGGTGATCATGTTTATCTCCGAGTCTCACCTATGAAAGGTGTTCAACGTTTTGGGATTAAAGGAAAGTTAGCGCCACGTTACGTTGGTCCATTCATGATTTTGGAGAAATGTGGTCCAGTGGCGTACAAGCTTCAATTACCAGCTAATTTATCGGGAGTCCATGACGTCTTCCATGTGTCGCAACTTAAGAAATGTCTCAAACCTCCTGTTGATGTTGTTCTGGAAGATATAGAGCCTCTCAAATCAGATTTGACATACTCTGAGTATCCAATCAGAGTTCTCGATGAAAAAGAACGAGTGACTCGGAAAAGAACTCTTAAGTTCTTCAAAATCCAATGGAGTAATCACTCGGAAGACGAATCAACCTGGGAGTCAGAAGAATTTCTACGTACTAACTATCCTCAGTTTTGGTCATCACTTCCAGGTATTGATTTCGATGTTCTACCTTCCTCTAGTTGCTCTGTCCTTAATCTCGGGACGAGATTTCTTTAAGGAGGGAGGGTTGTGACACCCAGGTGTCTCATTTCTTATTTTCTATTCTGCCAGAATAATAAATGGAGTTCAAGGTACAAAGGGATTAAATAATTCTATAAGAAAAATGTTGAAATATCTAAAAGAATGCAAATTTGAATGAAATTTACAAAAGAAGTCTCAATTTTGGGCTTAAAAAGAAGTAATTAAAAATGTATCAAACAGTTTCTAGTAGAATAAAAATCTCCTAAAAATCCCAGAAACAGTTGCAATTGGGAACCCATTTAAATAAATGAAGCAATCTTAAATTTTAAACAAATAATTTGAATTCTAAATCTTAGTTCATAACAATGTACCTTAATTTCAGTTGAAAAATATGAAGTATAAGATGTTGGGAATTTACAGGAAAAATTTGGAGTTCATTTGACTTTGCTTTGACCTTCGTTTGGAATTTACAAAGGAGAAAGAAATTTAAATCGAAATTGGAAAAAACAGTGGGATCCACATGTCAGCCAGACGTTTCCCCTGATCTTTCTTCCTCTCTTCCTCTGTTCGGCCGATCGACGGCGCATGCGAGCCACGCAGCTGCCTGCCTGCTTGCCTGCTTCACCTCGAGCCGTCTCTGGATAGGAACGGGTCCACAGCACACTCCAAGATCTTCTCCAGATGCAGCCGCCTCCCTCAGCTATCTCTCTCTCTCTCCATCGACGAAACTAGTCGCCATGGACGCCGGAGACTGAGCTCCAGCTCGCCACCGTCTCCGACCCTCGCAGCCAGAGCTCAAGTGTGCAAAAGAACCGCCTAGCCCTCCTCTTTCCATCCCCGCAACAAGTTCACGTCGACCCCAAGCCCTCTGGCCGGAATCGACGTTCTTCTCCGACGAGCTCCGCCAACCCTAGCTTACATCTCGCCGGAATTCGTCAACCTCGGTGAGCCTTAGCTCGAATCCTTCATTGCAGCATGTGTACCTCACCCGTACGCACTCCCTGACGTGACCTCGTCGTGGTTTGTGCTTCGTGCAGCTCACGGTGCCCTCGCCGCCGTCCGCCACCACCCCGACGCCCTAACCGCCGCCCTCGCACGGTGCTAGCGCGTTCCGGTGAGCTTCCTCCGCCGTGTTCTCGAGCAGCGTGTAGCCTAGGGTGCACTGATGGTGTAGCCGCTTCATGTGCACGTCCTCGTCAACTCCTCGTCGTCGACAAGCCGCGCCACGCCGTCGCCGCCGTGCGCGCCGCGCGCTCCGTGCATAGTTCCCCTGTTTTAGAAGGGAATGGCAGTTTCGTAAATAGTCAGAACTTGCTCAAAATTTAGTCAAACTTCAAAAATCTATATCTGGAGTTCTAGATATCCAAAAATTACAAACCAAATTTTGTTGTGTTCCTCTCACTGAGATCTATCCAGTGATGTCAGTGTTCAACATTGTTCAGGAACAGTTTTTCCTGAATACTTGTTATAAGTTAAACCCTAGATAAATCATAGTAATTAATCTAGACATGGTAAAAATACAACCTTAGGTTGGTTAGACTCCTTTTAATGTCCTCTGTTCAGTAGTACGGACTATACCCCCTGGTTCTGTAAGAGAAATCTTTTATGAATTTTACAAACTATAAACTAAATAAATCATAGTAAATTGAATATAAATCAGAAAAATGTGAACTAGGACTTCATCTTTTCCTTTTGAGGTTTCCTGTTCATGTAAATGAACTATGATAGTTGTTTCTGTAAGTAACTTCAAATACTAATTTCTCTTTGATAAACTTGTCATCTTTTGATATTAGATTTAATTCCTTTAACAATGCTTCATGAGAGTCAATGAAGGAAATAACTCAAATTAATCCAAACCAGCAAATCAGAACTATATGTATCACTTTAAAGTAAAATCAAAATCGAATCATTCCTGCATATCATATCGACTCCATTGTGTGTTTATTTCAATTGGACATTTATGCATGTTTAGGTAACGAGCAAGTCGAGGCCGAAGCGGATCTTCAACAGGATCAGAACCAGCAAGAATCTGAAGTTGAAGTCGCTAACTTATCTGTTGAAAACCAAGGCAAGCCCCGGATCATATAAACCCTTCGCAAATTTTACTTTTCTAGAGATCATAATGTAGCGAGTCTACTATGATTGATGCACTAGGTGCTAGGAGTTGAATGGAAATCCAATTGCATTGTTCCCAAATGACCTAAGTGTTCCAGTGTCGATACTAGTTGTCGATAGATGACTGCTATGCTTATAAACTAGTTAAACCTCGACAGGTATCGTCTTTATGATGATTAAACTTGATCACTAAAGATAAAGTTAAGAATGAGTTTATGTATTTGTTGAGATGTGGACGGGGATGATTGTGTAGGATGCTTTGGGAAGGCCGGGCCTTCACGGTGGTAGCCCCGTCTGTGTCGATTAAGGACCGATTCGATGTTGGCCCCTTGATCAAGCATTGAACAGTACCGAGTGCATACTAGTGCTAATGGGAGCTAGTAAACTTAGTAGCTTGTATGGTAGCAATTGCAGCCGGTAGCCAGTACATTGGTCGAAAGACACGCTGGGCGTAGTTGGGCAGGTCTAGGCCACAACGCACTGTTGGTAGGACGGCTGCCCAACTCCTTGCCATCTGGGTCCGTCTGAATTGTTTACTATCTTGTGAAAGGCTGTCGTATATGACTTTTGTGCATATACGTCGTGTACCTCGGGTTTTGCCAGCTGGTATAAATCGATTGCAATCGCTGTCCCTCGCAGAAATGAGTACCGCTTGAGCTTGCCGCCTTCACGTAGCACACATATATGAATGATGATTATGGAAGTTGATGATAGTGTGTTTATGATATATGGATCTTGCTCATATTACATATGCTACTGATGTTTGTTAGTATCCATGCTCACTTATATTCTTGTTATTAATGAAGATAAAAGATGGCTAAAAGTTTGATAGCAATAATTAGGAATGCTTAAGTGCGAGTCATTTAAAATGAAACCCTCCTATGTCAGCCTTGCATGTCTAGAATTATTTGACGGTTAAGACTTGCTGAGTAAATAGTACTCAGGCTTTGTGCCATTGTGTTTTCTATTAGTACAGATGTCAATCTTCCCGAAGGAGTACTCCCGTGGGACGTGCAAGTCCCCGAAGGATGGTCCGCCCAGTGGGAGTCGGATGTGCCGCCGCCATGATGTGTGTTGCTACAGTGATAATCCGGATGGGCTCGGGTTATTACTCCTGCTGTACCGTGAGAGTGAGCTAGACTCACGTGTATCCACGTGTTTTGAACTTAACGTTTACGCTTCCGCTACACTGTAATATGTTCGATGTACTCTGAACCTCTCTTGTAACATAAATAATGTAAATTGTATCGCAAGTGTTGGTAATATCTCGTGTCTGCTTAAACAGCACCGTGGGACAAAGATCCTGTGGATCGGACTGTCACAGCTGGCATCAGAGCTGGTTCAAGATAATACAAACACTTTAACGCCCTATTTTGAAAACTACGACATACGGTGAGGAATACGTTAGTATTGCCCACATAAGGATGATTATTAGGTGGTGACAATGCTAACCCTGGGTTATGATTGTTTAAATTATGTATGCGTAACTACGGAAATGACCTTCAATGGGGTCTTGAGGTAAGTGATTGGCTCACTCGTGTTGGAGTTGTTACACGGGGCGATTCATTCCATGAATCGTAGTGTGCGAAAATGATTTTTGGTGGGTGACTCACTCGTGTTTGAGTTGTGACACGGGGCGATTCTTTTCCATGAATCGTATAAAACTTTGGTTTTATTTTCTTCTTCCTGATTTGATGATTGTTTCTGAAATGAATATATTGTGCAAGTACACTAACGCCGTTAGTGATCACAATTTAGACTAACTTACGTGATGAGTGCGGGTCGTCACCGATAAACGTGCCGCTAAGTTCGGCAAAATATGCGTGTGTTGTGAGGAACGAAATTAGGTTACCTAACTTGTTGCATCATGGCATCCTTAAGTTCTGAACTAAAATTTGCCTTACCTTGATCACTCACCTCTATATGATGTTGAAATTTACAAATTTGAAAGAAATCAAATTTGAAATGATTCATATCAATTTACCCTAAACTAGGTCAGAAATCTGTCCTGCTGTTGTCTAAAGTTCAAAAATTCATAACTCTTGATTTCCTACTCCAATGGAGGCAAGTGAGTACTTGCTGGAAAGCTCTGGAAATTATCTTTCGCTTCCAGGTAGTCCCATGTTATTTGGAGTCTTGCTGAGTTCTGGATAGTCGAATTACTGAGACCCTGTTAGTCTGTTTTTGTCAACAGAACAGTTAACTTTGATAAATCATAACTTTAGTTTTGCTGGGAATTTGGGTGAGTTTAAGCCCAATTTGGAAAGCTGGAGAAATTCTCTGCATTATAGTGTCAAGAGTATGTTTTGATCTTTGATCAGGATGGACGAAAACTGTACATTTCAGATACTGCACAGTTTTGACTGCTGTGAATCAGCAGCATGTTTTTGATTTGAGTTGCTCCTTGAAGTTGGAAAACGTGAAATTACTCGATGTAATCTTACATACATGTTCTGTTGAGTGGCCTTTTATATCTGTTGGGAAAAGTTTTGACTTCTCAAATCTTCTCCTTGCAGATGGCTGCAGAAAACAACAACATGCTGGCCGCCCGTATTCGGGAATTGGAAGAGCAGCTAGTGAACCTGCAACAGCAACACTTAGAACAAGTTGAGCTGCTAAATGACGAGAAGGAAGTTCTACAACTAGAGCGAGATCAAGCTCGCCATGACGCTCAATTTTATCTTAACAATGCAAATGTGCTTGAACATCATCTCGCTATGGCTCACAACTTTATCCATGAGCTGCAAGATCAACTGGATATTGCCATACATGATAACCAGCAGCTGTTAGACCACCAAGCCGCGATACAACCTCCTCCTGTTGCTGCTAACCCGCCTGAAGAGGAAGTCCAAGGTAATTCAGGGATGGATTATGAAGACCTTCCAACTCCAGAACCAGAGCCCTCTCATGTAGAGAGTTGTGCTTCAACGTCCAACCCTCCGAGGGCTATTCCTGATAACGAGGTCGCTCATCTCGCTGATGCTATGCGCGAGGCTTTCCAAAGGCGAGGCTACAGGGTTACGAGCATATATCCACGAATGGATTAGGGAGTTAGATGCTCAGGTTAACTTGTAATATAAGTAGTACTCTGTAGTAAGTGACTTAATGTAGTTTCAGATCTTTGTAATATAGGTGGTGAGTAGTAGGTGACTTTTGTGCTGTAAAACCACTTGTGAAGCCGTGGTGGTGTCCGCAAACGCTCGGCTAGTTGTCGACATCGATGGACGTGCGTAGGATATGTCTTAAGTTATCTATCACACAACCATGTAACCTTGTTGTTTTGTGAGCTTAATGGAAATGGTTGTTGCCTCTTAAGACTATTTCTCCATGTCCTCCATTATTCTGCACTACTACTCTTAAAATTGTACCTATGGTATTAATCTTGAGAGAAGATTAATGTGCATGAGACTCTGACTTTGCAGAATGGTGAACACTCGTCGCAATGAAACTCCTGAGAGCTCACAGTGCAGGAACAATGAGCCTCCCACTTTGGCTGAGGCTATTGCTGCACTTTTTGCAACTCGTGCAGAAGAATCGGAACTTTTACGGCAGATTGTGCAGAATACGTCCCGCCCTGGTGGACGTCAAGCTCCTCATGACCAGCCGAGGCAATGCTCTTATACGGATTTTCTGGCAACTCATCCTCCCACATTTGAACGTGCCAGGGAACCACTGGATGCTGAAAATTGGTTAAGGGTCGCAGAAAGTAAGTTTGGTCTTTTACAATGCACTGAACAACAGAAGACCCTTTTTGCTGCACAACAATTGTTGGGGTCTGCTAGTTCTTGGTGGGCCAATTATGCAGCTACCTTCCCGGCTGACTATCAGGTGTCGTGGAATGAGTTCAAGACTGCATTCCGTGCTCATTTCATTCCTGCCGGTCTTATGCAAAGGAAGTTTCAGGAATTTCTAGACTTGAAACAAGGAGGGAGGGGTGTCCTCCAGTATGCGGAAACTTTCAATCAGCTATCCCAGTATGCTACTAGTTATGTAGATACTGAAGAAAAGAAGCGAACTTCATTCCTTCGTGGTATGAATGCTAAACTGAAGGAACGTCTGACTTGGCAGACCATTGGTACTTTCAACGATCTTGTTAATGCTGCTATTATCCAAGAGGACGCTATGCGTAAAGTGGAGGATGAAGACCGCAAAAGAAAAGCTCCTGCCACAATTTCGTCGGGACCCTCACCCAAATACAGGCTGGTGTATACTTCACCCTCTGGACAGCGCTTCAGAGCGCCGCCGCAGCAATTCAAGCGCCCTCCTTATCCACAGAATGTTGCTCGTGGGCCAAATCAGCAGCAATACAATCAAGCCCCACGTGCCCAACCTGCTGCAAGACCAGGAAATAACAATACTTGTTTCAACTGTGGTCGTGTTGGACATTTTGCTCGGGATTGCAAGTTGCCTAAGGCTAACCCGCAACAAGGTCAGCCATCTAATGCTCCAAAGAATCCAGCACCACGCAAAGCTCAAGTGAACTATACTGCGGTTGAAGATATTCCACAAGGAGAACCTGTGTTGACTGGTACGTTTTCGCTTTACCGTCAACCTGTTCTTGTCCTTTTTGATTCCGGTGCTTCACATAACTTTGTTAGCATGAGATGCATACAAAAATATCATCTTCAAACCAGCACCATTAAATCACCTTATAAAGTTCATTCTCCTGGTGGACCAATAATTGCCGATCAAGTCTTGCATGACGCCCCACTACAATTGAATTGCAAGTTTTATTCCACCGAGATGATCATGCTTCCGAATCAAGAAATAGATGTTATTCTAGGCATACATTGGATGACGTACCATAAGGCTGTGTTGGACATTGCACCTCGTATTGTCCATTTGGATTCTCCAATGCATGGTCGTGACTCAATTTCCTTGTGTTCTGAACCACCACATGAACCCGTTGTACATCAATTGAAGAGAAAGTCCTTGGAAAATATTCCGGTTGTGCAGGAATTTCCTGACGTATTTCCGGATGATATATCTGGCCTACCTCCGGATCGAGAGGTTGAGTTCAAAATTGAATTACAACCAGGCACTGCTCCAATTTCTCGCCGACCATATAAGATGGCACCAAAAGAATTAGCTGAAATGAAAACTCAAATAAAAGAGCTACTCGAGAAGGGTTTCATTCGTCCAAGTACTTCACCATGGGGCTGTCCGGCTATTTTTGTGAAGAAGAAGGATAATACACTACGTATGTGTATTGATTACCGACCGTTAAATGAAGTCACCATCAAGAATAAATATCCGCTGCCCCGGATTGATATTCTCTTTGATCAATTGATTGGTGCTAAAGTTTTCTCCAAAATTGATCTTCGCTCTGGATATCATCAGATAAAAATTCGAGCAGAAGATATTCCAAAGACCGCCTTCTCCACCAGATATGGTCTATTTGAATATCTGGTAATGTCATTTGGGCTGACCAATGCTCCTGCTCACTTCATGTATCTCATGAATTCAGTGTTCATGCCTGAGTTGGACAAGTTTGTGGTGGTCTTTATTGATGATATTTTGATATATTCCAAATCTGAAGAAGAACATGCCGAACATCTCCGTATCGTGCTCCAACGTCTGCGAGATCACAAATTATTTGCCAAATTCAGTAAGTGTGAGTTTTGGTTAGACAGTGTACCATTTCTTGGCCATGTGGTTTCAGCAAAGGGTATCTCTGTTGATCCAAGCAAAGTCCAGGATGTGTTAAATTGGAAATCACCGAAATCCGTTTTTCAAGTCAGAAGCTTTTTGGGACTTGCTGGTTATTATCGACGATTCATTCCAAACTTTTCTCAATTGTCCAAGCCTATCACAAAGTTACTGAAAAATGATGTGAAGTTTAAATGGGATGATCGCTGTGAAGAAGCTTTTCTGAAGTTGAAGGAATTATTAACCACTGCTCCAGTCCTAGCTCAGCCAGACACAACTAAACCTTTTGATGTTTATTGTGATGCTTCTGGATCGGGACTAGGATGTGTGCTCATGCAAGATGGCCGCGTCATTGCTTATGCTTCACGGCAATTGCGAAAGCATGAAGAGCATTACCCAACTCATGATTTGGAATTAGCTGCAGTGGTTCTAGCTTTGAAAATATGGCGCCACTACCTTCTTGGAAATTTGGTGAACGTATATACAGATCATAAAAGTCTCAAGTATATCTTCACCCAGCCAGATCTGAATATGAGGCAACGTAGATGGCTCGAATTGATCAAGGACTACGAGTTGGAAATTCATTACCATCCTGGTAAAGCCAATGTAGTCGCCGATGCACTGAGCCGTAAAGTGCATTGCAATAACTTAATGCTGGACTTTCTAGACAACACCACTGAGGATGACATTTCAGAGCCGAGTCATCATGTTATGTCCAGCCTTGTCATACACAATTTGGCTATTCAATCTTCTATCCGTGACGAAGTAATAGCTGCTCAAAAGAATGATTATGATGTAGGCCGCATTAAGAAAAGAATGAAAGTTGGCAAGGATAAATGTTTTCGACAAGATGCCAATGGTGTCCTCTGGTTTGACAACCGTTTGGTTGTGCCAAGAGATTTTAGTCTGCGCCGCAAAATTCTTGACGAAGCCCACAATTCTAAATACTCCATTCATCCTGGTAGCAACAAAATGTATCAAGACTTGAGGAAGAATTTTTGGTGGATTAAAATGAAAAGAGAAGTGGCCCGTTATGTCGATGAGTGCGATACTTGTAAAAGGGTCAAGTCTGATCATTTGAGAAAGCTGGCTTACTCCAACCATTAAGCATTCCTGCTTGGAAATGGGAGGACATAAGTATGGATTTTATTGTAGGCCTTCCGCTCACCTCTCGCAAACATGACTCGATTTGGGTCATTGTGGATAGGCTTACAAAGTCAGCACATTTCCTACCAGTCAATACTTGTTACAAGATTCGGCAATACGCAGAGCTCTACATAGCAAGAATTCTTTGTCTTCATGGTGTGCCTAAAACCATCATCTCCGATCGAGGCTCTCAGTTTATCGCTCGTTTTTGGGAACAACTTCATGCATCTTTGAATACCACTTTAATTCGAAGCTCTGCTTATCATCCTCCTACCGACGGACAAACTGAGCGTGTCAATCAAATATTGGAAGACATGCTTAGGGCCTGTGTTTTAACACATGGAGGTAATTGGGATGACTATTTGCCTCTTGCAGAATTTTGTTACAACAATAGCTATCAAGAGAGTATAAAGATGTCACCATATGAGGCATTGTATGGACGAAGTTGTAGAACCCCTCTCAATTGGTCCGAACCTGGAGAAAGGGTGATCTTTCGCCCAGATCTTGTAAAAGATGCCGAAGAAAAAGTCAGAACCATTCAAGCCAATCTTAAGGCTGCAAAGGGTCGTCAAGAAAAGTATGCTAATCAAAGACGTCGACCTTTATCTTTCGAGCAAGGTGATCATGTTTATCTCCGAGTCTCACCTATGAAAGGTGTTCAACGTTTTGGGATTAAAGGAAAGTTAGCGCCACGTTACGTTGGTCCATTCATGATTTTGGAGAAATGTGGTCCAGTGGCGTACAAGCTTCAATTACCAGCTAATTTATCGGGAGTCCATGACGTCTTCCATGTGTCGCAACTTAAGAAATGTCTCAAACCTCCTGTTGATGTTGTTCTGGAAGATATAGAGCCTCTCAAATCAGATTTGACATACTCTGAGTATCCAATCAGAGTTCTCGATGAAAAAGAACGAGTGACTCGGAAAAGAACTCTTAAGTTCTTCAAAATCCAATGGAGTAATCACTCGGAAGACGAATCAACCTGGGAGTCAGAAGAATTTCTACGTACTAACTATCCTCAGTTTTGGTCATCACTTCCAGGTATTGATTTCGATGTTCTACCTTCCTCTAGTTGCTCTGTCCTTAATCTCGGGACGAGATTTCTTTAAGGAGGGAGGGTTGTGACACCCAGGTGTCTCATTTCTTATTTTCTATTCTGCCAGAATAATAAATGGAGTTCAAGGTACAAAGGGATTAAATAATTCTATAAGAAAAATGTTGAAATATCTAAAAGAATGCAAATTTGAATGAAATTTACAAAAGAAGTCTCAATTTTGGGCTTAAAAAGAAGTAATTAAAAATGTATCAAACAGTTTCTAGTAGAATAAAAATCTCCTAAAAATCCCAGAAACAGTTGCAATTGGGAACCCATTTAAATAAATGAAGCAATCTTAAATTTTAAACAAATAATTTGAATTCTAAATCTTAGTTCATAACAATGTACCTTAATTTCAGTTGAAAAATATGAAGTATAAGATGTTGGGAATTTACAGGAAAAATTTGGAGTTCATTTGACTTTGCTTTGACCTTCGTTTGGAATTTACAAAGGAGAAAGAAATTTAAATCGAAATTGGAAAAAACAGTGGGATCCACATGTCAGCCAGACGTTTCCCCTGATCTTTCTTCCTCTCTTCCTCTGTTCGGCCGATCGACGGCGCATGCGAGCCACGCAGCTGCCTGCCTGCTTGCCTGCTTCACCTCGAGCCGTCTCTGGATAGGAACGGGTCCACAGCACACTCCAAGATCTTCTCCAGATGCAGCCGCCTCCCTCAGCTATCTCTCTCTCTCTCCATCGACGAAACTAGTCGCCATGGACGCCGGAGACTGAGCTCCAGCTCGCCACCGTCTCCGACCCTCGCAGCCAGAGCTCAAGTGTGCAAAAGAACCGCCTAGCCCTCCTCTTTCCATCCCCGCAACAAGTTCACGTCGACCCCAAGCCCTCTGGCCGGAATCGACGTTCTTCTCCGACGAGCTCCGCCAACCCTAGCTTACATCTCGCCGGAATTCGTCAACCTCGGTGAGCCTTAGCTCGAATCCTTCATTGCAGCATGTGTACCTCACCCGTACGCACTCCCTGACGTGACCTCGTCGTGGTTTGTGCTTCGTGCAGCTCACGGTGCCCTCGCCGCCGTCCGCCACCACCCCGACGCCCTAACCGCCGCCCTCGCACGGTGCTAGCGCGTTCCGGTGAGCTTCCTCCGCCGTGTTCTCGAGCAGCGTGTAGCCTAGGGTGCACTGATGGTGTAGCCGCTTCATGTGCACGTCCTCGTCAACTCCTCGTCGTCGACAAGCCGCGCCACGCCGTCGCCGCCGTGCGCGCCGCGCGCTCCGTGCATAGTTCCCCTGTTTTAGAAGGGAATGGCAGTTTCGTAAATAGTCAGAACTTGCTCAAAATTTAGTCAAACTTCAAAAATCTATATCTGGAGTTCTAGATATCCAAAAATTACAAACCAAATTTTGTTGTGTTCCTCTCACTGAGATCTATCCAGTGATGTCAGTGTTCAACATTGTTCAGGAACAGTTTTTCCTGAATACTTGTTATAAGTTAAACCCTAGATAAATCATAGTAATTAATCTAGACATGGTAAAAATACAACCTTAGGTTGGTTAGACTCCTTTTAATGTCCTCTGTTCAGTAGTACGGACTATACCCCCTGGTTCTGTAAGAGAAATCTTTTATGAATTTTACAAACTATAAACTAAATAAATCATAGTAAATTGAATATAAATCAGAAAAATGTGAACTAGGACTTCATCTTTTCCTTTTGAGGTTTCCTGTTCATGTAAATGAACTATGATAGTTGTTTCTGTAAGTAACTTCAAATACTAATTTCTCTTTGATAAACTTGTCATCTTTTGATATTAGATTTAATTCCTTTAACAATGCTTCATGAGAGTCAATGAAGGAAATAACTCAAATTAATCCAAACCAGCAAATCAGAACTATATGTATCACTTTAAAGTAAAATCAAAATCGAATCATTCCTGCATATCATATCGACTCCATTGTGTGTTTATTTCAATTGGACATTTATGCATGTTTAGGTAACGAGCAAGTCGAGGCCGAAGCGGATCTTCAACAGGATCAGAACCAGCAAGAATCTGAAGTTGAAGTCGCTAACTTATCTGTTGAAAACCAAGGCAAGCCCCGGATCATATAAACCCTTCGCAAATTTTACTTTTCTAGAGATCATAATGTAGCGAGTCTACTATGATTGATGCACTAGGTGCTAGGAGTTGAATGGAAATCCAATTGCATTGTTCCCAAATGACCTAAGTGTTCCAGTGTCGATACTAGTTGTCGATAGATGACTGCTATGCTTATAAACTAGTTAAACCTCGACAGGTATCGTCTTTATGATGATTAAACTTGATCACTAAAGATAAAGTTAAGAATGAGTTTATGTATTTGTTGAGATGTGGACGGGGATGATTGTGTAGGATGCTTTGGGAAGGCCGGGCCTTCACGGTGGTAGCCCCGTCTGTGTCGATTAAGGACCGATTCGATGTTGGCCCCTTGATCAAGCATTGAACAGTACCGAGTGCATACTAGTGCTAATGGGAGCTAGTAAACTTAGTAGCTTGTATGGTAGCAATTGCAGCCGGTAGCCAGTACATTGGTCGAAAGACACGCTGGGCGTAGTTGGGCAGGTCTAGGCCACAACGCACTGTTGGTAGGACGGCTGCCCAACTCCTTGCCATCTGGGTCCGTCTGAATTGTTTACTATCTTGTGAAAGGCTGTCGTATATGACTTTTGTGCATATACGTCGTGTACCTCGGGTTTTGCCAGCTGGTATAAATCGATTGCAATCGCTGTCCCTCGCAGAAATGAGTACCGCTTGAGCTTGCCGCCTTCACGTAGCACACATATATGAATGATGATTATGGAAGTTGATGATAGTGTGTTTATGATATATGGATCTTGCTCATATTACATATGCTACTGATGTTTGTTAGTATCCATGCTCACTTATATTCTTGTTATTAATGAAGATAAAAGATGGCTAAAAGTTTGATAGCAATAATTAGGAATGCTTAAGTGCGAGTCATTTAAAATGAAACCCTCCTATGTCAGCCTTGCATGTCTAGAATTATTTGACGGTTAAGACTTGCTGAGTAAATAGTACTCAGGCTTTGTGCCATTGTGTTTTCTATTAGTACAGATGTCAATCTTCCCGAAGGAGTACTCCCGTGGGACGTGCAAGTCCCCGAAGGATGGTCCGCCCAGTGGGAGTCGGATGTGCCGCCGCCATGATGTGTGTTGCTACAGTGATAATCCGGATGGGCTCGGGTTATTACTCCTGCTGTACCGTGAGAGTGAGCTAGACTCACGTGTATCCACGTGTTTTGAACTTAACGTTTACGCTTCCGCTACACTGTAATATGTTCGATGTACTCTGAACCTCTCTTGTAACATAAATAATGTAAATTGTATCGCAAGTGTTGGTATTATCTCGTGTCTGCTTAAACAGCACCGTGGGACAAAGATCCTGTGGATCGGACTGTCACACATATGAGGTGGAATGTGTACGTGATCTTGATCATGAGAGTATGGAGAGCATCTCACTAGGGTCACAAAATTTTGATAAAGCTCAATGAAATGACAAGCAGCATATGTAAGGTTTTTCATTAAGTACTACATATGGCTTTGGTAGGAATTTATCATCACTGAGAAACTTATAATTTTTATGATTTTCGAAAACAAAATCTCCGGAGCTTTTCAAGCTTAATTTGGAACAAGATTGCATCAGCTCTTTTTACCATATCATCTCTCACAACAACTTAGGTTCAGTGCAAGCGTATGCTACCCACAAGTTTCAGGTTCTAAGCAAGTATTTTTCAGCCAACAAACTCAAAACTTGGAGAATACTAAGTTATAAACTAGGCACAAGAGAGAAATACGGCAGAGCAACTATTCATCATCTCAACATAGAAGGAAAAGAAACATTTTTACAGCACATAAAAAGAAACTACACTAATTATTTTTGTTCTTTTTAGTTTTGTTATTTTTATTTTGTTTTTCATATGAGAAGCAAGAACAAGCAAAAATGAAAGGAAAAGGATACAAGTTGCGATACATGATACCTTAGCGGGGGGCATGGTGTCTCCCCCCCCAAGCTTGTTCTTGCTCATGGGTTTGGTGGATTGAATCCCATGTGGCGAAAGTAAGCCGAAAGATCGGCTTGTCCCCGCTCCGTCATGTTGGTGAGGTTGGTGAGCTGGGTGTCGGTGCGTTCTTGCCACTGATGGGTTTGTAGGATGTGTTGATTCAGCGCGTATTGAGTGTCTTCCGTCGTGGTCTCGAGCCTTCCCATTTGCTCGGAGAGGTTGTTCATTGCTTGCTCAAGGTGGAAACCTTGAGTCGCACCAGAGTCGGAGGAGTGTTCCTCCCATTGTTGTTGCGGAGTGAACATCCTTGGGTCATGCCCCGAGGTTTGCCACGTCGAGCCCCCGGCCATGTGCGGTGGCGGGGCTGAGTATGCACTGGGAAAATACCCGGTGTGACCATACCCCGGGCCGCCATGAGCCATGGGCTGCGGTGTGGGTGCCTCGGAACTTGATGTCTGCTCCGACCTGCGCGTCCTCCTGCGAGAAGAAATACTCCTGCGCGCACTCTCTATTTCTTGGAGCTCAATGGTTAGATTTTTTGCAAGTATACAAGCGAAGATCCGGGTTAGGTAACCGAAACTCGTTTGTATACCCGACAAAATAAAATATGAGGGAATCATTTGGACCACGCTTAAGTGTATGACCGCGAATAAGATAATCTTTGTTTATGAGCATGCGAGGAGTATCAATATATTCAACATTAGCATCATGCAAAGCACCTACTCCTGCAGCGATACGTGTAATCAACGAAGTGCACTCGATAGGTCCTATCATCCCAAAATTATCTAGCCATTGGTGAATCATGTATTGCACAGGAGAAATCTTAATTTTCTCAACCATAGCATAAAGAATTTTCATTTCATCCTCGCGCACAACTCTAATATCACTCCTAGGAAAAAGAGTGATGCCAATCCACATGTGCAAAAAGCGCAAAGTAGGGTGATGGATGTGATTAGTTCTAGGCTGCACACAAGTTGAAAAACCCGTAATCCTTTCCCAAAATGCAAGCTTTGAAAAATCAGGAAGGGCATTATCAATATCAACATTGCAGCGAGTATTAAAGCCGAGTATCATGCTAAGGTCCTTCCATTTCAAACGGTATTCTTCCCGGAAAAACCGAAAAGTAATACCTTCATCTACTACTCGTAGGGTGCATAAAAACTGAAGTGTAAGCAAGCGGGAACCCGGCTCATCTACACTAGCAAAATCTTTCCACCCTATAGCTTTGAATACTCGAGAAAATTCAGCATCCATACCTGTTTGTTGCAGCAGCTCCGTGTCAAATGCTCGCGTAGGAGCAAGGATACGGTTTTGAAGAAGTGCGTAGGCGTTCGTCTCGTACTCGCCCACCAAGTCGAGGTCGGTGTCGGCGAGGAGATGATGCTCGTTGTTGCTCTCTTCTTCGGCTGCATGTGGTGGACTTGGCGGTGGTTCGACCACGGGGCGCGCGCGCGTGCTTCGGCGTGAAGAGCTTGGACTTGAGCTTGAGCTTAGGGACTTCTTCAACGATCCGTACAGCCGCTTCGCTCCCGACATGGCTGCAGCGAGGAGAGCAAGAACACAAGAACAAAAACTCCGAATGGGTTATGTTATGGAAAATTGAATCGGCGAAACCGTCGGTTGTTCTTGTGAGCAAGAAAATTGCAACTCGAAAAAAATCGAGCAAACCAAAAACAAAACTGAAAATTAAACCAAGAGAGAAATATTTTTGCAGAATTTTGAGGCAAGAACTCAAGTGAGCACAATGGAAAACTTGAGAGCAATGGAGTGAAGTGAGTTGAGGAGTGGAAATGAGTGTGTGTGAGGGGGAGAGAGCCTCTGGCCGGCCACTCCAACTTATAGCACGAGATGTAGCCGTTTTTGAACGTTGGAGGGGGAATATGACTGTTGGGAAAAAGATGGGGGGCAGCAGTGGCTGCCACAGGTCAGCCGACCTGTCCTGGTGGGGTCGGCCGACCCTCTGCTGGGCCCACTTGTCCTCCCTCTTGGCCCACAGCCTCCAACGGTCATATAGTTCATGACCTTGGCTGCTATGTCCAGTAAATCGTCGAAAATGTTGCTCAGAAAGATTTCCAAATAGAATCATGCCTCAAAATTCAAATGGTTTTCAGAAAATTTTGAAACTAGAAGAGAGAAAAAAAAGGTTGGAAAATTTCCAATACGTGGAAAAACTTATTGTAGTGGTACAGAGGTAACCCAAAACCTTGCACAAAAGAGTGAAAAAGTTTTGAAGAACCAAATATTTTTGGAGATTAATTTTTTGTATGCATGGCGAGATGAAAATTCAAATACGCTGGCGGAAAAAAATTCAAACGATTGAAATAAGAATTTCTTGTGGTGAAATAAAATATCCAGGGTGATTTTAAAGTTTAAATGCAAGTGGTGGGTTTGAAAAGGAAAAAAAAACAAAAAGGAATCAAAAGAAATGATAATGCCGATTATCCTGTCGGCCAGGGCTTCGCCGTTTTAAGTCCGGCGAGCAAGGACTTCTCCATGCGTTTCATTCTTGAGGTGCCGGCCCCGTCCTTGGAGAAGAGGATGAAGATGGCTGCACCTTCATTACTTGCCACATTTGTTTGATCTTGGGTTGTGTTGGTGGCTTCTCAATTTGAGGGGTCGATTTCTTGACCCATAACCCCGGCCTTGTTGTTGCGGGCTTCTTGGGTTGGTACCATGACGGGTTCTCACGTTTGTCAATTTGCTTCCAAAGAGCAATGAGACTATCCGTCTTTCTTGGGGTCACTTCAACTTCTTTGATGTTTGAGGGGTTTGGCCCATACTTGATCTTGATCATCGAGCATTGTTCTTTTCGGGGTTGGAACTCGAATTTCTCCTCCTTCCCATTGATGTAGAGGCGGATTTCTCCGACTCCAACATCAATTTGGGCCTTTGTGGTGCTAAGGAAGGGACGTCCCAATATGAGGGGCGTTTCCTTGTCAATATCCATGTCCAGCACCACAAAGTTCACCGGGACGGTGTGGCCTCTTATGGATACCGGCACATCTTCCGCAATCCCCATTGGAAAGCGAAAGGATGAGTCGGCCAATTGTAGCCGCATCGCTGTTGGCGTGAGGAACTTGTACTTTAATTGCTCGAAGATTGCCTTGGGCATAATGCTCACGCTGGCCCCAAGGTCGCACAGTGCGTAGTTGAAGTGGAATCTCTTGATTGCACAAGGGATTACTGGAAATCCTGGATCAGCTTTTATTGTAGATGGTTCTTCTCCTATTTGCCTGTTCTCCCCTGCATGGTTAGTCTTACGAGAGAACATTTCCCCTCTCGTAGTGATAACGTTAACTTTTTCAATGAGAGATTCTGGTTGCCCAGGAATCTGCTCGGAATTAGCAGAAGGAACGAGAGCAGCAAGCTGAGCTATTTGAGTTTCTATCATTTTGTTAAAACTCAGCTGATTTTTGAAAGAGGAAGAAAAACCTTCTAGCTGTGAATTTATATTTTCTAAAACTTTATCGTTGGCAGCAAGCTTTTTGTTGATTGATTCATTAATTTTAGCTTGGCCAAGAACCAAATCTTTCAAAGAGGGCTGATTATTGTAAAAACCAGGAAAATTGTTACCTCTATTTTGATTTTGATTATATCCTTGACCTCCGTTTGGACGATACCCGTTGTTGTTGTTCATGTAGAACGCATCTTCCCCATATGGCCCGTATCCCCGCATTCCTCACACGTCATGTGTGAGTCCAATGCACGAACACTACCACTTGAAGTGTGTTCATCCAAACGCTTCATGAGAAGGTCAAGTTTGGCGGACAACATGTCCACTTCCTTGACAGGGTGGATGCCTTTTGAGCGTGATTGGAGTCGATCATCGCTCCACCCTTGATTGGAGACCATCTTCTCTATAAGATCTTTTGCTTGAGTAACGGTTTTGGAGAAGAAGGCTCCTCCAGCAGCGGCATCCATATGTCCACGGGCTGTTGGTGTTAACCCGTTGTAAAAGTGTTGAAGAATGAGCCATTCTTCCATCCCATGGTGTGGGCAGGCTGATGTGTATTCTTGGAGCCTTTCCCATGCCTTGGGTATGGATTCATTTGTTGCTTGCTGGAAGCTTGCAATTCTTCCACGAAGAGCATTGGTTTTGCCCATCGGGAAAAACTTAGCGAGGAACGCCGTAGAACATTTGTCCCAAGTGTCAATATTGATGCGGTTTGCATAGAACCATTGTTTCGCTTTCCCAAGGAGGGAGAGCGGAAACAAACGGAGCTTGATAGCATCTTGATTTCCTTCTCCCGTGCCTGACGTGTTGCATATTTCTAGGAATTGTTGGAGATGAGAGTTGGCGTCCTCGGAAGCCTTCCCACAAAAGGGTATGGCTTGCACCATAGTGATGAGGCTGGACCTTATGTTAAGTCCGGCGTCACCAACGTCGACGTTGGGTCCAATGGGCACATTGGCGATGGTGGGCGCGGAGTATTCATGAAGAGTCTTTTCAGCCATGACGTTTGACGTAGATGGTGCGGAAGATGCGGGTTCGCTTGTCGAGAGTACTTGAGGGGAGACGACGACGCGGTGTCGAGTCTTCCTCACAAGTGACTCGGGATTATCAACAAAGTTTTTCGGCAAGTCGAATCCACGCATACACTATCCTGTTTTCACATCAAAGAGAAAACAGATCAAGGTTAGCCTGCATGGGCAATGGTTAAACCACATCAAGTGTAATCATGAACAATCATTGTATTCTTGTTAACCAATGTCTTCCCCGGCAACGGCGCCAGAAATGCTTGTTGGCGTCTCTTACGGTCACGCGGGAAACACGCGACCGCGGGGAGACGCCGGGGGTTATGGAATTGTTCACTTGCACTATTTAACCAAATAATTCACAACTAGTAACAAGTACTAGATATGAATTATAAGGTTTGTCATGTTAAATAGAATATCCGCAAGCGGACGGATAACCCGTTGTAGCATTTCACCCGAGAGTATTCCAGGGTATCGTATTTATATTTTCCCAAAGGAAGACATGGTTGACAAGAGTACTTATGTTCATGGTGTTACAAACGATAGGTGATATAACCACATTCCAATGCAGGGGTAAGGTTTAATAATAATAAGGATAGTGTGACACACACGAAGGCATTCCACTCTCTCTAATAAAAGGCAAGAGACAATCCTAAGCAATGCTAAGTTAGACTAGCGAGCTACTACTCCAAAGGTACAACATTCATATAGCGTGCACAACCTCTACCTATCATCTAGCGTTATGCAAGCACAAGCAAGCGTCTAATGCCTAGGCAACATCGGGAGATCCGGCATACGCAAGGTCTGCCTCGCGACTCCGGCCTATTTACGTACTCCTATGCCGTGCCCGAACGTGGAGGGTTCCTTTGGATGGACAGGGCTGTCACTTCCTGCCACCTACCTCTACAAACCGTGGGACACGCACACACCCAAGGGTGGATAGACTACCACGGCACCATGCCGGCGTTACTAACCACGACTCTAGATCCCTCGAGGCACCCCCAACCCTTCGGATCGACGGGGTGATAAATCTAGAGCACCTTTGCAGGACAATGAGCCCGAAGCCTAAACAGGAGAACATCTGGCCTAACTAGCATAAACTAGATAAAAGGGATCAAAGCTAGCACTAAGTCATGCATAAGTGTTCGTCGCTCAAGAACGAGCGACGAACGATGAACGATTAAGCAAGTTCAAGAATAATCGATGATCGAGTATGAACGAACGAAGAACGAATGATGAACGAGCATGAACGAACAACGAACAATCATACAAGATCATGATAGAACTAGCAAGCTCATAACAACTATATGAATACTTGTATTCCATAGATTAAATAACAAGTCTTACAAAGAGAGAGAAAGGATACAAGAGCGCTACCCAATTCTCCACAAGACTTTGGGAGCAATAGGGCAACCCACTACTCAGCCTAGCACTACCTAGAATTGCCTCTAGCTCTAGTGTGAGGAGGAGGGAATGATCCTTGTGTATTGTGTGTCTTGGAAGGAGGGGGGGGTACCCCTCCTTATATAGTCCTTGAAGGTCGGCAACTTTGAGGCGGTTCCCGAGGTCGGTGGCATTTAATGCAGGGGGAACCGACCTCCAGAGGTCGGTTACAAACCGCCATAGAAAGATGGGCCCAGGGGGCCACCCTGCCAGGTCGGCCGACCTGGCCAGGGGGGGTCGGCCGACCTGTGCCTGGCCCCTCCTGGGCTGGGCTTTGGCAGGTGGCTCCCCCTCTGGGTCTACTTCTCTGGTCCAGGTGCATTTGGCCTTAGTTGTGTTGGACTTTGATGAGATTTGGCCTTTTGTCTTGGAATTGTATTCCTGCGGCGAACGTTGTTTTGTAGAAGTGTTGATTCGTCGCCTTGGGGCATGATTTCACCTGGATTTCTCCCTTATTCCACCTGCACACTAAAATCTAGAGGTACATGTGGAAATAGGTTATTCTTAAATAAAGTGCGTGTAAAGAATGTCCAATCCTTCTTGTTTATTGAGCTAGTTGACGGTCGAAATTGGTCCGTAACGACCGTCAACAAACGCATTGCTTCTGTAGTTGGTGGTGGTCGCCGACGTATTTTTGGTCCTAATCACTCTAATTTTGTTGGTCGTGCTGAGCGAGTTCCTATTGGAGGGGCTCCAAGAGATGACATAGGAGCCGAATTTGATCATGGTGGTGGTCAACGGGGTGACAAACGAGTCAGTGATGGCTCGTTTCTTGGTTGGTCTCAACAAACAAATTGCTGAAAAAGTTGATATGACCAGTTATCACAATATCACAGAATTGGTTCACTTTGCAAAAAGGGCTGAGCGGCATCTTATTGAATCTTCTAAGAATCGTGCTGCATTTTCAGCAGGGAACAATAATTCTCAATGGCGTCATAGTGAGCAGCAAGGTATGGGACCTCACACATCATCATCACGGCCTCCTTTTATGTCTTCTCATTCAGCATCATCTCAAGGAAAATCAATAGAGCAAAAAGGCAAAGATGCAGCTACAAAACAGTCTAGTTCCTCTAGTGCTGCACCCAAGAAAAAGACAAGTAATATTGAGTGCTTCAAATGTGGTGGGCATGGACATAAGAAGGCTGAGTGTCCAAATCGCCGTGTCATGATAGCTCTTGCTGATGGTACTTATGACTCACAAAGTGAAGGTGATGATGAATGTGGTGACATGATTTTACAAGATGGACAATTAGAGACTCTTGAGTATGAGGCAGAGGATGGCGAGGAAGAATTGGGTCTGAATTTATTAGCGCTTCAATCCTTATCCTTCACACATATTGATGAGCCATATCCTTGTGACATCACAAAAGAAATTACTTGTGCTGATTTCGACGCATTGCTCATGGATACAAATGTGGATGCTAATATTTCTAATGGCTCTAGTGGTTTCATGCTGGTTGCTAGCACATTTTCAATGGCCTCATCACACACTTTGTCATCTGCTCTGTATCATGTTAGTAGCAGCCACAAAATGACTCATTCAATGCCAATCTTGGTTGATACCGAAGAGTTGATTTGTGCACCTGAATTTGGAGAGGAATTGCCACTAATATCACTCAATGGTGTGCATGATAGCTCCCATATCAGATCTGGAACAACTTGCTGTTCCTCTACTTTTACTACAACTGACCACTCTTTTGTTGTTCGTCGCGTTCTTTCCACTCAATTTGCTGCAGCTGAGCAGGGACAACGCCATAACCTTTTTCAATCACGATGCAAAGTCAAAGGACAGATTTGTCGGTTCATAATTGATGGGGGAAGCTGCAATAATGTTGTGAGTGAAATGCTCGTTGAGAAGCTTGGTTTAGCAACACATCGCCACCCTCATCCGTACCATATGCAATGGCTGAATAACTCTGGGACAGTGAAGGTCACCTCCATGGTCAGATTACCGTTCTCTGTTGGTGATTATTATGATGAGGTTGATTGTGATATTGTTCCAATGCAAGCCTGCCACTTACTTTTGGGTCGTCCATGGCAATTTGATAGAGATGCCACACATTTTGGTCGCTCCAACAAACACATGTTTATACATAAAGAGAAGAAAGTGGTGCTGGTTCCAATGTCTCCAGAAGACATACATGCTGCTGATCTTGCTAGAAGAAAAAGAGATGAGAGCGAGAAAAGAAAATTGAGTGAGACACAAATCATTAGTGAGAGAGAGAATCCCAAGCCTTCCCGCTACATAAAGCCCACTGAAAATAAAAGAGTGCCACAAAAGAATCAATGTTTGTTAGCGAGCAAGAGTGATTTGAGAGAAGTGAAAAACACCACAGCCCTGTTCTTTGTACTCATGTACAGAGAAGCTTTATTTTCCACTAATGAGTTACCTTCAACCTTGCCTCGTGCTGTGCTTGATTTGTTGCAGGATTTCGAGGACGTTTTTCCCGATGAAGTGCCACCCGGGCTTCCACCATTACGTGGAATTGAGCACCAAATTGACTTGGTACCTGGTGCTTCCCTTCCAAATCGTCCACCTTATCGTACAAATGCCGAAGAAACGAAAGAGATTCAGCGACTGGTAAAAGAACTTTTGGATAAAGGGTACGTACGTGAATCTCTTTCTCCTTGTGCAGTTCTGGTACTCTTGGTCCCTAAAAAGGATGGTTCATGGCGCATGTGTATCGATTGTCGAGCCATAAATGCTATCACCGTTCGCTATTGTCATCCTATTCCGAGGCTTGATGACATGTTAGATGAATTGAGTGGCTCGGTAATTTTTTCCAAAATTGATTTGCGCAGCGGGTATCATCAAATTCGTATGAAAGTTGGAGATGAATGGAAAACCGCATTCAAAACAAAATTTATTTTTTATGAATGGCTTGTTATGCCTTTTGGTTTGACAAATGCACCTTCCACTTTTATGCGTTTAATGAATCAAGTTTTGAGAAAATTCATTGGAAAGTTTGTGATTGTTTATTTTGATGATATATTGATCTACAGTAAATTTTTTGATGAGCATATTGATCATATTCGCCAAGTGCTTGCTGTTTTACGAGATGAAAAGTTGTATGGAAATATTTCTAAATGCACCTTTTGCACAGACCATGTTATTTTTCTTGGTTTTGTTGTGAGTGCACAGGGAATCCAAGTGGATGAAGAGAAGGTCAAGGCAATAAAAGAGTGGCTGACACCTGAAAATGTCAGCCAAGTAAGGAGTTTTCATGGCCTTGCCGGGTTCTATCGTCGATTTGACAAAAAATTCAGCACAATCGCTGCTCCGCTGAACAACTTGACAAAGAAAGATGTTCCATTTAAATGGGGAGATGAGCAGGACCAAGCCTTTCAAGAGTTAGAAAGAAAACTTTGCGAAGCTCCACTACTGCAACTGCCAGACTTTGGTAAGGCTTTTGAGATTGAATGTGATGCTAGCGGTGTTGGCATTGGCGGAGTGCTACTTCAAGAAGGTAAACCAATTGCATATTTTTCAGAAAAATTAAATGGTCCAAATCTGAACTATTCTGTATATGACAAAGAGCTTTATGCATTAATTCGAGTTTTGGAAACATGGCAGCACTATTTATGGCCTAAAGAATTTGTTATACACTCTGATCACGAAGCATTGAAATATCTCAATAGTCAAGGTAAGCTGAACTGTAGGCACGCAAAATGGATAGAATTCATTGAAACATTTCCATATGTTGTGAAACACAAAAAAGGTAAAGAAAACATTGTTGCAGATGCGTTGTCAAGAAGATGTGCTATGGTTACTCAATTAGATGCTAAAATGTTTGGTTTGGAATCCATTAAAATTTTGTATTGTGATGATTCAGATTTCAAAGATCCTTTCTCTAAGTGTATTGATGGAAAGGGATGGGATAAGTTTTATGTGCATGACGGGTTCTTATTTCGAACTAACAAACTATGTATCTCAGCTTGCTCGATTCGCAATGTTCTTTTGCAGGAGGCACATGCTGGTGGTTTAGCTGGTCATTTTGGCGTCAAAAAGACTTTGGACATGCTTGCTGATAATTTCTTTTGGCACCATATGAGACGCGATGTACAACGCTACGTGGAGAGATGCACAACATGCTTGAAAGCTAAGTCCCGTCTTAATCCCTATGGTTTATATACTCCATTACCTATTCCAAATGTACCTTGGGAAGACATATCTATGGATTTTATTTTGGGGTTGCCTAGGACTCAAAAGGGGAGGGACTCAATATTTGTTGTCGTTGACCGTTTCTCAAAAATTGCGCATTTTATTCCATGCCATAAGAGCGATGATGCTTCACATATTGCTGATTTATTTTTCAGGGAGATAGTTCACTTACATGGAGTGCCAAAGACGATTGTTTCAGACCGCGATGCCAAATTTCTAAGCTATTTTTGGAAGACACTATGGGGAAAACTTGGAACCAAGTTATTATTTTCAACCACATGCCACCCGCAAACCGATGGACAAACTGAAGTTGTCAATCGTACATTGTCAACAATGTTGAGAGCTGTACTAAAAAAGAATTTAAAGATGTGGGAAGATTTTTTACCACACGTGGAGTTTGCTTATAACAGGGCAGTACACTCTACCACAAATTTCTGTCCATTTGAGATTGTTTATGGCTTTAAACCAAATACTCCCATGGATCTTTTGCCTTTACCATTGCAGGAGCAAGTTAACTTAGATGCTACAAAACGAGCGGAGTTTATTAAGAAATTACATGAGGAGACAAGAAGGAACATTGAGAAGAAATCTACACAGTATGCTAAACAAGAAAACAAAGGTAAAAAACGAATTGTGTTTCACCCGGGTGACCTTGTGTGGCTGCATCTACGCAAGGATCGCTTTCCAAGCAAGCGCAAGAGTAAATTATCACCACGGGGATATGGTCCGTTCAAAATACTCGAGAGGACCATACACCAGGCCCCCCGTAAGAAGTGGGAGCCAGACACGGACGGTGCCACTCCATATCATGGAATCAACCCGTACCTTGCGGATACCTCAGATGTCTTTTTAATGGGAAGGAGACAGCGGACTGAATCAAAAGCATATCTCAATTCTTATATATACAAGAAGAGAATGGAGCACTGGCCAAATCAACGGATTAGAATCAAAAGAAATCAAAATTGGAGATAATATGTCAGTATTCGACTCAAGGGGTAAAGTTCGTCGGGCAAATATTGAAAAGTGTTTGGAACGGGCCATACATCGTCATTCACACGTCGACACACGGAGCAATCACACTCCAAGATGACACAGGTAATGCTCTCAAGGTAAATGGCCCACATTCCAAGAGTTTATCTTAAGCCCAATACAATTAGGAAATGTGATAATTTCTGCAATCCTATTTTACCCTTGGCATTGATTTTATTTCCATATATATATATATACAAAGCAGCACTGAAAAACTGGAGGCTAGTGGGGCTCCCACTGCATCGGCCGACCCCCTTTGGCAGGTCGGGCAACGTCAGAGGAGCCCCTAATGGCTCCCTAATTTTTGTGCATTATCTCCCAACGTTCAGTAACATAAATCCCACTGATTTACCCCCAGAAAAGCGCCAGAGAAATCAGGGAAATTCTTTTCATGTTTTTCCCTATAAATCAATAACTTTTCTCCATCTTCTTTGCGCTTTTCCCTCTCCATTTCTCACACCACGCCCACGAAACCTCCAAACCCACACCATGGACAGCAGCATCCCTGACTTTGAGGTTTCCGCAACCACTAGCCAGCTTGTGCGTGAGTTGGACCTTGAAAATATCCTTGACATAGCCACTCCCGTCCTTGAGCAAGTGATGAGCATAGAGAGCATTCCCCTTCCTATCCCAACACCTACCATCACCCCTGTTCCAGCCAACCAAGAGGCTAAGAAAGCCCTTAGGAAGAGCTTCACCACACCACCACGTCCTACCCGCGGAGCCCTCACTCCTAAGAAGTCACCTTCCGATACCCTCGAAGGTTCCCTACGCCGTGGGGAGAAGTACGTTGGCACGCTCACCACCAAGAGCGGCAACGTGGTGTACCACAAGTATGAAGAGCGCACTCCACCCAGTGCACCAAAGGAGCAGGCCAATCGCCCCATCAAGATCAATGGTATCCGCGGAGGAGGAAAGCAACTTGTGCCACCACTCACCTCGGAGGAAAAGATAGGCGTTTTAGAATCCATAAGCACCACTCCCTCCAAGAGGGTGAAAAGGCGTCTCTCTCCCTCTCCTATCAAGAGGGCTGGAGGAATGTACGAGAGTGAGGAGGAGAAAACACCAAAGAAGAAGCCTTACAATCGACTCCTCGCCAAGTACAATGACCTCCGTGATGACCACCTCAAGCTTGGGGATAAGGTAGCTGAAATATCGGATGCCTTAGCGGAGCTTAGCGACAAGGTGGATAACTCTCGCCGCAGCAACAACTCCAAAATCAAGCGGCTTTACAAAGAAATGGGAAAAGAGGATAAGTTCTACGTTTAGAATTCTCGCTAGAATCATTTCCCCTTAGGCGCGATCTCTATTTGCAACATGCTTGCATCTTTATTTTCCAATAAATTTGTAATGCGCCTTTAAGCTTGCTGCAATTCAATAATATTAGTGCTCCCCAGGTTTCCATACCGGCAGAGCAAGATTTGTGTTTCCATGTTTTTGTCGAATTTTGAAGGAAATAGGTAAAAGGCAAGTGTGGGGGAGAAAACATCGACAAATCTGCATCAATCACGAGCAAATCACTCAGATCCAAAACAAGCAACTTAGTGGAGGACAACACGCGGAAAATCAGCATTGATGGGGCCCAGGCCAAGTCGGCCGACCCCACCAAGGGGGTCGGGCGACGCCTGGTGGACCCCATCAGGCTCCCTTTTTCCTCCTGCCAACTGAGTTTGCACCCTACACACCCTTTCTACCTGCATTACTGTCAAGTTACTTTCTGAACCCTGCAAAATCAAATTAAAACTTGACCCACTAAAACTTGGAAACCGCATTTAACCTTACTCCCTTTGATGGACTTGCGCACTTGTTATTTCTCGCTTCATCACCACCTGCTTGTGAGCACCATTTTTCAGTAGGAACCCATGTTTTCCTAAGTTATTGGCAAGTGTGATATGTTTCGTTGAAATGATCCTTTGCTCAACTTGCAAGTCCTTGGAGATTTTATTTACGAAAATTAAAATACCATGGCTCAACGCTCCTCTCTTGATATTTATCTTCCTACCAAGGCCATATGATGCCCATACCCTTCATAAACCTAATACACATATGCTACTTGTTATTGCTTTGAGCCTTATCAAAATTGTGTGACCCTAGTGAGACACTTGTCATACTCCCCTGATCAAGATCACGTACACTCCACCTCACATGCCAAACTTCTACACTGGAAGTTAAGCAATACCTATCTCCATCCACCAAAGAAATACTCCAAATCCCATGCCACCTACTCTCTCTCAGAAAAAGAGTGTCATTGGAGACATGGCTATGAAAAAGAAATAGAAAGAGAATAAACCCCTGCTCATACAAAAGTAGAGCAACAAGAAAAAGGGGAAGAAAAGAAAAAGAAAGAAAGAAAGAAAAGATAGCCATATCCTCCTCACAAACTCCAAAAGAGAGAGAGAGAAAGGGACACAAAAAAAAAAGGAGTACCCCTTTCACAACCACTTCCATTTCCACCACCATCCACACATGCACATCTTGATCAGGATGTATGACTTGAGTTCTCCATGGATCCACTCTTTTGGTTCGGCAACATAAGTAATGCAAGTATGCCACTTTTTATCCCTACCAAACTCCACACATCAGCCTTAGAAGTAGGGCAGAAAAAGGGCAACACCATTGCCTTGGTAAGGAAACATACACTTTGAGCGCCTCGAGAGAATCATTTGAGGAGCAAGAGCCATGTTTTTCATGTTTCCAAAATTCCACTTCAAAACCTCCAGGGTACTTGTTAAGTGAAAGCTTGGTAACTTGAGGCACGAACGTTCCACTTATCAATCGCCCAGGGATGCATGCTAGACACCAAAAAGTTCACAAGTAGCTAGTGTGGCCTGAAATAATTTGTGTGCACGTTCCCATCTAAAAGGAAGTCTCCACCATACTGAGCTCGCATCTTCACTCGAGAGTAAAGAGCCAGTGTGGGGGAGTTTGTTGACGGTCCTTATAGCATATCTTTTACCGTCAACTACCTGCACTTAACAACTAAAATCCAACACCAAGAGTAGACATAGGGCTTATTACTAACCATTTCCACTAGTTTTGGTATATCTATGAGTGCAGGTGCAATCCATATGAAAACAGGGAAAAGAACACACCAATCATGGACTCTACCTTCGTCGGATTTTCTCCGGAATAAAGATATCACTCCAAAAGCCCAAAATCCACAAATAAAGACCCAAGTCAACACAATGCGAGTGGATCAGGAGTGAAGACAACCACAGACAAGGACCAGAGGAAGACTAGGCCCAGTGGGGCCCAGGCCAGGTCGGCCGACCTGCCAGGAAGGCCCCCCTGGCCCATCTTCCTATGGCGGTTTGGAACCGACCTCTGGAGGTAAGTTCCATCTGCAATTAATGCCACCAACCTCGGGAACCGCCTCAAAGTTACCAACCTTCCAGTTCTATAAATAAAGGGGTACCCCCTCCCCTTGGAGGACATTAAACACAAGGGAGATAGAGGAGAAGACACAAGATGTAGTAGTAGGAAGAGAGTAGGATAGGAGGGTGGGGCAATCCCCTCTTTGTAGGGAGCTAGCCCCAAACTTGTATCTTGATGGATACTTCCTTATGGAATAGTTCATCGTTCGTTCGTCGTTCGTCGTTCGTTCTTGGTCGTTCGTCGTTCGTTCATCGTTCGTTGATCGTTCATTGCACTAGATCTATTTCTGAAGTAAGTATTCATGATATCCTTAGATAGGTTGTATCGTTCATAGTATTTAGATCTTGCTATACTTGCTTATGGGATCATCGCTCCGCAAGGGGTGCTCTAATCTTCCAAGTTGGTTTGAGATCGAGGTTAGAGTAGTAGTCGCTGGCATAGACGTGGTGTCTAGGCTAGAGGTTGCCTGTGTTTGCCGCATGCCCCACGGTTTGTAGAGGTAGGCGGCAGGTGGTGACAGCCCTGTCCGTCCTTTCATAATCCTTCACGTTCGGGTACGTCGTAGAGCTACAGGCTGGCATGGCTTGGCAGACCAAGCCTAAACCAGTGCCCGAAGTAAGCAAGTAGAACCTGATCTGTGCTGTCCCGAGCAACCATACTCTAGTTCATCCTCTCTATACCCATGGCATCCTGTTGCATCTCTTTGTCCTTGGACAAAACCTACCTTGTTGCAGATTACCTCCGTTCCTTGGGGAAAACAAATACGATACCTTGGAATACTCCCGGGTGAAGTGCTACAACGATACTCTGTGCGCTTGAGGAATTATCTGTGACCGTAAGAAGTGTCAACAGTCCTGCCGCTGGTGAGGCTTCTCCGACGCCCGCCGTCGACGAGATCGTGGTCTTCGAGTCCTTCATCCAGCGAGGGTTAGGGTTTCCCACTCATCCTTTCTTCCGTAGCATCCTCAATTTCTACGGTCTTGAACTGCATCACCTTAATCCCAACTCTATTCTGCACATTTCTTGCTTCATTACCTTGTGCGAAGTCTTTCTCGGCATCCAGCCGCATTTCAATCTCTTTCGCCGTCTCTTCATGATCAAAGCCCATCCGAAAAATGATAACCCGGCCACAATTGGAGGTGCCGGCTTCCAATTGAGGAACCGAGACCTCTACTTTCATCTGCCTTTCTATTCCACTCTGAAGGGATGGCATTCTTATTGGTTCTATGTGAAGAATTTTCCACCAACGCTTCCTACATTTAGAGATATCCCTCCAAATCCGAGAGAAAATTGGAGAAAAGTTATGACTGCTGACGAAAAATTTCAAGTGGATGATCTTCTTAGCCTGATAGACGACTTGAACACCAACCAGCAGCATGGTTGGTTAACTGGTCCCATGATAGCCGTGTCCTTCTGCTCTAGGAAATTTCAACCTTGTAAAATGAGGGAGAATCCTGCTTGGAAATGGCTTGGGCAAGATGACCCCAGTAATGAGAACATCGAGGGAGACACTGATTCGGTTATCGCCAACCGAGTGGTCCATTTCTTTATTGATGGTGCCGAGATTGATCACCCGGTGATTACTGGGTTTCATGATACAAATCCTCCTCCTGAGGTATATCTTCTTCCCATTTTTCCCATTTTTCTTTTTAACTCTCGGTTGAATCAACTAGCTTCTTTTCTGATTCACTGTTGTACTGCAGGAAAGGCAAGCCATCTTCCAGTCGGTTGGCCCCAATGTTCCCGTATACGCTGTCATCCCTCCCCCAAGGAAGAGATCAGGTGACATTCTGGATTTCAGGTCTACCGACCGGGATATTGACATGGCCATTCCCAGCAAAGACGAAGTTGAGGACACAGAAGTCCCTCAGCCAGACGCTGGTGAAAATGCTCCGACTCCTTCACCACCAGCTGGTCCTCCTCCTCGCAAGAGGTTGAAGAAGGATATAAGGAAACCTTCTACCAAGCATGTGGCTGCTGGTTCAGGAGGTGCAGAGTCATCCTGAGGAGTTGTGGTGTGCGACTCTCGAAGGGCCACCATTTCAGTCAGTCCTCCTTCGGCTCCGAGTGGCTCTCCATCGAGACGAGCTACCAGGCAAACCACTCGGGAAGTTATGACCATTGAAGATAATGACCCGCCCGAGGTTACTGAGCAAGAAGTCCCTCCAGCAAAAAGAACTCGGGCGTCACGCAGTGTAACCACTCCACGACCGCGGTCCTTTGAAGACCGACTCAATATAGTCGTTTCAACTCTGTAAGTTGGAATTGCCTAACCTCTTGAATTTCATTCAAGGTTATTTATAGTAGACTGCTAATTATCTCATTGATCATGCAAGCGTCCTGTGGCTGATATCAGCTCTATTGAAAGAGCTCCTGAGAGTAACCCCTTTGCTGCTGCCAGATCAATGGTTCCTTCCTCCTCTGAGGTGATTCCAGAGAAGGTTCTTGGACCTGAAAAGGTGCCGTTTAAGATTTGGGCGATGGTCTTGGCGATGATCACTCGGGAAGGAGTCTTCCATCTTCTCCAACTAAGGAGATTGATTCTACCGAGTTGCCTGAGTCAACCAGTGGTGACCTACATACGGCTGAGAAAGCCGCTGAAGAAACTACCCGGACTGCAACTGAAGGTGGAGCTGAAGCCCCCAAGGCTACCTTGGAAAGACCCGGGGAAGGAGAAGTTCAAGCCGCGGCCACTGATGACTCAATTGGCTTGACGAAGACAACTGGAGATCAAAAGAGTACTCCTTTGCTTGACGACTTCCTCCCTACCGCTGACTCATCTGAAGAGAGAGAGAAAGCCGCCGAGGGACAAATACTCAAGAAGTCAGCCGAGGACTCTCTGCATGGTCAAGAGGCACTACAGCCTCCGGAGATCACCAACCGGTCCCCCAACGAGTGACACGAAGAAGAAGCTGCAGTAGCCTCAGCCGAGGCTGGTGTCATCTCTCCCATCACTCAAAATGCTAGGATCTCTACATGCCAAGTCGATGGTTCTTCAGAATTGCAGAAACTGTTATCCGGTTTGGATGAAGACATTCGGAAGCTAAAACACTCCGAGTCTACCAACCAGACCAGGTTTTATCACCATCATGGAGGACTATTGGTATCTTTCCAGGTTTTGCCTCGCAGCCTTTATGTCCCACTTCTCTTAATCTTGTAAGTCTGCTGACTCTCTGCCAAATGCAGGAAATGGAGAAAAATCTGGCTGCCAAGGAAATAGATTCTCCTGGACTTGAGGCCTCACTTGGATAGGAAACTGGCCATGGAAGAACAGATTGCTGCGCTGCAGGCCGAGTCTAGGGAGAAGGATGCATTAATCCAGAAACTGCAGTCGGCGGCTGGGTCTTCTGGAGGTAATAGCTCTCAACTTTTGAAAAGTCTCAACATGTTAGTCGGAGATGAATAATCTAACTCTTCTTCAGCTTGTATTCTTCCTTTAGATCATGAGCGTCTGAAGAGCAGGATTCGAACCTTGAAGGATCAATGCACCAAGTCCTCCCAAATGCTTACTGAGAGAGATGAACAGCTCATGAACTGACAAGCTGAGCTCGAGGTGGCCCAAAAACGGATAGAAACCCACTCAGCCAAGGAGGAGCGGTCCTACCAAGAGCTCAGCAAGGCTGTGGATGCTGAGGTTACTACTACCAAGGTCGCCCGAGAGAAAGATCAAAGCCTGAAGGTAGCCCGGGAGCAAATTTCCAATTTAAGGACCAAATTCTCCAGGAAAAAGACTGAGAAGGAACAACTGATTGCTGGGCTTGAGCTTGCTTTGAAGAACAAGGGCGATGAGTTGTCAGCCAGTATCGTGGAGAAAACCATGTTGCTGCACAACCATAAAAGTGAGCCTTCTGCTTTGTCCTTTATCGCTTAAACTTTGATTTTCCTGACTCGTTTCTTTTGCTGCCTTTTCAGAAGAGCTCAGCAAAATACGAGACAACTTGCTGGAACTTGAGCTGAGTGCTGCTGAGGCGATCCACTTCGCATTTCCTTCAGTCGAGCTCAAGGATGACAAATCTTCTGCCGAGTTGTCGGAGATGATGCCGGCCGTGCTGAAGGACCACTGCCAGTTCATTGCCAAGATGTGTTCCAGCGCCGTGCTAGCCAAGGTGAAGTCCCACTACCCGGGACTCAAAGAATCTCGGTTGCTGACTGGGTACGCCTGCGAGCGACCTGAAGCTTTGGCGTTGGTTGAAGAAGTGAAGGCCACTGCTGCTGCAATGGTAGCTGATCTTAACTTAGATCCTTGACCAAGTAGAAACTACTCGGGTTCCTTTTGTAAACGTTGTAGGAGATAAAGTAACGAGTAAAACCATAACAAAATATGTAAACTTTTGTTAAGGGTTGGTTTTATTATGTGAAGACTATGCCTTATATATAAAGTTTAATATTGCTTTCCTCATGCATTAAGTACACATGAACTCCACTGACTACTAACTCGGTTATGACTTAGCCTGACTCATTAACCTAGGGTGTTGGCAACAGAAGGCATTGACCCGTCAATGTTAGAGTGTGAGCGTCAGCCTGATGTGAGTGTTCATAAACTTGTGAAAAATTCAGAGACTTGCTAGCAAAATGAGAGAAACTCAAAACATCGCACATAAAGATAAGTAACACAGCCCCCTGGCTCTGCGATTAGTAAAGTATACTTATCGTAGAGTCAAGAGTCATCATGCAAGAAAAAAGGATGGTAGTTTATTGCTGAAAAAGTCTACAAAGAGAACTTATGTATAAAATCGGCGGAGCTGGTTGATGTTCCAGGAGTTTTGGAGGAGACCTCCGTCTTCTCTTTTCAGTCGGTAGGCGCCTGGCCGAGTGACAGCATCCACTTATTATTAGTTTAATTCAGCCTTAGTTTAGTTTACACAATAGGCCAATGCTTGTCTTGAAATAGAGATTCTGTGACAATAAATCTCATGATGTAGTGTTTTTATGTTTGCCTCCATTAATTGTTCCTCAAATTATTGAATACACAATAGCCACCAAACTAACTTCACATGATATGTGAACTGGAATTATGTTCAGAATGAAATCGGTGCATACAAGCAACTAGTGAATTTGATTTAATAAATTATATTGCCTTGCTACTCTGTAGTTAGTAAATAGTAGTTCAACTTCAACATGAAATATGCAACGATGTTAAAGGTAGGTTTTATCATGTTTGTTCATGAGCAAAACTCCCATAACACAATATGAGTCTAGAAACTTGTGTCATGGGAGAGTGCTTGAACAAATTATATTTCTTAAAAAAGGTCATACAATAGATGAATAAGGGGCTATACTATATTTCTTAAAAAAGGTCATACAATAGATGAATAAGGAGCTATACTATACAACGTAACATACTTAGATGAGCTTCTACTCACCAGATAGTAGTGTCATGCCTATAGCCAACCCTGATCGCCCCTTAGCTATGATCTGTCAGTGTTACTTAACAACATACAAGTGTATGATGATTAATGTCCTCTATAAAGGGATAGATCTCTATGGAGTGTGCAGGTGTTGTTGTTATCGTGTAGCTGAGAATAATTGGGTAGTTGTTTCTTATCCTAAATAGCATGATATCTTGGATCAACACTAGAATCTGAGAGATCTGTGCAGGTTGTGTTCTGTTGGCCCTAAGGGTTTCTACATTGATGTTTGGGATAATTTCTTTTACATTTGTTTGCTTGGTCCCTGCTGACAAGTTCTATTGTATTCATCTGCAGGGTATATCTTAGCTTGTTACTCTTCACTGTCCCACTCTGTCTATACTGACTCCAAATTTAGCTCATTCTTCCATATAGATATATGTATGCCAAGAAGACAATCATATGAAATGAAACAGTACAATTTAATTTGCTCCATGTTGCCTCTGCATTACTTCAGTGTAGTTCAACATCCAATGTCGTGTTGAAATTAAACATGTTATTGTGAACACCTTTTGTAGCCAAGCTGGTGAGAATCTCCCTTGGATGAATTGGCTACTGTGGGTGGATGTCACCCAGCCAACCAGGGTTCGATTCTTATCTTCTACTTATTACAAATCTACGGTGGATGTCTCTCCCCTTAGTCAAGTTTTTATTTTAGCCAAGCTGGTAAATATCCAAGACCAGAAACCATATATCTCGCAAATAATAGTATGATTTATTCTATTGGATATATATAGGGCGGTGAGGAATCTTGCCATCCATGCTGAATGTTTCTTCCTCATCAAAAGTGGAAGTTGATATTTGTTCTGTAGATTATGGTGGGATGTTGTTCTCATCACCTGATTTGCCAACCTGCTCCACCGTTTCGATTCAACCCATGTTTAACATACCCAGGTTGTTATGTGTCAGCACCAAACTACTCTTCAGGCCTTCAGGAGGCATGCCAGTTCAGTTTCATCAATAGTTAGAATTCCAAGCTTGATATCAAAGCATTTACCTGGTTATATTATTTGACTATTATGCCTTGCTTGTGCTTGCACCAAGATGAGGTTTTGCTGATGGTTCTCTGTCCACTGGCCATTACTCTACTTGAGTTTCAGTGAACGATGAACGTTGATTCAATGTTTACATCAGAAGCAAAGATCACAACTAAGTTACAGGTGCTATAGCTTACCTCACTGACTACGAAATCATATCATCAGTCCTTCTATCTAAATTGTATGACCCCATCGCGTTCCTGGTGTTTTAAAACTCGATTTTGATGAACTGGGGCAGCAGGTTGAATCTTTTTGTTTTTCTGTTAGCTAAGGATAGTATTTATTTCTGCACTAACAACCAGATATTTTGTAAATTGATATGCCAAATCGATATATCATTATCTTCAGTCTGACTGTATAATGAGAACTGAACTTTATAGCTCCATACGTTGCAGCAAAGTGAAACTTTTGATTTTGTTTCAGTTTGCTAGTGAGGCCTCCTAGCCAGTGATAAGTGTAAAGACTTGATTTTATTCCAGAGAGTCGAGTTAGTCTTTTTTTTTTTTTTTGTGATTACACAGTACAACTCAGACACTCACAACGCACGGACACTCACCCCTATGAACGCACATACGCAAACCCTACCCCTATGAGCATCTTCGAAGACTGGCCGGCAAATTCTCCATATTGAGGAAGTCACCACTGGCGCCTCGCTGTCGACGGCCACGTCGCCTTCATCGGCTGCCGCCAGTCCTTGCTCCTCCGTTGCCTGGCTTCTGCAGTCCCGCCCCTTGGCCCTCCACCCCCTCCCCCGTCCTGCAGTGACGACGCGCGCCTGCCGGTGCCGCGACTCCAACGAGCTGCAGTGCCGGCGGCTCCTTCCTCTGCGGCGCCCGCCCACAACGAGCTGCATTGCTGGCGGCTCCGATTTACTTTCCTGCTAGCATTCTCCCCGGCGAGCTGTAGTGGACTGGTGGTCAGTGATGGCCATTCAGCAAACAATCATGTCCCTTTTTTTTCTAGGTTCAGCGAACAATCTCTCTGTCGCAAAAACATTCATGGAGATCCCCACACAGGTCAGGTGATGTAGCTTTTGATTGCTGATTCATCCATCGACTGTATCCAGTATGCACAAACACCTGTCTTTTGCAAGTAAATTTCCTGTTGCAATGAATGGGTTTCCAGTATCTCAGTGCATTGAACATTTTTCTTTCTTTGTCAATACTATTGTGGTGCAAATTGCAAAAAGTTATCAGATTACACAGATATGTGAACTGCCGATAGTCTTATTTCTTCAGCCCTGTTAGCACCTCTTTTCCATGTGCTTATAATTTGATTGTTGGCTCATACTCTGTGATTAGCCCTGCTAATAGCAACGTTTCAGGTTTCTGTTTAATGCATATAAATATGTCTTGAGCCCCTTTTTCCAATTCTGCCGCCCTGGATCTGTTTCCTTCAGAGAAGAACTGCACAAGGAATGCATGAACATTGAAGTCATGTACTCCCGTAGATTGTCTTCTCGGGATCGAGTCAAGGTATTGTTCCTACCAGATCATCGCAACATTAGAACTCCATAGTCACACGATGTTTCCTGCATTCGAATTATGTCATTACTTAGGAATTATTTTTAGCAGGCTGTCCGGTACAGCACATCTATCTCACTCAAAAGCAGACTGGATTGGGGTAAGTTATGAAAAATATTGTGACTAAGGTCCTCACAGGGAGAAAATCCTTTGACAGGGGAAATGAGCTCACGCACTTGATCGGCTGAAGGACTAATCATAATCATGGAGGCAAAGATCCATTTCCCTTCATGTGATTCACACATTGACTGATGTATAATTACAGAATTTCTGGAGTTGGAACTTCCTGTTGTCATGATGGCTGGAATTTCGTCAGAGTGATCTTGCTTTAAAAATGTATTCCATTTCACTAACTGATCAATGAAAGATAGTTGTTTCCCTCTTTGGCTAACATGAGCTAGAGCCAGAGAAAAGCTTCTATATAGTTTGTTTGTTTTCTGGGAAGGCTTTTTATCACTTTCCAGTCACTAGAACATTATTTTTCAAATAGTTAGCTGAAGCGTCTCCGCTTTTCACAGGATCGAGTCGGTACGCGCTGATGAACAGACGCAACAGTACATCACATAAAAAGCAAAAATTTTACATCTTTAAGTTATTACAATGAGTCAAATGATTTAAAACACGTAAGAACACAGCGGAAGCCTACAAAGTACAACAATACTACCACACTCGACGAAACGTGGCCGCACATCAAAGCTCTGCGATGTGGACCTGCTGGAAGCTCCACCAAAAATCAGCGGAAGCAAGAACAAACCTGCACAAAAACATGAAGAGCCAAACCCTGAGTACTAGTTATTCAGCAAGACTTACCCGTCAACGTGGCTAACTACAACCGACTCTTAGAATACAAAGGCTACAAGGGGTGGGCTGACTCAGTGGCATAACCCGCACTAATTACTGGATCCTTACTTTCAAGTTTTATTTTCAAGTTAAGTACTTATCCAATAAAACAGTGTGCATATCTCTAAAACAGGTATAAAGTAACAATACATCAACAGTGACAGTATATATATAGCAATGTAAATAACAGTAATGTAAATAGACTAGCATCATCATATAATCAATCATATCACACTACGATGTGACGCAGTGAGCAAGGTTGCTCTTGACCGAGAGCGGCGGCATCGATGTACATCCTACAGGAGAAAAACCTGACCACACGACATATACGGCAAAGGCCACATATGGCAACCGTTTGCAAGGGTCCCCCTGAAGCTAGGCCGGATCCAACCCCTCCCGAGAAAGGTACCTCCCGCCACTGTCCCCGTCCCAGACGTACGCCCCGTTCGGGAGGCATCCCTTCTCTCCCAAAATACCATGATAGAAAGGGCAGGCTTCCACCGCACACCAGGGCAACTCGAGCTACTAAGTTTACTAGGCCCATAAAAACACTAGCATGTGATCAGTACGTTCGAACTTGCTCAACAGGGCGAACAACGGACGGTCCTTAACCGACACAGACGGGGCTACCACCGTGAAGGCCCAGCCTTCTCGCACCATCCTACACAAACAATTCCCCGTCCGGTCTCAACAATTCCTAAATCCAGCTAGTACAATCCAGGGTGAACCTACCTCGCGAGTGGGACCTACCACTCGACTTCTACCGTCCGCTAGCCACTAAGCCTAGCAAGTTCTAACGTAACCTAGACCACATCTACAAAAATAGGACACAAGGTAGGATATGGAAGGGTAATCCTAATGCATTTCTAAGGTTTCACATCAACTCCTACTAAACCTAATGCACAAACATTGACTAGCCCCAATCAAGTGCGAAAATAAAAATCCTAAATAGGGAGGCATGCACCGGGGCTTGCCTGGCTCAGGAACTACACTAGCTGGGTCAGCGGGGGTGTCAGTGTCGTGCTGCTGCTCCTCCTGTGCCTCCTCCTCCGGCAGCTAGAAGTCGAGCGACTCCGATGTTGTTTCTGCCACTACACGTTATGACAAGGAATAATGCAAGTTAGATGCAAATAATATGATACATTTAAGAATGTTAATTATCTGATAGGACAGTCATTTATACTGTGAGTGCCAATGATTAACTTGTTAATTGCTTTTGTCTAAAGTATTTCCTTCATTGATTTTCAATTAAGTTAACTATTTAATCAGTTTGGAGTTGATTAAATAGATAATGTGATTTTGAAAATTAATTTCTGTACAGTGGCATTTTTCTGGTGAAAGTCAGCACTGGAAATAATTTATGGTGAAGTTTGATGATTTATTGATGAAGGTATTATTTGTAATAATTTATACCAGGCAACATATGATTTAAATCATAGGAAAATAATTAATTAACATATGACAGTGGAAAAATGTTCTGTACGTGTGTTGTCAGATGCTTTACAAACATGCAAGAGTTCAGGATTTATAGAGCAGTAGAGAATTTATTAAGAATTAAACAAGGCTTGCATCAATTATAATTTTACAGAAAACAGAAAAACAAGGCTTGCATCAAGTATATCTTAGCATAAGGAAGCTAACAAAATTGGTTTCATAATTTTTGGAGGTGTATTCGATTTATTATGCATTTTAAAATTTTCAGCCAAATTCTGAGGAATTAACAAAATACCGGAATTGATTAAAACTTTGGCGGGCCAATCAAATCAGGGCACACAATGGGCCACACGATTTGGGCCGCTCTGGATCTGGGCTGGCCACACCAGATCCAGCCAGCCACGTGCGAGGACGCACAGCTGGCCACAGGGTTGGCCACACTAAATCCCGCGTGGCCACACGGGATCGTCCACTCAGTGGCGAAAGCACACTGAAGGCCACACGGGTGGAGCACCAGATCGAGCGTGGCCGCACTGGATCCGAACTCTGCAGGCACATATGCGTTGGCCGGAGCAATCGCCGGAGTGCGGCGGCGAAGCTCGCCGGAGAAGGGTTTCCGGCGCGGAATCGGTGAAAGGAAAGTACAGGGAGGGAGCGCACGGAGAGGAGATCTCACCTCGATAGCTTGGGCTCGCGGGGACAGCCAGAGTAGTGTCGACGACGAGTGGTGGCGAAAGGTCGATGTACGGCGAGGTCGAGGGAGCAGAGGAGGGCACCAGAGCGGAAGGGATCTGGACGGAGAGCCTTGCAGCACACTGGGGAAGCTCAACGCGCATGATGTCAACGTCGAGGAGCTCCGGAATGGGGTTGTTGGTGGAGGGCGGTGCAGGGCTCGACGGCGGAGGATGGGGAGAAGCTTCGAATCTGGCGGACGGAACTGCGAGACGACGAGCAAGTGAGCGTAGGAGAAGCGCGAGGACAGGGCGCACCCGCGTAAGCAACAGAGAGTCAAGAAGCTCACCAGGCAGAGGGAAATTTGACGGCGGATAAGCGGGCCGTGGCGACCGGGCGCGAGGATGACGACCGCGATTTCCGAGTTCACTGCCGAGGGAAAGGTTGGCGGCCATGGTGGAAGGGGTAGGGCGTCTGCGCGAAGCTGCTGGCAGCGCGGCTCGGCTGGAGACGGCTCGTCGGCGGCGAGCAAGCGCGAGCTCTGCACGGCGATGGCGGCGCTCTTGCTCGGGTTCTTGGCGAGAGGGGAGGGGAAAACCGGCGAAGGAGGCATGCTCAGGACGAGTGGCGCGAGAGGAGGGGGAAAATGGGCCGCGGCGTCTTCTGCGCGGTGGGGGAGCTCGCCGGGCATGGCAACCACGCGGCCATGACGCTCTGACGGCGTCAGTGAGAGAGAGCGCGCGGTGAGAGGATGACAGGTGGGCTCCACGGGAATATTTCGATTTATCCGAATTTTCCAAACTGTGAATTCCCTCAAACTTGTGCACACTATTTAAAATAGTAAACAAGCTCGTAAATTCACGAAACTGGTCTCTACTGAAAGATCTTGATCTGGATTTCAATCTGACCAACATGCACATCTGGACTCCCAGTAAATTGCAAACTGAAGCTGGTCAAAGTTGGGCACTTTTTAATCTTTGGGGATTTATTTGAGCCTTCAAACGAATTTCAAAAATCGTGATAAATTCTCCAAAATTCTTTGTTTTTGACCTACATCCACTGGTCTTTTTGGTTGCCAAAGTTGTTATTGAAAATTTTGAGTTCCTTCACAAGCCTTTGTTTGACATTTATTTGCACATTTGATTTCGAATTTTTGAATTGATTTGAATTTGAGTTCAGTTTGCTTTTGGGCTGTTTGCACTATTAGCATATCAGTGACACGGGGTGTCAGATTAGCCATATTTATTTTTAATTAGTTAATTGGTCATTTCGTCATAGCATCGTAAAGACATTTTTTATTGGCATCATGCTTATATGAAATAAAAGAATGCAATCTTATTAGGCATGGAGACAACTAAATTGTGGTGATATAAAATTTAATGCATGGTCTTATACACATCTACAGTTGATGCTTCAACAAATGGCTGATTCAACTACCTGTTGCATTAATCTTGAGGACTTCCTATCTTCTATTTTGTGTAATCTATTTTGCTAACTTTCTAGATACTCCATCTGTACAGATTTGTTCAGTGAGCGATCTAGATCTGTATGATTATCTTATATACATATAAACTAAGAGGTGTATCTCTAATTTTCCCTATGGCTCATAAATTGATCCTCAAGTGATGTGAGGGAGAATATGCTCAAGTGGCCAGTACTCCTCAGCTGTGATATTCTCTGTAGTTTTTTTCATTAACATCTCCAGCTCATGTGAGTTTAATTCCATTTTCTACAAATTGATTGTATGTATCAATTTGTTTTTTCCACTTTGCATGTTTCAAGCTCCAGTCAAAGTATTTAGTTCCATGGATATCGACCATCCATGTGGTGTCTTTTAAGATAATTTTCATTAAACTTTTAACTACTCCCTCATTCCTTTTCTTTTATTTGACGCTGAGCCCAATATTCAAATAGAAAAGGAAGGAGTCTGTTATAACATCATGATGGTAGTACTCGACACCCATTTAGCTTATTCAATTATGACATTATGTGACTCTTTTTCAAAATGTAGATTCTTTTTTTTAATACAACTCTGCAACCATATATTTGATCCAGAGATCAAAGGAGGAATAAAAGAATTTGGTGTTTGTTAACATCTTAGCTGTAGGGAAACGGGGCAATATCTTGGTATGGACTTTGGGAACATGAACAACTGTATGATGTTGAACCTTGGCGCAGCTTGGCAGGGTTATTATAATGCTCCTTTCGTTTTAATATGCCTATTTTTAAGTCAATTCTTATTCTTAACTTTATCAACCCAGGGCAACGCCCAGGGTTCCAGCTAGTAATCTTAAGATTGTATTCCATGCTTCCTCTCTTCTTAGGCCTTCTTTGGAACACAGGGTAGGAAAAACACAGGAATAGGAAAAACACAGGAATTGAGATGGTATGCTTTTGAAATCCTATAGGAATTGAAAACATAGGAATTGGAGATGAGAGGCCTTTGGTAACATCATAGGAAAAACAAAGGGACCTATAGCTTCCTCTCCTATTGAATTCGATTCACTAGCCGTTGTGTATATGAGCATCAAGCAGCTTCACCGCTGGGCCAACAGAAAGGAAATGGGAATAAAGAAATTTCAACATTAGAGACTTGCAAGATGTAGAATGAAAAAAGTTACTTGCCAGAATGGCTAGAAGTCACGGAGGATCTGCACGTGATTGTCTGGGACTACTCACAGGACCTTGTAGGGAAAAATCCTATACAAATCCTATCCTCCAAATTTCCTTTGCTATTCCTTCGATCCAAAGGGGGGCTTAAATTCTTGTTGCCATTGACTTTTTGAGTTACATTTGATCATTCGTTTTATTCAATTTGTTTTTTAAAATATCATGTATTTTTTATGAATTGTTTTATCACTAAAGAAAATTGAAACATAACTTATAATTTTGCATATTTGAGCATGATGTGGTGAGCGTACGGCGTACCATGCATGCCTTCTCACGAGTAAAGTACCATATCACGAGTAAAACATGTCATATGTGGACCTAATTGTGAAATTCGTCCAGATTTTGAATCATAATCCTAATGCCTTATCTTGGAAGCTTCAGCTTATTTTGGACTCATATCTTCTCCTGAAAAAGGAATTCGTGGTTGAGTTTAGAAGCTGTTTGGAAGAGCTTTTGAAACAGTTTCTGCTTCTGCTTATGGCCCGCAACTGCAAAACAGTAAAATTCTGGCTTTTTGTAGCTTACCACGCAGCCCGGCCTGCCAACCCCAAACTTTGGCTGGAAATGACCCGTATTGGCATCGGTAAGGAAAACATCGCTTCGCCCGTGACTCCTCTCCCTCTCATCTAGTCTCGCTCTCTCCCTCCCCGCTCAAGTAAATGCACCGCCGCCACCAGATGAATCGTCGCCGGGAGCTTGATACTCCGGCGACACGCATAACCCATTTTAGAAAGAAAAAAAAAAGATAAACTGTTTTTTCCAAATAGCTTGACTGGATATGTTGTTTTGCTTCAGAATCCAGAGTAAAAGCTGTGTTTTTCTCAATAATCCAGAGCCCTGCCAGATAAGATTATGTCTGGAAAAGTTTTTATAGGATCATGACTCAGCAGCTTTAGCCAACAAGATTGGATGTGTAGCAAGCATATTTTAACGGTGCCTGATGTAATCAAATTTGTTTAGTAGATCACTTTAACGTCCACAGGTAGTAGTTTCTCATCAGACGGCTGCCGAGTACTCCAACCAGGCTCCTCCCACGCACCACCTTCTCTTCGGGTTTGCGTCGAGACACCCTGCCTCTGCCTTGAGGATACCAGCGTCGCGTCACCCTGAACTGTCCTTTTATCCCGTGGGGCAAAGCTAGCACCAGCCTCGCCATTCAAGCAGTTGCATCGCTGGTGATGTCCATCCAAGCGACCCAACAAATCTGATCCCCGCATCCATTGCAGGCTTGTGTTCGTCCCTGTCCTATGCAACACCGGCGGTTTGTTCCTTCCTGATTTCAGTGGTGAATTATGAAGATTGCAACTATAGCAGGTTCAGTGAGACCAAACAATGTATCAAAAACATGATAAACATCTGAACAAGATGCTCTTGATCACAAATGCGCTACATGATACTCTTCATTGTATCAGGTCCTACGGACAGAGTGTTGGGAACTACACCGAAGCCCCTCTGAACCACGCGAAGGTCAACTGCCACCAGCGAAGGAAGAACGAAAGAGCAGACGGCACAGGAGCCCGAACTACCAAGCTAAGAGCCATGCTCAAGTAGCCGATGGCATGCATGTAAATATGATCATCCCGCTCCCTATAAATATGGAGGGAGATGATCCTGTAAGGACATCTGGTTTTTGGGGCCTCGAGCCAAAGACAATCATTTGCACCGCACTCGATCCTCTCAACACTCCAAACCCCTTCGCCCGGCATCGCGGGTAAAGGAGGGCTTCGCGCGCCTAACTACAGGGAACCTGAGCGAGAACATCTTCGTCCGGCATCGCGGACAAGGAAGGAGGGCTTCGCATCATCCAACAGACGACGATATCCACCAAGGAGGGCTTCGCAGGGTAATCCGAAGGCACTGGTACCCATCGAAGGCTTCGGGCGAGCAACACTTCATCAACACTCCGTTGGAGGGCTTCGACACGTCACACACAGACCTTCGATCCCCCAACATTTGGCGCCGACCGTGGATCGAACCCACAATGAAAAGAAAGCAAGACTGCTTGCAAAAGGTGATAACATGGAAGACTACTTGCAAACAAAGCGGAGCAGAACAAAGAAACACAAGACGAAAAGCAAGTCATTCATTAAGCACGAATTTACTGAAGTACAAATCGAAGCCGAAGACTACTCAGAAGTATTCTAAGCAAGAAGCAACACAAAGAAGAATACAAGGATCTGCTTCTTTGATTTACTACGAGTTCGACTAGCCACTCCAACTGGCTGCGAAGGTTTAGTTTAATGATCTTCGGAGCCTTCGTCATCGCTAACAATAATCACCCCCGGAGGAACGATAGCAAGAGGAACAGGATCTGCAGAAGATTCGACCATCAAACAATTATCGGCGACACTATCAAGCTCCGCGAAGTGATCTACAAGATCCTTCGGAAGAACATCTCCACGCTTAAATCCACCACGAGCAAGAGCCTTCAACACTCCTCGAGGAAGCCGGTCCCACAAAGCCTCCATGAAGTAAAGAAGATTGAAAGATTTGACAAAAAAAAAAAGATGGAGACACCTCATGTACATATACACCAAGGAAGAACATTCTAGACGTCTACAGAAATATCTACCCTTTTTTATAATATGAAAAGAATGGAGCCTTGTCGCATTATAAGACGAGATGATAGCAACCTGCTATAAAAGCAGATGTTTCGGATTCGCCTACAAAAGGCAGAAAAACAAATTCACCTTCGAAAGAAAGGCATCGAAGCCGAGTTTTCAACATACAAAAAAAAACAGAGCCTTGTCGCAATACAAGACAAGATGATAGCAATTCGCTCTTGAAGACAGAAATTCGCCAAAAAAGGCAGAGAAAATTTTTCGCTCTCGCAATAAAACTGCAAAGCGAATTCAATGGCATAAGAGCCGAAACGGTAATTTTTCGTCAGAAGCAAAATTACCATTCAAAGGCTAAGAGAAAGCCGACCAAAAATAGTCTTCGCCTAGAAGAGCGAAGGCAACATTGAAAGAAGAGCTTAGAAAGTGTTGACGGTCCTTACGACCCATTTTTACCGTCAACTTTATGCACCTTTTGGACCTAACACCATCACCAAGGGTAGACATAGGGCTTATTTCTAACAAATTCCACTAGTCTTGGTGAAATTATGAGTGCAGGTGCAATTCATATAAAAACAGGGGAAAACAGGCACTAAACATGGACTTTGCAATCGACGGATTTTCCCCGGACTAAAGAATTTAGTCCAAAAGCCCAAAACCACAGAACCAGGCTTCAAGACCAAAGAATGCAAGTGGATTGGGCTCATACATAGCCAGGGGAAGGAGCCAGAGGAGGACCAGGCCCAGTGGGGCCCAGGCCAGGTCGGCCGACCCCCCTGCCAGGTCGGCCGACCTGACAGGGAGGCCCCCCTGGCCCATCTTTTTATGGCGGTTCACAACCGACCTCTGGAGGTCAGTTCCCACTGCATTAATTGTCACCGACCTCGGGAACCGCCTCAAAGTTGCCGACCTTCCAAGGCTATAAATAAAGGGGTACCCCCCCCCCCCTCTCTCAAAACAACAACACACCACAAGACACAAGACTCTCCTCATTTCCAATCCACAGGCCGAGAGCCTCTTGTATATTAGTAGAATAGGAGAGAGGGCAAGGAAGAGATAGGAGTTCTCCTCCTCTTTTCGTTGGAGGTTTAGTTCCTATTCTTGTACCTTGGCGTGTAAACACTTCTAGTGATTATACGTGGTGATTATCTATCTATTGAGCTTTATCATTCATTTAGGCATAATTCTTGTTATACTCGTTCAACGGGATCGTCGCTCCGCAAGGAGTGCTCTAGTTCTCTGAATCAGTATTAGGCCGGGACTAGAGTAGTGATCGATAGCATAGACGTGGTGTCTAGGCTGGAGGTTGCCTTTGACCGCTGTATGCTCCACGGTTTGTAGAGGTAGGTGGCAGGAAGTGACAGCTCTGTCCATCCAAAGGAACCCTCCACGTTCGGGTACATAGTAGAGCCTTAGCCGGAGGGGCTTGGCAGACCAAAGCCTAAGCCGGTGCTCGAAGTAGACGAGTAGAACCTGAGTTCGTCTAACCTTAGAAATATCTAGATAATAATCACCCTCTCAATCCTAGGCTGCTAGTTGTCTTGGTTGTCCTTGGGTAAAACTTGCCCTGCGGTAGAATAACTCCGTTCCTTGGGGAAAACAAATACGATACCTTGGAATACTCCCGGGTAAAGTGCTACAACGGTATTCCGTGCGCTTGCGGATTTATCTGTGACGTAAGAAATACCAACAAGCATTTCTGGCGCCGTTGCCGGGGAACGGTTGATATCTCTATTGCAAATTAAGTTTGCCCTCGTAATCTATCTTACTTACCATTCTGTTTTTATTTCCCTTAAATTCAAAAACTCACAAAAACATTTCATGGAGTCACAACCCACCATCCAATCATTCTCTACTCCACGGGGCGAGCTCTTAGAGCCACCATCATCATCACAACCTATTTCTTCATCTGGCTATGAGTTTTCCCCCGATTACATTTTGATGATAAGAGGTTTATCCTTTTCGGGTTTTAAACATGAAAATCCTTATGAACACTTGCGAGAGTTTGAGCATTTGTGTTCATGCCGATCGATCCATGGCATGACACAAGAAACATTGAAATGGAAATTGTTTCCCTTCTCTCTCAATGAGAGGGCGAGGCAATGGTACATTTACACCGCTAAGAGAGTAAACGGTGATTGGAAAGAATTGCGAGACAAATTTTGTCTAGCATTCTTCCCCGTATCTCGTATTACTTCTCTACGAGCGGAAATAATTAACTTTCGTCAAGAAGAGGAGGAAACCTTAAGTGCATCATGGATCAGATTCTGTTCATTAACAGACTCTGGACCAGAATTGTTGCTCCCCGAACCAGTTTTATTGCAACATTTTTATTCGGTATTGAGCAGCGATACCGCACTTTATCTTGACACGGCTGCTGGTGGATCTTTTTCTCAAAAGACCATAGCGGAAGCACACGAACTTTTGGATCGAATTGTGGAAAACACGCCTTTTTCCGCTTATTTACTAGTTGAGCCGGAGTCAATAGATGAGGAACTCATTGCGCAAGAAACACAACAATTGGTGCCTACATTGGTAGAGCCGGCACCCGAGTTCTCATCTGACACAAGAACAATGATAGAGGAAGATGAACCTCTTGAGTTCCCTTTTGAGTTCGAGAAAGGAATTTTTGAAAATTTTGGAAACACCTCGAACTACATTTGGGAAAAGATGCCTCCTACTCCTCCCAATCCTCTCAAGGAACCATTCCTCAAGGAGGACATGAAGGAACGTCTTGGGAAAACCACTTTCACCACCACCACTCAAAATCCTTTGGTGAAACCTCATCTCGATCATGAACCACTCGAGCAAATCAAGTTCATATCTCCAATCCCGCCGCTCGAGCATACTTGGTATGAGGATGCGAAGTTTTCCACCCATGAAGAGGATGAGTTGAATGAAACTCTTCATGTCTCTGAACCCAAACAATCCTCTTCACCATTCGAACCTTTTCCCTCTGGCCCTTCATGCACCGTTCTTGATGTTGATCAAGAACTTCTTGAAAACAAACCTTGGGCCATGGAATTTCACGACGCATCGACTCTAGAATCCAAAGAGGAATCTTTGAGTGAGCATGATAGCTTTTTCCTTGAACAACCACATGATACATGCTCACATCATGAGTCTCTAGAGCCAACACCCGTTAGTGCCAAAACCACTTTTGCTACCTACAACCACTTTGTTCCCTTGTTTTGCTACTTGTTCTTTAAAATGGTTGTAGATGCTTTTGTTTATCATAAATATTGCAAATATCGTGGTTGTATGTTGGTACTAACCATGCAGATCATTCTCCGAAACGAGATAATTCATGATCAAACTCAACGTGACGGGGGAGAGTCTTGCTCGTCTGACTTAAAATGACGCTGCCCTTGTCGATAGGATAATCGACAATTATCTTTTATTTGCTTCCTTGGATTTCCACTTGCATTCTTTTGCATCTTTGATTTTACCAACAAATTGCATTTTTTTAATTCCCAATTGCATACATGTTTACTTCTCCAACTCATTCTTGCATGTTTGATTATTTATTCGCATTCTTGCATGTTTGAATCCTTCCAACTCATGTTTGGGATTTTTCAAACCACTTTGCATTTGCACATTCAAATAAAAAAAAAATCTCCTTTGTGAGAACAAGTTTGATAAAATGAATTTGAGACAACCTTTTGTTGGAAAATGCTTTGAACAAAATTTTGAAGGAATTTTGGCACAGCTCCCCTTGACTTTTCAGCATATAGCCATTGTGGGACTGTTGACCAAGTTGAACTTCATTTGTTTATATTTGGATGCAAGGGTGCTCGAACTTTTCAATGACATTTCATTTTCACTTAAGAACCCTTACAACAAAATTCTTGTTCTTGCACTTCTCCAAGTATTCATCGTATTTTGTCTCAAGTTCAAGAAAAAGATTTTTTCGTTGATCTTTTGGTTTTTCCATTTGCATTTGGAGTCTTCCAAAATAAACTTCTTCTATGTTGGAATCTTTTCCAACTCTTCTTTATTTTTCTTTGAAATCATTCAAAAAAAAAATTAATAATAATAATTGAAACGATTGTTTTTCCAAAAAAAAGAAAGAAAAAAAAAGGGGGTAATAATTTGAGAGCTTCTCTAACTCTCAAAGTGACAATTTTGTTTCAAACTTAAGAAAAAGATTTTTCCTTTTCTTCTTATGATTTTATTTTGCTTTCTTTAGTTGCGAAAAAAAAAAGAGCTTTGCGAGAGCAACCGACAAATGGTCCACATTGCTTAAACTAACATAACCCATTCTCGAGTTTGCTCTTGTGTTCTTGCTCTTGTGTGCAGCCATGAAAAGAGCCGACAAGCGGCTCATCAATGTGTTGAAGAAGGCGACAAGCTCAAACCCAAGTCACTCTCGATGTGGCACATATCCATACCCCTCCATTGAGCTCATGCCTAACTTGAGAAAGTTGGCATGAAGAGCTTCAAAAGGATCACATGGAGAGGTAGACCATAATGAAAATGACACATCGAGACTCCTCTTCGACACCAATCCCATCTTGGTGTGCGAGAAGGAGAAGCAAGCCTACAACACTCATGAAACTGTGTCTATGCTCACCCATGAGCACATGACCCGGCATTGCTGCACAAGGAAGGTATGAATGCAAACTTTGCCCATGATTAGAAGCCATAGGGTGGGATGACTTTGCTTGTGTGGTAAGATCCCTCCTACTTGCCATACAGTTTTATGCACCCTGCTAGTAGTAGACAATGGTTTTACTTTGGTTCTTCCAGAATAAGTATTACCTGCTTTCATGGAACAATCTTAGTCTACTACTAGGCTCCCATAAGCATTGCTTGCAAGACTTGTTTCTACAACTCCTGATCTTCACAAGCATGCTCTTTGGCAAAATATCACATCCTACCTTGTGCCTGATGCATGAATGGCTTGCTATGACTTGTGTTCCTCAAGGCAATCTTAGACCTATCTATGAGGATGAGCATTGTATCCTTATGCCATGGTTTACAATATCAAAATCTCTCCTATGCAATGCATGATGGAGAAATGGTTAGAACTTTTCAAGTGGTTAGAACATGTTGAGTGCACCTCGTTCATTGCTCACACCGCTTTAAGAAGTTGTATCGCAACTTGTATCTTTTTGCTTTCTCCTTGCATGATAAAATAAAAAGTTGAAAATAATTTAAAATCGAATAAAGAAATTAAATAATGAAAAGTACACGAATAAACTAGGCGTTTTTATTTCCCTTTCAAACATATCATGCGCCTTGAGTTATTGTGCTGAATTCAATAAATTTAGGCTCCCCGGTCTTTTAACCCCGGTAGAGTCCTTTTTGCTTCCACATTCTTTTTGTTTGTTTTGAATAAATAAGCCAGGTACAAGAACAAGTGTGGGGGAGATCTCTCGAGTTCTTCATCACGCACACATTCGAGATCTCCCCACCAACACGATGCACAAGCTCGCACTGATCGACACATACAATGGTGGAGCCATCGGGCACAAGAAAACAAAGTTCGGTTGAACCTTTGGTTCAATCAAATATCCCATGATCCCTCTTGGTCTCCACTTCATCCAAGGCGATGGTTTGCGCGTCCTATCCTACTACTCTATCTCCCTAGTTCATGAGTTAAAATGTTCTTTTGAGTCAATCACTAAAATTTAACTCAATGATAAAACAAATCTTGTGTTATCCTCTCAACAAACATACTTCTATCTGGTTGGCCTGCATACTCTTTATTCCTCGCATCATACACCTGTTGCTTGTGAACACACCAATCTCATAGGAACCCATGTTTATCTAAGTTGTTGGCGAATGGGATATGGTTGGATGATAGGAATCTTGCTTTTTCTGTATCAAGTGCTTGGGAATTTATCTTGAAAAAAATTGAAAATCCATAGCTTTGCGCTGCTCAATGATCTTATATTCCCACCAGAGCCAAATAATGATCACATTGAAAACCTCTACAAAATGCTGCTTGTTATTGCTTTGAGCTTTGTCAAATTGTGTGACCCTTGTGAGATGCTTGTCATACTTTCTTGATCAAGAATCACGTACACACACCACCATCCACTCATCGACCAAATAAATATTTCATCATGCCACATCCTTATGCTAAACTTCTACACTGGAAGTTAGCAATACCATTTCCATCCATGCATCCACCCACCAAATAAATACTCCATCACTTGTTGATTGATGTCTCTCTCCAAACATTCTTGCAAAAAGAGACATGGCTATCGAAAAAAAAAAGAGAAAAAGAATGCTCATGTGCATGAGCTTGAATAAAGAAAGACATGCTCAAACATGTTGAGCATGATTGAAAAAAAAAAGAGAGAAAGAAAGAAAAAAAAAAGAAGAGAAGAGAAAAGAAAAGAAAAGAAGTGATAGTCATGTTCTCAAAATAAAAGTCAATCAAGAGAGAAACATCATAGCATCAAGGAATATCCATCTCACTCCACCTCATTCCATTCACCATACACCTATCCACACACATGCACATTCTTGATCAGATTGTATGACTTGTTTTCTCTTTGGATCCACCCTTTGACTTTGCAATATAAGTGATACAAGTATGCCCTTTTCATCCCTACCAAGCTCCACATAAAGCCTTTTGTAGAAGTAGGATGAGACGAGGTAAACACATTGCCTTGGTGAGGAATCAAACACATTGAGCGATCTGAGGGTTATCATTTGAGGAGTACAAGCTATGTTTTTATTTTGAAAATTCTATCAAAAACCCAAGTTACTCAACAGAGGGGTATTGATGACTTGAATCAAGACCGTTCCATTCCTCAACCGCCCAAGATAGCATGTTAGCCACTTCAAAGTTCACAGGTGCAGTTATGGCTTGGAATAACTTGTATGCTAGCATCATACCATAGGAAGTCATGCTTTATCTTAATCTTCCACCTTCACTCGAGGACGAGCAAAGGCTCAAGTGTGGGGGTCTTGTTGACGGACCTTACGACCCATTTTTACCGTCAACTTTATGCACCTTTTGGACCTAACACCATCACCAAGGGTAGACATAGGGCTTATTTCTAACAAATTCCACTAGTCTTGGTGAAATTATGAGTGCAGGTGCAATTCATATAAAAACAGGGGAAAACAGGCACTAAGCATGGACTTTGCAATCGACGGATTTTCCCCGGACTAAAGAATTTAGTCCAAAAGCCCAAAACCACAGAACCAGGCTTCAAGACCAAAGAATGCAAGTGGATTGGGCACATACATAGCCAGGGGAAGGAGCCAGAGGAGGACCAGGCCCAGTGGGGCCCAGGCCAGGTCGGCCGACCCCCCCTGGCCAGGTCGGCCGACCTGACAGGGAGGCCCCCCTGGCCCATCTTTTTATGGCGGTTCACAACCGACCTCTGGAGGTCGGTTCCCACTGCATTAATTGTCACCGACCTCGGGAACCGCCTCAAAGTTGCCGACCTTCCAAGGCTATAAATAAAGGGGTACCCCCCCCCCTCTCTCAAAACAACAACACACCACAAGACACAAGACTCTCCTCATTTCCAATCCACAGGCCGAGAGCCTCTTGTATATTAGTAGAATAGGAGAGAGGGCAAGGAAGAGATAGGAGTTCTCCTCCTCTTTTCGTTGGAGGTTTAGTTCCTATTCTTGTACCTTGGCGTGTAAACACTTCTAGTGATTATACGTGGTGATTATCTATCTATTGAGCTTTATCATTCATTTAGGCATAATTCTTGTTATACTCGTTCAACGGGATCGTCGCTCCGCAAGGAGTGCTCTAGTTCTCTGAATCAGTATTAGGCCGGGACTAGAGTAGTGATCGATAGCATAGACGTGGTGTCTAGGCTGGAGGTTGCCTTTGACCGCTGTGTGCTCCACGGTTTGTAGAGGTAGGTGGTAGGAAGTGACAGCCCTGTCCATCCAAAGGAACCCTCCACGTTCGGGTACATAGTAGAGCCTTAGCCGGAGGGGCTTGGCAGACCAAAGCCTAAGCCGGTGCTCGAAGTAGACGAGTAGAACCTGAGTTCGTCTAACCTTAGAAATATCTAGATAATAATCACCCTCTCAATCCTAGGCTGCTAGTTGTCTTGGTTGTCCTTGGGTAAAACTTGCCCTGCGGTAGAATAACTCCGTTCCTTGGGGAAAACAAATACGATACCTTGGAATACTCCCGGGTGAAGTGCTACAACGGTATTCCGTACGCTTGCAGATTTATCTGTGACGTAAGAAATACCAACAGAAAGCCATCATAAAGAATTCATAAAAACTTTGGCAAAAGCAGCGAGGAAATCATCCACAAAAGAGGCTAAATAAGCCAAGAAGATGAACATGATGAACAAAAGTACACCTTCGCAACAAGCGAAGGCAGGCAGAGGAAAATGAAACATGCTCATGCATACTTCATCAAAAGTAGACGAAGGCTGACGAGGTTACAAAACAACCTAAAGCATCGAGATATCATCAAAGAATATTTCAACAAAACTAGCTGACGAAGGGCAAAAACAGAGAAAATAATCACAATTATGACAAGGTACGCATGCAGAAAGCTACGAAAATTCGAAGGCTCAAAACAGAGCTCGAAGTCGTCGCAGAACATGAAATACATGAATAAGGTATTTGATGCAATGAAGCTTTAGAGTTTCGATAAAGCAAGTATTACATCAAAAAAGAGTATCCAAAATAGATACAGAGCGAAGGACATCCAAAAGGGCTATCTACAACAGCTAATCGAAGGAGTTCAAGAAGAATCTTCGGGAAAGTTAGGGACAAGACACTTGACCCTGTTCCACCAAAAATCATTGATCAAGACAACACACTTGCCTTCGACAGCTCCAAAATCATGAGAAAGATCCGAGGGTTTCATTGAAAAATCAGGACGCCCAACCAAATCAACAGCATCGCTGCCTTCGCAGGAAAAGCTGTGAAGGAGATCTCGAATCATAAGCACCACAGCATCATAAGAAAATCTGTGAAGGAGATCTCGAATCAAAAGCTGTGAAGGAGATCTCGAATCATAAGCACCACAGCATCATAAGACCAGCCAAGTTCAAGCGAAGCCACTCATTCATAACCTCCAAAGAGACATCCGCCGGTACCTCGTCATATTTCGCACCAAGTGCTTGAAACAGCACTTTGACAAGATCACAAAGGGCAAGAGATTTAGCGAAGGAATTATCAGCAGAAACGATCTTCAACTGAGACGCCTTCGACAGACGAGACGAACGATGCTCATTAAATAACTTCTCCTTCTCCAGCGAAGCTTTCTTTTCTCGAATCTTTTCTTCAAGGATAGACAAATCAGAGACAAGGCTAGATTTATGGCCTCGAAGAACCTCAACTTCAGCTAGCAAGTCGGACGCGGCAGCAGAAGAAACCTTCAGGGAATCATCCTTCGCAGAAAGAGAGGCCTCGAGAGATGATGCGAGTAGCGAATCACCAGAAGAATTTTGGAGCTCACGAGCACAAGCTTGAGTAAGAATAATGGACTGCAAAAAGGAAGAAGCGAAGCTATCAGAAAAACGAAACACGAAGTACAAAAAAAAAAGAAAAAAAAAGAAAAAGAGATACTAACTTTGACTTGATGTGCAACCAAGGAACGGAAGAGGACGTCACCCGAAAGGTTCGACAGGCCAAGCTCAACCTTCGGAAACCGGACCTCACCAGCAGCAGATTCAAGAGGACCCGAAGCCTGAATGTCGTCATTAATGGACGATAGGATGGCCTCAACATCCAGTTCAAGAGACCCAGAGCTTGAAGCACCTAAAAATAAAAAAGAAAAGAAAAGAAGAAGCGAAGGATCGTGAGAATAATAATAAAGAAAATAAAAGAAAGAAGAAAGCAAAGCAGCCCTCTGAAAATGAATACCAGGATTTTAAGATTGCGAAGGTGGTACAGCAACGTCAATCGAAGGCAAAGCAGTGCCCAAAGAAGAAACTATATCCTGGCTTGGAGTTGAAACCTCTGAAAGCTTCCGTTTGCCAAGCAAACCAAGAAACGAAGACTTCCTCGGAAGACAAAAAGTGCCCTTCGAACCCTCAGGGAGCGGCTAACAAGAATTGACTAACTCAGACCTTTCTACGATTCCATCCGTACGGATAACATCCGAAGCAACAGTTCGAGACCTTCGCAACACCTCCGAAGGTATTAATGAGGAACCTCCGCAAACAGTATCGGGCACAACGGGAGGCGCAGCTGAATTCGAAGGATCGTCAGGAGACGGTTCTTCAAAAATAAGAGAATAAGTCAGCATAAGAAGAGAACTTGGCGGAGGAGAAGGAATTTCAGCATTCCTAGAAATGGACTCAACCTCGGGAGTAACAACAACCAGCGAAGGATCCATTTCAACGGTCGAAGAGCCTGAAACACTGAAATATGGAAAAATATCTCCTTCACACGAATTGTCCTCAGGAAAAGGACGGTTGTGGGGACACAAGTCGAAGCTCAGATAAAACCGATTTATCCGAACACCAATGCCCCTTCGATATAGTTGGGAAACTACCAACAGCTCTAGGAAATCTCCAGTACACCTTCGTCGCAATGGATTACTTTTCAAAGTGGATCGAGTTCAGAGAAGTAGCTTCGATCACTTCGGAAAACATGAAAAAATTCGTCTGGCAAACAGTAATCTGCAGATTCGGAGTACCAAAAAAGATAGTGGTGGACAATGAGAAACAATTCGACAGTCATCTATTCACAGAATTCTGCGAATCGTTGGGGATAAACCTACGCTTCGCATCATTATACCACCCTCAATCAAATGGAGCAGTTGAGAGTGCAAATAAAAGAATATTCGAAGCAGTACAAAAGAGGCTACTCAACATCAAAAAAGGAAAATGGCCAGAGGAGCTTCATTCAGTACTCTGGTCGTTAAGAACAACTCCATCTAGATCAACTGGTTTCAGTCCTTTCAAGCTACTCTTCGGGGAAGAGGCAATGACGCCAGAAGAGATACAAAACAAGTCACTACGAAGCCTAGCAGGAAACTCTGACGAGTCAATTATAACTTCGAAGGAAAACTTGGAAGAAGTTCACAACGATGCTGTTCTCAAGCTTCAGAAATACGAAGAAGAAACCAAAAAATGGAAAAACAAAAACATCAGGCCGAAGGGGATAAAAGACGGAGATCTGGTACTTCGGCGAAAGCCAAACGAGAAGGCTGTGGGAAAACTACAGAGCAAATGGGAAGGGCCATTCATAGCGAAGGCAACAGTAAACGAAAGAGCTTTCAGGCTGCTAACTCCGAAGGAGAGGAGGTCAGTCACACATGGAATGTAGAAAAGCTGAAGAAATATCATGCATAAAAGAAAAACCGGCCTGTACTCTTTTCCTTGCAAAAGGGAATCCCTCCGAAGGGAGCAAGGTTTTTAACGAGCTAGGACCGAGGAATACAATTTTTTCCCTTCTAAAGACGTTCTTCGCGTTAACCGTCCTAAAGGACAGAATCGGACATACGACATCCCCTAAAAAGGGAAGAAACGGTCATCAAAGGCTAAAAGTCGAAGGCCAGGCGCCAAAAGCCAACAACCTTCGATCGCATCCAAGAGGACATGAAAAATAAAAAAAAAGTAGAAATCGAAGGATAAAGCGCCAAAAAGCTTACACCCTTCGACTGCATCCACAAAGGACATGAAAAGAACAAAAGGCAACAAAGTCCATTGTTCTTGACGAATCGAAGCTTCAAAAGAAGAAGCCTTATGTTGATATTTCTTACGTCACAGACAAATCCGCAAGCGCACGGAATACCGTTGTAGCACTTCACCCGTGAGTATTCAAGGGTATCGTTATTTATATTTTCCCAAAGGAACGGTGTGTGATTATCTTCTAGTCTAATTAGTCCAAGGACACGAAGAAGAGCGGTAGATTTGGGTAGAGAGGATTCCTATGGATGAGTTTCTTAGCAAAAGATAAATCCTGTCTCTAATTGCTTACTTTGAGCACCGGCTTAGGCTTTGGTCTGCCAAGCCACTCCGGCTAATGGCTCTACTATGTACCCGAACGTGGAGGGTTCCTTTGGATGGACAGGGCTGTCACTTCCTGCCACCTACCTCTACAAACCGTGGAGCACACAGCGGTCAAAGGCGACTTCCAGCCTAGACACCACGTCTATGCTATCGATCACTACTCTAGCCCCGGCCTGGTACCAATTTGGAAGACTAGAGCACTCCTTGCGGAGCGATGATCCCGTAAACAAGTAAAGAAAGAACTTAATCTAAACACTAAGTACACAATCCAATAGGAGATCAAGAATACTTACTTATGATGAAGATGAACGAACGATGAACGACGAACGAACGATGAACGAACGACGAACGATGAACGAACGACGAACGATCGATGAACGAACGACGAACAATGACTATTATAAAGAAGTATTCTCAAAGATACAAGATTGGGGCTAAGTCCTCACAAAGGGAGGACTACCCTTCTCCTCTACCCTACTCTCTCCCTACTCTACTAGTATACAAGGGGCTCTAGGCCCTTGGGAGTGGAATGAGGCTCTCCTTCTTGTGTCTTGTGGTGTGTGTTGAGAGGGAGGGGTGCCCCTTTATTTATAGCCTTAGAAGGTCGGCAACTTTGAGGCGGTTCCCGAGGTCGGTGACATTTAATGCAGGGGGAACCGACCTCCAGAAGTCGGTGATGAACCGCCATAAAAAGATGGGCCAGTGGGGCCTCCCTGGCAGGTCGGCCGACCTGGCCAGAGGGGGTCGGCCGATCTGGCCCGGGCCCCTCTGGGCCTGGTCCTCCTCTGGCTGCTTCCTTGGCCTGTGTACTTGCCTAAACCACGTGCATTGCTTGATCTTGAAGCCTGATTCTGTGGTTTTGGGCTTTTGGACTAAGTTCTTCAGTCCGGGGAAAATCCGTCGATTGCAAAGTCCACGTTTAGTGCATGTTTTCCCCTGTTTTTGTATGGATTGCACCTGCACTTCATAATTCACCAAGACTAGTGGAATTTGTTAGAAATAAACCCTATGTCTACACTTGGTGATGGTGTTAGGTTCAAAAAGGTGCATAAAGCTGACGGTAAAAATGGGTCGTAAGGACCGTCAACAAGATCCCCCACACTTAGCTCTTTGCTCGTCCTCGAGTAAAGCTATGAGTGGAAATTGGGGAGGACTCATCCCTTTTGATGAATGAAACCTGCACACAAGCTATTACAAGCCACACCTTTTTACCTGCGAACATGATGGTGGCTAACATGTATTCTTGGATGATTGAAAAGTGGAACGGTTCATGACTCAAATCACCTTGCTTTCATCCACTAAGTACCTTGGGGTTTTTGAAAGAGTTTTGAAAAATATAAACAAAATAGCTCTTGCTCCTCTATTGATTCTCTCGGATCGCTCAAAAAGTGTATTTTCCTTACCAAAGCATTATCTTGCCTCTTTTGTCCTACTTCTAAGGCTTGTATGTGGAGCTCAAGGTAGGGATAGAAGAGGCATACTTGTATCACAAATTTTGCTGAACCAAAAGAAAGGATCCACGGAGAATTCAAGTCATACAACCTTGATCAAGAAGTGCATGTGTGGATGGATGTGTGGATGTTTATATGTGACGACTCCTTTATTGGTTTTTACCTCTCTTTGTTTTGTATTTCCGAGACATGGCTATCATTTTTCTTTCTTTTCTTTTCATGCTCTGTACATGAGCATTTTTTTTTCTCTTTCTTTATCTTGCTCATCTTTTTGTGAGCCTTCTTTTTTTTCTTTTGCATAGCCATGTCCCTCTTTTGTTTATGAGAGAGAGAGAGGTAAAATGGGATAAAAGTGAGGAGTGTCTTTATTTGAATGGGTGGATGTGCTAACTCCTGGTGTAGGAGTTTTAGCATTTTTGGTGGATCGTGTACGTGATCTTGATCAAGAGAGCATGACAAGTATCTCATTAGGGTCACAAAATTTTGGAAAAGCTCATTGCAACACAAGCAGCATATGTGTGTAAGTTTGAAAATTGTGATCAACATATGGCATTGGTAGGAAATCATATACCAAAAGAGGAGCAGCGAGCCATGCTATTTTAACTTTTTTTGAAATAAAATTCCCAAGGACTTTGTAGATTGAGCAAAAGATCATTTCATCGAACCATATCACACTCGCCAATTATCTAGAAAAACATGGGTTCCTATGGATATGTTGTTCACAAGCAAGTGGTGATGAAGCGAGTAATAACAAGTGTGCAAGTTCATGTTGAGAACAAAAAGGGAGAGCATTGGGATTCATAAGGATGTGCTAAAAAGAAATTTTCCCAAGTTTTAATTGGTCAAGTTTTATTTCCGTATCTCAGAATGAACTTGACAGGTATGGTAGGCAAAAAGGGAGTGTGGGAAACAAACTTAAGTAGCACGGGCAAGCAGAGGCCCAGTGGGACCCACCAGGGGTCGGCCGACCTGGTCCAGGGGGGTCGGCCGACCTGGTGCCCAATTTTCGCTCATTTGTTGGTGTTGTCCTTCCCGTGATGGTTCTGAGTGATTTGCGCGTGTTTGTTTCTGTTTTCGCGATGTACCCCCCCCCCCCCCCCCACACACACTTGCCTTTTTGCCTGTTTCCTTCAAAATAGACAAAGATATTTTGGAAACACAAATTGCTCTACCGGTATGCAAGCCCGGGGAGCACTAATTTGATTGAATTTAGAAACAAATATGAAGGCACATTACAAACTTGATGAGGGAATTAAAATGATGAAAGCAAATGCAATTAAACTAAGTAAATGCGCCATGGGAAAATGATGATCGCGGGAGGTTTTAGTCGTAGAACTTTTCTTCCTTTCCCGCGCTCTTGAAAAGACGCTTCATCTTTGAGTTGGTGCTGCGGCGATGGTCATCATGGGCATCTCGTATTTCAGCAAGAGCGTCTTTTATCTCCGCCACTTTATCGTTTAGGTGTTCATGAGCGTCGCGGAGATCATTATGTTTAGCGAGGAGACGTTGATAGGGACTCTTTTTCGGGGTCCTTTCCTCCTCACTCTCATACATCCCCCCTGCCCTCTTGATGGGAGGAGGAGGGATATGCCTTTTCACCTTCTTGGGTGGAGTGGTGCTTATGGATTCGAGGGCGCCTCGCTTCTCCGCCGAAGTGAGTGGTGGGTGGAGCTGCTTTCCACCACCACGAATTCCCTTGATCTTGAACCGAATGCCCGCCTTCTTGGAGGGGCTAGGCAGGTTGAGCCCCTCATATTGGTGATGCACCACGTCTCCATTCCTTGCGACGAGGGTGCCGACATACTTCTCCCCTGGACGGAGAGAGCCTGCCTCATCGTGACTTGGCTTCTTGGGGATGGTTTTCCCCTTGCCGTAGCGTGGTGGTGCACTAGCGGGAAGGTTTTTAGAGGGGTCTTTTGCTGGTGGTGGTGGTGGTGTGATGGTGAGAGGTGCTTCTTTGACGCTCATGGCTTGCTCACGGGTTGGAGTGACGGGATCAAGGATGTTTTCAAGGTCAAAGAAGCGGCAAAGCTCACTAGTGGTAGCGGGGACGTCAAAGCGTGGGATGCTGCTGTCCATGGTGGTGGCAAAGGTTTCTTTGGGCGAAAAGATAATGGTGGAAGAGAGGTGCAAGTGAAAAAGGGTGGAAATCACCTTTATTTATATAGAAAACTATGGAAAGAATTAATTCTGATTTTTTTCGCAGCGGAGCAAGAGCTAAATCAGTGGGATTTGAGTATGTGAACGTTGGAGCCGAGTGTGAGAGAAAAAAGGGACCGTTGGGGCTCCCACAGGGGTCGCCCGACCTAAAAAAGGGGGGTCGGCCGACCTACTGTGGGCCCCTCTGGCCACCTTCTTTTTCTGGCTAATTTCTTGCTATATTTATTCGAAGGAAAGTGCTACTACGGGTGATAAAACAAATCAGAGGATATCATGATAAAGATTCTAAATTAATCAAGTGCATGACATCAAACTCTTTATTCGTATCGGGTTCAAAATAAATTTTTAGACGCTGGCCATTTACCTTGAATACTTTACCTTCGTCGTCTTGGAGTGTGATTGCTCCGTGTGGCGAAGTTTCAATAACCGTGTATGGCCCGTCCCATTTGCTTCTCAATTTTCCGTGCCTGAATAGTTTCACCCGTGAGTTGAATAGCAAGACTTTGTCTCCAACTTTGAATTCTTTTACTCTTATTCTTTTATCGTGCCACCGTTTAGTCCTCTCCTTATAAATGGCTGAGTTGTGGTAAGCTTTGTCTCTCCATTCTTCCAACTCAGCTATCTCTATTTTTCTCTTCCATCCGGCACCTCGAAGGTCCATATTCCATTTTCTAATGGCCCAATATGCTCGATGTTCCAACTCGATGGGTAAATGGCATGTTTTTCCATATACGAGTTGGTATGGTGACATGCCTATGGGTGTCTTGTATGCTGTCCGGTATGCCCATAGTGCATCGGGTAGCTTGCTTTTCCATGACTTCCCCATTTCTAACACGGTCTTTTGCAGGATCCGTTTGATTTGCTTGTTTGAAGTCTCGGCCTGCCCACTTGTTTGAGGATGGTATGGAGTGGCTATGTTGTGTCGTGCTCCAAGTTCTCTAAGAAAGCTTCGGAAGGTCTTATCAATAAAATGAGACCCTCCGTCGCTTATCACTAGTCTCGGTGTTCCAAATCTTGGGAAGATAATCTCGTGGAACATCCGGCGAGCGTGCTTGGAGTCGGCAGCTCGGCACGGCATTGCCTCTACCCATTTGGACACGTAGTCGACTGCCACCAAGATGTATTCACAGTCTTGTGACTTGGGGAATGGCCCCATGAAGTCGATGCCCCATACGTCGAAGAGTTCGACTTGTAAATTGAAGTTGAGGGGCATTGCATCCCTTGCCGTGATGCCTCCAAATCTTTGACATTGTGGGCATCGTCTGACGAATTCTTTTGTGTCTTCGTACATTGTTGGCCAAAAGAAACCACTTTGCCATATCTTGGCCTGAGTACGAAACACTCCATGGTGTCCCCCGTATGGAGCTGCATGACATTTCTCGATGATTTGTGTGCTCTCGGGTGTCGGCACACATCTTCTGAGCAGTCCATCGGCGCAGACACGGTAAAGGAAGGGCTCACTCCAAAGGTGACGACGACTCTCATAGATGAGTCGTTTCTTGTTTTCTCCCGGTGGTACGTACCCCGTTACTATGAAGTTCACAATGTCGGCGTACCACGGATGTGAGTCCTTGACGTGGAGTAGCATGTCGTCGCGCAAGAAGTCATTGATGGGTAATTCCTGCGGGTTAGTGAATTGCATGTGCGACAAATGATCCGCTACAGAATTTTCTACTCCTTTCTTATCACGAATTTCTAAATCAAACACTTGGAGCAGAAGAATCCATCTTATCAAACGGGGTTTAGCATCTTTCTTAGAGAGCAAAAATTTCAAAGCAGCGTGATCGGTGTAAACGATAACTTTTGCTCCAGCTAAGTAAGATCTAAACTTATCAAAAGCAAAAACAACAGCAAGGAGCTCTTTTTCAGTGGTAGTATAATTCAACTGAGCTCCAGACAGAGTTTTGCTAGCATAAGAAATTGCATGATGCTTCTTATCTCTAGTTTGACCAAGAACAGCCCCCACAGCAAAGTCGCTAGCATCACACATAATTTCAAACGGAAGCGTCCAATCAGGGGGTTGGATGATTGGAGCGGAGATGAGTGCATTTTTGAGAGTATTGAAAGCATTCATGCATTCATCAGTGAAATTAAAGGATGCATCTTTTGCAAGCAAATTTGTAAGGGGTCTAGCAATTTGAGAGAAATCTTTGATAAAACGGCGATAGAACCCCACATGTCCAAGAAAACTGCCAACACCCTTAATATTAACGGGAGGTGGAAGCTTTTCTATAACTTCTAATTTCGCCTTGTCCACCTCTATCCCTCTTTCAGAAATCAAGTGCCCAAGGACTATGCCTTCTCTAACCATAAAGTGGCATTTCTCCCAATTGAGCACTAAGTCCTTTTCTTGACAACGTTGCAAGACTTTGTCTAAATTTTCTAAACAATGATCGAAGGTTTTCCCATAAACAGAGAAATCATCCATAAAAACCTCCATAATCTCTTCGATCATGTCAGAAAAGATAGACATCATGCATCGTTGAAAAGAAGCAGGCGCATTACATAGCCCAAAAGACATTCGACGATAAGCATAAGTTCCGTAAGGGCATGTGAAAGTCATCTTACTCTGATCATCGGGATGGATGGGAATTTGATGATATCCCGAATACCCATCAAGGAAACAAAAGAAAGAATGATTTGCCAGCCGTTCCAACATCTCATCGATGAAGGGCAGTGGAAAATGATCTTTCTTTGTAGCCTTGTTAAGTTTTCGGTAATCGATGCACATTCTCCACCCCGTGACGGTTCGTTGAGGGATCAATTCATCCTTGTCGTTATGAACGACCGTCATTCCTCCTTTCTTGGGCACAACCTGCACTGGGCTCACCCACTCGCTGTGTGGAACAGGATAGATAATACCAGCATGCAAAAGTTTCAAGACCTCTTTCTTAACGACTTCCCTCATTGCATTGTTCAACCTCCGTTGAGGTTCCCTAGAAGGTGTGCTATCGGGATCTATGGGAATGCGATGGGTGCAAAGAGCAGGGCTGATTCCCTTGAGGTCTCCTAGCGAGTAGCCAAGAACGGAGCGACGTTTCTCTAGCACGGCTAAGAGTTTAGTGGTTTCTTCCTCCGAGAGCTTGTCACTTATGATGACAGGCATTTCGGGGTTTCCGTGAAGAAAAGCGTAGCGTAAGCCCGGTGGGAGTGCTTTGAGCTCTATGGGCGGTGGCGGCGAGGCTAAGGTTTCGGGCAGCTCAAAGGTTTCTTCCGAACCGTCTTCTTCTAAAACAAAATTGAGAGCATCTTCTTCCAAGGATGATTCGGGGGTTTCATGAAGAAAAACTGCCATAACTTCCTCTATGCAATCGTCTACTTCGGGGGACTCCTCGGCAAAAGTATTTAGCGTATGAACGATAGGGAAAGAAAAAGGTTCCTTGCCGAGGGTGAAGTCAAGGGTTCCAGAAGGCGATATTTTTAAGAAAAGCTTTTCTATGGGATGGCCTACAAGAACATCAAAATCCAAAACCCCGAAGACGTGAAAATCCAGCGATACTTCGGCATCATCGTGCTTAATGCAAATGTCTCTAATGATCCCCAAACCCTCAAAGAAGTGCCTCGGAGAGGTTCTAAGGAGTTTGCTAGTGGGCGCCCAAACTTCGTTCCCAAACATGGTTAAAGCAAAAGATTCGGACATGATGTTGGCACCCACTAAAGGATTATAGAGAACATCTACCTTTGATCCCCGAATTGAGCTTTGAATGGTTGAGGTAGGATGTTCAAAACGAATAGTATCGGAAGAAAGCATATTTCTCTCAACCATTCATCGCTTATAATCGATGTCAACTCCCGAATGGTTTTCAAAAGAAAATCTTTTTCTAAAGGTTCGGGGGTTGGTGCAGGGAGTTTTGGCTTCTTTTGACAAGAGTAGTTCGAGGAGTCTCCAAAATTTTCAAAAATTTCTTCCTCGAACTCAAACGGGAACTCAAGAGGTTCATCATCCTCTATCATTGTTTTTGTGTTAGATGGGGACTCGATTGTTGGGTCTACCATTGTAGGCACCAATTGTTGTGTTTCTTGCACAACGAGTTCCTCATCTTTTGACTCCGGCTCAACTAGTAAATCAGCGGAAAAAGGAGTGTTTTCCACAATGCGATCCAAAAGTTCGTGTGCTTCCGCTATGGTCTTATGAGTAAAAGATCCACCAGCGGCCGTGTCAAGATAAAGTGCGGTATCGCTGCTCTATCCCGAATAAAAATGTTGTAATAAAACGGGTTCGGGGAGCAACAATTCAGGTCCGGAGTCTGTTAATGAACAGAACCGAATCCATGATGCACTCAAGGTTTCCTCTTTTTCTTGCCGAAAGTTAATTATTTCCGCTCGTAGAGAAGTGATACGGGATACGGGGAAGAACGCTAGACAAAATTTGTCTCGCAATTCTTTCCAATCACCGTTCACTCTCTTAGCGGTGTAAGTGTACCATTGCTTCGCCCTCTCATTGAGAGAGAAGGGAAACAAATTCCACTTCAATGTTTCTTGTGTCATGCCATGGATCGATCGGCATGAACACAAATGCTCAAACTCTCGCAAGTGTTCATAAGGATTTTCATGTTTAAAACCCGAAAAGGATAAACCTCTTATCATCGAAATGTAATCGGGGGAAAACTCATAGCCAGATGAAGAAATGGGTTGTGATGATGATGGTGGCTCTAAGAGCTCGCCCCGTGGAGTAGAGAATGATTGGATGGTGGGTTGTGACTCCATGAAATGTTTTTGTGAGTTTTTGAAATTAAGGGAAATAAAAACAGAACGGTAAGTAAGATAGATTACGAGGGCAAACTTAATTTGCAATAGAGATATCAACCGTTCCCCGGCAACGGCGCCAGAAATGCTTGTTGGTATTTCTTACGTCACAGACAAATCCGCAAGCGCACGGAATACCGTTGTAGCACTTCACCCGTGAGTATTCAAGGGTATCGTTATTTATATTTTCCCAAAGGAACGGTGTGTGATTATCTTCTAGTCTAATTAGTCCAAGGACACGAAGAAGAGCGGTAGATTTGGGTAGAGAGGATTCCTATGGATGAGTTTCTTAGCAAAAGATAAATCCTGTCTCTAATTGCTTACTTCGAGCACCGGCTTAGCCTTTGGTCTGCCAAGCCACTCCGGCTAATGGCTCTACTATGTACCCGAACGTGGAGGGTTCCTTTGGATGGACAGGGCTGTCACTTCCTGCCACCTACCTCTACAAACCGTGGAGCACACAGCGGTCAAAGGCGACTTCCAGCCTAGACACCACGTCTATGCTATCGATCACTACTCTAGCCCCGGCCTGGTACCAATTTGGAAGACTAGAGCACTCCTTGCGGAGCGATGATCCCGTAAACAAGTAAAGAAAGAACTTAATCTAAACACTAAGTACACAATCCAATAGGAGATCAAGAATACTTACTTATGATGAAGATGAACGAATGATGAACGACGAACGAACGATGAATGAACGACGAACGATGAACGAACGACGAACGATCGATGAACGAACGACGAACAATGACTATTATAAAGAAGTATTCTCAAAGATACAAGATTGGGGCTAAGTCCTCACAAAGGGAGGACTACCCTTCTCCTCTACCCTACTCTCTCCCTACTCTACTAGTATACAAGGGGCTCTAGGCCCTTGGGAGTGGAATGAGGCTCTCCTTCTTGTGTCTTGTGGTGTGTGTTGAGAGGGAGGGGTGCCCCTTTATTTATAGCCTTAGAAGGTCGGCAACTTTGAGGCGGTTCCCGAGGTCGGTGACATTTAATGCAGGGGGAACCGACCTCCAGAAGTCGGTGATGAACCGCCATAAAAAGATGGGCCAGTGGGGCCTCCCTGGCAGGTCGGCCGACCTGGCCAGAGGGGGTCGGCCGACCTGGCCCGGGCCCCTCTGGGCCTGGTCCTCCTCTGGCTGCTTCCTTGGCCTGTGTACTTGCCTAAACCACGTGCATTGCTTGATCTTGAAGCCTGATTCTGTGGTTTTGGGCTTTTGGACTAAGTTCTTCAGTCCGGGGAAAATCCGTCGATTGCAAAGTCCACGTTTAGTGCATGTTTTCCCCTGTTTTTGTATGGATTGCACCTGCACTTCATAATTCACCAAGACTAGTGGAATTTGTTAGAAATAAACCCTATGTCTACACTTGGTGATGGTGTTAGGTTCAAAAAGGTGCATAAAGTTGACGGTAAAAATGGGTCGTAAGGACCGTCAACACCTTCGATCAGGCAATATTCTCCCAAAAACAAGGGAAAGAAAACGCGAAAGAGAAATACTAAAAACGAATTTCAGACATCGCGCAGAGACCAACGAGGTCATCCAAATACATTAATCGAAGGACAAACTAAATAAATATACAGAGTTAACCTTCGTTTAAAGTAAAGTTTTCTACAAAATTCAAAAGCTCCTAAAACAGAGCAATAGTCACTCTTCGGTGGCGTCATCATCAGACCCACTCGAAGTACTAGAGCCTTCGCTGTCAGAGGCACCCCGACCACTTGAAGAACTAGCATTCTGGCCGGCCGAAGGGCTTGCGTTCTGTCCTCCAGCAGAGACTTCAAAGAGAGCAGAAATACGTCCAGGGCCAACAGCGCTCCAATGAGGAATCAACTTCCTCGCTGATTGTCGAGCCACCCCCGCAACGGATCCTGTCTCGGTCGAAATAGTGAAGCCATCATCCAATATTGGATCGACACTACCTCCGGACAGGCTTAGCTGCGCGAAGGCTTCTTCAATACGAGCAGCCCCAGCAACGACGCCGTAATTCTTGGCCACATCCTTCAGAGAGCCAGAGTTCGTCGAAATCCACTCGGTGAACTCAAAGGCCGTAGCATTCGGCAAAGGGAAACCCGAAACCTTGCCGCCAAGAAAAGTTATGGCATTCCTCAAGTTCTTACAAACATTAAAGAGGGCGGCCAAAGACTTCCTTTCCTCCCTTCGCTTCTCGGCGAGCTGATGCGTAGCTTCGCGAAGCTTCTCCTTGTTGCGATTGAGGCGAGTTTGAATGAAGCGGAACTGGGTATCAATGGCGCCTACAACCGGAATGGACTGAAGCACAAAAAGAGGCTTTAGAACAAAAAGTACCTTGGCATGAAAGGAAATAATTAAAAGAATAAAAACATACCTTGAGATGATTAGTATAAAGAGATTTCAAGAGCCATCCGGAGTCAACGCAAGCAAGCTTTCGCCTTTCGCGATAAAAGCGAAGGTCCTCCATAATTTTAGTAACATCTTCCAAAAGCTCTTCGCTAGGGAAGACATCAGACGAAGTAAGCGAAGGAAGCTTTGGGTCAGTTCCTTCTTCGCAGTTCATAAACTCTACCGGCTCCTCATTATCATAAGGGAAGAAATGAGGCATGTCAGCGAAGGGATCTTCGCTAGATTAAGAGCCTTCGCCTTCGTCATCACTCGAAATGTCTGGAGGAGGGGCAGAACTGATAGGATCTACAGCCAGAGCCGGCTCACGAATGATTCCTCCTTTGGCTCGTGGCCCGAAAAACAGATGTCATTACAGGATCATCTCCCTCCATATTTATAAGGGGGAGAGTGATCATATTTACATGCATGCCATCGGCTGTATAAGCACGGCTCTTAGTTTGATTGTCTTCTCCGTTTTGTCTTCACCATTGGCTGTTGGTCTTCGCGTGGGTCGGGTAGGGGCTTCGGTGTAGTCCCCAACACAGGGTGCTTCACTGTGCTAACGATTCCAGAACCTTCGCCAAACTTCACGTAGAACCATCTATGCTTCCAAGGCGTAAGAACCTTATTGGCTTGACCATACGAAGGGGCATACCCATGTTTAATGGGAACAAAGTTAATCACCCCAAAGCTATCTGAATTATCAGTAGAGGTGGGCTGAAAATGAAGTTTATAGTTGCGTGTAAAAACAGCCAAGCTGGGCTCAACGCCTTCGGACTCTCAAGCCCAAATAAAAGAGGCAAGCCTAACGAAGGCACTAGGAGTCAATTGATGGATCTTCAAGCAAAAGGCGCGAAGGGTTTGCGCTATGAAGGGATGAGCCGGAACGCGAAGACCAAAAAGAAAATAATCAAGGAAAACAACGGCTTCATCAGGTTCTGGCACAGGAACTGTGCTAGAACCGGGAGAACGAGCACATTCCCGAGCCCCGAAGGAGGAAAGGAACGCGCTATCAAGGAAGGCTTCAGTGCAGTCAGAAGGACCGAAGTTATTATTGAAAGGCCTTTGAGCCAAAGAGATCTTCTTTGGAGCCATCTTCGCGAAAACAAGCAGTAAAGAAACAAAGGCGAAAGATTGGAAGAAGCAAAGGAGTCAAAGAAAGGCAAGCTATAAGAGTCAAAAGAGAACTCGAATAGCAAGCCAAGATCGACACGCTTCTTATAGCGACCAAAACACACCGGGAAGCGGGCCAAACATCGAACCACGAAAGGACGCGACGTTAAGATGAAAAGACGTGACGAATTGACTTGTTGCAGAACTCGAAAGAAACTGGCTCAGGACCTCGTTACACGTGGCACTTCGCCAGTTGAGGGCTAATGTTGGGATCCTGGCAACAAGTATATGGCGAAGGAGATAGCGAAGGCTAAGCCACACCCGCCTAAGACAGCCGAAGCCACCCGGAACCTCGTGAAGGACAAGCGAAGCAGAGCGGAAAGAGCAGACGGCGCAGGAGTTCAAACTACCAAGCTAAGAGCCATGCTGAAGTAGCCGATGGCATGCATGTAAATATGATCATCCCGCTCCCTATAAATATGGAGGGAGATGATCCTGTAAGGACATCTGGTTTTTGGGGCCTCAAGCCAAAGACAATCATTTGCACCGCACTCGATCCTCTCAACACTCCAAACCCCTTCGCCCAGCATCGCGGGCAAAGGAGGGCTTCGCGCGCCTAACTGCAGGGAACCTGAGTGAGAACATCTTTGTTCGGCATCGCGGACAAGGAAGGAGGGCTTCGCATCATCCAACAGACGATGATATCCACCAAGGAGGGCTTCGCAGGGTAATCCGAAGGCACTGGTACCCATCGAAGGCTTCGGGCGAGCAAGACTTCATCAACACTCCGTTGGAGGGCTTCGACATGTCACACACAGACCTTCGATCCCCCAACACAGAGTCCCATTGACATCTGACATATTAAGCGCCAGATTGTAAATCAATACAGCTGAAACCCGCATAACAATATTTCAATCAAAAAGCCCAAGAGAAACAGTAACACGACACAATCTAAGTTTGCCGCCTTGCCATAGATCCATCAGGCTTTCATTGCCTGCTTGCCATATCCAAGATCCAACAGGTCTTTGAGGAATAAGCCTAACCGTGGGCGACGAGAGCTGACCAGCCATCACCTGCCCCTCATCTCGAATGTAACTCAACTTGTAGTAATCAAAACACGGCGAGCCATACTAGTCATGTATGTAAAAGAAAACAAAGTACAGGATAATTATCCAAACAAATGTACCTTGAATGGAGACAGATTATAGTGAGTTTTACATACTAACATCATTGTCTTTCAAACAAACACATCTTCTCAGATGATGAAAGTTTAACCTTGCTTTATTTCTATCACATAATAATTGTTATTTGGATTACTTTGACTGAATCTAGTTGTGTAATTCGAAAGGAAATGATTCAAAATCCACATGACAACAAAAATGCGGCACACGTTTCAGAAAAGAAAACTAAATTAGATGTCTTGATTCGAAAACCGATGTCAAAACCTAACTACGCTTTTAACATATTTAGGAAAAGAGTGCAAAATGTGTAAAATGCACACACATGTACCACTTAAATGAAGTGTGTATAAGATGCAGATAGATTTACCCATAGTATAAACACTCATTTCACACCCACTGAAGTGTGTAAGATGCACATTAACTCCCTGTGTTGGGGGATCGAAGGTCTGTGGGTGACGTGTCGAAGCCCTCCAACGGAGTGTTGATGAAATCTTGCTCGCCCGAAGCCTTCGATGGGTTCTAATGCCTTCGGATTACCCTGCGAAGCCCTCCTGGGTGGATATCGTCGTCTGTTGGATAATGCGAAGCCCTCCTTCCTTGTCCGCGAAGCCGGACGAAGACGTTCTCATTCAGGCTCCCTGTTATTAGACGTGCGAAGCCCTTCTTTGCCCGCGATGCTGGGCGAAGGGGTTTAGAGTGTTGAGAAGATCGGGTGCGGTGCAAATGATTCCGTCCTTGGCTCGAGGCCCGAAAATCAGATGTCCTTATAGGATCATCTCCCTCTATATTTATAGGGGGCGAGATGATTATATTTACATGCATGCCATCAGCTACCTTAGCATGGCTCTTAGACAGCTAACTTCGGGCTCCTGCGCCGTCTGCTCTTTCTGCTCTGCTTCGCTTGTCCTTCGCGTGGTTCCGGGTGGCTTCGGCTGTCTTAGGCGGGTGTGGCTTAGCCTTCGCTATCTCCTTTGCCACATACTTGTTGCCAGACCCCAACATTAGCCCTCAACTGGCGAAGTGCCACGTGTAACGAGGTCCTGAGCCAGTTTCTTTCGAGTTCTGCAACAAGTCTGCTCGTCACGTCTTTTCATCTTAACGTCGCGTCCTTTCGTGGTTCGATGTTTGACCCGCTTCCCGGTGTGTTTTGGTCGCTATAAGAAATGTGTCGATCTTGGCTTGCTATTTGAGTTCTCTTTTGACTCTTATAGCTTGCCTTTCTTTGTCTCCTTCGCTTCTTCCAGTCTTTCGCCTTCGCTTATTTAGTGCTTGTTTTCGCGAAGATGGCTCCGAAGAAGATCTCTTTGGCTCAAAGGCCTTTCAATAATAACTTCGGTCCTTCTGACTGCACCGAAGCCTTCCTTGATAGTGCGTTCCTTTCCTCCTTCGGGGCTCGGGAATGTGCTCGTTTTCCCGGTTCTAGCACAGTTCCTATGCCAGAACCTGATGAAGCTGTTGTTTTCCTTGATTATTTTCTTTTTGGTCTTCGCGTTTTGGCTCATCCCTTCGTAGCGCAAATCCTTCGCGCCTTCTGCTTGGAGATCCATCAATTGACTCCTAGTGCCTTCGTTAGGCTTGCCTCTTTTATTTGGGCTTGCGAGTCCGAAGGTGCTGAGCCCAGCTTGGCTATTTTTACACGCAACTATAAACTTCATTTTCAGCCCACCTCTACTGATAATTCAGATAGTTTTGGGGTGATTAACTTCGTTCCCATTAAACATGGGTATGCCCCTTCGTATGGTCAAGCCAACATGGTTCTTACGCCTTGGAAGCACGGATGGTTCTACGTGAAGTTTGGCGAAGGTTCTGGGATCGTTAGCACAATGAAGCACCCTGAGTGGCTGATAACCGTCCAAGTTGAGCCGGATGCTAACTTCGGAGTTTGCACTGATGCTCTTCGAACGGTTAGATCCCTTTTGAGTACATGATACCTTGTCGAAGAATACGTCTCTGCTGAGGTCAGTCCGCTCGGTTCCGGCTTGAAGCTTCAGTTTGCAGAGGGGAGGTATGACAATGGCCTTCGCAAATACTTGTTGACCAGCGAAGGTCTTCCTGTTGCCGATGTTGAGAGCCAGGTTAGAGAGATTCTTGGCTCCTATATTGAGAAGGAAGCCGTAGGCCGCGAAGAGGCTCGTATACCGGTCCGTTTTAACCGGTCCTTCACAGTTCATGGTCAGCCTTATGATGATTATGGGGCTCCAGTCCCGAAAAGGCAGAAACGCTCTAAGGCTTCGACTGCTGAGGATGTTGGTACTTCGCGGAAGCGTCGTCGCACCGGTAGTGGTTCGTATCGTGAGCCGGCTCTAGCCGTGTATCCTATCAGTTCTGCCCCTCCTCCAGACATTTTGAGTGATGACGAAGGCGAAGGCTCTGAATCTAGCGAAGATCCCTTCGCTAACATGCCTCGTTTCTTCCCTTATGATAATGAGGAGCCGGTGGAGTTTTCGAACTGCGAAGAAGGAACTGATCCGAAGCTTCCTTCGCTTACTTCGTCTGATGTCTTCCCTAGCGAAGAGCTTTCGGAAGATGTTACTAAAATCATGGAGGACCTTCGCTTTTATCGCGAAAGGCGAAAGCTTGCTTGCGTTGACTCCGGATGGCTCTTGAAATCTCTTTATACTAATCATCTCAAGGTATGTTTTTATTCTTTTAATTATTTCCTTTCATGCCAAGATATTTTTTGTTCTAAAGCCTCTTTTTGTGCTTCAGTCCATTCCGGTTGTAGGCGCCATTGATACCCAGTTCCGCTTCATTCAAACTCGCCTCAATCGCAACAAGGAGAGGCTTCGCGAAGCTACGCATCAGCTCGCCGAGAAGCGAATGGAGGAAAGAAAGTCTTTGACCGCCGTTTTTAATGTTTGTAAGAACTTGAGGGATGCCATAACTTTTCTTGGCGTTGAGGTTTCGGGTTTCCCTTTGCCGAATGCTACGGCCTTTGAGTTCGCCGAGTGGATTTCGATGAACTCTAGCTCTCTGAAGGATGTGGCCAAGAATTATGGCGTCGTTGCTGGGGCTGCTGGTATTGAAGAAGCCTTCGCGCAGCTAAGCCTGTCCGAAGGTAGTGTCGATCCAATATTCGACGATGGCTTCGCTATTTTGACCGAGACAGGATCCGTTGCAGGGGTGGCTCGACAATCGGCGAGGAAGCTGATTCCTCATTGGAGCGCTGTTGGCCCTGGACGTATTTCTGCTCTCTTTGAAGTCTCTGCTGGAGGACAGAACACAAGCCCTTCGGCCGACCAGAATGCTAGTTCTTCAAGTGGTCGGGGTGCCTCTGACAGCGAAGGCTCTAGTACTTCGAGTGGGTCTGATGATGACGCCACCGAAGAGTGACTGTTGTTCTGTTTTGAATTTTGTAGAAAACTTTACTTTAAACGGAGGTTAACTCTGTATATTTATTTAGTTTGCCCTTCGATTAATGTATTTGGATGACCTCGTTGGTCTCTGCGCGATGTCTGAAATTCGTTTTTAGTATTTCTCTTTCGCGTTTTCTTTCCCTTGTTTTTGGGAGAATATTGCCTGATCGAAGGCTTCTTCTTTTGAAGCTTCGATTCGTAGAGAACAATGGACTTTGTTGCCTTTTGTTCTTTTCATGTCCTTTGTGGACGCAGTCGAAGGGTGTAAGCTTTTTGGCGCTTTGTCCTTCGATTTCTACTTTTTTTATTTTTCATGTCCTCTTGGACGCGATCGAAGGTTGTTGGTTTTTGGCGCCTGGCCTTCGACTTTTAGCCTTTGATGATTGTTTCTTCCCTTTTTAGGGGATGTCGTATGTCCGATTCTGTCCTTTAGGACGGTTAACGCGAAGAACGTCTTTAGAAGGGAAAAAATTGTATTCCTCGGTCCTAGCTCGTTAAAAACCTTGCTCCCTTCGGAGGGATTCCCTTTTGCAAGGAAAAGAGTACAGGCCGGTTTTTCTTTTATGCATGATATTTCTTCAGCTTTTCTACATTCCATGTGTGACTGACCTCCTCTCCTTCGGAGCTTAGCAGCCTGAAAGCTCTTTCATTTACTGTTGCCTTCGCTATGAATGGCCCTTCCCATTTGCTCTGTAGTTTTCCCACAGCCTTCTCGTTTGGCTTTCGCCGAAGTACCAGATCTCCGTCTTTTATCCCCTTCGGCCTGATGTTTTTGTTTTTCCATTTTTTGGTTTCTTCTTCGTATTTCTGAAGCTTGAGAACAGCATCGTTGCGAACTTCTTCCAAGTTTTCCTTCGAAGTTATAGTTGAATCGTCAGAGTTTCCTGCTAGGCTTCGTAGTGACTTGTTTTGTATCTCTTCTGGCGTCATTGCCTCTTCCCCGAAGAGTAGCTTGAAAGGACTGAAACCAGTTGATCTAGATGGAGTTGTTCTTAACGACCAGAGTACTGAATGAGGCTCCTCTGGCCATTTTCCTTTTTTGATGTTGAGTAGCCTCTTTTGTACTGCTTCGAATATTCTTTTATTTGCACTCTCAACTGCTCCATTTGATTGAGGGTGGTATAATGATGCGAAGCGTAGGTTTATCCCCAACGATTCGCAGAATTCTGTGAATAGATGACTGTCGAATTATTTCCGGTTGTCCACCATTATCTTTTTGGATACTCCGAATCTGCAGATTACTGTTTGCCAGACGAATTTATTCATGTTTTCTGAAGTGATCGAAGCTACTGCTCTGAACTCGATCCACTTTGAAAAGTAATCCATTGCGACGAAGGTGTACTGGAGATTTCCTGGAGCTGTTGGTAGTTTCCCAACTATATCGATGCCCCATTGGTAAAATGGCCAAATGGGTTGCATCAGCTGTACTTCTGCTGCCAGGCTTCGCTGATGTCTTGCGAAGAATTGACATTCAGTGCATTTTTTGACTATTTCTTCTGCGTCCTTGGTGGCGGTTGGCCAGTAGAAACCCATTCTGTATACCTTCGCGACGAGGGGTCTTGATGCGATTTGAGATCCGCACATGCCGGAATGTATTTCATGAAGGAGTTGCTTCCCGTCTTCTGGTAGAATGCATCACAACCAGGCCTGACAGACTCCTCCTTTGTATAGTTGGCCTTCGATTAATTTGTAATTTCTTGCCTTTTGTGCTATTCTCTTTGCTTCGGCTTCGTCTTGAGGTTCATACTGATTATTGAGGTGGGCTATTATTGGAGCCCTCCAATCCTCCCATATCTGGAAAAGGTGGTGAATTTTTCTTGCTGATTCTTCGGCGGTTGACTTATTTAGAATTTCAAAGAAAACGTCTGGGGGGAGACCTTCGCCTTTGGCGGCGGCCTTCGCTATAGCATCTGCTTCTTGATTTAGATTTCTCTTTAGGCTTTGTACAGGGAAACCTTTGAAATATTTTTTGCATTTTTATGACCGCTTTATGATACTTGATCAGTTCTTGGTCCTTCGTCTTGTAATTGTTTTCGACTTGATTTGCTACTACTTCAGAATCTGTGCTAATGAGCACTCTTCTTGCACCTAAAGCCTTCGCTTTGCGGAGCCCCAACAGTACTCCTTCGTATTCTGCAATATTGTTGGTTGACTGAAAGTCCATCTTGACAGCATATCTTAATTTGATTCCCGAAGGTGACGTTATTATCGCCGCGGCTCCGGCTCCTGTTGCTCCCCATGCACCGTCAGTGAATATTGTCCAGCAAGAATCTTCAATTTGGATGGAGGCTTCGGGAGTAGGAGGGGTCCATTCTGCTATGAAATCTGCGAGAGTTGCTGCCTTGATGGCTGTTCTTGCTCTGAACTCGATGTCAAAGGGTGCCAATTCTGTTGACCATTTTCCTATTCGTCCGATCGCTTCCCTGCTTCACAGCGAAGGGGGAAAGAGGTTGGTACTATTATTTTCCTGTCGCTGAAATAATGTTTCAATTTTCTTGAAGCCATGATCACTGCGTATGCCATCTTTTCTATTTCTGAGTAGAGTAGCTTCGCTCCTGACAGGGCTTCGGAGACGAAGTATACAGGTTTTTGAACTTTGTCTTCGCTGTGTTCGTGAACAAGTACTGCACTTACGGCTGATACCGAAGCTGCAATGTATAGGAGCAGGTCTTCTCTTGGTTTTGGGCTGGCCAGAGCAGCTAATTCTGTAAGAGCTCTTTTTATGCCTTCGAAGGCTTCTTGTTGTTCGGATCCCCATTGAAATTTTTCCTTCGCTCGGAGTGCCTTGAAGATGGGATTACTTCATTCTGCCAGTTTCAGAATGAATCTGCTTAGAGAATTAAGCCTTCCGGCTAGTCTCTGCACATCTTTTAAGCATTTTGGTGGGGCGAGGTCTTGTATAGCTTCGATTTTCTTCTTGTTAGCTTCGATTCCTCGCTGGGAGACCATGAATCCCAGTAGTTTGCCTGATTCAACTCCGAAGACGCATTTTGCTGGGTTCAGCTTTACATTGTGCTTTCTCAGATTCTCGAAGGTCTCATCTAGGTCTTTTAAGTGGTCAGCCCTTTCTATTGTCTTTACAACTATATCGTCCACGTATGCTTCAACATTTCTTCCTAGTTGGTCTTCGAAGATCATCTTCACGAGTCTGGCGAACGTTGCTCCTGCGTTCCGAAGGCCAAACGGCATCCTTACGAAGCAGAAGGTTCCATCGTAGGTGATGAAGGCTGTCTTTTCTTCATCTTCCTTCGCCATATGAATCTGGTGATAGCCTGAATAGGCATCTAGGAAACTTAGCAGTTGACAACCGGCTACCGAATCAGTTATTGTATCGATTCGGTCTAGTGCGAAGTTGTCTTTAGGGCATGCTTTGTTTAGCCTTGTGAAATCAATGCACATTCTCCATTCTCCTGTCTTCTTTTTGACGAGAACGACGTTGGATAACCAGCTCGAGAATATTGTTGGTCTTATGACACCGGCTTGTAGCAACTTGTTTACTTCGTTTGTTGCGGCGGCCTTCTTTTCTTCAGACGCTTTTCTGATCTTGTCTGCGAAGGGTCTTATTCTTGGATTGACTTTTAACTCGTGCTGAATTGTCTCTCTTTTGACTCCTGTGATGTCTTGTGGTGACCATGCGAAGATGTCAGAGTTTTGCTTCAAGAACCTGATTATCTGTTCTCTTTCGTTCATAGACAGATTTTTCCCTATTTTAACAGTTCTTTCTGGTTTCTTGGGCCATAAGATCACTTCTTCGACTTCGCTTGAAGGTTCTAGCTTTGCTTGTTCTGCCTTCGCTTGATGGCCTTCATGCTCGTTCTTTTCTGATGAGTCATTTTCTTTGCCACTTTTTTGTCTGAAGGGGTTACAGCATACGTTAATGGTGCCTTGTTCCGAAGGTATCTTCATCATCAGGTAGTTGTGATGGATTGGAGCTCTGAAAGCTACAATGATTTGTCTTCCGAGGATTGCATTGTATTCGCTGGGTGAGTCTACGACTATGAACTCCGTCTCCTGGGTTATGGATTTATCTTCGTCTTCGAAGGTTACTTTCAACATTATTTTTCCGATCGAACATGCTTCTTCTCCTCCAAAATCCTTCAGGGTTGTTTTGCTGGTGTTCGCATGGCTGTTGATGTGCATGCGTACCAAAGTATCTTTAAAGATGATATTTTCTGAGCTTCCACTGTCGATCATGATTCTGTGGACCATATACCCTTCGATGTCGGTTTTGATCACGAAGGCGTCTGTATGTGGATAATCGGAGACTCTGATGTCGTCCGTTGTGAAGCGGATGGTTGAATGCTTCCATCTTTCTAGCTCTATTCTTACCCTCGCAGCTTTTCCTTGGTGGTAGTCTTGCTTTCTTTTCATCGTGGGTTCGGCCCACGGACGGCGCTAAATGTTGGGGGATCGAATGTCTGTGGGTGACGTGTCGAAGCCCTCCAACGGAGTGTTGATGAAATCTTGCTCGCCCGAAGCCTTCGATGGGTTCTAATGCCTTCGAATTACCCTGCGAAGCCCTCCTGGGTGGATATCGTCGTCTGTTGGATGATGCGAAGCCCTCCTTCCTTGTCCGCGAAGCCGGACGAAGACGTTCTCATTCAGATTCCCTGTTATCAGACGTGCGAAGCCCTTCTTTGCCCGCGATGCCGGGCGAAGGGGTTTAGAGTGTTGAGAAGATCGGGTGCGGTGCAAATGATTCCGTCCTTGGCTCGAGGCCCGAAAACCAGATGTCCTTATAGGATCATCTCCCTCTATATTTATAGGGGGCGAGATGATTATATTTACATGCATGCCATCGGCTACCTTAGCATGGCTCTTAGACAGCTAACTTCGGGCTCCTGCGCCATCTGCTCTTTCCGCTCTGCTTCGCTTGTCCTTCGCGTGGTTCCGGGTGGCTTCGGCTGTCTTAGGCGGGTGTGGCTTAGCCTTCGCTATCTCCTTTGCCATATACTTGTTGCCAGGACCCCAACACCCTGCTCACCTCCACCACCTCAAGTATTTTAAACCGTGACTCCTTTATCATATCTGTTGGGATTCTTCGTGAAGAAAACCCAGCACCGGGTGAAGCACGGAGAAAAAGCAAGAAAGAAAGGGAAAGGCTTCGTGTATATAAGAGTAAATCTGCATAACACGAAGCCTAGGCCATCGTATTGACAGTAATGTTATACAGCATGGAATCGACCCCCTCTCCAGTGCACGGGAGGGGGTATTTATACCGTGATCAGGGATTACAAATCAATGCCTAAACTACCCCTGATCATGGAGAATAATGTACAGGATATTCGGTACAAAAACGTCCGGAGGGCACAATCGACTTTTGCCATCTTCCCGTCGAGGGTATACCAGAAACCCTAGCCTCTGACGTACTCATCCTCCGTGCCGCTCCGGGCCCACCTGCGGATCTTCGGTCGAGCGCGAGGTGTCCTTCCGAGCTTCGCCCGAAGCCCTAAGCCATTGCGTGGCGGCGACCCTTCGGGCGCTCGATCCGCCCTTCGCGCCTAGCATCAAGTCCTGCAGAGGGAAAGACAAACGACACACGAAGGGTAATTGGTTAGCATAGCCAAACCCTTCGGGTTAAAGGAGAAAGGGCGTCCGGGATCGAAGCCTGCTCCGCGGATCCCCAATAGTAGCCCCTCGCGGGCGAGGTTCAACGCCGATGAGCCGAACCCTCGAAGAATAACCGGATGCGATCGGAGCCGATCCCGGAAAAACTTCCCTCGCTCATTGGGGTTGATGCTGGCTGTAGAGTGCGAAGATGATCTTGTATTGTCCGAAGGTCGAAAACGCGGTGAATGCAACAGCCGTGGTAAAAAATGAGGATCTTATCCGTAGTCACGGTTTTCGAGGGCGCATTAACTGCCCAGATTTTTACCCCCCTATATAAGGAGGGGAGAGGGCCGGTCATTTTCCACGCTCACCTCTCGGTTTCTTTTTGATCTTCGGGTTTCTGCTGTTGCTTTCGTGGTTTCGTTCTTCGTCGCTTGATTTTTTGTCTTTGTGGTCATCGTCTTGAGGTTCGTTGGTGATTGCTCTTCGGGTTTCCGGATAGGTGCACTCACAACGATTCTTACTATAAGCTTTGTCTTCGTACAACTTTTAGGTGCTTTTGATGGCTAAAACGAAGCAGACTGTTGATCTCGTCGACGAGGAGCCGGCGATGTCTGGCGAAGAGGCGGCTTTTAGCCAGGAGGGGGCTATGTCCCTTGATGGTGATGGGTCAGAGGAGTTGTTAGACTCCTTGCCCCAAGGTGAGACTGGTCCTCGTGATCCGGAGGATGTCTCCGGCAGGCGCGAGCCCGGGGTCCTAGAAGCTGCCGAAGGAGGCAAATCCGGAGGCCAAAAAGTTCCGGAAGACGTTCCAGTTGAGAATCCCTCGGCGGACGATGCGGACGCTTCGGCTCCGGTTAAAGGTAAGGATCTTGAGGCTAATAGGGATTACGAGATTTATATCGAGAACGCTTATGGTGGGGACTTCGGGAGAAAACGCTTTAAGGCCGGCATTGACGCTGGGTCTTCGGCTGCAGAGGGGCAGGGTACTTCTGGTTGTGGTCATTCTTCGAAGGTTACTGACTCCCGGATTCAGACACCTGCAGTTATTGACAAGACTTATCGTTTGAACCGTTCTCGGGTTAACGAAGCCGAGCTCGCCATGTATGTTGAAAGGGGGTACTTCGAAGCCGGAAGGGCCCGCTGTCCAGGCGATGAGGAAATTCCGCAGCCCAAGCCTAACGAGGCAGTTGTCTTTCGGGATTATTTCGAGGCCGGGCTTCGGCTTCCTGCTCTTTTCATCCTCCAGCGAGTGCTTACAGCGTATGGCATTCAGATACATCACTTGACGCCGAATGCCTTCGTGCAACTGTCAAAGTTCATCTGGGCCGTAAGAACATTCAACGCAAAGGTTAACTACGAAGCCTTTTTGCGCTTCTTCAGTTGTCACTTGCAGAACAAGAAGGTGTACTATGACAATGATGTTCTTCTTCTTCAGTATGGGGTTTGTACTTTCCAGCCGCGAAGTTTTAGTAAGAAGTCGAAGCTCGAGAAGGTTGCTTTGATTGCTGCTTCGAGGAATCGCTGGGACAATGATTGGGTGGACTACTGGTTCTACGCTGAGGTACCCGAAGGGGGAATGATGATGGGTCTTTGTGTTGCCCGCTAGCTAGTTTGCTGGTTCCGGCAGAGCCCATTTTCTCTCCTGATTTTACTAGCCGCGGCAAGACCTTCCAGCCTTGCTGCGATGCTTTCAAGAAGGCCTGCAAGATCGTCAGCGGCCGTACCATTGTTGAGGAGTTTATTGCTGCTGGTATTTGGCCTATGGAGGGTGGCTGGAAACCGGATGGCAACGAGAAAGTTAAGCTCGACGGGCGCAAGCTCACTTACCGCCGCCCGAAGTTCAATGGGCTTAAAAGGCCTGAAGGTCTTCGGCCGTTGCAGTTTGTTGAGATGGTCGAGGAGTGCGCTAATTTGCTCTGCGACCCGTTCAGTGCCGCCGAAGAGTTTGACGTGGAAAACGGTCTTCTCCCGAAGCGCCGTATCAATCGGATTTTTGATTCGCTGAAAATCAACTATGGCAATCATGCCGTGCCCTTGGGTAGAAAACGGCTCAAGAAAGGGGAGACGCCCGAGATTGCCACGACTTGCTATATCAAGATGAAGGGCTGGGAAAAGAAATTCGAAACTCCCGCCGCCGGCGCTGGGTCTTCGGGTTCAGGTGCTGGGCGAGGTCGGGCTCGGGCGGCTTCGCGTCCGCAGAAAGCTAGCGATGTCGCTACGACGAGCACTGTCCAGGCCGAGCGCCGGAAACGCAAGAGGGTCGTGTCCCGAGGTTCGAAAGGCTCCGGAATCTCGGATGTTGGTCGAGGCGGGTCGAGTGCCCACTTGGCTTCGGGGCAGACTGAATTTGCCTCAGGTTCTCGCGGTGAAGATGAGTCTGTGGCTGGTGGTGCTGGAGTGGTTGGTTCTGGGAATGCGCCTGTTTCTCCTGGCTTGGAGGCGTGTTGGTATTTCTTAACGTCACAGATAAATCCGCAAGTGTACGGAGAATACCATTGTAGCACTTCACCCGTGAGTATTCAAGGGTATCGTTATTTATATTATCCCAAGGGAACGGAGTGGAATTATCTACTAGTCTAGCTGGTCCAAGGACACAAAGAAGGATGGTAGGTATGGGTAGAGAGGATTCCTATGGATGAAGTTCTATCTGGAACAAGGAAGAGCAAACACAGCAGGGCTGTCACCACCTACTGGCAAACCCCCCCCCCCCCCCCTACTAGGACACGTGGCACTAGGGCGATTAAGTCCCCAATGCCAGTCCTAGGGTCACGTGACAATAAGGCAATTAAGTCTTCACTGCCAGACCGATTCCAAGAGGTCAATTCCCTAGAACGGAGAGGATTAAGCACAGCAGGGCTGTCACCACCTACAGGCAACCCTCTACTAGGACACGTGACAAGAGGGCTATCAAATCCCTATGCCAGTCCCAAGGTCACGTGACAACAAGGCAATCAAGTCCTCACTGCCAGACCTATTCTAGTTCACAAGAACCAAAGATAAATTCTGCCTCTAAATGCTTACTTGAATAGAATGATGATCAGGCAAGCAAGTAAAGGAAGAACCTATACTAGAATAGAAACATACAATCCAAAAGGGGATCGAGAGTACTTACTTGTAATGAAGATGAACGACGAACGAACGATGAACGAACGACGAACGAACGATGAACGAAGAACGAACGACGAACGAACGATGAACGAACGAAGAACACTTCACTATGAATAAGTATCCTCCAAGATACAAGATTTGGCTAAGTCCTCACATGGGGAGGACCACCCTTCTCTCCTACCCTACTCTCTCCCTACTCTACTAGTGTACAAGGGACTCTAGGCCCTTGGGGGTGGAATGAGGCTCTCCTTCTTGTGTGTCCTTGAGGGGAGGGCGTACCCCTCTATTTATAGTCTTGAGTAAGTCGGTTTGGGGGCCTCCATCGCCTCAATGCACCGCCTCAACGCATTAAATGCAGGCAGAACCGACATCAGGAAGGCGGTGGCGACCAGCCAGAGAAAGATGGGCCAGATTGGCCACTGTAGCAGGTCGGCCGACCTCACTGTAGCAGGTCGGCCGACCCCCCCCCCCCCTTGGCCCATTTGGCCTTGGGCTTTGGCCGAGGGGTCCTCCTTGATGTCTTGTTCAATGATCTTCGTGCATTGGCCCAAGTTGGTTGTGTTTTGTATGACTTTTGATCCATATCTTGTTGGGCTGCCTGTGCTGATTTTCTCGGAGTGATGTGTTGTGGCCTTCTTGATATGAATTCCCTCCTTTTGATATGAAATGTACCTGCACTCACAAATTCACCAACACTCGTGGAAATCGTTAGTAATAAACTCCTACCACTATGCTTGGTGTTCATTTTATTTCTTTTATGCAGGTAATTGACGGTCAAAAGTGGTACTTAAGGGCCGTCAACAACACCCCCACACTTGAGCCTTTGCTCGTCCTCGAGTGAAGGTGGAAGATTAAGATAAAGCATGACTTCCTATGGTATGATGCTAGCATACAAGTTATTCCAAGCCATACCTGCACCTGTGAACTTTGAAGTGGCTAACATGCTATCTTGGGCGGTTGAGGAATGGAACGATCTTGATTCAAGTCATCAATACTCCTCTGTTGAGTAACTTGGGTTTTTGATAGATTTTCAAAATAAAAACATAGCTTGTACTCCTCGAATGATAACTCTCAAATCACTCAATGTGTATGATTCCTCACCAAGGCAATGTGTTTGCCTCCTTTCATCCTACTTCTATGTAAGGCTTTATGTGGGGCTTGGTAGGGATGAAGAGGAGCATACTTGCATTACTTATATTGCTAAGTCAAAGAGTGGATCCAAAAGAGAAAACAAGCCATACAATCTGATCAAGAATGTGCATGTGTGTGGATATGTGTATGGTGAATGGAATGAGGTGGAGTAAGATGGATACTCCTTGATGCGATGATGTCTCTCTCTTGATTGACTTTTATTTGAGAACATGGCTATCACCTCTCTCTTTTTTTTTTCTTCTTCTCTCTTTTTTTTTCATCATGCTCAACATGTTTGAGCAGGTCTTTCTTTATTCATGCTCATCCATATGAGCACTCTCCTTTTTTTTTCTCTTTTTTTTTTCAACTTCTCTCTATTTTTATTTTTTTATAGCCATGTCTCTTTTGCAAGAGTATTTGGAGAGAGACATCAACAACAAGTGATGGAGTATTTATTTGGCGGGTAGATGGATGGAAATGGTGTTGCTAACTTCCATTGTAGAAGTTAGCATGTTTTGTAATGGTGGTGTAGGTGTAAGTGTTCTTGATCATGAAAGTATGACAAGCATCTCACAAGGGTCACACAATTTGACAAAGCTCAAAGAAATAACAAGCAGCATTTGTAGGGGTTTTCAATATGATCATTATTTGGCTCTGGTAGGAATATAAGATCATTGAGGAGCACAAGGCTATGGATTTTTAAATTTTCAAGATAAATTCCCAAGAACTCTATACAAAAGAAGCAAGATTCCTATCATCCAACCATATCACACTCGCCAACAACTTAGATAAACATGGGTTCCTATGATAATGGTGTTCACAAGCAACAGGTGTGCAAAGCGAGAAATAAAGAATATGCAGGCCAACCAAACAGAAGCATGCATGTTTGTCGAGGGATAAAAGATTTGTTTTATCATTGAGTTAAATTTTAGTGAATGATGCAAGAAATTTATTTCAACTCAAGAATTGGAGAGTAGGGTATAGGATGTGCAAACCGTCGCATTAGATGAAGTGGAGACCAAGAGGGGTCATAGGATTGATCTTTGTCTTCTTGTCCCGATGGCTCCACTCCTTTGCGTGTTGATTGGTGCGATGTTGTGCATCATGTTGGTGGGAGACCTTGAGTGTGTGCTTGATGAAGGACCAAGAGGTCTCCCCCACACTTGTTATTGTACCTAGCTTATTTATTCAAAAGAGACAAACAAATGTGGAAACAAAAAAGGACTCTACCGGGGTTAAAGACCGGGGAGCCTAAATTTATTGAATTTAGTAAAATAACTCAAGGCGCATGATATGTTGGAAAGGGAAATAAAAACACCTAGTTTATTCAAACTATTTTTTTCAAGTTTATGTTTTTATCATGTAAGGCGAAAGCAAAAGGATACAAGTTGCGATACAAGTTACCTTAGTGGAGGAGGGATCCTCCCCCACACTTGTTCTTTGCCCGTAGTCCTTGATTGGTGTCGATCCCCATGATATTGATCGGGCTTTGTGCAGCGTGGCATGATGTTGGTATGTCGTCTTTCTTCAACGCGTTGTTGAGTCGCTTGTCGGCCCTTTTCATGGCTGCACATAAGAGCGAAAACACAAGAGCAAACTCGAGAACGGGTTATGTTAGGGTAAACAATGTGGATCACCTGTCGGTTGCTGCAAAGCTTCTTGATCGCAACAAAAGAATGCAAATAAAATCAAAAGAAAAGAAGGGAAAATCATTTTCTTGAACTTGAGACAAATGCAATGAAAACATGGAGAAATGTGAGCAAAAATTTTGTTGAGAAGGTGCTTAAGTAAAACGAGAAATGGAGCTGAAGATTCAAGCACTCTTCCTTCAAAAAGATGAAGTCCAACTTGGCACACAACTCCCCAATGGCTATGTGATAAGAAGTCAATGGGAGTTGTGCCAAAACTCCTCCAAAATTTTGCTCAAAACATTTTCCAACAGAAGATTGTCTCAAATTCATTTTCACAAAATAGAAAACTCTTCTCTCTCTTTTTTTTTATGCAAATGGCAGGTGGTTTGAACAATCCCAAACAAATGTTGGGACGATTCAAACATGCAAGAATGCAAGTGGGAAAATCGAATATGCAAGGATGCAACTTTGTAGAAAAATCCAAATATGCATGTTGATGGAGAAATCAAATATGCAAAAGAATGTAAATATGAGAGAAGCAAATATGAGATAACTACCGATTATCCTGTCGGCAAGGGCATCATCATTTTAAGTCCGATGAGCAAGACTTTCCTTCATTCTAATCCCTGCAAAGTTAGTGCCGATATGCAACCACGAGATTTGCAATATTTGTGATAAACGAAAGCATCTACAACCAACCTAAAGAATGAGTAACAAAAGAGATAAACAAGGTGGTTGTAGGCCTCATGCGGGGTTTTGGCACTGAGGGGCGTGGGCTCTAGAGATTCATGGCATGAGCATGTTTCTTATGGGTGTTCAAGAAAGAAGTTCTCAAGCTCATGCTTAGGATCATGTTTAACGGGCGATGACTCAAGAGAACTATCAAATGAGCATGTTTCTTGTGTGTTTTCAAGGAAAAAACTTTCATGCTCATGCAAAGGATCAAGTTCCTCAAGAGTTGATGCCTCGAGGAAGTCCATTGCCCAAGAGTTTTCCTTCTTAAGAGGTTCTTGATCACCAATAAGAATGGTGCACGGAGGGCTAGAGGGAAGAGGCTCAAGATAGAGCGATGGTGATGAGGATTGTTGGGCTAGGAATGTTTCTTCTTTTCTATCCTCATCTTGGGTGGAAAACCTCTCATCCTTATGTAGAGCAAGATCCAAAGATGCGAATGGGGATACAAACATCACTTGCTCAAGTGGTTCATGATCAAGATGAGGTTTTGCCGAAGGATTTTGATAGCTCGTGCTGGTGAAAGGGGCATTCTCAAGAATTTCCTTCATGTCCTCCTTGAGAAATGGTTCTTTTAGAGGATTGGGAGGAGTAGGAGGCATCTTATCCCATATGTCGTTCGAGGTTTTTCCATAGTCTTCAATAATTTCTTCCTCAAACTCATACGAGAACTCAACAGGCGAATCATGGGATGTGGACAAAGAGGGGATGGATTCGGATGTTGAGGGTTCCTCGATGCTTGACACGACTTTCTGTTGGAGGGATTCACTAAGAAGATTGACGAAGGAATTATTTTCTGTGATCTGATCCAAGATGTTTCTTCCTTCGGTCGGTGTTTTAGAAGCAAAGGAGCCTCCAGCGGCGATGTCAAGATATAGGGCGGATTTCTTGTCTAAACCCATGTAGAAATATTGCAATAGCATGGGATCGGGGATAGACAAGTCTGGGCCAGTAAGAGTTAGCAAGGAAAACCTAACCCAGGCTGCACCTATGGACTCCTTCTCATTCTGCGAGAAATTCATGATTTCTAGCCGGAGAGCAACGATTCGGGATAAGGGAAAGAAGACTGAGCAAAATTTATCTCGGAGTTTTTCCCAATCCCCATTCATGTTTCTGACGACAATCGTTGTGACACCCCGTGTCACTGAGAACAACACTGAACACAGCAGAACTGATGGCGTGCACAAAAGTTCCATTTCAAAAATTCGAAATTCAAAATTCAAACGAAGCTGCAAACCCATATCTGTGAAGCAACTCAAAAATTTCTTTAACAACTTGACCCAACCAAAATTTCTGGAGATAGCCCTTGCGAAATAAGAATTTTGGAGAATTTTTGGTGATTTTTGAAATTCATTTCGATGCTCAAATAAATCCTCAAAGTTCCAAAAATGTCCAACTTTGACTGGCTGCCATTTGAATTCCTTTACGAATTGAGATGTGCATGTTATGTCACTGGAATCTGCGTTTCATGATCTTTCGAACAAGACTGGTTTCATAATTTTTGGAGTTCATTTGCTAGTTCAAATCGAGCGCCAAAGATTGGGGAAAATTCAGTTTGAATTAAATCGGGAAAAAGAAAAGATGCCCGAGGGCCCGCATGTCAGTCTCTTCTCCCTCACTGCGCGCGCGCGGAAGACAGTCGCCACGTCGCCGACGTCGTACGGCTTCGCCGTGCGGTGCTCGGGCCCGCTCCTCGCCGCGCCGAGGCGTCAAAACGCCGTCCCGCTCCTCTCTCGCTTGCCCAGCTCCCATTTCCCACTCCCCGGCCGCCCAAACCCTAGCCCTAGCCTCCGCCTCGCCACTGCCGGTCTGCGAGCTCGCCGCGCCGCCACGCTGAAGTGCCTAGCTGCCGGGTCGTTGAGCAGGAGAGGTCGCGGAGACGCCCTTGAGCTTGCCATGGCCCTCATGGCCGTTGCTCCGGGCTGAGGAGCGCGAATCGGGCCTTCATCTCCGAGTCCGGTCAACCGCGCCACCCCCCTCCTCGCCGTTGAATCCTCTTACTCCGGTAAGTTCCGCGTCGATTCCTCGCACGGGGACGTTCCTTGTGAAGTTGCGCCCCCGTTGACCTCACCTTTCCCCTCTTTCCGCAGTGAGTCCGTCGCATTTGGGATTTTCCCCTTCCGCCACCGTCGACCACCGTGAAGAACTCCCCGTCGAGCACCCCTCTTTCCGAGCCTCCTCGACGTCGTCGTGTACCACGACCCGCTCCCTCTCGACGCCGTGAAGCCGTGGCGCCAGCGGGTGCAGCTCCCCGTCGACCACCGCGAGCCCGCGTCGACGCCGGAGCGCCACCAGCCGCCATTCCTCGACGCCGACCACCCTCCGGCCATCCTCTCGAGCCACGAGTCGACGAGGTGAAACCTCCGTTCCACGCTCTATCTTCCTGCGCTAACCGTTCGTCATTTGGCCGTCGGAAGCTTAGCTCCGGCGAGCGCGCCGCCGCCCTCCGGCGACGGCCCGGCCAGCGCACAGAGGGCCACATCGCCCGGATCCCGTGCGACAACGCCGGATCCGGTGTGGTAGCGCGTGTAGCCCTCCGTGTGTTCCCACACGCGAGTGGCTGGATCTGGTGTGGTTCAGACCGGATCCGGTGCGGCCCAGATCGTGTGGCCCCTCGTGTGGCCAGATCTGATTGGTTCGCCCAAATTTTCAAATCTTTTCGAATTAATGTAATTCCTAGAAATTGCCTGAAACTTGTAAAATCGATATAAAAATAAATACACCTCAGAAAAATATGAAACTAATTTCTTTGGACTCCATGTAACATCATCTATCCAGCAAAAATACCAAAACGCACTTTTGCAGATTGTGTATTTTCTGGAAAATACATTTGTTCAGATCTTGTTTAATTCATTATAAATTATCTGTTGGCCAATAAATCCTGAACTCTTGCATGACTGTTAAGAATCTGATAACACACCTGCAGAGTATTTTTCCACTGTCACATGTTGCCTAATTATTTTCTTATGATTTAAATCATGTTCTGCACTGTATAAATTATTATAAATAATCTACTTTGCAATAAATTATGAAACTTCACCATAAATTACTTCCAGTGGCACTCTTCAGCAGAAAAATGCCACTGGACATAAATCAACTTTCGAAATCACATTGTTCATTTAACTTGCCAAGTTAATTAATGGTGAACTTAATTAAAAGTTAATGAAGGAAATACTCCAGACGGAATTAATTAACAAAGTTAATCACTTGCACTTACAGTGTAAATGACTGTCCTATCAAGTAATTAAATCATTAATTGCATCATATTATCTTGCATCTAACATGCATTATTTTCCTTGTCATAACGTGTAGTGACAGAGACGACTCCGGAGCCGCTCGACTTCCAGCTGCCGGAGGAGCAGACCCAGGAGGTGCAGGAGGAGCAGCCGCAGCAGGACACTGACCCCGCTGACCCTGTTAGCTACGCTCCTGAGCCAGGCAAGCCCCGGTGCATGCTTCCCTATTTAGGATTTTATTTTCGCACTTGATTGGGGCTAGTCAATGTTTGTGCATTAGGTCTATTAGGAGTTGATGTGAAACCTTAGAAATGCATTAGGATTACCCTTCTATATCCTACCTTGTGTCCTATTTTTGTAGCTGTGGTCTAGGTTACGTTAGAACTTGCTAGGCTTAGTGGCTAGCGGACGGTAGAAGTCGAGTGGTAGGTCCCACTCGCGAGGTAGATTCACCCTGGATTGTACTAGCTGGATTTAGGATTTGTTGAGACCGGACGGGGATTTGTTTGTGTAGGATGGTGCGAGAAGGCTGGGCCTTCACGGTGGTAGCCCCGTCTGTGTCGGTTAAGGACCGTCCGTTGTTGGCCCTGTTGAGCAAGTTCGAACGTACTGATCATATGCTAGTGTTTTTATGGGCCTAGTAAACTTAGTAGCTTGGGTTGCCCTGGTGTGCGGCGGAAGCCTGCCCTTTCTATCATGGTATTCGGGAGAGAAAGGATGCTTCCCAATCGGGGCGTACGTCTGGGACGGGGACCGTGCGGGAAGGCCTTTCTCGGGAGGGGTTGGACCCAGCCTAGCTTCAGGGGAATCTTCGCAAACAGATGCCGCATGCGACTTTACGCGTGTGCGGCGTATGGTCAGGTTTTCTCCTGCAGGATGTACATCGATGCCGCCGCTCTCGGTCAAGAGCAACCTTGCTCACTGCGTCACATCGTAGTGTGATATGATTGATGATATGAGGCTAGTCTATTTACATTACTGTTATTTACATTGCTCTATACATACTGTCACCTGCTGATGTATTGTTACTTATACCTGTTTTAGAGATAGGCACACTGCTTTACTGGTTAAGTACTTAACTTGAGAATAAAACTTGAAAGTAAGGATCAAGTATTTAGTGCGAGTTATGCTATTGAGTCAGCCACCCTATTGTAGCCTTGCATATTAGGAGTCGGCTGTAGATAGCCAATTTGACGGGTAAGACTTGCTGAGTATTAGTTGCTCAGGGTTTGGCTCTTTATGATTTTGTTGCAGGTAGCACCTTTATCCCCGACTCTACGGGTGGAGGTGGACAGTGGGACGGCCAGCTTCCTTTTGGTTGGACCGCCCACTGGGAGACCGAGGAGTGATTTCCTCTCGAGTTCGCATCTTCATGGCTTTGGATGTGAATTCACTTGTATCGTGAGCGCGTGCGCTTGTATCTCTTATCTTTAGACTTGGATTTGTATCGTTAAGACTTCCGCTGTGTACTCGTTATTTTAATTGGACTAATGTATAACTTAAAGACTTAATTCGTGCTTTTTATATGTTGTACTGTTGCGTCTGTTCATCAGCGCTTGACCGACTCGATCCTGCGAAAAGCGGAGACGCTTCAGCTGGTATCAGAGCCGTGTTGGGACAGTACATCATATAAACGGCCTATTTTCAAAATCTAACCACGTACGTGTGAGGATCGAAAAGCCATTATAAGGATGTTAGAGTAATCAGGTGGTAATAGGAGTTGATTGTTATTTTCTGTAACGACGCACCGACGCCCAGGTAAGAAGGTAAGGAACTACATGGCGCTGGTTTTGGATATTGGTGGCGGAGTTTTGTTATGTTCCGTGAGCCATCGAGTTCACGAGGAGTTGAGGATGGTGAGGATATGTCATTGGGCCATGTATTACATTTTTATGAGGTACGTCACCTGTGTAGGTTGGTTGAGGTGACGTTGTGTGCTTGCAGGTACACTAACTCGCGCGTAGATCGTGTAGAAACGTTTGTGAGTGCGAAGTAGTTACCACCACTGTCTACGGCCTGCTATATTTGGGCAAACTTTTTATTTTGTGAGGACGTGCAGGACGAGCATGCATTGCATCATCAATTAAAATGCTTCCACGAAATTCAGATCACCCAAAAATTTCAGACTGACAAGCTAATTTTTAAAATTCATAACTCCAAAACCGCTTGGCCAAATTCGATGAAACCAGACTTGATGGAAAGCTTACAACATGAACTAAAACTTTGCTTCAGAGTTCACCTGTAGATTCTGTCAGTACCACCCCCAAATCTGTCGATTAAGTGAGGTCAACTTTCAGCTTCGACTAGTTTTTCCAGAATCTGTCCACCAACTTTAAAAAATTGATATCTCCAGTTCTACTGAGCCATTTTGGGCGTTTGAGCACTCGTTGGAAAGATCTTGAGGTTATCTACAAGTTTCGCGTTATGACTTTTCTCGTTTGAAGCCTCCAGAAGGTACCAGTTTTCGTTTTAGTGTCTGCTGTTCTTAGCGAGTCAGATTTTCAGCGTTGCAGTTTTTCATTGCTTTCCTTGTGGGCTGTGTGTGTGGCTTTTGCTACCACTCTATAGCCGCCTGACCATGTTATATTTCTTGCTTAGCATGGTTATTTTGTTCTGTTGGAAGAGATTGTGACTTTTCTCTCTCTTTTCCGCAGATGGCTGACCTAGACGACTTTCCGCACGCCGAGCTTGGGGAGGACGGTGCACTGCACACGGATGGTCTTTACCACGCCGGTTTTCCCTCGCTGTTCTGGGCTGAGTTGCAGCGACTTGGCTACCCCGACCCTCCGCGCTACCGCGGACAGCCCAGCCAGGTGTACGGACTTCCCCGCTTCTCGATGTGGGTGGATGTCCCCTCGCACCCACAGCGGCCTGCATGGTCGCACTTCTCTCTTCGGGGTTTCGGTCAGGACTTTGACGAGACCCTGAACAGTGTTGCTCTTCAGGCGATGGTGCGTTTCTGTGAGATGCACGTTGCTGATCTTGGCAACACCTCACTGAGCTTGTTCCCAGTCAGCACCACAGGGCACCCTCAGTACAGGAGACGTCTCAGGCAGCTTGACAGCGGCAACTTGGTCCTCACTCCGACGCAGCTACCTTCTACGGCTCGACACCTGTCCGAGCTGTACAGGGTTCTTGTGGCTTCTGACCGCGCAGGTGGGAGGACTTTGAGCCGTGTGGAGGAGTTGTCAGAGACAGTGGACGCTAGGAACGACAGGATTGCGCAGTTGGAGCACGCCTTGGCCGTGACTACCGCTCAGCGCGACCACTGTGCCGCTCAGCTTGACCAGTGTGTTGCACAGCGCGACCAGTGTGCCGCCCAGCGTGACCAGCTTGCCGGCCAGCTCACTGCACGTGGCCACGAGATTTCCGAGTTAGTCGACGAGCTAGCTGCTTCACTGAACCACGCAGGACAGCTCGAGCAGCAGTTGCAGGTCGCCCAGCACCAGATAGTGGGACTCCAGGAGCAGGTTGCTGCAGCAGTTGTGGCACCTCCAGCAGAGGAGGAGGCACAGGAGGACGCCGTGTCAGAGATGAGTGTTGAGCTGTTTCCTTCAGAGATCCTGGACACCGCTTCCCACCGTGGTAGGAGGCACCGTTAGTTGCCTTACTCGGCATTCCAAGCGTGACAGAGGCGCGCTGGATGCGATGTGGATGACGCATGTGCGTCGTAGTGTCGACAGGTCCTTAGTTAGCTTGATCTAGGAGCATCATGATAGTTGGTCAGGTGTCGTAGTATTTTGTTGGATGTTACACCCCCTATGTACGCATGAGTGGATTGTACCATGATCTATGTAATGAATGCTCTGTAAGACTTAATTAATGTTATGAATGGATCTGTCAGTTAATTATTTGGGTCTGAGCTACTTTTGTTTCTGCCTGTGCGTGTCAATTTAAATTTCCGCCTGATAATGATATTGTATTCTGGAGCTAACGGTGGAAATGTTTAATTGGCAGGATGCCGCCGCGTCGCCCGCCGCCGCCGCCGCCACCCCCGCAGCACACTCTGGCGGAGGCGATGCACAACCAGACGGAGCTGCTCAGGACTCTCGTTCAGGCCGTCACCCAGCAGGGTGGCCACCGTCGGGGCGCATAGCCAGGCTGCACCTACGCAGACTTCCTGGCCACTCACCCGCCTGTCTTTTCCGGGTCCACTGACCCGATGGAGGCAGAGGCTTGGCTGCGCACTGTGGAGTCCAAGTTTGGGCTCCTTCCTGACTGCACAGAGGTGCAGAAGACCCTGTTCGCGGCGCAGCAGCTTCACGGGGCGGCTGGAGGATGGTGGGCAGCTCACCTTGCCACTCTTCCGGCCGGTCAGCAGTTGACTTGGGCACAGTTCAGAGAGGCCTTTCGCTCGTTCCACATTCCGCCTGGCCTTATGCAGCGGAAGCTCAGGGAGTTCCTGGACCTCAGGCAGGGAGGCAGGAGCGTGTTCGACTACGCCCAGGTGTTCAACCACCTGGCCCAGTTTGCTCCAGACCAGGTAGACACGCCCGCCAAGCGGAAGGCGTGTTTCTTGAGAGGCTTGTCTACCAAGCTTCAGTCCCGGCTTGTCCTGAACGCCGGTGGTACTTTCGACGAGCTTGTCAGTGCAGCGATCGTGATGGAGGATGCCATCAGGGCACACCAGGACGACAAGAGGAAGAGGAAGGCAGTGGCACCACAGCCTGGTAGCACTTCAGCCAGGCCACGCCTTGTGTACACCGCTCCTAGTGGACAGAGGTACCTTGCACCTCCACAGTACCAGCGTCAGCAGCAGCAGCAGCAGCAGTTTGCTCAGAGACAGCCACAGCAGCAGCAGCGTCAGCAGCAGCAGCGCTCGCAGCAGCAGCAGCAGCAGCAGGCAGGCAGAGGTTTTCCGTGCTTCAACTGTGGACAGGTGGGGCACTTTGCGCGTGACTGCCGTGCAGCACCTAGGCAGAACAACGCGCAGAGGGCTCCAGTTCAGGCAGCAGGACAGCAGCGCCAGCAGGGCAGGAACGCGCCGGTCAAGACTGGGCGCGTTAACTACACCACTGCAGAGGAGGTTCCAGAGGGTGAGCAGGTTCTAGCTGGTACGTTTTCTATGCGTCACGAGCCCGTGGTTATCTTATTTGATTCAGGTGCATCACATGATTTTATCAGCCTATCTTGCACTCGCCGTTTGGGTCTTGTTCTATCTTCTATGGAGACTCCCTACTTGATCAGTACTCCAGGGGGTCGTGTTGTCACTCGCAGATTTGTTAGTAGAGCCCCTCTTGATCTCGCTGGACAGATATACCCGACCCATCTCATTGTGTTGGACGGTCAGGGTTTGGATGTGATCCTTGGGATGAGCTGGATGAAGTTCCACAAGGCTGTTCTTGATATATCTCTTCGTTCAGTTCACCTGGATTCCCCTATGCATGGCAAGGTCACTCTTCAGCTATCTTTGTTGGCCACATCGAGACCGTCAGTGCACCAGACCGTTGGCGAGAGTCTGGATATGATACCGGTGGTGCGTGAGTACCCCGATGTGTTTCCAGATGATTTGCCAGGCTTACCACCAGATCGTGATGTGGAGTTCCGCATTGACTTGCAGCCAGGCACAGCACCTATCTCCAGGAAACCGTACAAGATGGCCCCTAATGAGTTAGCAGAGTTGAAGATGCAGCTGAAGGAGCTATTGGACAAGGGTTTCATTCGTCCTAGCTCTTCACCTTGGGGTTGTCCAGCCTTGTTTGTGAAGAAGAAGGATCAGGCGCTCAGGCTATGTGTGGATTATAGGCCACTTAATGCTGTGACGATTAAGAACAAGTATCCGCTGCCTCGCATTGATATCTTGTTCGATCAGCTAGCTAGAGCTAAGGTGTTCTCCAAGATTGATCTCCGTTCTGGGTATCATCAGATTAAGATCCGTGCAGAGGACATTCCGAAGACTGCTTTCGCTACCAGATATGGACTCTATGAGTACTTGGTGATGTCTTTCGGTTTGACCAATGCACCTGCTTACTTCATGTACTTGATGAACTCAGTGTTCATGCCAGAGTTGGACAAGTTTGTCGTGGTGTTCATTGACGACATCTTGATCTATTCAGAGACAGAGGAGGAGCATGAGCAGCACCTCAGGATTGTGTTGCAGCGTTTGAGGGATCACCAGCTGTACGCTAAGTTCAGCAAGTGCGAGTTCTGGCTTAGCGAGGTGCCTTTTCTGGGCCATGTTATATCAGCTGAGGGTATTGCTGTTGACCCTAGCAAGGTGCAGGATGTTCTGGATTGGAATGCACCTACGACTGTCTCTCAGATTCGCAGTTTCTTGGGTTTGGCTGGTTATTACCGTCGGTTTATTCCGAATTTCTCTAAGATCTCCAAGCCCATCACTGAGTTGCTGAAGAAGAACATGAGATTTGTGTGGAGCTCGCAGTGTGGTGATGCTTTCCAGAATCTGAAGAAGCTTCTCACTACCGCTCCAGTTTTAGCTCAGCCTGATATCACCAAGCCATTTGATGTGTATTGTGATGCTTCCGGTACTGGTCTTGGATGTGTGCTGATGCAGGATGGCAGGGTAATTGCTTATGTCTCTCGGCAGCTTAAGCGACATGAAGAGCATTACCCCACTCACGACCTTGAGCTTGCAGCTGTCGTACTTGCTTTGAAAGTATGGCGGCATTATCTGTTGGGAAATCTGGTGCATATCTACACAGATCACAAGAGCCTCAAGTATATATTCACGCAGTCAGATCTGAACATGCGCCAGAGGAGATGGTTAGAGCTGATCAAGGACTATGATCTGGAGATTCACTATCACCCAGGGAAGGCTAATGTGGTTGCTGATGCTTTGAGTCGCAAGGCTCATTGCAATAATCTCATCGCAGCTCCTTATGCAGAGGCAGAGCCCAGTCTTAGGGTGTATGCTTATGGCTCCTTGGCCAATATATCACTTGTTCCGACCCTGCGAGATGAGATTGTGGCAGCGCAGAAGAAGGATGAGAAGGTGAATCACCTCAGGAGGAGACTCAAGCTCGGGGAAGCTAGAGTCCAGTGTTTCAGAGAGGATGAGGATGGAGTCCTATGGTTCAAGGACAGATTGGTAGTTCCTAAGGACTTTGAGTTGCGCAGGAAGATTCTTGATGAGGCGCACTTGTCCAAGTATTCTATCCACCCTGGTAGCAACAAGATGTACCAGGATTTGAGGAGCCGCTTCTGGTGGACCCGCATGAAGCGGGAGGTCGCACAGTACGTTTCTGAGTGTGACACTTGCAGGAGAGTGAAGGCAGAATACATGAAGCCAGCTGGATTATTACAGCCTTTGAGTATTCCTGCTTGGAAGTGGGAGGATATCAGCATGGATTTCATTGTTGGCTTACCTCTCACATCCCAGAAGCATGATTCTATTTGGGTGATTGTTGATCGGTTGACCAAGTCTGCTCACTTTATTCCCGTGCACACCCGTTACAATGTGAAGAAGTATGCTGAGTTGTATATTGCTCGGATTCTCTGTTTGCATGGAGTGCCTAACACCATTATTTCTGATCGAGGACCACAGTTTGTTTCTCGTTTCTGGGAGCAGCTACATGCTTCTTTGGGCACCACCTTGATTCGCAGTGCAGCTTATCACCCTCAGACAGATGGCCAGACGGAGAGGGTGAATCAGATTTTAGAGATATGCTCCGTGCCTGCGTGATACACCATGGCAAGTGTTGGGATGAGAGCTTACCTCTTGCAGAGTTCTCATACAACAACAGCTATCAGGAGAGCATCAAGATGGCACCGTTTGAGGCTTGTATGGACGTCGTTGTCGGACTCCCCTTAATTGGGTTGAGGCCGGCGAGAGAGTCATCTTCCAGGCAAGGCCCGTAGCTGCAGCAGAGGAGACAGTTGTGGCTGATGTGGAGGTCATTCCCACACCGGATTTAGTGGCAGCAGCAGAGGAGACTGTTCGCCGCATTCAGTCCAACTTGAGAGCAGCCAAGTCTCGACAGAAGAGCTATGCTGATAGAAGACGCCGACCGTTGGTGTTTGCAGTTGGCGACCACGTATACCTTCGTGTCTCTCCCATGAAGGGTGTACGCCGGTTTGGTGTCAGGGGCAAGTTAGCCCCAAGATACGTTGGACCGTTCCAGATAATTGAGAGATGTGGACCCGTTGCTTATAGATTGGAGTTGCCCTCCAACCTCTCCAGTGTTCACAATGTGTTCCACGTATCGCAGCTGAAGAAGTGCTTGAAGGTTCCTAGTGACAGAGTGGTCAGTGGGGTTGAGCAGCTTGAGCCAGACTTGACATACCCCGAGCAGCCTATTGGTATTGTTGATCAGAAGGACCGAGTCACTAGGAAGAGCACCACCAGATTCTACAAGGTGCAGTGGAGCAACCACTCTGAGGCCGAGGCCACTTGGGAGACAGCGGAGTTTTTGAACTCCCATTTTCCAGGTTTTCTACCTCCGAGGTGCGTTATTAAGTTGTTTCAATTTTTGCATCTTGTTCTTCGCTTTCGCCATTCGTTTTTCCTCTCCTTTCTCTTTAATCTCGGGACGAGATTTCTTTAAGGGGGGAGGGCTGTGACACCCCGTGTCACTGAGAACAACACTGAACACAGCAGAACTGATGGCGTGCACAAAAGTTCCATTTCAAAAATTCGAAATTCAAAATTCAAACGAAGTGCAAACCCATATCTGTGAAGCAACTCAAAAATTTCTTTAACAACTTGACCCAACCAAAATTTCTGGAGATAGCCCTTGCGAAATAAGAATTTTGGAGAATTTTTGGTGATTTTTGAAATTCATTTCGATGCTCAAATAAATCCTCAAAGTTCCAAAAATGTCCAACTTTGACTGGCTGCCATTTGAATTCCTTTACGAATTGAGATGTGCATGTTATGTCACTGGAATCTGCGTTTCATGATCTTTCGAACAAGACTGGTTTCATAATTTTTGGAGTTCATTTGCTAGTTCAAATCGAGCGCCAAAGATTGGGGAAAATTCAGTTTGAATTAAATCGGGAAAAAGAAAAGATGCCCGAGGGCCCGCATGTCAGTCTCTTCTCCCTCACTGCGCGCGCGCGGAAGACAGTCGCCACGTCGCCGACGTCGTACGGCTTCGCCGTGCGGTGCTCGGGCCCGCTCCTCGCCGCGCCGAGGCGTCAAAACGCCGTCCCGCTCCTCTCTCGCTTGCCCAGCTCCCATTTCCCACTCCCCGGCCGCCCAAACCCTAGCCCTAGCCTCCGCCTCGCCACTGCCGGTCTGCGAGCTCGCCGCGCCGCCGCGCTGAAGTGCCTAGCTGCCGGGTCGTTGAGCAGAAGAGGTCGCGGAGACGCCCTTGAGCTTGCCATGGCCCTCATGGCCGTTGCTCCGGGCTGAGGAGCGCGAATCGGGCCTTCATCTCCGAGTCCGGTCAACCGCGCCACCCCCCTCCTCGCCGTTGAATCCTCTTACTCCGGTAAGTTCCGCATCGATTCCTCGCACGGGGACGTTCCTTGTGAAGTTGCGCCCCCGTTGACCTCACCTTTCCCCTCTTTCCGCAGTGAGTCCGTCGCATTTGGGATTTTCCCCTTCCGCCACCGTCGACCACCGTGAAGAACTCCCCGTCGAGCACCCCTCTTTCCGAGCCTCCTCGACGTCGTCGTGTACCACGACCCGCTCCCTCTCGACGCCGTGAAGCCGTGGCGCCAGCGGGTGCAGCTCCCCGTCGACCACCGCGAGCCCGCGTCGACGCCGGAGCGCCACCAGCCGCCATTCCTCGACGCCGACCACCCTCCGGCCATCCTCTCGAGCCGCGAGTCGACGAGGTGAAACCTCCGTTCCACGCTCTACCTTCCTGCGCTAACCGTTCGTCATTTGGCCGTCGGAAGCTTAGCTCCGGCGAGCGCGCCGCCGCCCTCCGGCGACGGCCCGGCCAGCGCACAGAGGGTCACATCGCCCGGATCCCGTGCGACAACGCCGGATCCGGTGTGGTAGCGCGTGTAGCCCTCCGTGTGTTCCCACACGCGAGTGGCTGGATCTGGTGTGGTTCAGACCGGATCCGGTGCGGCCCAGATCGTGTGGCCCCTCGTGTGGCCAGATCTGATTGGTTCGCCCAAATTTTCAAATCTTTTCGAATTAATGTAATTCCTAGAAATTGCCTGAAACTTGTAAAATCGATATAAAAAGAAATACACCTCAGAAAAATATGAAACTAATTTCCTTGGACTCCATGTAACATCATCTATCCAGCAAAAATACCAAAACGCACTTTTGCTGATTGTGTATTTTCTGGAAAATACGTTTGTTCAGATCTTGTTTAATTCATTATAAATTATCTGTTGGCCAATAAATCCTGAACTCTTGCATGACTGTTAAGAATCTGATAACACACCTGCAGAGTATTTTTCCACTGTCACATGTTGCCTAATTATTTTCTTATGATTTAAATCATGTTCTGCACTGTATAAATTATTATAAATAATCTACTTTGCAATAAATTATGAAACTTCACCATAAATTACTTCCAGTGGCACTCTTCAGCAGAAAAATGCCACTGGACATAAATCAACTTTCGAAATCACATTGTTCATTTAACTTGCCAAGTTAATTAATGGTGAACTTAATTAAAAGTTAATGAAGGAAATACTCCAGACGGAATTAATTAACAAAGTTAATCACTTGCACTTACAGTGTAAATGACTGTCCTATCAAGTAATTAAATCATTAATTGCATCATATTATCTTGCATCTAACATGCATTATTTTCCTTGTCATAACGTGTAGTGACAGAGACGACTCCGGAGCCGCTCGACTTCCAGCTGCCGGAGGAGCAGACCCAGGAGGTGCAGGAGGAGCAGCCGCAGCAGGACGCTGACCCCGCTGACCCTGTTAGCTACGCTCCTGAGCCAGGCAAGCCCCGGTGCATGCCTTCCTATTTAGGATTTTATTTTCGCACTTGATTGGGGCTAGTCAATGTTTGTGCATTAGGTCCATTAGGAGTTGATGTGAAACCTTAGAAATGCATTAGGATTACCTTCCACATCCTACCTTGTGTCCTATTTTTGTAGATGTGGTCTAGGTTACGTTAGAACTTGCTAGGCTTAGTGGCTAGCGGACGGTAGAAGTCGAGTGGTAGGTCCCACTCGCGAGGTAGGTTCACCCTGGATTGTACTAGCTGGATTTAGGATTTGTTGAGACCGGACGGGGATTTGTTTGTGTAGGATGGTGCGAGAAGGCTGGGCCTTCACGGTGGTAGCCCCGTCTGTGTCGGTTAAGGACCGTCCGTTGTTGGCCCTGTTGAGCAAGTTCGAACGTACTGATCATATGCTAGTGTTTTTATGGGCCTAGTAAACTTAGTAGCTTGGGTTGCCCTGGTGTGCGGCGGAAGCCTGCCCTTTCTATCATGGTATTCGGGAGAGAAAGGATGCTTCCCAATCGGGGCGTACGTCTGGGACGGGGACCGTGCGGGAAGGCCTTTCTCGGGAGGGGTTGGACCCAGCCTAGCTTCAGGGGAATCTTCGCAAACAGTTGCCGCATGCGACTTTACGCGTGTGCGGCGTATGGTCAGGTTTTCTCCTGCAGGATGTACATCGATGCCGCCGCTCTCGGTCAAGAGCAACCTTGCTCACTGCGTCACATCGTAGTGTGAGATGATTGATGATATGATGCTAGTCTATTTACATTGCTGTTATTTACATTGCTCTATATATACTGTCACTGCTGATGTATTGTTACTTTATACATGTTTTAGAGATATGCACACTGTTGTACTGGTTAAGTACTTAACTTGAAGAATAAAACTTGAAAGTAAGGATCAATTATTTAGTGCGAGTTATGCTATTGAGTCAGCCACCCCTTTGTAGCCTTGCATATTAGGAGTCGGCTGTAGATAGCCAATTTGACGGGTAAGACTTGCTGAGTATTAGTTGCTCAGGGTTTGGCTCTTTATGATTTTGTTGCAGGTAGCACCTTTATCCCCGACTCTACGGGTGGAGGTGGACAGTGGGACGGCCAGCTTCCTTTTGGTTGGACCGCCCACTGGGAGACCGAGGAGTGATTTCCTCTCGAGTTCGCATCTTCATGGCTTTGGATGTGAATTCACTTGTATCGTGAGCGCGTGCGCTTGTATCTATTGTCTTTAGACTTGGATTTGTATCGTTAAGACTTCCGCTGTGTACTCGTTATTTTAATTGGACTAATGTAATAACTTAAAGACTTAATTCGTGCTTTTTATATGTTGTACTGTTGCGTCTGTTCATCAGCGCTTGACCGACTCGATCCTGCGAAAAGCGGAGACGCTTCAATCGTGTACCATTGTTCCGCTCTCTCACGAAGGGAGAAAGGAAACAACTTCCATTTCACGGTTTCTTGTGCCATGCCTTGGATCACGACGCATGAACACACTTGCTCGAACTCTCGCAGATGGTGATATGGATTTTCTTGGTCAGTTCCAGAGAAGGGTCGGCTTCTGACCATGTTTATAAAGGTGGGGTGGATCATATAGCCGGATGTGGAAATGGGTTTGGAGGATGGTGGTGGCTCAAATGACATTCCCCTTGGAGCAGAGAAGGATTGGATTGTAGGTTCTGGCTCCATGATAAATATTTTTGATGTTTTTCAAGGAAGGGGTAGAAATGATGGATGGTGGAAGAGTGGCAATGGATTGAGGATAAGTAATAAAAGGAAAAGGATAAAAGGATACAATACGAGGACCAACTAGGTTCGAAGATAAAAAGCAACTACCGATCCCCGGCAACGGCGCCAGAAATGCTTGTTGGTATTTCTTAACGTCATAGATAAATCCGCAAGCGTACGGAGAATACCGTTGTAGCACTTCACCCGTGAGTATTCAAGGGTATCGTTATTTATATTATCCCAAGGGAACGGAGTGAAATTATCTACTAGTCTAGCTGGTCCAAGGACACAAAGAAGGATGGTAGGTATGGGTAGAGAGGATTCCTATGGATGAAGTTCTATCTGGAACAAGGAAGAGGAAACACAGCAGGGCTGTCACCACCTACTGGCAAACCCCCCCCCCCCCTACTAGGACACGTGGCACTAGGGCGATTAAGTCCCCAATGCCAGTCCTAGGGTCACGTGACAATAAGGCAATTAAGTCTTCACTGCCAGACCGATTCCAAGAGGTCAATTCCCTAGAACGGAGAGGATTAAGCACAGCAGGGCTGTCACCACCTACAGGCAACCCTCTACTAGGACACGTGACAAGAGGGCTATCAAATCCCTATGCCAGTCCCAAGGTCACGTGACAACAAGGCAATCAAGTCCTCACTGCCAGACCTATTCTAGTTCACAAGAACCAAAGATAAATTCTGCCTCTAAATGCTTACTTGAATAGAATGATGATCAGGCAAGCAAGTAAAGGAAGAACCTATACTAGAATAGAAACATACAATCCAAAAGGAGATCGAGAGTACTTACTTGTAATGAAGATGAACGACGAACGAACGATGAACGAACGACGAACGAACGATGAACGAAGAACGAACGACGAACGAACGATGAACGAACGAAGAACACTTCACTATGAATAAGTATCCTCCAAGATACAAGATTTGGCTAAGTCCTCACAAGGGGAGGACTACCCTTCTCTCCTACCCTACTCTCTCCCTACTCTACTAGTGTACAAGGGGCTCTAGGCCCTTGGGGGTGGAATGAGGCTCTCCTTCTTGTGTGTCCTTGAGGGGAGGGGGTACCCCTCTATTTATAGTCTTGAGTAGGTCGGTTTGGGGGCCTCCATCGCCTCAATGCACCGCCTCAACGCATTAAATGCAGGCAGAACCGACATTAGGAAGGCGGTGGCGACCAGCTAGAGAAAGATGGGCCAGATTGGCCACTGTAGCAGGTCGGCCGACCTCACTGTAGCAGGTCGGCCGACCCCCCCCCCCCCCCCCCCCTTGGCCCATTTGGCCTTGGGCTTTGGCCGAGGGGTCCTCCTTGATGTCTTGTTCAATGATCTTCGTGCATTGGCCCAAGTTGGTTGTGTTTTGTATGACTTTTGATCCATATCTTGTTGGGCTGCCTGTGCTGATTTTCTCGGAGTGATGTGTTGTGGCCTTCTTGATATGAATTCCCTCCTTTTGATATGAAATGTACCTGCACTCACAAATTCACCAACACTCGTGGAAATCGTTAGTAATAAACTCCTACCACTATGCTTGGTGTTCATTTTATTTCTTTTATGCAGGTAATTGACGGTCAAAAGTGGTACTTAAGGGCCGTCAACAAGGCGCTTTCCGAAGGTCGGGACGGGGTTCCCGTGATCGAGCTGTCAGATACAGAGGAGTTGCTAGATGGCGCCAGCAGTCTTCGGGTAGATGTTGAAGAGACGCAAGGCATGGAGCTGGGCCGGAGCGCCGGGGACATGATTGGAGATGATATATTGGGCTCGACCGGCATAGAGCGGTCTGAAGACACAGGGAGCTCCAGTGCTTCGAAAAGCTCCGATGGTTCATCGTCTTCGGGCGGTGACTCTGACTCGAGCTCTGATTCGGGGAGCTCGTATGGGGCCACGAAGGATGATAACTCTCTCGATGTTTCGCTGGCGATGATGAGTGGCTTAAGGGAGTACAATCCCGAAGGTCTTTAGACTTATGGCTTTAGTTTTCTTCGCGTTACTCTTCTATATATATATTTTTTGTTCTCACGTGAAAATTGCCTTGCGTAGAGCTTCGGACCACGCTGGAGGCGAACTCTGCTCCTAACCTCGCCGATTTGCTGCTCCGGCAAGGCCAGATGGTAACTGGATTGAAGGATTTTTCTTCGTTTATTTTGTTGACCTATTGTTCTTTGTTAACACTTCGCTTCTTTATCAGATCACGCAGGCGTCTCAGGTACTTCGGAAGAAGTTAGAGACTGAGGTGGGCTTCGGAGGTGTCCCCCCTGAACTTGTTGCGCTTCGCGAGGAGAAAAGTTGCTGGGAGACGAAGGAAGCCAGCTTCGAGGAAGAGATCGCGCGCTTGAAGAGGGACCTCCAGGAGAAGACTGACTCCTTCGCCGCCTACAAGAAGGATTCTGAAAGGAAACACGCGGCGGCGCTGGAGAAGGTGGAGGACAAAAGGGCCGCTCTGGAGGAGGCTTTGAAAGCGGAAACCGAACGGCTAAGGTCGGGGGCTTCGGGCTTATTTCGGTCTTCGGAGCTTCTTGCTCGCTACGGCCGTCAGCCTCGCCCACTTCCCGCCGGAGATGAGCTGAACCTCGATTCTTTGTTATCATGGGTTGAGAAAGAGCTCCAGTCTGTGCCCAGCTTGGTGAATAACATGTGTGAACATGGGGCGAAGACCTGTCTCTACGCGCTTCTGGATATTCTGGCGAAGAAGAAGGTCGGCGACTTTCATGAGCTTGGTTACTCCACCTTCCCTTCCGAAGCCATAGAGGATGCGGATCCTAACACCTTGGACAAGGGCGTTAGCATTGTTGCGAAACGCTTTTGGAGGTTCTACTGGAGCAGGCACGGCTCCGCGGCCGCCTGTGCTAGCGTCGTTTCTCGCGCGAATGAGGTACGGGCTTCGTACGTTTTTTATTTTTTCTTCCGGAGTTTTATTGAGCTGAGTAACCCTTGACCTTTTACAGGCTAAGGAGAAAAAGAGGAAAGAGGCTGGAGGTCCTGTTTCGTCTTCGAATCCTTCTTCGGCCGACGAGCAGGGGAAAGCGAAGAAGGCCAAGAGCGCTGTTGTTGCCGAAGCTTCCTCCGCTGCTCGTCCTCGCTCTGCTACCCCGTCGGAGCCCGCCGCGAAGGTTGCTGCAAGCGAAGATGCTTAGATCCTCAGGGCTACTGGATTTTGTTTTTGTTTTGTAATTTTAATGGTTTGTAATTCATAGATGCGGTACTGTGTGCAGGTCTCCGAAGAGGAGGCTGCTGTTGAACCTTTGTGCTATCAAAACGGTAGGATTTGTGCTACGCACGCTGCCTATCGTTTGGTTACAAAGATTGTTGGCAATGATGGTCTTAGTCGCTTCTGGGGCTACGTTTTCAATGATTACTTTGGCGCTCGGGCTGAAGTGACTCAGTTGTTTCAGAGGGGTAGGCGTCGGATGCTTCGCGGGCCTCCGCTGGTCGTCCCGAAGGCCGAGGCTACGGAGTCTGAAGAGATTTATGACGTTCCGTGGGTGTACGACGATAGCCGTGAGGATGGGCTACCTGGGATGTTTCTTGAACTCTGAATTTCTGCTGTCGTTTTCGTGCTTTAGGCTTGATTAAATATTGGTCGTTGCGTTTCTTTGTTGTTTACGATGATGCAATTCCTGTATTGTTTGTGGGCCTTTGAAAAAACTTCCCTCCCCCTGGCAAACGAAGGCGAGGTCGCTGACGCGAAGCCTTTTGCTTCGAAAAACTTCCCTCCCCCCTAGCAAATGAGGGCGAGGTTGCTAACGCGAAAACTTTTGCTTCGGAAAAACTTCCTTCCCCCCTAGCAAACGAGGGCGAGGTTACTAACGCGAAGACTTTTGCTTCGGAAAAACTTCCCTCCCCCCTAGCAAACGAGGGCGAGGTTGCTAACGCGAAGCCTTTTGCTTCGGAAGAACTTCCCTCCCCCCTAGCAAACGAGGGCGAGGTTTCTAACGCGAAGCCTTTTGCTTCGGAAAAACTTCCCTCCCCCCTAGCAAACGAGGGCGAGGTTGCTAACGCGAAGACTTTTGCTTTGGAAAACTTCCCTCCCCCCTAGCAAACGAGGGCGAGGTTGCTAACGCGAAGCCTTTTGCTTCGGAAAAACTTCCCTCCCCCCTAGCAAACAAGGGTGAGGTTGCTAACGCGAAGCCTTTTGCTTCGGAAAAACTTCCCTCCCCCCTAGCGAACGAGGGCGAGGTTGCTAACGCGAAGACTTTTGCTTCGGAAAAACTTCCCTCCCCCCTAGCAAACGAGGGCGAGGTTGCTAACGCGAAGACTTTTGCTTCGGAAAAACTTCCCTTCTTCCTTTATTAATCTGGGACACGGGTTGTTACAACCGTAGTTTGGCTTTGTTACGCTTCGTCTTTGCGGGTGCGGCTCCTGGTCCTGCTCGCGACTCTGGCATTTACTGGTTCCCATGGTTGCAGATTGTTGGGTAGGTACCTCTTTCTTGGGCGCCCTTGTTCTTCTTCGCCTGAAGGGATGTTGATGAACTCTGGTAGTGCCTCTTCGTTTGGCGGAACGACCTCCAGGGGCTCCGGGTCTTGTTGGTATTGTTGAATCTCTAGCCTTTGCTCTAAGTTTTGATTTTGCGGTTGCTAGTTTTGGCTTTGGTTTCGCTGCGAAGAGCTCTCTGATACCCTCAGGTTCTTCATTGCTTGTAGGTATTTTTCTATGTTCTTTCTGGTTGCGCCTTCGTCGCTCATTTTGCGATGTTGCCAGTGCGGTTTGCTATTTTGCTTGAGAGGTGTGGTTTATATAGTGGTTGTTGTTGCTCTTCGCGGTGCCGAAGAGTCAGGTTGCTTTTACTGTGGGTACAGTCGGTAGTGGTGGAACTATGCTAGCTTTAATCGTAGGCTGCTGTTTGTGATGAGCTAGATTCTTCGTACCGGTTGGGCCATGAAGCCATGAGGCGCACTACTGCGTGTCGGAAATTTTTTGCCGCTTGGGTATTTCATTCTTCTCGAAGAATGTTCTCGCTTTACTGGGCGATTGTAATTTTTCCTGCTTGGGGAATGGCTCGGGATTTCTTTATCTTGATAAGCCGGAGAGATACGCGTTTCTGCGTAATAGCGTAGGTTTACGCTTCGGGCGTTTTTGCCCTGTGGCAAACTCTCGATGGAGTTTGCATCGAAGTTGTGATGCTTGAGAGACAAATAGGGGAAAGGAGCTGCATTAATTTGCAGGGATTACATTGGGTCTCACCTCGTTAAAAACCTCACCCCCTGGATGGGGTTCCCCTGTGAGGAAAAGAGTATGAGCCCTTGGTTGCGAAATTTAAATCTAGGCTACGGCAAAAAGTAGAAGAAGGACTTCGCTTATTTTACCGCGAAGCCCTGGTACACTTGCTATGCAAAGTATCTCTTGAGGTTGTCCGCATTCCATGGATGCGGGAGTTCGTTTCCATCTTCGTCACTGAGATGATAGGCTCCGGGCCTGTTGCTCTTGGTGACGATGTAAGGTCCTTGCCATTTTGGCTCTAGTTTTCCCTTGTCCTCTGTTTTTGGGCTCCGGAGGAGTACTAGATCTCCTGGTGAGAAGGATTTGTTTATCACCTTGCGGTCTCTTCATTTTTTTGTTTCGGTTTGATAGCTTTCCAAATTTTGGATGGCACTGACTCTGTCCATTTCCATCATGTCTTTCGATATTGCTATATCTTCGGGGTTTATCTCATGGGCTTCGGCTCTTGGGCCTTTGTGTTTGATCTCTTCAGGGGTCATGGCTTCGTCTCCGAAGAGTAGCTTGAAAGGGGAAATTTTTGTTGCCCTTGATTCTGAGGTATTATGGGACCAGATGATCTTCGGCAACTCATCTGCCCATTTGCCTCTTTTCTGGTTGAGAAGGCATTTTTTAACTCCTGTGAAGATTTGCTTGTTCGCATTTTCGACAGCTCCGTTTGACTCCGGGTGATACACAGAGGCGAAGTGTGCGGTTGTTCCGATGCTTCGGCAATACTCTTTGAACTCGTAGTTGTCGAACTGCTTGCCATTGTCAACTGTTATCTCTTGAGGTACCCCGAAGCGACACACTATATTTTGCCAAAAGAACTTGCGTATGGTTGGCGCTGTGATGTTGATGATTGGTTTTGCTTCGATCCATTTTGTGAAATATTCCAGAGCGACTACTGCGAAGGTGTAGTTCCCTTGTGCTGTGGGTAACGGCCCGACAATGTCGATACCCCATCTCTGGAGGGGCCATGATGGTTGGATTACTTGTGTTGGCTGGGAAATGCCGGAGGGTTTGTTTGCGAACTTTTGACAGGCTTCGCATTTTCTGACTAGGTCTTGGGCATCTGTGAAGGCAGTGGGCCAAAAGAATCCCTGGCGAAGGGCTTTGGCGCAGATTGATTTTATTCCGGCGTGGGCTCCGTAGATTCCTTCATGAATGTCGCGGAGCAGTTGATTCCCTTCTTCGCGGCTGATGCACTTTAGCAGGGGTTTGCTGATGCTGGATCTGTACAGCTGATCATTGAGTATAACATAGTTTCTTGCTTTTGCTTTCATTCTCTTTTCTTCGGTTTCATCAAGAGGTTCGTAGTAATCCCGAAGACAAGCCATTATAGGTGATCTCCAGTCTTCGCTCTGTATGATGTTTACGAGGTTGATTTCCTTCTCAGGCGTTTTTATAGATGGCGAAGTTAATGTCTCGAAGAAGACGTCTGGCGACAGGGGTTCTTTTCTTGAAGCTGCTCTTGCTAAGGTATCTGCTTCATGATTATCGCTTTGTTCAAGATGGACGCAAGAGTAGCCTCTGAAATGCTTCTCGGTGCTCCGGATTAAGTCCAGGTACTTGATCAGCTCTGGGTCTCGGGCCGTGAAAGTTTTGTCAATGTGGCTCTGGATGACTTTGGAGTCAGTGTGGATGACGAAGTTGAGGACGCCCAAAGCTCTTAGCTTTCTCAGTGCTAGCAATACTGCTTCGTATTCTGCGATATTGTTTGTGCACTTGTCAGTTTCTTTGCTGAATTCAAGTCTGACTGCATATCTCAGTTTTATGCCCGAAGGGGAGATGAGGATTGCCGAAGCCCCAGCCCCTAGGTGACCCCATGCTCCGTCACATTTGATTTGCCAGGGTTGCTCAAAAACTGGGCCCTCGGTGTAGGAGCTGGGCTCAGTCCAGCCTGCGATGAAATCGGCAAGGACTTGCCCGTTGATGGCACTTCTGCTTTCGAAGTCGACAACGTGTTCAGATAGTTCCGCTGCCCATTTGGAGATTCTTCCCGATGCCTCTCTGTTGCCGAACATTTCTGACAAAGGCTGGTTTGTGAGCACTTTTGTTGTATGAGCTTCGAAATAGTGTCTCAGCTTTCTTGAAGCCATGACTACTGCATAGGCGATCTTTTCTAGCTCTGAATAGAACAATTTTGAGCCGGATAGGGCTTCGGAGACATAATAAACTGGGACTTGAATCTTTACTTCGATTCCCTTGTTGTTTGTCTTCGCTTGGGATTGGACCAGGGCCGCGCTCACTGCTCTGTGAGATGCGGCGACGTACATGTACAGGGTTTCTTTTGCCTTCAGACTGGCGAAGGCTGTCATTTCTTTCAGATACTTCTTTAGGTCAGCGAAGGCTTTTCTTTGAGTTTCTCCCCATTTGAATTTTTCGGAGCCTTTTAACACTTGAAAGAAAGGGAGACTTCTTTCGGCTGATCTTGAAATGAACCTATTGAGCGCTGCAATTCTTCCAGGTAAACTTTTGCACATCTTTGATGGAAGTGGGCTCTTTCATGTTGAGGATGGCATCTATCTTGTCGGGGTTAGCCTCTATACCCTTAATGGATACCAGGCAACCGAGTACTTTGCCCTTGGAAACTCCGAAGACGCATTTCTCTGGGTTTAGCTTGAGGTTTGCTTGTCTGAACTTGGTGAAGGTCTGAGCCAAGTGAGATATATGATCGCTTCGCTTATCGCTTTTTACGACGATGTCGTCGACATATACAAGTACTGTTGTTCCTTCCATTTCTTGCAGTACTCCGGTAGTCATTCTACAGAATGTTGGCCCTGCGTTTTTCAACCCTTCGGGCATTCTCACGAAACAAAAGGTTCCGAAGGGGGTGATGAAACTTGTTTTCTCTTCGTCTTCTTTTCTCATGAACATTTGATGATAGCCGGAGAAACAGTCCAGCAAGGAAAGCAACTCGGCTTCGGCTGCGGCATCTACTATCTTGTCGATGCGAGGCAGAGGGAAATCATCTTTTGGGCATGCCTTGTTTAAGTCGGTGAAATCTACGCACATTCTCCATTTCCCGTTCTTCTTCTTCACCGGGACTGTATTTGCTAGCCAGGTGGGGTACTTGACTTCTCTGATGACTCCAGTATCGAGGAGCCTTTGGACTTCGGCTTTTACAGCTGCAACTCTGTCGTCTGACATTTTTCTTAGCTTCTGCTTCTTCGGTTTGATCTTTGGATCAATGTCCAGCTTATGCTCAATTGTTTGTCTGCTTACGCCTTGGAGGTCCTTTGATGACCATGCGAAGACGTCTTTGTTTTTGCGGAGCAGCTCTATGAGTTCTTCTTCTTCATTCTTCGGGAGGAGATCACTTATTATCACTGCTTGATCTAGGATGAGGTTGTCGAGCAGTACTCTTCTTGTTCCGTCCTTTTGGGTGATGCGAGGGTCTTCTTTGTCGAGCAACTTTTCTGGTACCAAGTGCTTGTGCCTTTCTTTTTTGTCTGGATCTTCGCTTACGACATACACATTATTTTGCCCTGGGGTTATTCCCTTCTCGATGTTCCTGGCTTCTTGCTGGTCCCCGAAGACTGTAATGACTCCCTTCGGTGAAGGCATTTTCATGACTAAGAATGAATTCCTGATGATAATATCGAAGGTGTTAATGACGCCTCTGCCGAAGATGGCGTTGTATGGGTAGTTCATTTCCACCACATCGAAAGTTATATGTTCGGTTCTGGGGTTTGCTGTATCTCCGAAAGACACGGGCAGAGAGATTTTTCCGAGCGGGTTGATTCTTTTTCCCCCGAAGCTGTACAAAGGTGTGTCCGTAGGTTCAAGGAGTTTCATGTCTAGCTTTAGACGGTCGAAGGTACTGGCGAAGAGGATGTCCGAAGAAGCCCCATTGTCAACCAATATTTTGGTGACGTCCCATCCGTAGATGTTTGTTTTGATGACCATGGTGTCATTGTGCGGGTGTTTCTTGAGTTCACAACGTGATAGGTCTTCTTCGGTAAAAGTGATTGGCACGTGAGACCATTTCGTCTTTCTGACTGGAGCTGCGTTAAAGATTGTGTTTACTGCTCTGAAATATTCTCTTCGTTGTCTCTTTGACTCGAAGTCCGTTGAAGATCCTCCAGTGATTGGTAATATGGTGCCGAAGGATGGCAGTGGATCTGCGGGAGTTTGATGGATTGACTCGGTCTTCGGCGGAATTCTTGCCGTGGACGGTGGTGGTGGTAGCTCTTCGCGTGTTGTATAACTGTGTGAAGGTGGTGGTAGCATCTTCGGGATGTCGTTCACTTGAGGCATTGGCGAGAAGTTGTTTGGGTGGAAACTCGAAGGCTGAGGCATTGTGCCTTGATAGTGTTGATGGTAAACTGGAGTGAGTTGCGGGTATGCAGGATTATACTGCGGAGATGGTTGCCAGTTGTGGTTTCCGGAAGTATTGTTGACAACTCGCGGTGGAGGTGCGGGTTGTTCTTTTGTCTTCATTCTTTCCAGGACTGTTTTGGTTTCGGGACACTCTTTTGAGGTGTGTCCTTGGTCAGGTCCATGGAAAATGCAATATGGTTTGCGAGGTTCTTGGTTTCTCCCTTTGCCTCGTCCTCTTCCTCTTCCGTTTCTTCCCCCTCTATAACTGTTAGACTCCGAAGGTGTTTCCGTCTTCTGGCTGTCAATCTGGTTGATGTATTGAGCTTGTTGTTCGTCTTTGTTTCGCCTTCTCGAGGTATTCCAGTCTGGTTGGCTTCGTTGGTTGTTTGACTTCGCCGCTTGCTTTTGGCTATTTTCTGTTGCTTTTCGTCTTCGATAGTCAGAGTCAGCTTTGCTGTACTTCGCTAGCTCTGTGTATAGGTCTTCGATAGTCGCTGGAGTGTTCATTGTCAAATGCGTTGAACAGGGTCCGGCCCGAAGCCCCGCGATTGCTGCATCAATTGCTGAGCTATCTTCCACTTCTGGGGCCTGAGATCTTAGTTCTACGAATCTTCGGAAATAATCTTGAAGGGGCTCCCGCTCTCCTTCTACGCAAGCCCGCAGCTCTTGAGCTGAGACGGTTTTGCGCAGGAAGCCTTGAAAGTTTTGAGTCAACTTGTCCCATAGATTTTCCCACGAGTATATTGTACCTGGGCCAAGGGTTGAGTACCAATCCAACGCTGGGCCTTCGAGTGCTGTGATGAGCTTTTTGGCTAGAACGATGTCATTTCCGCCGGCAGAGGAGATTGCGGCTTCGTAGCTCATGAGAAATTGTCTTGGGTCGAAACGGCCATTATATCTCGGAAGAGGTATTGGCTTGTATGACGTGGGCCATCGCGTGAGTTGAATGCCTTCGGACAATGGTGAACTTTTGTCAAATTTGCTGATTATCCCTTCAGGTCTTGTGGTGTTATATCTTGGTCTTGCTACCCTTCTAAACACTTGATCTTGCTGTTCAGTATTTTGCTCTTGCATTTCCCGCAATTCTTCTTCCAGCTGAACGATTGAGGCCTTTGCTTCTTCAATTCTGCTTTGGAGTCTTGTTTTTGAATGTTGGTTGACCTCTTCGAGACGAGCGCTTCGTATTTCTCGGAGCCTTTTCAACTGTTTCTGCAACTTAAGGAGGGCTCTATACTCTTGCTCTTGGTCTTCGCATCTTGCTCGCTCTTGTTGGGCATTACTGGTCTCCGGGTTATCAAAGTTGACCCTTCTTGCATCGTCGAACTGATCCCAGTCTTCGTCCGTATTGGTGTCTGTATCTTGTGCGAAGGTTGGTTCTTCCGCCGGGATGATTTGCTTGTTGGCTGCCTCTCTTGTGCGGTTGTCTTCACCGCGAGGGGCGTTGGTGTTGGCTTGGGTTTCCCCAATGCGGAGCGGGGTTTCTCCTTGGGATGTCCTCGCCGCGTTTGATCTTGTTGTTGGCCCGGTGGGTAGTTGTGGCTGCGGGGGTGGCGTTGGGTCTTCTTCCGAAGCCCCATGCGCGATCCTCGCCTTTTTAGGTGGCATTTGGGCTTGTTCTTCGTGCTAGAACCACGGTAGGCGCCAAATGTTGGGATTCTTCGTGAAGAAAACCCAGCACCGGGTGAAGCACGGAGAAAAAGCAAGAAAGAAAGGGAAAGGCTTCGTGTATATAAGAGTAAATTTGCATAACACGAAGCCTAGGCCATCGTATTGACAGTAATGTTATACAGCATGAAATTGACCCCCTCTCCAGTGCACGGGAGGGGGTATTTATACCGTGATCAGGGATTACAAATCAATGCCTAAACTACCCCTGATCATGGAGAATAATGTACAGGATATTCAGTACAAAAACGTCCGGAGGGCACAATCGACTTTTGCCATCTTCCTGTCGAGGGTACACGAGAAACCCTAGCCTCTGACGTACTCATCCTCCGTGCCGCTCCGGGCCCACCTGCGGATCTTTGGTCGAGCGCGAGGTGTCCTTCCGAGCTTCGCCCGAAGCCCTAAGCCTTCGCGTGGCGGCGACCCTTCGGGCGCTCGATCCGCCCTTCGCACCCAGCATCAAGTCCCGCGGATCTTCGCTCAAGCGCGAGGCGTCCAGCCGAGCTTCGCCCGAAGCCCTGACCCTTCGCGTGGCAGCGACCCTTCGGGCGCTCGATCCGCCCTTCGCGCCCAGCATCAAGTCCTGCGGAGGGAAAGACAGACGAGACACGAAGGGTAATTGGTTAGCATAGCCAAACCCTTCGGGTTAAAGGAGAAAGGGCGTCCGGGATCGAAGCCTGCTCCGCGGATCCCCAACAATATCCACAAAGGCATCCCACTCGATTGGGCCATTTAGTCCAATAATGACCTCGTGACTATGCCCATGGTCAACAATAGTGGCACTCGAATTCTCCCAACCTAGAACCCTCTTGAACTCTTGCCAAAAACTCACCTTGATTTTAAATGTAAAAAAAGGGTTCATAACTACACTTGGACTGAAATATTAATTAAGCTTGATTTAAAAACATCAAGAAAAGATTGTAAATGTGTAAGACACACATGTACCGCCTATATGAAGGGTGTATGTAACACATATATTTACCTTACAATATAACCACTCAATGTGCATATAGAACCTACGGGCCACAGCTCTTAGAACCTTAGAAGTCATAAGCAATGATAATCAGCAACGTAATCAGACGAGAGTAGCTTCATCAGATTGCTCATGTACTCAATGCACTCCATTATGGTGGACTTCCTCCCTTCCTTGGTGAAGGAACCAAGAATACGATGGTGAACACGAGACAAGGAGTTTAGACAGGTTTGAGCCTCCCGGAGGATAATAACCCTACGTCCTGTATGAGGTGGTTTGTATTGCGTCCCTTTGAGAGGAGATCCCTACCCGCCTTATATAGTCGGGGGTACAGGGTTACATGGAAAGAGTCCTAGTAGGATACAACATGGAAATACTTGGAGTACAAGACAAGAAGCCTCTTCTATATCCAGCCGAGTAGTAGAACCTTCCATCTTGCGTCGTGGGCTACTCGGTCTCTTTTGGGCTGGCCCGACTACCCTTGTCAGGTTACTCGGCCCTTTGGTCTTGAGGGTACCCGGGGGTCACGGTAACGACATTAGCCCCCAAGTGCTTTTTGATTGATCCAGTGGATTGCTTCCGACTAGTCTTCTCTCCATGCAGAAATTGATCTCAAGTGATATTGAGAAATTAAAAAGGACTTGACCTGAATCAAGTTTGAGGTACTTGACCTCGCGTGGACCAAGACTAACAGGGCTTTGAATTAGGCATGCTGTCAGTTGGCACCTAACTCTGAATGAAATCTGAAAAATTGAATGAATGCTTGTTGAAGCGAGTTTAATGATTGCCGTGTGAAAAACAACACTCAGCACTCAGAGCCAATTATGTCCATAGAGGATATTAGAATAATGTCAGCATCCGAGTCTGTCGGCTAGGGCTGATAGCATACTATGTAAATAGTATCCAACTGATTGAGTTGGCCTATGCTGAAAAGCATGCCTACAACTTTGAGAATTATGAATGCACGATCAGTGCATCATACTGATGTAGCCCCCGAGTTACTGTGTAATTCGTAGAATTGTGTAGTAACTCAAAGTGAGCCTGAACGAGGAAATACGATCCTGATCCGAGGTTGAAAATAAAGTCAGCATCCGAGTCTGTCGGCTAGGGCTGAAAGCATACTATGTAGATAGTATCCAACTGACTGAGTTGGCCTAGACTGAAAGCATGCCTACAGATTTAAAAATTATGAATGCACGATCAGTGCATCATACTGATGTAGCCCCCGAGTTACTGTGTAATTCGTAAAATTGTATAGTAACTCAAAGCGAGCTGAATCAAGAAATAAGATCTTGATCCGAGTGAATGAATGTACGATCAGTGCATCATACTGATGTGTTGAAAAGTAGCATCCATTATATAAGGAACTCATGTTTTCCTGCGCACAAGGCAATTAGAACAGGAAGTCACAATGAGTCTCAGCCAAGAACTTCTCATTCCGAGCTGGTGTCTAGGTCCATCCAGCTAATCAGCCAGGGATGATTACAACCCGTAGCCCCCAAGCTGTCTCTCAACGAAAACAATTGAGATACAGAAGAGGATAAATTCTAGGTATTATCCGACTTAAATTGTCAAGGATATAAGACAACCCGTGTGCCTGGCAAGTCTGCCGAGAAAATGGTGGAACTCACGCAAGTGAGTCCACGTGGACTAGCCCCCGAGTCTGTGGATAATCAGAATGATTATGTGCAGACTCAAAAAGAACTAGAAGCCTGACTGATGATACAGCCATAAAATTTGTGGAACTCACGCAAGTGAGTCCACGTGGACTAGCCCCCGAGTCTGTAGGTAATTAGTATAATTAAGTATAGACTCAAAATAGACTAGAAGCATTGTAGAGCCGCTGTTGTTGTAGATCCGTCCGACTGAAATCATCAAGGACTCAAATAAATCTTCAGTCTGACTGTTGAGAGCCGGCATCCTCATCTGTCTTCAAATCTTCGATGCTTGAAGTTGGTGAGCATGGAGTGTAACTTGTAGGATGGAGCAGGGCTCGGCCGACAAAATCAAGATCGGAACAGCGAGCTCCTATCCAGTCTATCTTGCATTGAAACTTGTCGCTGTTGGTTGCTTGTCTTCATTGTTTACAGCAGCTCACGTGTTATAGTACTTGGTCATCTTGAAATTGACACAAGAAATAAATCGTAGCCATCATTCTAATGAAGCTCACTGCTGGCCGAGTGATTATACATGGCTAAGTGGCGTGGCCATATTGAATAAAAAACTGGCCGACTGATGTGTTGCCGAGGATGATAGATGAGTAATTCTTGCCGAGTAGATGATTATGCTTGATTGAACGGCAAGTGACATTAATCTGGTCTTGGATGGCAAAGCCTACATTCTGGCCGACTGAACATGTAAATCTTCGTCCCTTGTAGAGCATGTAAACAAGCCTCGAGTCTGGAGACACATGCCACGATGGCGATGATAAGGTGAGAGCTTGGACTGCAGCGACGCAAGACGAGCTCCGGCGGTGTGGTGTAGAGGGCGCTGCCCGCAATGACGATGCGTGCACTGGATGCGACAGTGAGTCAAGCCGCGGCTCAGCTAGACGAAAACCAACTGTGACGAGGGCATGGAGTGTACCTCATAGAGTGAAAGGGCGCTAGGCCGACAAAATCAAGTCGGGACAGCGAGTTCCTGTATTGCGAGAGATCAGTGGAGGGCGATGTACCCGGGCTGAAAAATTCTTGCAAGCTCCAGCTGTGCTTCGCTAGGGAAGAGACAAAGTGGAGCCCCCAGGAGCAATTGTGTGGTGGCTTGAACATCACGTTCTGGTGGCGGTCTGCAGCATTAGGTCTTCATGGATAATCTCAACCAACGGCTGCAGGGCCAGAAGAAATTGAGCATGAGCTCCGGCTGCGTCGGCGATGCGTGCTCTGGACGCGGCAGCGAAGCAACTTCAGCCATGACAGCGGAGACGAGTTCCGGATGTAGGGGTGAAGCGACGTGAGGCGAGCTCCGGCCATGTGGCGAGGTCGACGGTGCTTTGTAACCATGGTGAACTTGGGCCGCACGGTGAGACCGACGATGATACGACCACGCCGAACCCGAGCCATACGGCGAGATGGACGGTAATGCGCAACCATGGCCAGCTCAAGCAAATATGTAGCCGAGTGAGATAATCAGCGAAGAAGATGTAGCCGAGTGAAATAATCAACAAAGAAGATGTAGCCGAGTAATTCTAGCCAGGCAGCACCAGCCGGCTGGTAGCGAACTGAGTGAGTACTCAGTTTGTAGCTGGACATATCCTGGCGACAATGACGAGGCGAGAGCTTGTGCTGTCGTGACGCGAGGCGAGCCCAGGCTGTGCGGTGAGGCAGACGACGACATGACCATGACGAGCTCGAGCCATAAGGCAAGACAGGCGGTAGTGCGCGACCAAGGCCAGCTCGAGCCTGACGGCGAAGTAGACGAGTTGGAGAAGGACGAGGAACCCGAGGAGCGTGCAGCCTTTGAGCTAGTAGCTCGCGGCGCTTAGCACGGCAAGCTCATAAAACATCAGCACGAACGGTCTCTCGGCTCTTGGAGCGATGCGTGGTGCTCGACATGATGACCTTGTTGAGCAATGCAGTAATCTTGATTCTTGGACTGAGTCACTTCATTAGCCCAGGTGAAGGACTAATATGTGCTCAATATGGAGATCTCGTCGATGCTTCTTCCCGAGAGCATTGTTATGCATGGTCAGGAGTTTGTTAAGGACTTGAATAGCGTCCAGCACTTGATCATGGGAGTGTACTCGGCTAAAAGCTCACACGGAGCGTAGCGGAGTAGAGTGTCTCAGCCCCCAAGTATAGGAGACATGTGTGAGCTCTGAAAGATTTCTGTAGATATAAACAAATAAACACATTATGTAGTAATATATGATATATAAGATAATCAAATATATGACCACAACAGCAGGGTTGATTTTAGTCATCATGATTAATGTGTATCGGCTCAGCCGATCTTTTCAACTCTGATGGCCGAGTTACGGCGTACAGAAGTCTACAAAATTGACGTAAGTCATAGGATTAAAAGAGTAAGTGTTTGTCAAGCGAGCCTCTTTGACTGTTTTCAGAGACCGGTTGTCGCCTTATGTTTATGCACTCTTTGGACTCAGCTGGCCCTGTAGGACGTGGGACACTGGGTCAGCACACGTTTAGGGAGACGACGGCATGAACGAGCAAGAGCTTCACAATCAGAGCAGACAAGGCTTACTTAGTCGGCAATAGATACTCAAGACATAACTAATGATGTTTATGTAGCCCCCGGCTTTGTAGGCAGTAAATATGTTACTGGGTACAGAGCCAAGAATGATTAAGGGGAAAATTGATATTTGATTTATGTGAAGGCACATAAAAAGGAGGAGTGGTAAGCACTCAGATATATGATAGAACAAGTGTAAAAGAACTTGAAATATGATGAAAATTAAATAGGTGACTTAGCTTGCATAATAAGCTGTTGTCGTTTGTCGTGGAGCCGAGAGGCTGTCGTGACGACATGACTGCGCCGTGGCCGAGTGGCTGTCTTGGCGAAGTGATCAATGGCCGAGTGGCTGTCAGAGCGCCGCCGGAGCTGCGTGGCTGTTATGGCGGGATGATCGCCATAGCACATAAGCGGCCGAGAGGTGACTATCGTCGAGTAGTCATCATACACATGTTTTGATGAAAACAACTAGTGCATGCAAGTTATAAGCAAGAGCAGATAAGGATTTCATAATATGCAAATCATTAACTGATTTGCTAAGGAAAATAATATAGTAAATATGAGTAAGAATAGAAAACTTCTCTTTATAGGTGCAGCTATTTTGAAGTTGGTCATTTGAGAGAACCAATGTGAAGCTGCTGATTTCAGTAGACACAAGCCCGAGTGACCATCGTCGTGGCCGAGAGGCTGTCGTGGTGTTATGCCGAAGAGTAATTGCAGATTGGAACTTGCATCCGTTAGCAGTGTAGCTTTTGCCGACCAGAGAAAACAACTTCAATGATTGGATGTATGCAGCAGATATCTTGGTATATGCCAAGAGTTAAGATCCTGATGGAAATCCTGACGGCTGTATATTCCAATAATAAAATTCCAGAGATGAATTTCCAGATAAGTAAGCCAATGATGGCGACTAAATATTTCAACCATTAATAAATCATGGATAGAAATCTTGATGACGAAGTTTCAGATAAATTTCCCAATGGTCAGTGAGTGACAGAAGTTAATAGAATATCTGGAGTCCAGAAAATAAATAACCAGAAGTCCAGAAGTAATGTTGAGAGATAGGTCCAATACTCAGAACTCCAGAAGTCCGTTATTAAGGAACATAAGAGGCTATTGCTGAGAAATCCAGAGATATTGGAGGCCATTATTAAGAAATCCAAACGGCCAATATTAAGAAATCCAGATAGCCAATAATATGAAATCCAGAAGACCAATATTACAAAATCCAGAACACCAAAATTATGAAATCCAGTCGACCAATATTATGAAATCCAGTCGGCGAGTATAATTCCAGAAATCCATTTGGTGAATTTGTCGACCATAACAAGTAGGTGAGTGAATTCACCCTGAGCTTTATTCATGGGCCCGACCATGTCAAGCCTCCAGACCGCGAAGGGCCATGTTGAGGGTATGGTTTGCAAAGCTTGTGCCGGCATGTGAGTCTATCGGGTGTAGTACTGACAACCTTCGTATGTTTGAACGAGGTGTTCAGCCTTCAAGACGGCGGTGAGTCAATAGAAACCCGCTAATAGGCTTTGCCGACTAAAGCACGCGAGGCTGCGTGATTGCCGCAACGCCCGAGTGAATGTCCTGGAGAAGTTGCTGACCATGGGAGCTTGATGTGTACAATGAAGTTGATGTAAAACACCCGTCAGTCGTTTTCTTCCAGATGCTCGGTGTTGTCTACAACCATGGCTTCTAAAGCGTTAGGTTGCGGCTAGCTGGTGCTCTTCATGAAGCTCTCGATGTTGATCAGTAGAGTATTAATTAACTTAATTGAATAAATCAGATAAGAAGTAAGAGATACAATCCCCTGATAGAGATGAACTCCAATATCCTTGTTAATGAGAGTATGCCAAGTTGTTGTACGTGTAGCTATACGCGGCGCTGCTGCTGTGGCCGAGAGGTCATCGTTGTACGTCGGGGAGACGCCATGACGACGTAATCATCGGGCGGCCGCCGTGGCCGAGTAGTAGTCAAAGCCAACTACTCGGACCTCCTAGCATGACATAACTTAAGCATGCAAAGCTCAGAAAAGCCATCACGTGATCACTTGTTAATCAGATAGCTTAAGGGTAATATAGCACAGAAAAGAAGAATAAAGAATGGAAAGAAGCTTCTCTTGTGTGCGTGTGCATGCTGATTTTGCTCCCGTCTCCGGAGTAGCCTGCTCACTCGAGACTTGAAGCCTTGGGAACACCGGGTCGGCGGAACACGCGCCACCGTGGCCGAGTGACGCTATATGTCGGAGTGGTCGCCGCCGCACGTCGTGGAGCGGCCGTGGCGACAGAGAGATCACCATCGATCATGAGCCGAGTAGTTGCCGGAGCCTGATGAGGCCGGCGTAGACACCGGGTAGTCGGGGAGTCGACTCATGAACGTCTGATGTGTTGAAGTCGAACTCAATCAGCCCCCGGCCTCCGCGATCAGGTGTTATCAGGTACATGCAGAAACAGAGCACTAATTCATGAGACTCGTATTCGAGTCAAGCAGCATCACGTGCGGACAGATAAGCTAGAGTAATTAGCAATAAAATATGGAAAGCATGAATAGAAAAGGAAGAATAAATCTTCTCTGTTGATCTGGTTGTGTGAGAACTCTGCTATGATCATGAAAGCAATGGACGCAGGAACAAGTCCTGAACGAGCAATATTGTCTCCATCCTAAAGCGAAGGTTGCCTGCTTGATCAACTCAAGCTGCATGACTTGTCGCCGCTGTTTGTTCAGCTCGTAGCATAGACTCGGATCTCCTCAGTAGATACGCCCAGTCGCCGAGATGAGTCGGCGGGCCGTGAGCCATCCCATATTGTTGACGTGCTGGTGATCATGAGTAAATTAGCCGAAGCATGGCTCATGTGTACCTCGTAAAACAGGGTAGTACTCACGTAATGAGTAGATCACTCATCAATTGATTATAGGAATCAATAAAGAAATAAAGAAAGCTTGATTAGAAACAAGAAAGAATCTTCCCTGTTTGTCATATGGTGATTTTCCTCACGTAACCAGAGTAGCCTCTCTTGCCTAGGGACTTGGAGTCGTAAGGCAACACGGCTTTTGTCGATGGAAAGCTGCAGCTTTGTATCCGACTTGGACTCCGTCTCTGCTTGTATGCAGGTATATGTCATCGTCGTCAAGTCGCCGACTAGACGACTTGTTGTGAGAGCTGATGGCAGATCGAGATCAACGGAGCACGCCTCCTCAGGACTTGATGATGCAGGGACATCACAGCCGGGTTGCCGCGATGAGACCGGCAGGGACGTCGTCTTGAAGCTGGTACGCCACGGCTGTTGGCTTGATGTGACGATCTGCCAAGTAGTCGACTTGCGTTGGTCGTTGAGTCGAGCCCCTGACAGTTGATGATGTAGATTTGTCCATCGTACTCGACGGAGGATTCCAGCGCACCCCCTACCTGGCGCGCCACTGTCGAGGTTTTAGGGCCTCGATAGATTTGTTATGGGGGCGAAGGAACCAAGAATACGACGGTGAACACGAGACAAGGAGTTTAGACAGGTTCGGGCCTCCCGGAGGATAATAACCCTACGTCCTGTATGGGGTGGTTTGTATTGCGTCCCTTTGAGAGGAGATCCCTGCCCGCCTTATATAGTCGGGGGTACAGGGTTACATGGAAAGAGTCCTAGTAGGATACAACATGGAAATACTTGGAGTACAAGACAAGAAGCCTCTTCTATATCTAGCCGAGTAGTAGAACCTTCCATCTTGCGTCGTGGGCTACTCGGTCTCTTTTGGGCTGGCCCGACTACCCTTGTCAGGTTACTCGGCCCTTTGGTCTTGAGGGTACCCGGGGGTCATGGTAACGACACATAGCTCATAGGAGACGCTCCTGTTGCTCAGGCAGTTGTACTCCCTCATCTCCATCAACGTACTAATAATGACAACATTATAAACATCGTCTCCACACATTAATTCCCTCTTTAGCTCTTGCAGCATATCATCATAAGCATCTATGGCCTCATCCTATTCTCAAAATATGGGACAACATGTATGTTTATAGTTTCCAAAACATGAGCTGCAAAGTGGCACAAAGCTTACAAAAATTAACGTACCTCATAATTATCGCCAATTGCATCCGTCTTGAAGGGTTTCCAGCTTGGGTTCTTCAGCAACATCTCCCATGTGGTGTAAAGTTTAGAGGCCTCCTGTTTAGCTTCTTTAGGAGGCAGCTTGGCAGCGCATGCAACATTGAACGGCTTTTCGTCTAATCTCCCCATTTCCATCACCCCAAGGACACGCCTACCAGGGTCAATTTGCATGAATTAATTTCTAGAACACCAATTAACACATATCAGCATATGACCAAGTCATAGTCTCACACCCTAAATTTCAGGGATCATGAATAAACATGAATCAAGGCAAGTTCAGTGATATAAGCAAACCTTGATCAATGTTTCTTGAAGCCTTTCCAAGTCATCATCGATGCTTGCATGATCCCTGAAACATAACTTTTCACTTCTAACATATTTATGAAAAGAGTGCAAAATGTGTTAGATGCACACACGTGTGTACCACTTATAGGAAGTGTGTATAAGATGAAGATAGATTTACTTATAGTATAAACACTCATTTTGCAACCACTGAAGTGTGTAAGATGCACATTAATTCCCTGTTCACCTCCACCACCTCAAGTATTTTCAACCGTGACTCCTTTATCATTGTATCCACAAAATGCATCCCACTCTATTGGGCCATTCAGTCCAATAACGACCTTGTGACTATATGCCCATGGTCGACAATAGTTGCACTCAAATTCTCCCAACCTAGAACCCTCTTGAACTCTTGCAAAAAAAAAAAACTCACCTCGATTTTAAACGTAGAAAAGGTTCATAGCTACACTTGGACTGAAATATTAATTAACCTTGATTTCAAAACGTCAAGAAAAGATTGTAAATGTGTAAGGCACACATGTACCGCCTATAAGAAGTGTGTAAGATACACATTTATTTATCTTATAATATAACCACTCAATGTGCATATAGAACCTACTGGCCGCAGCTCTTAGAACCCTAGAAGTCTTAAGCAGCAATAGTTAGTAGCTTGATCAATGCGATTAGCTTGGTTACATTCTTCTGCATATGTCTAACAAACACGATGCCCGTTCTTGGATTGCAACCTTGTAACAGCCATCATACACTATGCAATCCCAGCCTCCCTGCAGAGCAAAAGAATGAAAGCATGAGATCTATGTAACATTTGAATAATATGAGAGGAAAAACTTTTCTAGGATGAGTGTGTGAGCAAGCCTTCCTTCTTAAAATAAATATTATGCAGGATGAGGTGACTAATCTTAAAGCGAATGCTTGACTAGTAGGAGTGTCACAAACAACTATCATTTATTCATCACATCATGGTGCTATCTAAAATCAACAAGCGATAGAATGTCGTAATCTACAACTAGTTCCTATAACATCGTCAAATTTAGGAAATTAGTCTACAACACAGTTGCATTAATTACCTCTTGGTCTTCCTGCGTTTGGACAACACGAGTAGCCTCATCTGATTGCTCATGTACTCAATGCACTCCATCATGGTGGCCTTCCTTCCTTCCGTGTAATTCCATAGCTCATAGGGGACGCTCCTATTGCTCAGCCAGTTGTACTCCCTCATCTCCATCAACACACTAATTAATGACATCATTATGAACGTCTTCTCCCCATTCCCACTTTAGCTCTTGCAGCGTATCATCATCAACATCTATGGCCTCATCCTATTCTCAAAATATGGCACAACATGTATGTTAATAATTGCCAAAACATGAGCTGCAAATAAGTGGCACAATGCTTACAAAATTGACGTACCTCACAATTATCGCCAATTGCATCTGTCTTGAAGGGCTTCCAGCTTGGGTTCTTCAACAACATCTCCCATGTGGTGTTTAGTTCATAGAGCTCTTGTTTAGCTTCTTTAGGAGGCAGCTTGGCAGCATGGAACGACTTTTCATCTAATCTCCCCATTTCCTTCACCCCAAGGACATGCCTACCAGAGTCAATTTGTATGAGTTCCTAGAACCCCAGTTAACACATATCACCATATGACCAATCATAATCTCACACCTCAAATGTCAGGGATCGTGAATGGACATGAATCAAGGTAAGTTTAGTGATATAAGCAAAACCTTGATCAAAGTTTCTCGAAGCTTTTCCAAGTCATCATCGGTACTTGCATGATCCCTGAAACATATCTTTGCTTCTAACATACTTAGGAAAAGAGTGCAAAATGTGCTAGATACACACACGTGTGCCACTCATAAGAAGTGTGTATAAGATGCAGATAGATTTACCCATAGTATAAACACTTATTTTGCATCCACTAAAGTGTGTGAGATGCAGATTAACTACATCTTCACCTCCACCACCTCAAGTTTTTTTAACCACATTGTATCCAGAAATACATCCAATGCATCCCACTCGATCGGGCCATTTAGTCCAACAAAGACCTTCTGACTATGCCCGTGGCCAACAATATAGTTGTCACACCCGGTTTTAAAGACCAAAACCGAATGCATCTGTATGCGTGCCCAGGATCAATTTTCACGCACACAGGACAATATATGTGATAAAAGAACAATATCTTTATTAAATCGATAACATTATTACAAGAATGACCAAATGGTCTAAAAGAAAAGATTACATTGCAGCGGAAAAAAATAAATCTAAACGTTGGTGTCCTTCAATCCCACAGGAAGTCGACCGGAAGATCGCATGCCTAGAACACCACTTCTCCAGCTTCAAGTACTCCTCGATGTCTTCATTCACTGAGCAACAAACAAAAGGTGGTTTTGGGTCCGCGTGAGTACATAGAGTACTCAGCAAGTGGGGGAAAGTATGACATGTTGGCTAAAAGCAAGAAAGGCTAACAGGGGCTCCTTTGCATAAATGCAGTTAAGTAAATTATTTAATAAAAGCACTCCTATTTACTAGGTGATATATATCTCCAAACGGCCAAGGTTACTCCACCTTGCCAAAATTAAGGGTTCCAACCACCCTGTACGTCTCTACAGGTTACTCCACCTGTACCCAATCACAGTTACCCCACTGTGATTGCCCATCCAACCATTCCCAACTAATCGTGTGAGGGTCCATGCCGCTCTTGACCGTGAGCACGGCTGTCATGACAGTTTTCACTCTGCAGAGGTTGTACACATTTCCCCACGAGTTGTGATTCCGTCCCCTGTTGCCAGGTGGACTAAAGTCTCCATTATGCCATGCCGGCCAAGCACATGCACACTTCCTTAGGTGTGCGGCCAGGAGATCACAACATGACTTTTCCACAGCTTCCTCCAGTTTGTACGTGCCCACTAAGGTTCCACCGATAGGGGAAGTATACCCTTGACCCCTAGAGGCCCCCTCTTGTGCCAGATGGTTCCGAGGAGTTCCCCACCTGTCCCCACACATCTCTCTCCCGACGATTCCAGCATACCCGCCTTCCTCGCACCGCCGTTTGGCACGCACAGAACTGGTCTCCACAGTGTAATACACCAGGCCGCGCCCATTCTTGGACTCGTGGCTCTACGGTTTTCATGGGTGGTCGCTCCACAAACCGGTCCTTAGATTTAGGTGATTAACAAACCAAGGGACTGCCGGTAACCCCAGCACAGTCCCCGAGCTGCCGGTTGTTCACGGTCGTTACGGCACGATTTTGACCGTCAAATACCTGCACAAATGGAATCAAAGTAAACACCAAACATAGTGTTAGGGCTTAAAACTAACAAATTCCACAAGTCTTGGTGAGATTTTGAGTGCAGTTGCATTTCATATCAAAAGGAGGGAATTCACATCAAGAAGGCCACAACACATCACTCCGAGAAAATCAGCACAGGCAGCCCAACAAGATATGGATCAAAAGTCATACAAAACCCAACCAACTTGGGCCAATGCACGAAGATCATTGAACAAGACATCAAGGAGGACCCCTCGGCCAAAGCCCAAGGCCAAATGGGCTAAGGGGGGGTCGGCCGACCTGCTACAGTGAGGTCGGCCGACCTGCTACAGTGGCCCCTCTGGCCCATCTTTGGCCAGCTGGTCGCCACCGCCTTCCTGATGTCGGTTCTGCCTGCATTTAATGCCCAAAGGCGGTGGGTGAGGCGGTGGAGGCCCCAAACCGACCTACTCAAGCCTATAAATAGAGGGGTACCCCCTCCCACACACAACACACAAGAAGGAGAGCCTCATTCCACTCCCAAGGGCCTAGAGCCCCTTGTATACTAGTAGAGTAGGGAGAGAGTAGGGTAGAGGAGAAGGGTAGTCCTCCCTTTGTGAGGACTTAGCCCCAATCTTGTATCTTTGAGAATACTTCTTTATAATAGTCATTGTTCGTCGTTCGTTCATCGTTCGTTCGTCGTTCGTTCATCGTTCGTCGTTCGTTCATCGTTCGTTCGTCGTTCATCGTTCGTTCATCTTCATCATAAGTAAGTATTCTTGATCTCCTATTGGATTGTGTACTTAGTGTTTAGATTAAGTTCTTTCTTTACTTGTTTACGGGATCATCGCTCCGCAAGGACTGCTCTAGTCTTCCAAATTGGTACCAGGCCGGGGCTAGAGTAGTGATCGATAGCATAGACGTGGTGTCTAGGCTGGAAGTCGCCTTTGTCCGCTGTGTGCTCCACGGTTTGTAGAGGTAGGTGGCAGGAAGTGACAGCCCTGTCCATCCAAAGGAACCCTCCACGTTCGGGTACATAGTAGAGCTATAAGCCGGAGTGGCTTGGCAGACCAAAGCCTAAGCCGGCGCTCGAAGTAAGCAATTAGAGACAGGATTTATCTTTTGCTAAGAAACTCATCCATAGGAATCCTCTCTACCCAAATCTACCGCTCTTCTTCGTGTCCTTGGACTAATTAGACTAGAAGATAATCACACACCGTTCCTTTGGGAAAATATAAATAACGATACCCTTGAATACTCACTGGTGAAATGCTACAACGGTATTCCGTGCGCTTGCGGATTTGTCTGTGACGTAAGAAATACCAACAAGCATTTCTGGCGCCGTTGCCGGGGAACGGTTTTCGTTTTTGTCTTCGAACCTAGTTGGTCCTCGTATTGTATCTTTTTATTTATCATTTCTTCTCTTATTGCTTTTCCTTTATCCATCATCACATTTCCACCATCTATCCTATCATCATCATTTCCCACTTACTTGAAAAATACCAAAAACATATATGATGGAGCCACAACCTACAATTCAATCATTCTCTGCTCCACGGGGTGATCTCTTAGAGCCACCATCATCATCACACCCAATTTCTTCATCTGGCTATGAGTTTTGCCCCGATTATATTTCAATGATAAGAGGTCTATTCTTTTCGGGTTTTAAACATGAAAATCCTTATGAACACTTGCGAGAGTTTGAGCATTTGTGTTCATGCCGATTGATCCATGGCATGACACAAGAAACATTGAAGTGGAAGTTGTTTCCCTTCTCCCTCAATGGGAAGGCGAAACAATGGTACACTTATACCGCTAAGAGAGTGAACGGTGATTGGAAGGAATTGCGAGACAAATTTTGTCTAGCGTTCTTTCCCGTATCTCGTATCACTTCTCTATGAGCGGAAATAATTAACTTTCGGCAAGAAGAAGAGGAGACCTTAAGTGCATCTTGGATCCGGTTCTGTTCATTAACAGACTCCGGACCAGAATTGTTGCTCCCCGAACTAGTTTTATTGCAACATTTTTATTCGGGATTGAGCAACAATACCGCACTTTATCTTGACACGGCCGCTGGTGGATCTTTTTCTCATAAGACCATAGCGAAAGCGCATGAACTTTTGGATCGAATTGTGGAAAACACACCTTTTTCCGCTAACTTACCAGATGAGCCGGAGTCAAAAGATGAGGAACTCGTTGTGCCAAAAACAAAAAAAATGGTGCCTACAATGGTAGACCCAACACCCGAGTCCTCATCTGACACAAGAACAATGATAGAGGAAGATGAACCTCTTGAGTTCCCTTTTGAGTTCGAGAAAGGAATTTTTGAAAATTTTGGAAACACCTCGAACTACATTTGGGAAAAGATGCCTCCTACTCCTCCCGATCCTCTCAAGGAACCATTCCTCAAGGAGGACATGAAGGAACGTCTTGGGAAAACCACTTTCACCACCACCACTCAAAATCCTTTGGTGAAACCTCATCTCGATCATGAACCACTCGAGCAAATCAAGTTCATATCTCCAATCCCGCCGCTCGAGCATACTTGGTATGAGGATGCGAAGTTTTCCACCCATGAAGAGGATGAGTTGAATGAAACTCTTCATGTCTCTGAACCCAAACAATCCTCTTCACCATTCGAACCTTTTCCCTCTGCCCTTCATGCACCGTTCTTGATGTTGATCAAGAACTTCTTGAAAACAAACCTTGGGCCATGGAATTTCACGAGGCATCGACTCTAGAATCCAAAGAGGAATCTTTGAGTGAGCATGATAGCTTTTTCCTTGAACAACCACATGATACATGCTCACATCATGAGTCTCTAGAGCCAACACCCGTTAGTGCCAAAACCACTTTTGCTACCTACAACCACTTTGTTCCCTTGTTTTGCTACTTGTTCTTTAAAATGGTTGTAGATGCTTTTGTTTATCATAAATATTGCAAATATCGTGGTTGTATGTTGGTACTAACCATGCAGATCATTCTCCGAGACGAGATAATTCATGATCAAACTCAACGTGACGGGGGAGAGTCTTGCTCGTCTGACTTAAAATGACGCTGCCCTTGTCGATAGGATAATCGACAATTATGTTTTATTTGCTTCCTTGGATTTCCACTTGCATTCTTTTGCATCTTTGATTTTACCAACAAATTGTATTTTTTTAATTCCCAATTGCATACATGTTTACTTCTCCAACTCATTCTTGCATGTTTGATTATTTATTTGCATTCTTGCATGTTTGAATCCTTCCAACTCATGTTTGGGATTTTTCAAACCACTTTGCATTTGCACATTCAAATAAAAAAAAAATCTCCTTTGTGAGAACAAGTTTGATAAAATGAATTTGAGACAACCTTTTGTTGGAAAATGCTTTGAACAAAATTTTGAAGGAATTTTGGCACAGCTTCCCTTGACTTTTCAGCATATAGCCATTGTGGGACTGTTGACCAAGTTGAACTTCATTTGTTTATATATGGATGCAAGGGTGCTCGAACTTTTCAATGACATTTCATTTTCACTTAAGCACCCTTACAACAAAATTCTTGTTCTTGCATTTCTCCAAGTTTTCATTATATTTTGTCTCAAGTTCAAGAAAAAGATTTTCTTCCTTCTTTTGGTTTTTCCATTTGCATTTGGGGTCTTCCAAAATAAACTTCTTCTATGTTGGAATCTTTTCCAACTCTTCTTTATTTTTCTTTGAAATCATTCTAAAAAAAACAATTGAGACGATTGTTTTTCAAAAAAAAAAAAGAAGGGTAATAATTTGAGAGCTTCTCAAACTCTCAAAGTGACAATTTTGTTTTATCTCAAACTTAAGAAAAAGATTTTCCCTTTTCTTCTTTTTGATTTTATTTTGCTTTCTTTAGTTGCGAAAAAAAAAAGAGCTTTGCGAGAGCAACCGACAAATGGTCCACATTGCTTAAACTAACGTAACCCATTCTCGAGTTTGCTCTTGTGTTCTTGCTCTTGTGTGCAGCCATGAAAAGAGCCGACAAGCGGCTCATCAATGTGTTGAAGAAGGCGACAAGCTCAAACCCAAGTCACTCTCGATGTGGCACATATCCATACCCCTCCATTGAGCTCATGCCTAACTTGAGAAAGTTGGCATGAAGAGCTTCAAAAGGATCACATGGAGAGGTAGACCACAATGAAAATGACACATCGAGACTCCTCTTCGACACCAATCCCATCTTGGTGTGCGAGAAGGAGAAGCAAGCCTACAACACTCATGAAACCGTGTCTATGCTCACCCATGAGCACATGACCCGGAATTGCTGCACAAGGAAGGTATGAATGCCAACTTTGCCCATGATTAGAAGCCATAGGGTGGGATGATTTTGCTTGTGTGGTAAGATCCCTCCTACTTGCCATACAGTTTTATGCACCCTGCTAGTAGTAGACAATGGTTTTACTTTGGTTCTTCCAGAATAAGTATTACCTGCTTTCATGGAACAATCTTAGTCTACTACTAGGCTCTCATAAGCATTGCTTGCAAGACTTGTTTCTACAACTCCTGATCTTCACAAGCATGCTCTTTGGCAAAATATCACATCCTACCTTGTGCCTGATGCATGAATGGCTTGCTATGACTTGTGTTCCTCAAGGCAATCTTAGACCTATCTATGAGGATGAGCATTGTATCCTTATGCCATGGTTTACAATATCAACATCTCTCCTATGCAATGCATGATGGAGAAATGGTTAGAACTTTTCAAGTGGTTAGAACATGTTGAGTGCACCTCGTTCATTGCTCACACCGCTTTAAGAAGTTGTATCGCAACTTGTATCTTTTTGCTTTCTCCTTGCATGATAAAATAAAAAGTTGAAAATAATTTAAAATCGAATAAAGAAATTAAATAATGAAAAGTACACGAATAAACTAGGCGTTTTTATTTCCCTTTCAAACATATCATGCGCCTTGAGTTATTGTGCTGAATTCAATAAATTTAGGCTCCCCGGTCTTTAACCCCGGTAGAGTCCTTTTTGCTTCCACATTCTTATTGTTTGTTTTGAATAAATAAGCCAGGTACAAGAACAAGTGTGGGGGAGATCTCTCGAGTTCTTCATCACGCACACATTCGAGATCTCCCCACCAACACGATGCACAAGCTCGCACTGATCGACACATACAATGGTGGAGCCATCGGGCACAAGAAAACAAAGTTCGGTCGAACCTTTGGTTCAATCAAATATCCCATGATCCCTCTAGGTCTCCACTTCATCCAAGGCGATGGTTTGCGCATCCTATCCTACTACTCTATCTCCCTAGTTCATGAGTTAAAATGTTCTTTTGGGTCAATCACTAAAATTTAACTCAATGATAAAACAAATCTTGTGTTATCCTCTCAACAAACATACTTCTATCTGGTTGGCCTGCATACTCTTTATTCCTCGCATCATACACCTGTTGCTTGTGAACACCAATCTCATAGGAACCCATGCTTATCTAAGTTGTTGGCGAATGAGATATGGTTGGATGAAATAAATCATGCTTCTTCTGCATAGAGTGCTTGGGAATTTATCTTGCAAAATTTTAAATCCATAGCTTTGCACTCCTCAATGATCTTATATTCCCACCAGAGCCAAATAAGAATCACTTTGAAAACCTCTACAAATGCTACTTGTTATTGCTTTGAGCTTTGTCAAATTGTGCGACCCTTGTGAGATGTTTGTCATACTTTCTTGATCAAGATTTCGTGCACATACACCATTATCATAAAACATGCTAACCTTCTACACTGGAAGTTAGCAACACCATTTCCATCCATCCACCCACCAAATAAATACTCCATCTCTTGTTGTTGATGTCTCTCTCCAAACATTCTTGCAAAAAGAGACATGGCTATCGAAAGAAAAAAAAAGAAAAAGAATGCTCATTTGCATGAGCATGAATAAAGAAAGACATGCTCAAACATGTTGAGCACGATTGAAAAAAAAAAAGAGAGAAAGAAAAAAAAAAGAAGAGAAGAGAAAAGAAAAGAAGTGATAGCCATGTTCTCAAAATAAAAGTCAATCAAGAGAGAAACATCATAGCATCAAGGAGTATCCATCTCACTCCACCCCATTCCATTCACCATACACATATCCACACACATGCACATTCTTGATCAGATTGTATGACTTGTTTTCTCTTTGGATCCACCCTTTGACTTTGCAATATAAGTGATACAAGTATGCCCCTTTTCATCCCTACCAAGCTCCACAAAAAGCCTTTTGTAGAAGTAGGATGAAAAAAGGTAAATACATTGCCTTGGTGAGGAATCAAACACATTGAGCGATCTGAGAGTTATCATTTGAGGAGTACAAGCTATGTTTTTATTTTGAAAATTCTATCAAAAACCCAAGTTACTCAACAGAGGGGTATTGATGACTTGAATCAAGACCGTTCCATTCCTCAACCGCCCAAGATAGCATGTTAGCCACTTCAAAGTTCACAGGTGCAGTTATGGCTTGGAATAACTTGTATGCTAGCATCATACCATAGGAAGTCATGCTTTATCTTAATCTTCCACCTTCACTCGAGGACGAGCAAAGGCTCAAGTGTGGGGGTCTTGTTGACGGTCGTTACGGCACGATTTTGACCGTCAAATACCTGCACAAATGGAATCAAAGTGAACACCAAACATAGTGTTAGGGCTTAAAACTAACAAATTCCACAAGTCTTGGTGAGATTTTGAGTGCAGTTGCATTTCATATCAAAAGGAGGGAATTCACATCAAGAAGGCCACAACACATCACTCCGAGAAAATCAGCACAGGCAGCCCAACAAGATATGGATCAAAAGTCATACAAAACCCAACCAACTTGGGCCAATGCACGAAGATCATTGAACAAGACATCAAGGAGGACCCCTCGGCCAAAGCCCAAGGCCAAATGGGCCAAGGGGGGGTCGGCCGACCTGCTACAGTGAGGTCGGCCGACCTGCTACAGTGGCCCCTCTGGCCCATCTTTGGCCAGCTGGTCGCCACCGCCTTCCTGATGTCGGTTCTGCCTGCATTTAATGCCCAAAGGCGGTGGGTGAGGCGGTGGAGGCCCCAAACCGACCTACTCAAGCCTATAAATAGAGGGGTACCCCCTCCCACACACAACACACAAGAAGGAGAGCCTCATTCCACTCCCAAGGGCCTAGAGCCCCTTGTATACTAGTAGAGTAGGGAGAGAGTAGGGTAGAGGAGAAGGGTAGTCCTCCCTTTGTGAGGACTTAGCCCCAATCTTGTATCTTTGAGAATACTTCTTTATAATAGTCATTGTTCGTCGTTCGTTCATCGTTCGTTCGTCGTTCGTTCATCGTTCGTCGTTCGTTCATCGTTCGTTCGTCGTTCATCGTTCGTTCATCTTCATCATAAGTAAGTATTCTTGATCTCCTATTGGATTGTGTACTTAGTGTTTAGATTAAGTTCTTTCTTTACTTGTTTACGGGATCATCGCTCCGCAAGGAGTGCTCTAGTCTTCCAAATTGGTACCAGGCCGGGGCTAGAGTAGTGATCGATAGCATAGACGTGGTGTCTAGGCTGGAAGTCGCCTTTGTCCGCTGTGTGCTCCACGGTTTGTAGAGGTAGGTGGCAGGAAGTGACAGCCCTATCCATCCAAAGGAACCCTCCACGTTCGGGTACATAGTAGAGCTATAAGCCGGAGTGGCTTGGCAGACCAAAGCCTAAGCCGGCGCTCGAAGTAAGCAATTAGAGACAGGATTTATCTTTTGCTAAGAAACTCATCCATAGGAATCCTCTCTACCCAAATCTACCGCTCTTCTTCGTGTCCTTGGACTAATTAGACTAGAAGATAATCACACACCGTTCCTTTGGGAAAATATAAATAACGATACCCTTGAATACTCACTGGTGAAATGCTACAACGGTATTCCGTGCGCTTGCGGATTTGTCTGTGACGTAAGAAATACCAACACCGGTAACCCCAGCACAGCTCCCATACCAGTCACCCAAATCCCTAGCTCCAATCATGTTGCTAAAGATTACCATTTACCCTCATGTGACGGAAGTTCAATTAGTCATATTAAATCTTTCCCAACCCAACATAGAGCAAGGCTAAGCAATTCTACCCATAAACAAGTAAAGCAAACTAAGGCGACAAGGAAAATGATATGACAATTCTAGTAAACCCTACAAATAGAATCGCATTCATATTGACTCAAGCATGCAGGTTTGCAAACAAAACATTTATAATAATAGGTACAAAATGATCAAGGACACTTGCCTCTTTGTTGGTAGTATTGTTGCTTAGTGAGTTCAATTCTTGATCTTCATGATATCCGTGTGATTCCCATGCGTGTTACCCTATTCGCGCAAACATTGAAAAAAAAAAAAGAAACAAGCACACAATCAATTCACAATGCATGAGGTAAAATAAGAGTACTAGGTTTCAAAAGGGCCAATGGTTGGATAGATCAAGGTTTGGATAAATAACTGAATTATGAAAGAACTATTGATTGGACTCGAGTAGATCAATATGTCACTAGAAGCTGGCATTGAGGCGCACGAATGATGGAATCACAACTCGTGGGGAAATGTGTACAACCTCTGCAGAGTGAAAACTGTCATGACAGCCGTGCTCACAGTCAAGAGCGGCATGGACCCTCACACGATTAGTCGGGACTGATGGTTGGAAGGGCAGTCACAGTGGGGTAACTGTGATTGGGGATGTACAGGGTGGTTGGAACCCTTTATCTTGGCAAGGTGGAGTAACCCTGGCCGTATGGAGATATATATCACCTAGTAAATAGGAGCTGCTTTTATGAAATGTTTTACTTAATCGCATTTATGCAAATAAACCCTTATAAGCCTTTCTTGTTATTAGCCAATATGTCATACTTTCCCCCACTTGCTGAGTACTCTATGTACTCACGCGGACCCAAAACCACGTTTTATTTGTTGCTCAGTGAATGAAGACATCGAGGAGTACTCGAAGGTGGAGAAGTGAAGTTCTAGGCATGCGGTCTTCCGGTCGAGTTCCTGTGGAGATGAAGGACGCCAACGCTTAGATTTATTTTCCGCTGCAATGTAATCTTTTCTTTTAGACCACTTGGTCATTCTTGTAACAATGTAATCGAATTAATAAAGATATTATTCTTTTATCACATATATTGTCCTGTGTGCGTGAAAATTGATCCTGGGCACGCATACAAATGCATTCGGTTTTGGTCGTTGAAACCGGGTGTGACAATAGTGGCACTCAAATTCTCCCAACCTGGAACCCTCTTGAACTCTTTCAAAAAATGCAAGTCGGTTTTAAACTTAAAAAAAAAGGTTCATAGCTACACATGGACTGAAATATTAATTATGATTTATTTCAAAACATCAAGAAAAGATTGTAAATGTGTAAGAGACACATATACCGCCAAATATGAATTGTGTAAGATACACATACGTTTACCTTACAGTATAACTACTCATTTGCATATAGAACCTATGCACCGCAACTCTTAGAACCTTTGGCCCACATCATGTGTGGAGCCTTACCCTCGGACGATTACCTAGAAGTTGCAAGTGGGACGTTCCCGCGACTTCACTTGGACGGTGATGTGTGATCGGAGGGGATCACCTTGAGCGTAGGGACGGGTTCTAAGAGTCAGGCTCAACAGTGACACCGACACTACAATGGTTTTGCCAAATTAGAAAAAAAAGGCCCTAATACCTCTAATCTGCCCCACTGTCTTGCAAATAAGAAGTAAAAGAGACCAATCACCAAATGAACTAATTTGTGCGCCACAAAATTACATCACAACTGCAGTGAGAAACCAAAGTGGATATAGCTAACTAATCTCCAGTTCATCTCCCAGAGCAGTAAACAATAAGTCATAGCACTTCTTGAGTGAAGATTCAGCAGATCACAAACCATACGCTAAGGTGGAAGCATCGGAGTTGGGGAGGCCACACCCACAGCCACTAGTTGTTGTTACTGCACCGTCACTCACAGCCACCTCGTCGTCGCCTTGCCGCCACCCGCAGCCACCAGATCCGGCGGGGGTGGCCTGCGCCATCAGACCCAATAAGGGAGGGCTGCCGCGCCGCCCCTCCGCAGATCCACATTGCGCTGCCGTTTTGAGCTCGCCGTGCCGCGGATCCGCGTCGTCCCGCCGCCTTGAGCTCCCCGTACCGCAGATCCATGCTGCCACCACTGGAAAGAGCTTCCACATGCAATGAACTTTCTCGCACCGGGAAGAGTGCCCGGGGCGGATGAGGAGGGGCGGCACGGGTGGATTGCCGTCGCGTCGAGTGCTTGCAGGAGGGAAAGAGAGGCGTCGAGTTGAAGAGATGGAGGGAAGGAGAGGCGACGAGAGGGACGCTGCCCTGGCCCGCCGTCACGCCGTAGAGGATGCGGATCCACCGGTCCCCTGGCCTGATCCGCTAGCTCCCGGCCTGATCTGGCCGTCGTGCAGGCTAGGGAGAGAGAGGCTGTGGGCTGTGCGTGGAGAGAGAGAGAGAGAGAGAGAGAGAGAGAGAGAGAGAGAGAGAGAGAGAGAGAGGAGATGGGAAAATTAACGGGGAAAACTATATGTTGAATATAGTAACTTGGGCTAAAGCAGGCTGGCCGCCGCTAGTGTGATGATGACATCAGCATGCCCACCCCTGCTGTGCGTTTCCAGTGGTGGGCGGAGCTGACGTCACTCTGCCCGCCGCCACTGATGAGTGTCTATAGAGTCTGGCGTTTGCTGATGTCAGCTTGTCCATCACTCCTACGTGCTATATATAGTAACTAGCGTGGGGCTTGCAATGACGCGTCCTTGGTGTCCACAACTGCTGCAATTTTTGCTCTATCATATTAAGCCCTTTTTTGTACTAGTGAATCCTGGTTCCACGGGAGCTGCGCTCCACCTTCTAAAGAAAAATTATTAATAAGCTCTGTTAGTTTACCAATGAACAACCACTATATTTGTATTCACAATTTTCAGTAGGATTTGCCTTTACTGTCACACAAAAAAGAAAGGGCATGGTTTCATATCTCAAGCTCTGTAATGCAATAGCATATTTGCACCCTCGCATTATTTTGTTCACAAACTCCATACCAATTCGCACGGAAGCTCAAAGATTAGCAAGTTATTATTGCTTGCCTACTCTAATCTTTGATAAACAAAATGTTCTTGTACAGATAAAGAGACATTGTTGCATTACTTCTGCTAAATTTATGTCTTGTTTCATAACTGAGCAATTTATCTGCACCCTGAATTATTATTGATTTTTTTGTATCCTATAGATATTGAAGCCAGTTAGACTAATTTGAGATTTAGTGTGTTGTGATGTGGGTGGTACTACTCGTTTAGTTTATTTATTGTCACTTTAACTCCAGGGATAATATGGGCATGCTTTAAGGTCAAATATATTTGGCATTATTGAGTGGGACTATATATTTTTACACAAAAAAGGGTGGAACTATATATTTAGTATCCCTGTCATAAGGTATGGCCACACAACAAGGTACTTATAACAGGGATACTAATGCATTGTTCAAAAGTAGTATCTTAGTTTTTGTCCTAAAATTGTTACCCAAATAAGCGGAATATGGGGTAGCATAAATGTTTCCTAGGATGTCTAGTGATTTGTTAAACAAGTTACAGACTTAGAATGTCTAGTGATTTGTCTTTCATGTGACAGATGTGAACTAGTAATGCTCGGTTCTGTGTTCCTGTGGATATAGTATGGAATTTGTAATGCTCAGATTTAGAAGTCGTCTTTGGTCATCATGGTAATCATGGTTATTGCTGACAACCAGGATAATCATGGTTATTTCTGATGCAGAATATGAATGTATCAAGGCTGTTATGTGCCATCAAGAGTGAGCACATAGTACTTATATCAATGCTAGCATATCTGGTACATATCTGGTACTGTGTACAAGAATTTATTACTTTCAACTATAAACGAGCCTCTTGTGTGCCAACTAAGAAGTGTCTCTAGATTGTTGTAGCTTTGGGATAGTGTTGGGGAAGATGGCTGCGACTCGGTACACAAGAGGCTCGTTTATAGTACAATAAAGGACAGGACGAAGACCGGGAATCACTAGACGGAAAGGGAAACACGAAGGCTTCCTAAACACATCGAAGGGTCATAGCTCGTGGCGAAGCCACCAAGAGAAGCGGCGAAGGGGTTTCGCCAAACAGCTACGCGAGGCCCACTCCAGAGAGACGTAACAACGTTGATAAAGGGTATCACTGTAATAATAATTTCACCTCCCCCCTATAAATATGGAGGGAGGAGATCCTGTAAGGACATCTGTTTTTTGGGGCGCGAGCCACAGACACTTCATTTACTCTGTCCACAAATCTTTGTCATGTCAACCCCCTTCGCCCGGCATCGCGGGCGGAAGAGGGCTTCGGTGTGACACATAACGAAAGACCCAAGGAACAGCCTGGGCAAACAAACCTTCATCTAGCTCCGCGGACTGAACCAGAGGGCTTCGCCAGGAGGTCAACAGACGTCAAAACACCAAGAGGGCTTCGCCACAACAAGACCACAGAACACAACACGTTGGAGGGCTTCGCTGAGTCCAACCGGGACCTTAGATACCCCAACATTTGGCGCCGTCCGTGGGCCGAACGCACAATGAAAAGAAGACAAGACAATCACCCAGTAAAAACTGCAAGGGCAAGAACAGAAGAGCTAGGATGGAAACGATCAGCTATCTGCTTCATGTCGGAGGATATCAAGGTCACCGACTACCCAATGGCATGGATACCTTTGCAATTGAAACAGACTTCAAGGGATACTTAGTACATAGAATCCTAATAAACAATGAAAGCACGATGCACTGACATCAAAGCGGAAAAGAAAAGACTAGCCAGAGAGAAGGAAGCCAAGATCACTAAACAACGAGAGGAGTCGAAGCCACCAGGCCTGAAGAAACTACAGGAAAACAATGGGACTCAAAGCTAGTCACTCAAGAAGAATCAAAGTCTGTCAGAAGAAGCCATCAAAAGTAAGAAGCACACGGTACAGGATTCAGCAAGATAAAAGAAAAATACTTGAAGAACACAGGTCATTCAGTCCAGAAGATTTACAAGAAACTAAACCAAAAAGAAAATGGAGTGAAGCCATCTGAATGTCGACTCAAATCAAAGTAACTACAAGAAGGACTAGCTACAAAGGAAAGGCATCAGAAAAGCAACTGCATGGTAAAAACTACTTCTTCGTTTTACTGCGAGTACGACTGGCAACTCCAAAGCATTGCGAAGGCTAGCGCGATGATCTTCAGGACCTTCATCATCACTAATGATAATCACACCCGGAGGGATGACAGCAAGAGGAACTGGTTCTGCAGGAACTTCAACCAATGAATGCTTCTCAACAAGCTTGTCAAGCTCCGTGAAGTGGTCAACAAGCTCCCGAGGAAGAATGTCCCCGCGTTTGAAGCCATTGCGTGCGAGAACCTTCACAACACCATGAGGAAGACGATCCCACAAAGATTCCATATCTAGCTGTTGACACTGGATTTTGGCCTGGGGCCCACTGTCAGCGTCAAGAAGATGTATCCGGTGCATGGAAGAAGTGGTTGCCCACCAGGGGATCGTGGAAGAGTAGGAAACGGGTGCACGCACGTGTGGGTCTGAGTCCTTTTTTAGTTCTTTTTCTATTTTTAGTTTAGAAAGGAATCTTAACCGAGTCGTATGAGATTTGGAGTGTGTCAGGGGTATAAATATAGCCCCACGAGTATTGTAAAAACCCTAATCAATCAATACAATCACTTTTCGGCGCATCGCCACCCTTTCTCGACGGGATTTTTGTCGACATCGGCGCTCATCGGGCTCCGGTCATCGACTTGGATTTCGTCAGGTAAGCGCATCGACTTCTGTTATGTCGACTTGTCCGTAATTAGAATCGATGTGGCTGCTAGTTATCTGGTAATTTAGGTTAATCTAGAGATCGACATTGCGCATCTATTGCCTGGAATTGTTTAATGACCTGGTCCAATTGTTTGTTACAGTTTAGTTGACTTGTCCTAGCTGTAGCCTGGTAGTCGATTGCCGATGCCGATCACTGTTTAATCTAATTATTCGAGTCACTATTTGAACGAACTAGATTTAATTAAGTTTATTGCTTGCCGATTGTGTACTACGGTTTGACCTGGTCCCGTTTTACGTTTTTCTTCAGTTGACTTGTCCTGGGAAAAGCAATTAGCAGCATGTCAATTTGATTAAATCTATTAGTTTAATAGTTCTTTCAGGGTGTTTAGCCGATTGCTTACCAAATTCAAATCCGTACTTGTTTATGCTATTTATTGTTTTACTTTTAACGGGTAAAAGATTTGAAGCATGTTTGCCGATGCCGATTCGATAGTCATATCATGCTTGCCGATGGAGTTTTGCCGATCATATGCTATGTTATCATGTTTGCCGATGTCGATTCTAATACATATGATTGCTTTATTTATCGTGCGAGCATTCATTCTTTGCGAACATGCCAATCCGTTTCTAGACGACAGCCGACCAATAATCATGTTTTCAATTATATTACTTTATTATTCGCTTATATCGGCTGCGGTTACGCATCGGCCTGTAAGGGGCTGATAGCCCAGGGATTTTACATGCTTTTCTTGTCTTTGTCGATTTGCAGGGAAAATCGACTGGCACGCTCCGGAATTCACCGCATTCCAAGTTTGGTCCAGAACAGAGTCAAGCAAATCCCTCAGGCCACGTGTGTAAAGCAGTAGAAGTCAATTTTACTGTCAACACACTTTTTGGCACGCCCAGTGGGACAATCATTAAGTTTGTTTGAGTCAAATGGTGTACGTTCAAGCTATTGCTGAGGATGGTACTCTGATCGTCGATACTAAGGGATAGCCGGTTTTGATTCCTGCGCCAATCACCGGTGATGACAATAATTCTTCTGAGATAACTAGCAACAATGAGTTGTCTGCATGGGAGAAGATGACTGTAGATCAGAAGAGGCAATATCAAGATTTCCTGATAGATTGTCAACTGAAATATTTTGAGGCAGTCAAGACAACACGTGGCAGGGCTATCACGAAGTCAACTATGCCAGTGGTGCTGAAACAAGAGGAATTGGTTGCAATCAAAGCTGAAAAGTTGCCAGATCGAGCTATGTTAGATGCAGCAGTCAATGCGTCAGTTCACTCTGCTTTCAACAATCAGTCAGGTGTGCTAGTTAATTCATTGTATAATTTGGTCAAGTCAATCATTGATGGTACTGTGCAAAAGGAATCTGGGTTTGTGGGTCCAACGTTCACTTTGCCGCCTGCTACTCCGTTGCGCACTGCGCCTCCTGAAGGTCAACCTGCAACTCAAGACACTTCGTCCTCTGATCAGCAAAGGCAACCGTATGGTATGCCGATTGAGTTATGGACTCCAAGTGCCAGAACTCTGGAGATGGGGAAGGCTCGGGTATCGGCACCAATTGCTAATGGAGAATCGGTGCCGATGTTCGCGTCTAGGATGGAAGTAGGTGGAACTTCTGCCGCCCCAGGAGCTAGACCAACTCCTCAGACAAGATACAACTTGGTTCCCAATGCCGACCCAACACTGTTCAATCAAGAGATTCCGCAAGGCTATCACATCTCAGCAGATTATCGGGAACATTACAGTAAAGATCAGTCTGTCCAAGGACAGCCATAGTTACACCAGCCATTCCAATCGGCTGGGGGGCATGGACAGGGTTCTTCAAGAGACATAGTGGCCAGATTGGCAGAAGTGATGAACGAGCAGTTCGATCTCAAACCTAGAGAACAAACCTTTATGTATCGATGTCCATATCCAGACTGGATGGAGCAAGTTGCCCTGCCACACCGATACAAGATGCCAGAGTTCTCCAAGTTTTCTGGGCAGGACAACGTTTCCACAATCGAGCATGTTAGTCGATACTTAGCACAATTGGGAGAAGCATCAGCTCAGGATGCGTTGAAAGTTCGATTGTTTCCTTTGTCATTATCCGGATCGGCATTCCCATGGTTCACCTCGCTTCCTGCAAGATCCGTGCGGACTTGGACTGATTTGGAAAAGAGGTTTTATTCATATTTCTTCACTGGGATGGTTGAGCTAAGTATATCAGATTTGACAGCAGTTCGACAGAAAGCTCGAGAGTCAGTTGCCGATTTTGTGCAGAGGTTCAGGAATATTCGTGGCAGATGCTACAATTTGAATCTGACGGATCGGCAAATGGCTGAGATTGCATATCAGGGGTTGTTGCGTCAGATTAGAGACAAGTTTGCGCCTCAAGAAGTCGATGGCTTGGCCTAGCTGGTTCAGAAGGCTTCAATTCAAAAAGGTCGCATTCAGGACACGCATGGCAGACAGTACCAAGCGGCGTATGCCGATTACTCTTCTGAGTCTGATGATGAGGGTGAGATTGCTCTTGCTGAGTGGACCAGGAACAGGAAGTCCTTGTCGTGTCCATGGGTTAAGCAGAAGGTGGAAGAGAAGCAATATGATTTCGACATCAACAAGGCTGATAAGATATTCAATCTATTGCTACAAGAGAAGCTCATTCAACTGCCACCTAATCATACGTTGCCGACGGCTGAAGAGTTGAAGAAGATTAAATGGTGCAAATGGCATAATTCTCCGTTTCATCACACCAATGAATGCAAAGTATTTAGACAGCAGATCCAGTCGGCAATTGAAAGTGGTCGCATCAAGTTTTCTGGTCAGAAGCCGATGAAGATTGACGAGAATCCTTTTCCAGTCAACATGGTTGGTGGATCTGCTACGCTGATCGGCAAGTATTCAAGGAAACGAGAAAGAGATGACAGGAGGTCTAATGATGATGAGTTTGACCCACACTGGACCTGTCCCTTCTTTCAGTATTGCTGGGAACAAGGCATGAAGCTTCCACCTATTGAGGGTTGCCTGGGTTGTAGCAGGCGATCTGCCGATTTGTACAGAGAAGCTGGTACTTCAAGGAGACCTACTCCAAGATTTCATCGAGATCGGTTTGAAGGAAGGCTGATGAGGAAAGCTCCTGTGCAAGAAAGGCTTGGACCTATCAACCAGTTAGACGAAGAGCATGATGAAGATTATCAGTGCAGGTTCACAGAAGAAGGTCAGTGGTGTCCAAGTGGAATCTTCACTAAGACGCAGAAGAGAAGGGCGCAAAGGACGCGTTGCCGAGAGCTGAACAAGGAGATGTACTGAAAGGACGACCACGACAAAGGGCCCAAGGATAATGGGTGTGGAGACCAAAAGTCAAATCTCAGGTACATGAAGTCGAAGCGCCTGTCAATATGGTATTTTTGCTCCCACGAGAATTTAGTTCTTTGGATATTAATGAATCGGAATAAGAAGCTTCTGCCGAGTTGTTATTGGATCCGCAGCAAGCAGTGTTTGATAAGCCTACTGGTGTCGATCATCTTCATCTGAGAGCCTTGTATCTCAACGGGTTCATTAATGGTAAGCCGATGAGCAAGATGATGGTCGATGGAGGCGCTACTGTCAATGTCATGCTGATGGTGACTTACAAGAAGATCGGTAGACTCCCTGAAGAATTAACCAAGACCAACATGACATTGAGAGATTACGGGGGCAGGAGCTCTGAAGTCAAAGGGGTTACTAATGTCGAGGTTACTGTTGGAAGCAAGACCTTGCCGACAACGTTCTTCGTGACTAAAGGCAAAGGGTTGTACGCCGTACTCCTGGGTAGGGATTGGATTCATGCCAACTGTTGCATTCCTTCTACAATGCATCAACTCCTTATCCAATGGATCGGCGACAAGGTGGAGACCATTCGGGCTGATCGATCGGTAAGCGTAGCAACTGCAGATTTCGTGCCGACGATGGTAGAAGAGTTGCCGTGCATCTCAGGAACTTACTGGGAAGGAGAATCTCTGGACGTCACCGACGAAGGTGTATGCATCACGGAGGGATCAGCAACCCCACGGTTGCTCAAGCAATGGAGAACCCGGACGTCGATCGGTCGATTGAAGCGCAGAAGGAAGAATCAGTTGGCAATCAGCCGATTTATGAGAAGGACGAAGGGAAGCTTGGACATGGTTTCATATTGGCCAATGAGTTAGAGGAAGTCGACATTGGAGATGGTGATAAGCCTCGGCCGACGTTTATTAGTAAACAGATTTGTAAAGAGTTTAGAGAAAAGTTGATATCATTATTGAAAGAATACAAAGATTGTTTTGCTTGGGATTATAGCGAGATGCCCGGTCTGAGTCGGGACATTGTTGAACACCGATTGCCTATTAAACCTGTGTATCGGCCGTTTAAACAGCCCAATCGAAGGATTGACCCAAAGATCTATGATGCTGTCAAGGAAGAGATTACAAGGTTGTATGATGCCAAGTTTATTCGTCCGTGTCGGTATGCAGAGTGGGTTTCCAGCATTGTCCCGGTGACAAAGAAGAATGGGAAGATGAGAGTTTGCATTGATTTTAGAGATTTAAATAAAGCTACCCCTAAAGATGAATATCCAGTGCCGATGGCTGATGTACTGATCGACGCAACTGCCGGGCATAAAGTTTTGAGTTTCATGGATGGGAATGCAGGATATAACTAGATCTTTATGGCTGAAGAAGACATTGCGAAGACTGCTTTCAGATGTCCAGGTGCCGTAGGATTGTTCGAGTGGGTTGTCATGACTTTTGGTTTGAAGAATGCTGGGGCTACATATCAAAGGGCCATGAATTTTATTAATCATGATCTGATTGGCCGATTGGTAGAGATTTACATTGACGATGTAATGGTAAAGTCCAAGACAAATGAAGATCATCTTGCCGATTTGCGGGAAGTGCTCGAGAGAACTAGAAAGTTTGGCCTGAAGATGAATCCGCATAAGTGTGCCTTTGGCGTGTCGGCAGGCCAGTTTCTGGGTTTCATTGTTCATGAAAAAGGGATTGAGATTTGTCCTAAGAGTGCAGAATCGATTAAAAAGATTAAGCCTCCAACCTACAAGAAAGAGCTGCAGTCCTTGATCGGCAAGATTAATTTTGTGAGAAAGTTTATTTCTAATCTTTCTGGGAAAATCAATGCATTTACTCCATTACTGAAATTGAAGGCAGGCCAGGAATTTCGATGGGAAGCTCACCATCAGAAGGCACTTGATGACATCAAGGCGTATTTGGTCTCGCCACCAGTATTAATGCCACCCAAGCCGGGTATTCCTTTCAAGCTCTATTTGTCTGCCGATGACAAGTGTATTGGTTCGGCGTTGACGCTGGAGCAGGATGGCAAAGAAAGGATTATCTTTTATCTTAGTCGTCGATTGGTGGATGCCAAGACCAGATATTCCGAAATTGAAAGATTATGCTTATGTCTTTATTTCTCTTGCACTAAATTGAGGCATTATTTATTATCCAAAGAATGCACTATTGTTTGTCAAGCCGATGTTGTCAGATACATCTTGTCTGCTCCAGTAATGAAAGGAAGGCTTGGGAAGTGGATGTTAGCCATTGCAGAGTTTGATCTGAAGTATGAATCTGCTAAAGCTGTCAAAGCCCAGGTGTTTGCCGATTTGGTGGTTCAGCATGGGGGGCATGATGAAAAGATGGTGGAGCCGGTTCCATGGCGGTTGCTGTTTGATGGGTCGATTTGCAAGCATGGATGTGGCATCGGCATTGTAATCATCACCCCTAGAGGGGCCAGGTTCGAGTTTTCCTTTCCAGTCGAAGCTCATACTAATAATCAAGTTGAATATGAAGCTGTGTTGAAGGGGCTGAAATTGTTGAGAGAAACCAATGCTGATTTCGTTGAAGTCATCGGGGATTCTTTACTAATTGTGGGACAGTTGAGTGGCGAATATGAATGCATAGATGAAGTGCTGCGGGATTATTACCACAGGTGCCAAGATTTGATGAAGGGTTTCAAGCATATCATAGTTAGTCATGTTCCTCGACAGATGAATTCTAAAGCTAATGACTTGGCTCAACATGCATCTGGGTATCGGCTCATGGTGAATTCTGTCGATCGTGAAGCCGATGTCGGTTTGCAGGACTAGAAGACGGAAATCATGAACTATTTGAAGGATCCAAATCAGAAGACGTCAAAGAAGCTGCGTTTACAAGGCAATGAAGTATGTGCTTTTTGATGATCAGTTGTATTACAAGACTTTGGAGGGGATTCTTCTCAAGTGCTTGAATGCCGATGAAGCCAAACGGATGCTAATGGAGGTGCATGATGGGATCTGCGGAACTCATCAATCGGCGTACAAGATGAAGTGGTTAATCCGACGCAGTGGGTATTTTTGGCCAACAATGCTTGAGGATTGCTTTGAGTACTACAAGGGATGTCAAGATTGCCAGAAATATGGATCGATTCAAAGAGCTCCGGAGTTGGCTATGAACCCAATAATCAGGCCGTGGCCATTTAGAGGATGGAGAATCGACATGATTGGCGAAATTAACCATGCGTCAAGTAAGGGGCACAAGTATATCTTGGCAGCTACGGATTATTTTACGAAGTGGGTTGAGGCAGTACCATACAGGACCGTGGCTTCAAGGGATGTAATTGCATTTGTCAAAGAACATATCATTTACTGATTTGGTATTCCTCAGACCATCACCACCGATCAAGGGTCTATCTTTATTTCAGAGGAGTTTCAGGAGTTTGCCGATGAGATGGGCATCAAGTTGTTGAATTCATCTCCTTATTATGCCCAAGCAAATAGTCAGGCTGAAGCTTCAAACAAGACTTTGATCAAATTGATTAAACGCAAGATTCAAGAGCAACCAAGGAAATGGCACACTTCGTTAGCCGATTCGTTATGGACTTATCGAATGTCTCGTCACGGATCGGTACAAGTGTCGCCGTATCAGTTGGTATATGGGCACGATGCTGTTTTGCCTTGGGAAGTCAGTGCAGGATCTAGGAGGGTGGATTTGCAGAATCAATTAACTACGGAACAGTATCATGACTTGATGATGGACGAGCTGGAAGATGTTTGTCAGCAGAGGTTAATTGCATTAAAGAAAATTCAAGACAATAAAGCACGGGTGGTCAGCATTATAACAAAAAGGTGGTGATCAAGCAATTTGAGGAAGGTGATTTAGTTTGGAAGCTAAGGTTGCCGATTGGATCACGAGATAATCGTTTCGGCAAGTGGTCACCTAATTGGGAAGGTCCTTATGTTATTAGCCTATGCGTACCCGGTAATGCTTATATTTTAAAGGAATTAGATGGCGAAGAGTTTGGCCGAGCGCTTAATGGGAAGTATTTGAAGAAATATTATCCTAGTATTTGGGTTGGATCGTGAAGTGCTCGGATGAACATTCGCCAGAGCCGACGATAAGAGCGTCGCCTTTGAGATGGCCGATGCCGATGGTGTCGCCCTTAGGCAAAATTTAAAGAAGACAAGATGCTGCACACGTGTGGATCGACATTCAAATGTGAAAGTTACATGAACTGATAAATTGTGACATACAAGCCGATGCAACGGCTGGAGACATTGCTTCTAGAAAAGGTAAAGACAAACAAGGTACTTCATCACATGCCCGGGATATACACTGCAATTTCCCACACAGTTGCAAGGAGGAAGTTGAAGCCGTGCAAATCTTATGCAACTGGTGGAGTGTACCTTCTGAAGGATGCAATGGTCCGAACAAGGGCACCTAAAGATCACGGGAATGTTTCCCGGGGTATTTCTTCAGGCAACCACATTGAGGAGGAACGCGGCCACCGGGAAGAAACCTTGTCTGACGTGGAATGTCAGTTTCTTCATCTTCATCGCCGGAGGAGATAGCAATGATTTCGGGCAAGCCTGGTGCCAGAGGCTCAAACCCAGGGGGAAGCATCGCAAGAGGGATAGCGTCTATGATAGGGATCTCTGGTTGTGGTGGATTCGAGCTTGGGGAAGGAGTGATTGGTGGATTGAGAGTGGAAGAGGAAGATGGATTGTCTTTTTTATTTTTCTCTTTCTTGTTGGAAGAGGAAGGATTTTTTCTACTCGCCATGGTGGTTGTTTTTGTGAAGGAAGTGTGAGGCTAGCTCGATTATTTATAGCCCAAGGGATGAAGAGATAAGATCGGAAAATAGTGAAGTTCTGAAAAGGTGATTGACGTTTGCTGGACCGAGGAGACTGTATACCGCATCGAGACGAGGGTTGATGTGTCGTGTTAGCTGCAGTATTCATGTGAAGGGGATCGTCTAGAAGCAGTGTGAAGACAAGTTAGATGAAGACAGCGTATTGCGGAGCCCGAGAGGCACGGGAACACAGTTTGTGTTGCTATTGGGCTTGTGATGAGTACGAAAGGAATTTTATATTACAAAATTCTAAAGTTCGAGACAAGGTACAAATAAAGCGTCAAATTTGACGGGGGTACAAGTAATCACGGATTACAGAGAGAGCATGCTCACAAAGCTGATCGATTTCAGAAAGAATGTAGCATCGGCATAGTCAGATTCAACCTCTGCAGGTGCAGCATCCCATGCGCGCTGAGAAGCTTCGATGGCAGCTTCTGTAATGCTTTGTTGCCACTGCATGTCGATGTGGATTATGGCAAGGCGCTTCTCCGATGCCGATATCTCTTGTTCCTTGGCTTGCAGGGCTGCTCTCAGGTCTTCGGCATCTTTCTTGAGCTGATTCAGGCGGGTTTCCTCTTCTGTCCATCCGGTTTTAAGCGATTCAAATTTCGCCATCTCTTCCTTTGAGATTTTGATGGCATTTTTGGCGTCGGCAATGAGTTGACGCTGCTTGGACCGACGGTTGATGTTGTCTCGAGCTTGTTCGAAGTCTTCTCGCCGGAATTCCATGTATGCCACTGGTTGAAGAGCGGCTCTCAAATCGTTTGGAAGCCGATGCCGAATAGGTTCAAACCTTACACGGACGGAGCTTGCATTGTTGGTGAGGTTGTCGATAGGTGCATGCTCGATCCAGGTCTCCAGTTTGATCAATTCTCTGCGGATGTCGATTGGCAGAGGTTGGCGGTGCTGCATGGCTAGAATAGGCTCCACAATATGTGCCTATAAATATAAAAGAGAGTGATTAGGTGATGATCAGGCAAAATCAGAGAAGGTAATTAGCAGTGTTTTGTTACCTGAGCCAGATCGGCATCAGTATGAGCAGAAGAAGTTGCAACTTGAGAAGAAGATGCTCCGGGGTCTTCAGTGGCGACGACAAGAGTGTTTGGTGCAGAGACCGGGTCATTGGCGAGGTTTGCCGATTCTTCTTCACCTCTATCATCGATAGTAGGGTTGGCTGTCACTTCTTCTTCTCGCCTCTCAAGCTGGATATTTGCCGATTCTTGCCTTTCTTGCTCATGAACCTGATGAATATGAATTAGTAGTGAAATTAAGCATCAGAAGAAATGTACTGAGGAAAGACCTGAGGCAGGGTGTCAGCGTTGGTTTCTCCCGAGATAAGGTTAGATGGAGTCTGATCGGTGTCGGTGTGGATGACTTCAGGATCGACTTGAGTAGGCGCCTGTTGGTCGCCGATGCCGATATCTTCTGAAGCAGCTTGGGTAGATGTTTGATCACTGGATCCGACTTCTGATGTTTGGTTTGGCGCTTGCTGAGTGTCCACAACAGTATCCTCCAGGGCATGCTGAGTTGGTGACGGGGTGTCGACAGCGACTACTTGGGGATTGGTTGTATCCTCTTGCGTATTGGCCTGAGTTTCGACAACTTCAGCGTCATCGGCGTCCTCCTCAGAGCCATCCTGGAAGATTATATAGAGATGAGATGCCGATGGCAATCAAGCTGATTAGAGAAGTGGGCAGAGAGTTGTTTACCGGGGAATTCGCATTCATACCAGCAAAGTGAAGCCGGTACCCCAACAATACCATCAAAACAGCCCCTTATCCATCCATACACGCACGAATCCAAAAATCTTTCATTCATACCATCAAAACCGATTCAATTCGTTGGACTCATCTGTATGGACCAAACTACCCTGCCGTACTTCTTCAAGCTGATGCGCCGGAGTCACGGAAGCCACGCGCGATGTCGGAGAAGCCGAAGGCGCTGCCGTCTGCCTCACCTTCGAGCGGCAGGTCCAAGCTCGCGCTCGCGCGCGCGTCAGCACCACCTTCGAGCGGCCGGCGATGGTGGGTCCAGGGCGTCGAGGTGTGACAGCGCTAGGGAATGTCCGGATGTACAATGGTGGTCGCCGCGGCGAGATACCATTCGACGGAATTGCATCGGATTGAGGCCGGAGAGATGGAGCTCATCGAGCTATGCGACTCGCTGCTCCAGTGCGCGCTGCTGCAGCACAGCGTGTTCGTGGCCGTGTAGGTCAAGCTCAGGGACCAGCCACAGGCCATGGCTGCGCGGCCGCAGTGCTCGCGCTGGTCTGCTTCAACTAGCGTCTGGCCGGCGTGGCCGCGTGCACCGAGGTTCAGTGATGGGAGGGCAGTTTCGTCCGAAGAAACGAGCCGAGCAACAAGAATCAGTTTCGATGGTATGGATGAGAAGTTTTCAAAACTGTGCGTGTATGGATGGTGGTGGGCTGGTTTTGATGGTATTGATGGGTACCGGCTCAGGTTCGATCGTACCAATGAAATTTCCTGTTGTTTACCGGGCTGTTGGAAGGAATTGGTGAAGTACTGGGCTGCTTTAGCATGGCTTTGTAGCGTTTGGCGGCGGTTTTGGTGCGAGTGCCTTTTCGCTTGGTCCCTGAAGTTCGAGCTTTGAGTGCTTCAGCTGGAGTTGGGGCATCGGAACCGAGAATAGGTTCTGGGTTCGGAGGTACATATTCAATGCCGATGTTGCTGTTGCTAATCGTGGGGGCTTTTTCGGCGTCAAACTGCAAGCAATATAGCAAATTTGGTTAGTATATTTACATGAGGTACGTAATGGTTGTCGATGAAAGGAATATAAGAGCAAGGGTTTACCTCTCCTATTGGCTCAGCAAGCACCAAGGCTGATATATGTGATGCAGTGTTTGAAGACCGAAGGTGCCTGGACCATTCTGCCCACCATCTCTTCAAGAGCTTCGAGCGTGAGGGGGATAGCACTAAGTTTTCAGTGTACCCGATATTTATGCCATCGGTTAGCCCGGACAACCAGTTATACTCCAAGCTCGATGAGATAATTGCCCGAGCCTTGGCCTTGTCGGCATAGAAGAGGATTCGGGGAATTTGACCAAGACCCAGCTGCCTGGCCGCGAATGAAGGGTTGTAGAACTCATATGATGGCGGTGTTCGGCCTGTTCCATTTAACCCTATCGGCAATATACAGGGCTTGATGCATGTTACGAAGATGGTTGCCGATATTGCTGTGTCATAAGGTTTATCAGCTCGGAAGGTAGAAGGGTTTTCAAAGTTATCCATGATCGACGGATTGCCGTATGGGAACCATTCAAGGTGTTCATGCTGATACCCTTGTAGAAGGCCTTGAAGAATGATGCTAAGTCCTCGGCATTCATTTTCATGCCGTCCATCGACACCAGAGCTTCCCCTAGTATAGTTCATCGGCGTCCTTTCCGTTGGGAGTGGGGAAACTCAAGTTGTGCAGATCTGGAAGCTGCGAGGCTTTGTAAGTATGCAAAGAAATCCAGATCTGGAGAAACCACCATGGTACACCAATGTTGCCGATGGTAGAGCCGTGCCAAAGCTTTTCGGCAGGCCTGATGAAGTGAGGAGTACAAGGCACCAAGCAAATACTTGCCGATGGGCATTTGGGTGCCTTCAGCTAGCCTCTCTGCTAAGTTTTGGAGATTGGCCACAGGGTTGAGTTCAAGCCATATCATCAGGAAGGTTGTGTATTCCTTGTCAGATACTGCTCCGGTGCTTTGGAAAGTGGTGATGTATTTTACCCATCCACCGATTTCTCTGACGGTGAGTTGCTTGCTGGGCTTGACTTTGACGGTGAAGTGACTGATGTGCGTCGCCACGTACATATCGACAAGCATTTTGACATCCATCAGGGTAGGTGTCATCGGCCCATGACCAAAGAGAAAGGCATTCAAAGAATCTGACCACATGTAGCAAGCTGCCGACAGCATGGGTTCATTCTTCCTCATATCGGCAAGGGAAAGCTCTAAGCACTGAGTAGTGCCGACGGTATTCCAAGTATCTAACTTGGCTGCCTTGATTCTGTGGAACCATTCGAACCAGCCCGGAACAGCAGAGGGCCATGATCTGAAGCTGCCTACCCAGGTTTCTAGCTTAACTGGTGATCTTTTGAAGGGCATTCTGAGGGTTTCGCTACAGATAAAATCTATCGGATCCGGGTTGCCCATGGGTCCCAAGTAGCGATGTGTGTTGTACTCTGTGGGGATCAACAGTTGGTTGCGCAGTTCCAAAAAATGATGCGGAAGATGAATCTAATGAGAGTATGAACAATGGTAGATCGAGATTGAGCGCATTTTTTAAATGGATCTACTAATGCAAGAAAGACAGGGACCAATAGGATGATGTGCTTATATTTCAACGCAAGACGGGTTCTTGTCTACTCGAAGAACAGGATATGGTGTAAGCTATCCTAGATCTAGAGGAGTTAATGGTTGAAATGTACAAGGAAGAGAAGAGCTATACCTCGGGGACATGTCAATTTGATTAAATCTATTAGTTTAATAGTTCTTTCGGGGTGTTTAGCCGATTGCTTACCAAATTCAAATCCGTACCTGTTTATGCTATTTATTGTTTTACTTTTAACGGGTAAAAGATTTGAAGCATGTTTGCCGCTGCCGATTCGATAATCATATCATGCTTGCCGATGGAGTTTTGCCGATCATATGCTATGTTATCATGTTTGTCGATGTCGATTCTAATACATATGATTGCTTTATTTATCGTGCGAGCATTCATTCTTTGCGAACATGCCGATCCGTTTCTAGCTGACAGCCGACCAATCATCATGTTTTCAATTATATTACTTTATTATTCACTTATATCGGCTGCGGTTACGCATCGGCCTGTCCAGGGCCGATAGCCCAGGGATTTTACACGCTTTTTATGTCTTTGTTGATTTGCAGGGAAAATCGACTGGCACGCTCCAGAATTCACCAGGTTCCAAGTTTGGTCCTGAACAGAGTCAAGCAAATCTCTCAGGCCACGTGTGTAAAACAGTAGAAGTCAATTTTACTGTCAACACTAGCAAAAATAAAGAGCAGAAGAAATAAGCTAGACGACCAGAAGCACCTCCTATATATATATATATATATATATATATATATATATATATATATATATATATATATATATATATATATATATATATATATATATATATATATATATATATATAGCAAGAAGAAACATTCCAGAAGAAAACCGAGAATAATATCTTTTGTAAAGATTTGTCACATCAAGGGACAGGAGCCTTGTCGTGTCCCAAGACAAGATGACAAAAGTTCGCCTTCAAAAGGCAGAAGTTAAGCTTCGCCTAAAAATGGCAGAGAAAGGAAAAATATAATAAAAAGAAAAAGATAGTGACCTTCGCTAAGTGATTGCGAAGCCATTATCCATCAAAGGCTCAAAAGCCAATTCGAAAAAATAATGAACTTCGCCAAGTGATCGCGAAGCCATTATCCATCAAAGGCTCAAAAGCCAATTCGAAAAAATAATGAACTTCGCCAAGTGATTGCGAAGCCATTATCCATCAAAGGCTCAAAAGCCAATTTGAAAAAATAATGAACTTCGCCAAGTGATTGCGAAGCCATTATCCATCAAAGGCTCAAAAGCCAATTCGAAAAAAATAATGAACTTCACCAAGTGATTGCGAAGCCATTATCCATCAAAGGCTCAAAGCCAATTCGAAAAGATAGTAACCTTCGCTCAGTGATTGCGAAGCTGCTATCCATCAAAGGCTCAAAAAAGCCAATTCAAAAAAGATAGTAACCCTCGCTAAGTAATTGCGAAGCAAACATCTATCAAAAGCTCAAAGACGACGCGAAAAGGGTAATAGCCCTCACTAAGTGATTGCAAAACTTATACCTACCAGGGAACAAAAAAGCTGATTCAGAAAAGATAGCAACCTTCGCAAAACGTTTGTGAAGCTTCTATCCCTCGAAAGCCCAAAGGCAAATCGCAAAACATAGCACCCTCTGCTAAATAACTGCAAGGCCCGTATCTGTCACGGGATCAGAAAACCACCAAGAGAACAGTTGCCTTCTCTAAAAATAGCGAAGCTATTCTCAAGGATTTGAAGACAAAGATAATCACGAAAGCTACACTAAGAGCCGACACCCCACATATGAAAATAACATACCAAGGGATGCAGTAAAAGCGTAAATGACGAGTTGTTCGATCAACAAAAAACCCCAATTCAAGGGAACGAAGGCGCCAATGACGCAAAAGAAATATATAGCTAAGGCTACGAAAATCCGAAAGCTCAAAGCAAAGTTCGAAGTCATCGTAGAGAGAAAAGTAAAAAGAAGATATTTGATGCAAAAAAGACAGCAAAGATACATAACAGAGCGTCAGTTTTGCAACAAAAAAAAGTATCCCAAAAGATACAGCTAAGATCATCCAAGTGCATAATCACACATGTACAAACGACACAACGAAGGCCATCAAGAAGATTCTTCAAGAGAACCAGGAGAAAGGGATTTGACCCTATTCCACAAATGGTCATTGATCAGGCTAAAGCACCTAGCTTCAACGACCCCAAAATCACGATCAGGATAACAAGGTTTCGTTGAAAAGCCAGTACAGAGAATAAGATCAGTAGCATCACTGCCCCTGCAAACAAAGCTATGAAGAATATCCCGGATCATCAGTATCACAGTATCGAAGGAATAGCTCCGGCAAACTTCAACAAGACCCCTTACGTTGACATGTAGCCATTCCTTCACACTGTCCGGAGAGGCATCTTGGGGAAGATCATCATACTTCGCTCCGACAGCTTGAAGTAACTCTTTCAAAAGATCGCAGAAGCGAAGGGATTCAGCAAAGCTAACATCAAAGAGTAAGGCCTTCGACTGGGACAGGTCAGACGGGCGGGATGAAAGAAAATAGTGGAAAAGTTTCTCTTTCTCCAGCGACACCTTCTTGTCGCGAATGGTTTTCTCAAGAAAAGACAAATATTGCTCTTGACCCGATGTAGAGCTCCGAAGAACTTCAGTCTCACGCTCCAATTTAGAAACAGTAGAGGAAGAAACCTTCAAAGACTCCTCCTTCGCAGCAAGAGAGGCTTCGAGGGCTGATATCTTAGGAGGACCACCGGCAAAATGTTGACTTTAACGAGCACAAGCATGAGTAAATGTGATAGACTGTAATAATATAAAAAAAAGAAAGAAGGGCATCTGAACAAGTAAAGCACGAAGCATTATGCACAAGAAAAAGACAAGGGGCTCTCAATCAAACCTTGATTTGCAAAGCAATCAAAGACCGAAAAAGGGCTTCGCCCGAAAAATTTAAAAGACCAAGCTTCACCTTGGGAAGTCGAAGCCTTTGAGCAACAGAACAAAGAGGGCCCACATCTTAGAGGTCCGCATTCAATGAAGACAATATAGACTGAATGTCTATCTCGCCAGCCCCAGAATTCGAAGATCCTAAGAAAAAAGAGAACAAACGAAGGTAAACACAAGAGGAATCCTTTTTTAAAAAATAAACAATAAAAACAAGAGAGAAAGAAGGCGTACCACGAGAACAAGCAGCCAAGACAAGAGACTGCGAAGGCTGCGGCGCAGCATCATTCGAAGGTAACATGGTAGGCAAAGAATGAATAGCAGCTTCGCTTGAGCCAGGCAAGACATCCGCCGATGCAAGCTTATCAAATTTACGTTTACCAAGCAACCAAAGAAACGAAGCCTTCCTCAGGAGAGAAACATTGCTCTTCGCACCAGAGCAAGTGGCCACAGAAGCTGTGAAGGTAGGTTTGCAAAAAACATCAGAACCAACAGCCTTCTCAGTAACAACACCGTATGACACATCCAGAATAGCAAGTGAACCACTTTGCAGGCCCTCCGAAGGGTCAACATGGTTAACGCCATGAGAAACATCAGATCCTCCAATCAAAGGAGTGGAATTCGGGGCAGTAGCAAAAGACGGCTCTTCGAAGATAGTAGAATATGTCGGAGTAACAAGGCAACCTCCAGAAGGAGAAGGAATCTCAGCATTCTTAGGAGCAGAAGTAATCTCTGGCGTACTATCGCAAACCGTCGAAGAGCCCATCTCGATGGTTGAAGAAGCCGAGAGACCGAAGTAAGGTACACTGTTTGCAAGAGGAGCTTCGTCACCAGATGAAATATCCTCAGGGCAAGGATACTTAGCTTGAAAAACACCCAAACTTTAATATACCATGTTAATCCTAAGATCAATCCCCCTTCGAGATCTTTCGATCCACTCTTTCTGAGAGAAGTTACCAAGAAAGGAGTTCACTCAATCCTGAGCAGACCAGAGGGTGAAACCTGCAAAGACGAGGCAAAGTTTTAGCGGAGCGAAGCATTATCAAGTAAGTAAGAATAAACGAAGGCTGCAAAAGCAAGAAGAGGACATACGAGGTCCCGGATTCAAAGAGAAAGCTGGCATTCTTAAGCCAAGTACATTTTTTGACAAGAAAGAAGAGGGCTGCGAACCATCTCGGGAAAGCGGAAGAACACTAGCCACGAAGCATTCTTCTAAAATATCTCGAAGGGTCATCCTTTGGCCAACTCTCAAGAAAGCCTCAAGAGACCGAGAAACAACCTGATTCCTAAGGGGCTCGAAGCTATTAACAATACGTATGTCAACAGCTTCGCCAATATGAAATTCAAAAGGCGAAGTACGATAGTAAAACCAATATTTCACCCATTCGCGAAAAGGAGGAGGATCAAAACTAGGAAATGGAGTTACAAACCCCTCCCTGGCCACGAAGTCAACAACACTGAAGCATGGGCTAACCTGACGATGATGGTCGTAAAGTGGGGTATGCCGAGCTTGGTATACACGATAAAAAGCATGAGGCTCAGGGTTAACACCTTCGCTGATACAAGCCTAGGCAAATGCCGAAATGGTTGCAACGGCAACTGGAGTAAGATGATGAAGCTGAAGATGGTACATAGAAAGGACACGTGAAATCAGCCTCGAAGGCGGAAAGGATAGACCAGCATCCAAGAAAGACGAGAAGACGACGACTTCATAGGTCTAGGGTTCAAAAAGTTATCAGGAACATGATCTGGTCCTTCGAAGGGAAGCCGAAGTAAGTTAATATCAAGAAGCCCAGACTCAGCGTAATGCTTCGACAAGCTACCCTTATAACGAGTGGTATGAATACACTTCGTAAAAGCGTAATTCGCTCGAATGGAGTGAAAACCCCTAGGCAAAGCTACAGACTTCTGCCGAGCCATCAGAATGGAGAAAGAAATACCTTCAAAAGAAGTGATATCAGCAAAGCAGGCACAACAGTAAAAATGGAAGATGAATAATGGGAACGGAAGCGACTCGTATTTAAAGACCCTGAAGGAACTAAGGATGAGGAAGTCAAAACAAAGAAAGCAGGGACGTAAGCGTAAAATGAAAAAAGGTTAAAAACTTCAATGGGAAAAATAAAATAAGGAAAAAATAACATCGCAACCAAAAATAACTGTTTCAAGGAATACCTTCGTCTTTCCTTTCGACAGTTGAGGGCTAATGTTGGGGAAGATGGTTGCGACTCGGTACAGCGAAGGGTCATGCGGCGCCGGAAGACGCAAGTACAATAAAGGACAGGACGAAGACCGGGAATCACTAGACGGAAAGGGAATCGCGAAGGCTTCCTAAACACATCGAAGGGTCATAGCTCGTGACGAAGCCACCAAGAGAAGCGGCGAAGGGGTTTCGCCAAACAGCTTCGCGAGTCCCACTCCAGAGAGATGTAACAAAGTTGATAAAAGGTATCATTGTAATAATAATTTCACCTCCCCCTATAAATATGGAGGGAGGAGATCCTGTAAGGACATATGTTTTTCGGGCCGTGAGCCAAAGACACTTCATTTACTCCGTCCACAAATCTTTGTCATCTCAACCCCCTTCGCCCGGCATCGCGGGCGGAAGAGGGCTTCGGTGTGACACATAACGAAATACCCAAGGAACAGCCTGGGCAAATGAACCTTCGTCTAGCTCCGCGGACTGAATTGGAGGGCTTCGCCTGGAGGTCAACAGACGTCAAAACACCAAGACGGCTTCGCCACAACAAGACCACAGAACACAACACGTTGGAGGGCTTCGCTGAGTCTAACCGGGACCTTCGATACCCCAACAGATAGCTTGCATTGTATATGTTTCTTTTCGAACAATGCATTATGTATGTTTCTTCTTTTTTATTTAGAAAAAAAGGAAGAGACTTCCCGCCTCTGTAGCACTAGTATTTTTTTTGGCAGGAAGCAGTATATATTTGGCATCCAGTCATAAGTACTGGGCAATGTTACTAGATTGGCAGAATTTTGTACTGTTTCAACTATATCACCCTCGATATGGTAGGATTGAGATCCCCTTAATTGCAAGTCAAAATTCAGAGGAGTTACTATAGCCAGAATTTCTCTCTCTTCTCACCGTCCAATGCAGAATAGATGGCTCAGATCGGTTGCTACAGTACGCATGCTACAGTAACCAAACGACTTACAGTAACCCGAAATACTGTTTTGACAGCGCTACTACAGTGTTAACTAGATAAGTACCCCGCGGCAAACTGCCGCGGGGCTCCCAAATGTAGTCAGTTTCAAATAAAGGTTATGCATTCGCAAAAATAAAAAAAAAGTTATGAAACTCATGTTATATATGATAACGTAGTGGAAAGTCTTTCTTAATTTACACTACCAGGATATTAAACATTTTCACTCACTTAAACTCATATATGAAGCTTGGAATTACAATGAAAAAAGAAGTTGGTTAGACTGTCTGTTACTCCAAGCTGCTAACACTGATCACATTACATGGCTAGAAGTAGCCTAGAACAGCTTACAAAGCATCAAACTGCCATTCAAACCAATCACAAATTACATGGCTTTACAAAATATAGGACCGCCATTCATAAGAATCACCATGAAACATGGTTGAACATAAAAAGGAGCCGAGTGTGTCTTGACAACACGAAAAATACAGCAATAAACTATAATACATAGTTGATATCCATCCAGAGCTTCTTCTATGACCGAAAGTGACATCTACCTTGATTAGAATAACAAAATCTAAGAAAAGATTATCTGGGTACGGTATGCCTACAGAAAAATAATGACAAGGAATCATTGTCCAAACAGGGTATATGGAAAAAGTTATGAAGTTCAAATGCAAATGTGGAGTGCACATCATGGTGAATGAATTGAGTGAAAAGATGGATGAAAACAAAACTGAGAACTGTGTCATGAGCAATAATCATTGTGCAAAGCATTGTAGCAACGGTATGAAAAAAATAGCCAAGCTCCATCAGAGCGCAAGAATGTATCATTGACACATGCAAGTAAAATCTGAGCCTAACACTACAATGGTATATCATGGCCAGTATGGATAGCAAGCCAAAAGTATATTTACTATGATGATTGCAACAATCATATGGAACACTACACCAGGGGGAAAGATAAGCATAAACATAGGATGCTTTTTAGCCTGAGCCGTACATTAAGTAAAAGATGCTAAGAGTTGCATGCAGAGGAGGTAAAACTGCAGGCGACGTGTTAGAGAAAAAACTGGTGAGCAGCAAGCCGTGCATTTGCATAGAGAAATTAATATTACCAAAACTTATATGCTTATTATATGAACTTATGAGATCTAACGGCCTGACCAATGCATGTTAACATAGACTGTCTTTATTGTATAGATAGGCTAGTGCGCAACCTATTTCTTTGGTCTGTATATAGTTTAGTATGTATTGAAATGAAAAAAATGGTCTGTAACACATAGTCGGTTTTGTTTTTCCATACAACAGTGCACAAAAATATTAAATTGTGGGTCTCTAATAATAGTTGAGTATCAGGGTGTGTAAGGCTAGATGCAAGAGCACAGCACAGCATGAGTGTAGGTTAGAGAATACTAACAGCAGCACAGCACAACCTTTTGTCTCTTTCCAATGACTTCCTTTAGGTTGCCGCATATTTCAACTTCTATTTGACATGAGTACTTTAACATATTTATTGCTTAAAACTCTTTCTAAGACCTACAAATCCCATAAAAGATATTTTAATTGCCAGAACACTTCAACGTTTTTTACCTTGGCTTCAAGCCAAGAAATCTGTTTTCACTCTGCTACAACTCGCAGTTCCATTTGATTTAGATTCCATAGAATAAGTTGATTATTGTGCATTTCATGGACAGGTAAATCATCTATTGTGGATAGCATGTGAAATAAAGCAGAAAGATGTACTTAGATGTACTTAACAACTTTGACAATGCATCTCAATCCCAGTGAGAAGAGAAGTGGTATACTGTACTTATAATGAAAGAACGGGTAATAGTTAATGATTGACAAAAGTATGTATTTAGAATGCAGATAGTTAAAAGTCAAAAGATCATGTGCAGATGGTCACAGAAAATGAAAGCATTACCTTAATCCGTAGTCTGGGCATTACTCGACTGCTTTACTTAGGCAAGGAATGACCTGTTTTGCAAGCTAGCGAGCTGCTACAACCATCTCACAGTGGGCATATCCCACCACTGAGTTGGAATCACGATATTCTTGCACTACAAAATGGTGGAATGGAATCTCTGCACCAGTTGCTGCTATCAGCCATTGCCTAACACTAATGGCCCCACGAAAGAAAGGGAGAAACCATTTTGTACCTTTATGACGAACAATAGAGTGGGCTTCAGCAGATGCACATTGACACAGAATTTCAGCCAATTGCTAAGGTATTGACTCATAGTCACCAAATGATCAGTTAGTTATCTGCTCAAGTCCAACTTGGCATGTTAAGTTTCAGCACATAATTGATAATGTAGAATTGATTGATACTTAACCTCCCATTGGATTGTTTCTAAGAGCGCAGAATATCAGCCAAATTCCATAAACATATTGTATGGCTTATTCAAGAAATACATGCATAGCCTTAGGCCCATCCAGAGGTACACACTCATGCTGAAGATTTGCCTGAAATAATAAACTGTTGTCATATTCATGCTATATAACTAATCTATCTACATCATGACAAACAAAAAGAGGGCAAAAGTACAACAAAGCAAAGGTTTGGAAGAAATTCATATGTACTAATTGTTCTAGGATGTACAATATTGTGTGCGGCTCAGGAAATTGGCATATTTTTTCTAAAGCTCGGTAGTCAGTATCAGGTTCAGAATATAACTATCGGACCACTTTATATTTCTGGAGCCTAATTAAACGAAGAAGGGTCGATATCTGGAGCATAATTGTGAAACTGCCAATTCAAGAACGATGGAGGAGGGGGAGCAAAACCATATAGGGGTCGGGCGGATTCACCTCACGAGCATGGGAGCTGTCAGGGCAGCTCTTGCCGTGACGTCCTCAACCGTGAATCAAGCATGGTTGAGGAGGCATCCGAAGGAGGAGCGGCAAGGCAAAGTACACAGCGAACATCAAGCAGTGCAGCTCCCTTGACGCAGCCTCCGGCCTTTAATCGATGTAGCAATACTTTCTTAAATCTTCTTGTGAGAAAAAAATGAGCGTGTATAGGACGCCTAGTTGCTAGTATGAGCAGGAGAGGGAAAGAGCGGTCACATGGTCGCCGGCAGCACTTCATATGGATCAAATGGTAGCCCGCCATATTCCATCGTTAACTCGAAGTTTTGGTACCCACGGCAACACTGCCACGCATTGAATTGACCTTCATGACGGGAAAATGGGGAACCGAGCAGAGGAGCGGCGGATCGATCCGATCTGGAGGCCTGCAATGCTGGGCGGCTGCGGCGTGGAGAAGCAGGGTGGCGTACTGGCGTAGCGATGCTCGACTCCCTGCTTGTGCCGGCACGCGGGGAGGACGACGGGGAAGGAAGATTCGGGAAGGCTTGCGGCTTCGCGAGTGAAGCGGACGCGTCGGGGGTGCGCAGGAACTTCAGCGCGAACAGAGCGGGGACAGACGGCTCGATCATAGCCAGCGAGGTATCGAACGGCTCAAAACATGCTACAGTCAATTTTGCACAGTAAATTTAAACAGTAGATGGCGGGGCCTGCCGGGAGAAACTGTGATCTTTACTCTATTATGATTCAGGGTACTGTGGCCGTCCTCACAGAATTTACTGTACCGCGCTACAATACCCTGAATTCTCTTCACCACTTCAGACAATCCGGATCCGATATGGTATGTCTATGTTTGGCCTAAGTTATTGCTCACATTAGCAGAACCTAGGGTAGCATTTCCTATAATCACTGAAGATTGCATTGCTTTGTTTTGTGTTTAGACTGACTCCAACAGCAGACAGCCATTTTGGAAAGGCAAATGAACATTTGCCTTCCTTGCACAGTAAAAAAATATGAAGTTTTTGTTGATGTCTCCAACAGAGAAGAGGCAGAGGCAACAGCAATTCCTGCTCGTCCCGCGTGCGTCCAGGTGCTCGCCATGCCGTCCCAGCGCGCTGTCGCAGCTGGCCCTGCCGCGCCGCCGACGCCTTCGGCCAGGCCTTTTCCATGCCCGCCTCCGTCGCGCCGCGCCGCAGCATGCCCCGCGTCGTCCCTGGTCCCGCGCTGTGACATCCTAAAATTTTGGGCTAATTTTTTTTCGTGATTGCCTGCATTGCTTTTATTCTTGAGTGTTTCATATTTTTCTTCCAGGCTTTCTAAAGCTCACTGCACCCTGAGCTTCATTTCTGATTTTATTTGGTTTATCTGAGCTTTTATATCACTTGAAATATTCTTTAATACTAACCAATGAATTGCATGTACATGATCACCCTGCAGCCGTACCCATCTTTAATTTAGAACCTGTTCCACTCATTAGTAATATAATTATTTCAGCCATTAGATAATAATTTATTCAGGCCAGCGTTGTATGCCAAGCTACTAGTCCTTGTGTACACATTGCCAGAGCAGCTGGGCGTGCTTGCTCACCGTCGAGTGTTGACGCCGTATGCTCCGTTTCCTCTTGTTGCACTGCTGTCAGACTGCATGTATGCCTCGTCACCTACGGCCCCCACGGCCGTTTGCACACACTGAATTGCAAGCTCTGGCAGCGTCGTGTCTAGCTAGTTAGCTCTCTTGTACAAGCCTTCAGGATAAACATCACCGGCAGCTGCTTCAGTTCTCTAGTGTTTTCCCAAACACACTAACACAGTAGCATCGGCTAACTAGCTGCTGGATCGTTTCTTCTTCCAGCAGCAAGAACAGGAGCCGCCCAATCCCTTGGTGAGCCTAGTTCTCTGCGTATGATCAATCTTTCTCAAGTTATTTCGTGCCATAGCTTATTTGCAGTATCACGTAAACCTCTACCTGTTCCTAATACTCTTTCCACTGGAATACTTTAGCTCTATGACTGCGGCGGCCATGTCGCTGGCCGGACTTGATGCTGCACTAATGAATTTGTTAGCATACGCTCTATCCTGTTGTTCTGCTGAAGGAATCGAGTACTGCTTTTGCCTGGTTAACTGAAACCCATCCTGGATGTATTCGTCCAGCACCAAGGCTCCGTTTTCCGGTTTCTATGCCACACCAAATTGCACTTGCCTTAGTTCACACAGATACAAACAAATACTTTAATACTCACTAATCCTGTTGCCTAAGCTCTGCTTCACTGAAGTCTGAAACCTGATTGTTGATGAACCTACCCCTGCCCATGGTTCTTGTATTCCGGCTTCTACACCACACCAGATTGCACTTGTCTTAGTTAAATAATATTCTGTAAGTTACCCAGTTTAAATCAAATACTTTAATGTTTTCTAATCCTGTTACATGGTCATTACCTTATAAGAATTCCATCTCCGATCAGCTTGATTTCCTAGTGTTTATGCACACTGATGCTAACTAGCTTATTCACTTGTACAATTGCCAGATGCACGTACTAGTGCCTATACGGCCATATACTTTTAAGAATAAAATAGGCGCCTGTACACTTTAGCTTGCAACACAATCATATTGGCCTAGCTAATTGTACTATGCTAACCTAAACCCAAACCAATATTTGCTAACCATCCTGTACTGATCCACAGGTTAACTGACCAGAAGCACGCTCTATAATTCTAATATACAGAACCTATATTCCTATGTCTGTATGTGTACTGAAACTTGATTAATATTTCTCTTTCTAAAAATCATACATTGTGGTTCATTGTCTCATTTGCATCATTCATTTTACATCGTTAGAACATGCTTTAACCCACGGTGGGTGTGCCGAGACGGGGACAGGAGCAAGGGAAGAACTTGAACGTCTCAACGACCTCGCATCGCACGGCAAGTCACAGCCCAGTCGATCATATCGCACCTACTTCTTTATCTTACTTATTTTTTTTGCATTGTTTAGTTGTCGGAATTAACTAGAGGTATGAAATCACTTAATAAATATGATAGAGGTTCCAAGACCATCAGTATGCATAAATAGCCATCCTATTTACAATGCCCAGATCAGCCAAGAAGTAACCTAGCTCAAAGAGACATTGCTAGCTAGATAATTTGGACAATAGGTTAAGGTTAATTTGGAGCAATCACTTGTATAGCGGATAAATGGATTTGTGGAATGATGGCTTGACTAAGGACATGGTCGAGATATGGTTGATCTTGTGCGGATGTACTTTTCCATGCAATAGATCAACTGCTGATGACTATATGTATGTCCGAGGTATATGGGAAATTGTCTCCTAAGCTGTGATAGAAACATAATTTAGTTCAACCATGGGACCGACTCTGTTGGACTTGACAGTATGCCACGTCAATTGGTTTGAGGCTCCATGTTGTCTTTTAGCTACGCGAATATAGCACTGGACGGTTAGATCTTGCAATGGCCTGTTGGTGCTGACTGTATTATGAGCAGCAGATGTTTAGATCCTGCAATAAGTCCAGCGCAGGTGCCAGTGGTATATTTGAGGCATGGAGTCTGGGGCAAGTGAATGGCAAACCTGTCATGTTATCCCGGCAATGTACATGTTCGGGGTATCTTGTGGGAAAAGTTGGACAATCTCTGCAGAGTCTTAATCATTCGAATGTGCCATGCTTGTGGTTAATGAAGCTATGTTTACGGGTGATACCTGCTTCACGGCAAAGTAGTATATTTTCCTTTGGGAGAGACCTGGACCTGATGATGAATGATATATTATTGCTATCGGTGATGCTCAAGCATAATCTTAATACTTGAAATATAGATGATCATTAATATTATACTGGATGAGGAGTAATCTCTTACTGTTACTTTAATTGTCAATCTCCTTATATATGAATGATAGTATTCATGTTATAGTTTCCATATACTTTACCCAATTCCTTGAGATCCTATTGCATTACTTTATTTCCCTGTGACTTGCTGAGTACGAAGTACTCACTCTTGCCTGCGATCATTCAGAGGAACCATACGATGGTGAGGAAGACTTAGGCGATGCACCCCAGGACTTTGATCCTGATGAATACTCATTTTAGGTTGCGCCTACCCTCAAGCATAGTTGTTTATGTTGTCTATATGTAAATTTGGACCAAGCTTGTAGTGTTTGTTTAATAGAAACATAAGAGCTATGTAAGATAGGCATATGCACCTTTACCTTTGTAAATTATACTCAACTATGTTTATATTTGAAACCGTGAGCTGGTTTGATGCTATCTGTGAGCAATCGAGACCCTGGGCGATTGCTGAAATGTGGGACTCCTTCGGAAATAGGGCGTTTCCCCACAGAGTGGTATCAGAGCCTGGCTTGACCGTAGGCGAAACCTTAGGTGGATTTAGTTAGTTGTACATTCATGAAAGTGCATTTCCCTTGCCCGAGTAGACGTTTCGTTGAAATCTAGTAGTCTTTGTTGCTTTAGTGCCATATGAGACCCTAGAAAGACTACCATGAGAGTTCAAAGGAGTGACGGGGTATGAAGTGCGAAATGTTATAGGACTTTGGTTAGTTCATTATTTTAGTAGGAGCATGAATCATTGCATTGCATTGGTATTTCACATCTCATGATTCTTTTGCATCTTCTATTGGTTTGAACTTTTTCCATAGCTGTTGCATATTTAGAAACCCAGCCAAACTTTCAGGATGTCAGAAACTGGTGATGGTAGTGGTGAACAGCCAAACATGGCTGAAATTCTAGCCAAGATGGAGAAAAATCATGACACAAATGCTCAGAATCAGACCAAATTATTGGAGCAGCTTGTGGCTTTTATAACTACAAAGGGTTCAACATCCAGTGTTGCAGCTACGGAAGGTGGTGTGATGGGATCAAAATGGAGTGATTTTCAAAAGACAAAGCCACCGGTATTTTCTGTTGCTATAGAACCTCTCAAGGCAGATGATTGGCTGCGTGATATTGAGAGAAAGTTGAACACGGTCCAGTGTAATGACCGTGAGAAGGTCTTGTTTGCATCTCACCAACTCTCAGAAGGTGCATCTGCTTGGTGGAGAAACTATGAAACCATGCATCCCGACAAGGATTCTATTAGTTGGGCAGAATTTTGTGAGCAGTTCCGGAAGGAACATATTCCATCAGGAGTTATGGATGCAAAATGAAGAGAATTTAGGAATCTAAAGCAAGGTGGGAAAAGTATTGGAGAGTATTTGAATGAGTTCACTCAGCTTGCAAGGTATGCCCCAGATGATGTTAGTACTGAAGCTAAAAAGATTGAGGCATTTACTGAAGGAATGCAGCAGTCTCTAAAGTTTCATGTGGCTGGTTTTAAAGTGACAACCCTTCATGAATTAGTTGACATTGCTCTCCTTAAAGAGGAAAGAAGGAATGATTTGGAAGAGACAAGGAAAAGGAAGATTAAGCTATCCGAAGGAGCTTCAAGGAATGTTTCACGAGGTCGTGTGACCAATCGTGCAACACAACCAGTTTCTAAAACTCAATATTCAAGCTCTTCTACAACTTCCATAAAGTGCAACATCTGCAAGGGAGACCACCACCAAAGGTATTGTCCAAGGAGACAAGAGAGAGTTTGTTTTCATTGTGGCCAAGATGAACATATTCGACCATATTGTCGATGGAGGGATCTGCCAAGAGATGTAGCAAGAGTTAATGTGCAAGTACAAATGAACACTCAAAGGGCAGCACAATCAGTGCAAGCGTCACGTGGAGGAGTTCCAAATCGTGGAGGACCCAACAGAGGTGGACAATCTGCTGGGAGGAACAATCAAGGTGTGGTTAGAGGCCGAGTTAATCACGTCTCTGCCAAGGAAGCTGAGGAAGCTACTAATGTCATTCTTGGTAAGTTTTGCATTAATTCGATACCTGCTGTGGTCTTATTTGATTATGGTGCTTCCCATTCGTTCGTTTCAATGGACTTTTATGTTAGAAGTAAGTTACCTTTGAGTGCTTTGGAGAGGAATCATGTTATCCAATCACCTGGGGGAAAGATGTTATGTCAATCTGGATGTGCTGGAGTAGAGTTTGAGATACAAGGGTTAAAGTTTACTGCAAATCTATTACTCTTACAACTTCGTGGGTTGGATGTCATATTTGGTATGGATTGGTTATCTAAGTATAAAGCAAAGCTGGAATGTGACACAAAGACAGTTGTTTTGACTAGTTTGGAGGGAAAGAAAACAGAGTTTGTGACAGATCATGAGGTTATTGAAAGGTTGAAGGGAAAAGTCCATACTGCAGTGTCTATTGGAGTAGAATCAATTCATGTGGTATGTGAGTATCCGGATGTGTTTCCAGATGATTTACCAGGAATGCCACCTGATAGAGAGGTTGAGTTTACTATTGAGTTGAAACCAGGGACAAAGCCTATATCAAAAGGACCGTATCGGATGTCTGCAAGTGAACATGAGGAATTAAAGAGACAGAAGGAAGAGTTAGAAGCCAAGGGATTTATTGAGCCGAGTGTCTCAGAATGGTCATTCCCATTGCTATTTGCTAAGAAGAAAGATGGTAATGTGTGTTGATTGTAGAGCCTTGAATGAGGCAACAATTAAGAACAAGTATCGTTTGCCTAGAATAGATGAGTTGTTTGATCAGCTAAGGAAAGCTAAAGTGTTTTCAAAGATTGATTTACGATCAGGCTATCATCAGTTGAAAGTTAGAAAGGAAGATAGACCTAAGACTGCTTTTACTACAAAGTATGGGTTATATCAGTTTACAGTAATGCCATTTGGTGTGACCAATGCACCAGCAGTGTTCATGTGTTTGATGAACAGAACCTACATGGATTACCTTGACAAGATTATTGTTGTATTTGTGGATGACATCCTTATCTTTTCTCAAAGTGAAGAGGAACATGAGAAACACTTAAGGTTGGCTTTGCAAAGGTTGAGAGGAAAGAAGCTTTATGCTAAGTTCTCAAAATGTGAGTTTTGGATGAAGGAAGTGGCATTCTTAGGCCATATCATTTCAGCTGAGGAAGTTAAAGTTGACCCAGAGAAAGTGAAGGCGGTCTCGGAGTGGAAACGACCTGAGTCAGTGACAGAGATAAGGAGTTTTCTTGGACTAGCAGGCTACTATCGACGCTTTATAGAAGGCTTCTCAAAGATTGCGAAACCACTTACACAATTACTAAGGAAGAATGAAACTTTTAAGTGGACAGAGCAATGTGAGAAGAGCTTCCAAGAATTGAAGACAAGGTTGACAACTGCACCTGTGCTTACTTTACCAGATAATAAGAAAGATTTTCAGATATATTGTGATGCTTCTAAACAAGGTATAGGTTGTGTCTTAATGCAAGATGGGAAAGTGATAGCTTATGCTTCTCGACAGTTACGACTTCATGAAGAGCATTATCCCACTCATGATCTAGAGCTAGCTGTAGTTGTTCATGCTTTAAAGATTTGGAGGCATTACTTACTTGGAAATCGATGTGAAGTATACTCAGATCACAAGAGTTTAAAGTATATTTTCACTCAACCAGATCTGAATTTGAGGCAAAGAAGGTGGTTAGAGTTAATCAAAGACTATGATTTGGGTATACATTACCATCCTGGGAAAGCAAATGTAGTGGCTGATGCACTAAGTCGTAAGGCTTATTGTGATAACACTATAATTCAAGAGTGTCCAATTGAGTTGAGGAAGGAAATTAATCAGATAAAGCTAGAGTTTGTTGATCAAGGTATGCTGGCAGCATTAGAAGTCCAACCTACATTGATAGAATAGATTAAGATAGCTCAAGTGGAAGATAAGGAAATAGAGAAGATGATAAAAGAAGATGGTTCTAAATTTACCAGGGATGAACAAGGAGTTATAAGGTTTAAGGGTCGTCTTTGTGTGCCCAACAAGAGAGAGATTAGGGATATGATTTTAAAAGAAGCCCATGATTCACTCTTTTCTATTCATCCTGGAAGCACAAAGATGTACCAAGACTTGAAAAAGACCTTTTGGTGGAGGAATATGAAAAGAGAAATAGCCGAACATGTGAACTTGTGCGATATATGTCAAAGAGTAAAGGCAGATCATAGGAGACTAGCAGGATTAATGCAACCATTGCCTGCACCTAAGTGGAAATGGGATGAGATTGGAATGGACTTCATCACGGGATTTCCAAAATCCAAGTCAGGTTATGATGCTATATGGGTAATTGTTGATAGGCTAACTAAAGTTGCACATTTCATACCTATTAAGCAAACCTATGATGGAGTTAAACTTGCTGAGCTATACCTTACGAGGATTGTGGTTCTACATGGTGTTCCAAAGAGGATAGTGTCTGATAGAGGAGTTCAGTTTACCTCTAGATTTTGGGAGAGTTTACATGATGCAATGGGCACAGACCTTGCATTCAGTTCAGCTTATCACCCACAAACAGGAGGTCAAACAGAGAGGGTTAACCAAATACTCAAAGATATGCTCCGAGCTTGCGTTTTGGTTTACGGACCAACTTGGGACATATGCTTACCTTTTGCTGAGTTCACTTACAACAATAGCTATCAAGCTAGTATAGAGAAGTCTCCATTTGAAGCTCTGTATGGTCGGAGGTGCAGGACACCTCTAAACTGGACCGAAACAGGTGAGAGGTAACTTATTGGACCAGAAATAGTATATGATGCTGAAGCTCATGTTCGGATCATCCGAGAAAGATTAAAGGCGGCACAAGAAAGACAAAAGAGTTATGCAGATAATAGAAGACGAGACTTAAGCTTTGAAGTAGGAGACTATGTCTATCTACGTGTCACACCAATGAAAGGTGTTCAAAGGTTTGGAATGAAAGGTAAATTGGTGCCTAGATATATTGGTCCCTACCAAATTATGGAAAGAAAAGGTGAAATTGCATACCAGCTAGAGCTACCGGAAGAATTATCAGGAATACATCCGGTTTTTCATGTGTCCCAATTACGTAAATGTTTGAGGAAACCTAGTGATCAAGTGCCATTGGAAAAGACTGAACTGCAAATGGACTTGACATATGCAGAAAAACCATGTAAGATTCTGGAGACCATAGTGTTGGGAGAGTAGCTGCGACTACAGAAGGCGAAGGGTCAAACAACACCAGGATAAACAGGATGACTAACAAGTCGAAGGCTCCTAGGACCACACCAAAGGCCTTCCAGCTCTAGTGATGGGTATTGAGCTTGGAACGAAGGTTTTGTTGGGATCCGGCAACAAGTATTAACCAGCGAAGGGTTACAACCAACAAGCGAAGGCCTTCCGCCTAGTAGCGAAGGCATCGAGACACATAGCGAAGGGTTTAACAACCAACGCCTAGTTGCGTAGCAAAAATGCCCAGTGGCATGGCTGTAATATTGATCTCTCCCCCCTTATAAATATGGAGGGAAGGGCTCCTGTAATGACATCTGTTTTTTGGGCCACGAGCCAAAGAGACATCATTTACTCCGTCCATAATTCTTTATCATGTTTCTACCCCTTCGCCCGGCATCGCGGACGACTGAGGGCTTCGGGTATTGAACAACGTAAGTATCATAGAACGTTAACACTTCAGGAGGGCTTCGCTGAGCGCAGAATAAGCCATCCAAGGAGCGACGAGGCTTCGCGAGGCTCTACTCCAAGAACAAGAACCTTCGGAGGGCTTCGCGAGGACCGACTTCCACTACAACACTTGTTGGAGGGCTTCGCTGAGTCTCTCAAGACCTTCGATCCCCCAACATTTGGCGTCGTCCCGCGGGGCGAACCCACGACCACGATCAACAACTAAAGATGGCGAGAGGCAAGTCATCAAAGACAGTAGACATTGAGACACAACGCGCGGAGGCCGAAGAAAGAGAACGGCGAGAGAAAGAGGCGGAAGAGAGGATCGCGAAGGAGCAAGAGAAACAAGCCGAAGCCACGACAGCATAAGGATCAAAACGAATCAGAGAAGTTTCCAAGAAGCGAAGTAACCAAGAAGGAATCAAAAACAAAAAAGGAGACACTCCGCATACAGCAAACAACTTTCCAGAAGTCAACCTTAGACAACATTGAGGACCTGGACAGAAGCGAAGGCAATTTGGAAGTAAGAGAAAAAGGATTTACAAAGAGTCATCCAATCATAGAAGACTTGACCAAGTCATACAAATTACAAGATAAACCTACGAACTACTTCCTAGTCTTGCTACGAGTACGACTAGCAACCCCGGAACATTGCGAAGGCTTAGCTCGACGAATATGAGGGCCCTCGTCATCACTAATGACAATCATGCCAGGAGGAACAACAGCAAGAGGAACTGGTTGTGGAGGAAACTCAATAAGAGCATTCCTTCCAGTCAGTCGATCAAGCTCTTCGAAGTAATCCACAAGATCTTGAGGAAGTGCATCTCCGCGCTTGAAACCACCACGCATCAACTCCTTCACTATACCACGGGGAAGACGATCCCACAAAGAATCCATATCCAAAGTTGAAGACAAGCAAAAAGGCAGAAATTCGGGAGGAATCACCGGCATATATACAGCAATGAGGAACACTCCAGAAGAATCGATATTTTCATCATAAAAGTATAAATATATATGGCCTTGTCTCATTTCAGACAAGAGGACAATGTTCGCCCAAAAAGGCAGAGAAAGATACATGCTTCGACAAACGGCACTTACGAGGATATCATCGGAAAAAATAACGGCAGAAGATCCCACTTGCCACATAGTGATAAAAGCCTTCGCTAAAGATTGCGAAGTCTCTTATCTTCAAATTCACATATAAACAATCACCGAGAAAAATGAAAACCTTGACAAAGTTCAAGATGATAAAACTTCGCCTTCAGCAGGCAGAAATGATGCTTCGCCAAAAGGCATGAAAAGACAGCGGTAAAATGTCCGCGAAAAGTTCGCGAAGACATCAACCGTTGAAGGCTACGAAGCCAATAAAAGTAGTTACCTTCGTTCAGAAAAGCGGAGCAATTATAAGGACATTCGCTTAAGAAACGCGAAGCCCTACTCTTCAAATCAAAAAGAACGCATAGCTCCTTCGCTAAGAATTGCAAAGAGGCTAGCGCAAATCCTCAAAAGAGAGGTCAAAATTAAACTCACAGCGGATAATGCAGCAAAGATTATTACATGCAAATTATGCATGAGCACCCTTCGTGTCGCCTTACAGTGAGGCCAGGATTGGAGGTTGCATGTCATAAAATATACAAGCTTCTGAAATATAAAAGAATCGCGAAGCCCGTTCCACGATCTCCATAAGAAGAAAAACACAAACAAGCAAACGAAGCTACAGCCCCAAAAGATGGAATACCTTCCAAAAACAAAGACGCGAGGCCTAAGGCTCGAAGTGAAGAAGAAGCGGACAAAAGTCCAAGGGAAATCCAAACCATTGCACGAGAAGTGTCGAGGATACCTCAGAAAAAGTTAATAAAATAGTACCAAAAGTCTTCTCTATTAGCAGAAAAAGCTTCGCAAACGTATACGAAGCACTTTAAATGGACAAGGCACAAAAGGCGTCTCGACAAAGAGTACAACTACAAGATTGAACCCATACGAAGAGAACAAGCATACAAAGCAGCTCAGACTATATGCGCGAAGGCAAACGCAAGTCAAGCATAATATCTATGAAGTTACGAAAATCCGAAAGCTCAATACAGAGCTCGAAGTCATCGTAAAACAAGGCATTAACAAAATATTTGATGCGAAGTAGACTACAAAGGTAATTTACAAAGCATCTCCTTCGCAACAAAAAAGGCCTATTCAGTTGTCAAAAAATGTCTACACTCCCACACAGGGAGTAGAGTCAAGAGGGACCTTAGGGAAGATCAGGAATGACAGTGCTGACCTTCTTCCACCAAAACTCGTCTATCAGTCTAAAACATTTAGCTTCAACTTCACCATAACTAAAACCAGGATCAGAAGCCTTCGCTGTAAAACTCGGCCGAGCAACCACCTCAATAGCATCACTACCACCACAAAGGAAACTATGCATGAGATCTCGAATCATGAGCACCACTGCGTCAAAAGAGTAATCCCGACACGCTTTAACAAGTCCTTTGACATTGACACAAAGCCATTCAGCAGCATCTTCAGGCGAAGCACCTTCAGGGAGGATGTCATAATTTGCCCCAACAGCACGAAGCAGTTCTTTCAAAAGACCAATGAAGCTAAGAGATCTGGCGAAGCTAGTATCGGAAAGTTTTTTCTTCACCTCAGCAAGGTCATATAACCGAGAAGAAAGGAATTTACGAAAAAGTTCCTCTTTCTCAGTCAGCAATTGTGCGCGATGGATAATTTTCTCCATATGCGAAACGTACATTCCATGACTCGAACTGTTACTGCGAAGGACTAACATCTCGCGCTCTAGCTTTAAGACTGCAGATGATGAAACCTTCAATGCTTCATCTGCCTTCGCAAGAGAGGATTCAAGAGAGGATATTCTGGAGATCTCATCTTCCGAAGGAAGGTGCAAACGTGCACAAGCCTAAGTAAGGGTAAGTGACTGCAAAAGCAAAGGATGGAAGGATAAGAAAGCAACTCAGAAACCTTCGAATAAAATTGAAAAATGCATTAAGATCAACCTTGACTTGATGAGAGATCAGAGAGCGAAAGAGAGCTTCGGAAGAAAGGTTGGAGAGACCAAGCTCCACTTTCAGTAACCGAAGTTTTTTAGCAAAGCAGCTAAGAAGCTCTACGTCTCGAAGATCTTCGCTAAGAGAAGACAAGATGGCCTGAGGATCCACTTCCCTCAAATCAATGTTCATATGTCCTAAACAGAAAAGAAACCAAGGTATAAGTTGCGAAGGAAGTAAAAAATCCCACGAAAAGTGGAAAGAGATATACCATGAAATTGATCAACCAATGCGAGAGGTTGCGAAGAAGGCTGGAGGTCACCCGAAGGAATTGCAGAAGCAACCCCTTCGCTGGGAATGGCATCCGACACCACGAGCTCATCAAACTTGCGCTTGCCAAGAACATCAGAAAACGAAGCCTTTTTCGGCAAGGAAAAACCGCTTTTTACTCCAGAACAAGAAGGTAAAGAACCTGCGAAGGTTGTTCCACAAGTATTTTCAGAATCAACCACCTCCCCAGTATTAATGTCAAGACAAGCCAAATTCAGCAAGTGAAAAGCTATATAAATCCGTCGAAGGCATAAGAGCATGAGCATCTTGACAAGCAGCAGGATCTTCAGCTGAAGGGACTGGATTCAGAGCAATAGCAGGCGAAGACTCTTCAAATATCATAGAATACGAAGGAGTCAAGAGGCAACCTCTCTCTGGCGAAGGGATCTCAGCATTCCTTGGAGAAGAACTAACTTCTGGTGTCTCAACATGAGTAGAAGGATCCATCTCAACAGTTGAGCAAGCTGAAGCACTAAAATAAGGAGGACCACTCGCTATCAACTCATAAGCACCTTCGTCTTCAGAGTCAAGGTCTTCGGGATAAGGGCGCTCAGATTGAAAGATATTCAATCCTTGATAAACCCTGTTTATCCTTCGACCAATACCTCTACGCCTCCGTTCAATCCATTCCTTCTGAGAAAACTCCCCAAGGAAAGATGTCACCCGATCTTGAGCTGACCAGAGAGTGAAGCCTGCAAAAGCAAGAAAAATTAGTGAAAGCACAGCTTCGCTTATTAAAGAAAGAGAGATAAAACAAAGACAAATCAAACAAAAAAGCGAAGGCAACACGAGTAAGAAGGAGCCATACGAGGTCCTGAGTTCGAGGAAAAAGAAGGCACTCTTAAGCCAAGTACACTTTTCGACAAGAAAGAAGGACGCCAGACGTCTCGAGCAAGCGGGCGAACGTTAGCAGCGAAGCATTCTTCTAAAATTTCCCGAAGGGTCATCCTTTCGCTAACCCTCAGGAAAGCCTCAAGAGATTGAGAAACCCCAGAATTCATGAAAGGCTCCAAGTCATTAACAATATGTATATCAACAGCCCTGCCGGTGCTAAGCCCGGAGGATGAAGCGTCATAATAGAACCAATCTTTAACCCACTCACGAAAAGGCGGAGGATTAAAACTGGGGAGTGGAGTCACAAACCCTTCCCTAGCTACGAAGTCAACGACACCGAAGGATGGACTAAGATGATCTTCATGGTAATATATAGGAGTATGACGAGCTTTGTACACACGGTAAAAGGCTTGAGAGTGAGGGTATACACCTTCGCTCAGGCAAGCCCAAGCGAAGGCAGAAATGGTAGCCACCGCAACCGGTGTAAGGTGATGAAACTGCAAATGGTACAAGGAAAGAACTCGGGAAAGAAAGAGCGAAGAAGGAAAAGATAAGCCAGCATCCAAAAAAGATGAAAATACTACAACTTCATCAGGCTTAGGCTTCAGAAAGGTATCAGGTTTCTGTTTAGGACCAGTGAAAGGAAGGCGATACAAATTAACATCAAGAAGACCAGACTTGGAGTAGTGCTTCAAATTACCCTTGAGTGTTTCATATTTTTGGGCTAATTTTTGGGCTAATTTTTTTTCACGATTGCCTGCATTGCTTTTATTCTTGAGTGTTTCATATTTTTCTTCCAGGCTTTCTAAAGCTCACTGCACCCTGAGCTTCATTTCTGATTTTATTTGGTTTATCTGAGCTTTTATATCACTTGAAATATTCTTTAATACTAACCAATGAATTGCATGTACATGAACACCCTGCAGCCGTACCCATCTTTAGTTTAGAACCTGTTCCACTCATTAGTAATATAATTATTTCAGCCATTAGATAGTTATTTATTCAGGCCAGCGTTGTATGCCAAGCTACTAGTCCTTGTGTACACATTGCCAGAGCAGCTGGGCGTGCTTGCTCACCGTCGAGTGTTGACGCCGTATGCTCCGTTTCCTCTTGTTGCACTGCTGTCAGACTGCATGTATGCCTCGTCACCTACGGCCGCCACGGCCGTTTGCACACACTGAATTGCAAGCTCTGGCAGCGTCGTGTCTAGTTAGCTCTCTTGTACAAGCCTTCAGGATAAACATCACCGGCAGCTGCTTCAGTTCTCTAGTGTTTTCCCCAAACACACTAACACAGTAGCATCGGCTAACTAGCTTCTGGATCGTTTCTTCTTCCAGCAGCAAGAACAGGAGCCGCCCAATCCCTTGGTGAGCCTAGTTCTCTGCGTATGATCAATCTTTCTCAAGTTATTTCGTGCCATAGCTTATTTGCAGTATCACGTAAACCTCTACCAGTTCCTAATACTCTTTCCACTGGAATACTTTAGCTCTATGACTGCGGCGGCCATGTCGCTGGCCGGACTTGATGCTGCACTAATGAATTTGTTAGCATACGCTCTATCCTGTTGTTCTGCTGAAGGAATCGAGTACTGCTTTTGCCTGGTTAACTGAAACCCATCCTGGATGTATTCGTCCAGCACCAAGGCTCTGTTTTCCGGTTTCTATGCCACACCAAATTGCACTTGCCTTAGTTCACACAGATACAAACAAATACTTTAATACTCACTAATCCTGTTGCCTAAGCTCTGCTTCACTGAAGTCTGAAACCTGATTGTTGATGAACCTACCCCTGCCCATGGTTCTTGTATTCCGGCTTCTACACCACACCAGATTGCACTTGTCTTAGTTAAATAATATTCTGTAAGTTACCCAGTTTAAATCAAATACTTTAATGTTTTCTAATCCTGTTACATGGTCATTACCTTATAAGAATTCCATCTCCGATCAGCTTGATTTCCTAGTGTTTATGCACACTGATGCTAACTAGCTTATTCACTTGTACAATTGCCAGATGCACGTACTAGTGCCTATACGGCCATATACTTTTAAGAATAAAATAGGCGCCTGTACACTTTAGCTTGCAACACAATCATATTGGCCTAGCTAATTGTACTATGCTAACCTAAACCCAAACCAATATTTGCTAACCATCCTGTACTGATCCACAGGTTAACTGACCAGAAGCACGCTCTATAATTCTAATATACAGAACCTATATTCCTATGTCTGTATGTGTACTGAAACTTGATTAATATTTCTCTTTCTAAAAATCATACATTGTGGTTCATTGTCTCATTTGCATCATTCATTTTACATCGGTAGAACACGCTTTAGCCCGCGGAGAGTGTGCCGAGACGGGGACAGGAGCAGGGGAAGAACTTGAACGTCTCAACGACCTCGCATCGCAAGGCAAGTCACAGCCCAGTCGATCATATCGCACCTACTTCTTTATCTTACTTATTTTTTTGCATTGTTTAGTTGTCGGAATTAACTAGAGGTATGAAATCACTTAATAAATATGATAGAGGTTCCAAGACCATCAGTATGCATAAATAGCCATCCTATTTACAATGCCCAGATCAGCCAAGAAGTAACCTAGCTCGAAGTGACATTGCCTGCTAGATAATTTGGACAATAGGTTAAGGTTAATTTGGAGCAATCACTTGTATAGCGGATATATGGATTTGTGGAATGATGGCTTGACTAAGGACATGGTCGAGATATGGTTGATCTTGTGCGCATGTACTTTTCCATGCAATAGATCAACTGTTGATGACTATATGTATGTCCGAGGTATATGGGAAATTGTCTCCTAAGCTGTGACAGAAACATAATTTAGTTCAACCATGGGACCGACTCTGTCGGACTTGACAATATGCCACGTCAATTGGTTTGAGGCTCCATGTTGTCTTTTAGCTACGCGAATATAGCACTGGACGGTTAGATCTTGCAATGGCCTGTTGGTGCTGACTGTATCATGAGCAGCAGACGTTTAGATCCTGCAATAAGTCCAACGCAGGTGCCAGTGGTATATTTGAGGCATGGAGTCTGGGGCAAGTGAATGGCAAACCTGTCATGTTATCCCGGCAATGTACATGTTCGGGGTATCTTGTGGGAAAAGTTGGACAATCTCTGCAGAGTCTTAATCATTCGAATGTGCCATGCTTCTGGTTAATGAAGCTATGTTTACGGGTGATACCTGCTTCACGGCAAAGTAGTATATTTTCCTTTGGGAGAGACCTGGACCTGATGATGACTGATATATTATTGCTATCGGTGATGCTCAAGCATAATCTTAATACTTGAAATATAGATGATCATTAATATTATAGTAGCTGGATGAGGAGTAATCTCTTACTGTTATTTTAATTGTCAATCTCCTTATATATGAATGATAGTATTCATGTTATAGTTTCCAAATACTTTACCCAATTCCTTAAGATCCTATTGCATTACTTTATTTCCGTGTGACTTGCTGAGTACGAAGTACTCACTCTTGCCTGCGATCATTCAGAGGAACCATACGATGGTGAGGAAGACTTAGGCGATGCACCCAGGACTTTGATCCTGATGAATACTCATTTTAGGTTGCGCCTACCCTCAAGCATAGTTGTTTATGTTGTCTATATGTAAATTTGGACCAAGCTTGTAGTGTTTGTTTAATAGAAACATAAGAGCTATGTAAGATAGGCATATGCACCTTTACCTTTGTAAATTATACTCAACTATGTTTATATTTGAAACCGTGAGCTGATTTGATGCTATTGAGCAATCGAGACCCTGGGCGATTGCTGAAATGTGGGACTCCTTCGGAAATAGGGCCCCGCCGTGCCCTGCTGGCCCCACCGTGCTCGGCGCTCGCCCCGCGCCCCACTCGCCCTGCACGCAGCCTCGCGCCGCTCGCCCCGGTTCCGGAACAGCAGCAGCAGGATCCCGTCCTGCTCAACGACGCCCTCCCCGTCCTCGCCCTGCGCGCACGAGCAAATTACTTCCCCCAATCCAGCGAACCACCTTTGGAGTTCCTCTTCCACTAACCAAATCGTTGCTCCTGGTGTTGTTCTCCATTTTTCCCGAGATCTCCATCGCATGGATTCGTTGCCTCTTCTTCTCACTTCTCCAATCTACATCTCGGAAGCTCCTCTTCTCACTTCTCCAATCTCTCCCTCCCAGCGTGGCCATGGGCTTGTACCAGCGCACGACGAGGGCAGCGGTGATTTCGTCGGTGCAGGCTGCAGTTCATGACGAGCGAAGTGCGGTGACAATGAGGTAGGCACGAGCTTGCACACCGCACTCCGTCCCGCTGAGCCGAGGCCGTCGGCGACGGTGAGCATGATGCGGCGCATCTCGTCGCGGAACTCGGCGCCGCTGCATGCCTGCCCACGCTCGTGCGCCGCGTCCCCTGCTCCCCCGTGTCGCGCCATGTCCCCTGCTCGCCGCACGGCCGTGTCCCCTGCTCGCCGCACGGCCGTGTCCCCTGCTCGCCGCGTGCCGCCGCGCTCATCTCAGCGCCCCGCGCCGTCGCGCGCCGCACTCATCTCAGCGCCCCGTGCCGTCGCGCGCCGCACCCTGCTCGCCGCGCAGTTGCTGCAGATCGAAGCGCCTTCGTTCAGCGGGCCAGCCGTGTCCACCGTCGTGCTGTTCCTCGGACACGGCGTCGATTCAGGCGCAGGCCAGCGGTGGGGAGCGCGTGGGATTCATGGGCAGTTGCCGAGCCGAGGCGCCCCTGCTCCACGCTCGAGGCCGCTGAGGTGGACGCCACGCCGCAGCCGCCGCACAGCACGCCATCGCCCCGCTCACCCCGTGGAGAATGCATGTGAGGAGAGAGGCGATGTATTTTTACATCGTCTCTCTCCTCCAAAGGCAAATCCCCTCTTCGTATGCATCATCTGTTGGAGAAAGAATTGGTAATGCATAGTGTCAGATGACATGCATATTTGGCTGTGCATCTCATTGTTGAAGTCAGCCTTACTGCATATATGTGGTAAATATTGAATTACATGTGAATCCACAAAAAAGAAAATACAAATGTTTACAGCTGGAAGTTGATTTTTGACGTTCTGAAGGAAAGGATTGTCCTGCTGGTCCTCCTGGATATTGCTGATACAAAATATGATTTTTTTTACATTATCATCAATCTCCAATGAGGTGCCTAATTTGTTGTTGTGACATCGTAATGATCAAATAACACATCTGAATTGTTAGATTGCGAATATCTGAATAATTTTTCCATGTCTAGTTTAGATTAATACAGACTATACAGTAGACATGGCAAAACAATGTTGGGAAAAAAGAAAACCTTGTAATAGTTATTCCCACTAATCAATGAAAAACAAAATACACGAGGTGATTTTTTTAAAAAAATAAACATTGTATAGATACATGCACTCGCATAAACACATTAATTTAATATTCAAAACATACGTATACGTATGCATATTTTACCCCTACGAGCGCCAACGAGATACCGGGCTGACTATTCTTCATATTCGTTCCAGAGTTGTAGAAGGTAGTGTCCGATTTGAATCTTTTGGAATCCGTACTGAAAGTTTTAAATCCAACTTGAAGTTTTTGAATTCGTCTTGGAAATTTTTAAATACGACTTTATATTTTTAATTCAGACTTTGAAATGCACAAAATCGAGTCGAATATCATCAAAATCGCATCGAAACTCTGAAATCCAGTTGAAATTTGGAAAAGTCGAGTTGAAATCCGGACATTTGGCCCCGTCATTTGGCCCAGCAACGCGGAGCCCCAAATAAGCAGGTCAGCTCAATTTCTTTCCCCCACCGACCACCGCCTCCCCTCCACTCCACTTCACTCCAGCCGCCACCACTTGGCCACGCCAAATCGCGATGCCTCGCCGCTCGCCACCGGCGACCATGGGGCAGGAGCCGCTCATGGGCCACAGCATGAGCGAGTCGCTTGCCAGCCTGCAGCGAATCGTTGGCATGGACAATCCCGATTTGCTGGAGACGACGACCGGCGAATTCCTCAAGTTCATGTACGACGCCATCCCGGACCCGCCCGTCTCCCCCGCCGCGCGCCTCGCCTCCGCCGTCGCCGCGCGGGCCCCAGCCGACGGCGTCGACCGCATCAGCCGCCTCCCCGACCAGATCCTGCGCAACGTCGTCTCCCGCCTCCCCGCCAAGGACGCCGCGCACACCGGCGCGCTCGCCCGTCGCTGGCGCGGCCTCTGGTGCTCCGCGCCCCTCGTCATCACCGACGAGCACGTCCTCCCGGGCCGCCTCCCTGCCGGGCGGATGGCGCCCAGAGGCGACGACGTCGTGTCCAAGGCCGTCGTCGCCGCCGTGTCCCGCGCTATGGCCGCGCACCAGGGCCCGATCCGCAGCTTCCATCTCACCCGCGGCCACATGGCATCCCACGAGGCCGAGGCCGAGCGCTGGCTGAAGCTCCTCGCGGCCAAGGGTGTCCAAGAACTCGTCTTTTTCAACCACCCGTGGCCGCTCGACTTCCCTCTCCCCGCCGCGGCCTTCAGCTGCGTCTCCGTCACCCACCTGCAGCTCGGCGTCTGGAGGTTGCCGGACACTGCCGCGCTCCCGCGCAACACCCGCTTCCCCCACCTCCGGGACCTCGTCCTCAGCTTAATCTTGATGCGGGATCATGACCTGGCCTTCTTTGTCGAGAAAAGCCCCGTCCTGGAGAACCTCGCCATCATTGGAAGCCAGCTCCCCGTACACCTTCGCGTGGTTAGCCGCAGCCTTCGGTGTGTGCAGTTGGGTATGTGTAGGGGAATCGTCTCTGTGGTGGATGCTCCTCGCTTGGAAAGGCTCCTTCTATGGATGACGCTGCACCTTGAGGAGAGGTCAAGGATCAAGATTGGCCATGCACCCAATCTGCGCATGCTGGGATATTGGCAGCCAGAACACTACGAACTGGAGATCGGCAGCACCGTCATCAAGGTCCTAGTTTCTGTTTTGGATATCATTGTGTATTAAAGTCATCAAAGTTCTGTCATTCTGCCATCTTAACTTTTCTTTCTGTTGTATTTGCCTATTTGGCACTGCAGGAGAGTACAAAGGTTAGGCCAAGCACCATCGTCCCTACTGTCCGTATGTTAGCTTTGGAGGTGCAATTTGAAGTCTGCAATGATGTCCAGATGGTGCCTTGCTTCCTCAAATGCTTTCCCAATGTCGAGACACTTCATGTCTATGTAATGTTTCTTGATTAACACGCCCTTGTTTCGTTTGGCAGTGCATTATCATTACTATGCTAACTTACTACTTGGATTCGGTGAGTTTTTATTGCATTACCTAGTATCTGACAATGGCATGCTTCGATCTGTCTCGCAGTCACAGCAAGCTGAACCTACTGGCAAGCTTGATATCATGTTCTGGCAAGAGGCTGGCCCTATTGAATGTGTCCACTCACATGTCAAGAAGTTTGTTTTCCAACAGTTTCGTAGGAAGAGAAGTGAACTAATGTTCCTCAAGTTCATTGCGGAGAGAGCGCAGGTCCTGAAGCAGATGTTTGTTATGATGTCCCTTGAAAGTTTCTCTTCAGAAGATGACATGAAAACCAAAATGAAGCTTCTGACTATGGTAAAATGGGCCAGCAAAAATTGCATGCTGATTTTTGTGATGAACCCAGGCTACCCAGCCACTGCACAGGGATCTCCTTCTTGGAGTTTCCACAAGGCATCTGATTCTTCATGTATGGACCCTTTTGACCTACGGACCGTTGAAAAAGAATCCTGGGTGATTCATCATTCCAGCTCTCCCATTAGCTACGAAGTTTGACGGTTTCTACTAAGATGGATCGTTTTAACTCTTGAACTGTTGAAGTTAATTAGTAGCATCATTTATCTTCAGAAGCCTACTGTTGCTTCAACTACTTGTTTTTGGAGGTATTAACTGTTATCTGCATTCCTTGTGATTTCGTTAAATGTTATTGCTCTGCTAAATTTCTCTGTGATTCTGGGGGGAGTAATGAGAATTATTAGACAAATCTAAGCTAAAGCATTGTTTTACCCCTATGTTGGAATGCTTGTTCTGTTACAAGCATGATTGATTTGTTTTGCATATTTTGCATCCTGATTGATTCGTCATATCTATATTACATTATTAGCACTGATGTCTGGCCTTCTTGATTTGTTTCGTCAGCAAATCCTGGTTTTTATTGTGCAGCTACTGAAGCTAATTTAGTTATTTGCAATGCAATATGTTGTCCGGGGGTACTTTTTTTTTTTTGGTTTATTGAAGATTCAGCTGCAGGGATATATGTGGACTTGCTTGACCAATTTGCAGTATGTTAATTAGTGAGGTATTTTGTTATGTTAAATTTTGCTTGAGTAGACGGTGGTTTTTGTTCTCAAACTTGGGATTGATCAAATTTATCAAGCTTTCCTGTCCCACGATTTAGTTACTGTATGCTTGGCTTGAGTTGTTTCTTAAATTATATATGTCTGGACAACAAACGATTCCTGTGACAATTAAAGATTTACCTATGATGGTTACTTATATCTTAACTGAAAATATGTTCATGGTGCCAAAGTACATAATGACTAGCAAGACATGTTTGCATGTGCTAGTGATTTCTGCTCCCAGAATTGCGTGCATGCTGAATGTTGACCGTGGATCAACCTTTGGCCTAACAATTGCCAAGAAACTTGGAGTAGAAATACAGATTTGAGACCTATTGTTAAACTTTCCCCTATGCTTGAGCATTTACACTCGTAGCCATCCAGAACTTCTTGAACCTAAACTTGACAAAATGTGCAATTGCAGTGCTCAAAACTATTTCATTTCGTGTTACCTTGGCAATGATAGGCTTGAACAATTTGAGCTTGCAGTTCATGTTGTTTTCCTGCTGCCATACACAAGTTGCAGAGCAAACCGTTTTGCACTCGTATATGTCACATATTTGCACGTACTGCTTTGACAAATTATGTACTTCCAAGTTCCAACAAGAGTGCAATAGCTAGAGGCATCTGTTTCCTTAACCTATTTGTGTTTTAGTTTGCATAGCTTTGCATGGCATTTTTTTTCTTTTTGGATTGGTATCCAAACGATTCTGATGCACTTGCCAGACAGCTGCCTGCCCTTGCAAGTTGCAACGACTTCCAGTCTCTAAAAGGCAGCTTCTAATGAGATCTTATGCGGCCTCCCATCTTTCAGTCCGTCAAATGTTAGAATTTTAACAAGCCGATCATAAGTCCTAGTTTGAACCACTAAAATAATCATTTTCATTCATATTTTTATTAGCAAATGGTATGTAGCAATGTAAGCCTGCTCATGTAGTTTGACCTTTGTTGGAATGTGCTTAATTAGTTTGATGTTGAGCTGGCATAGATTGACATGTCGATGTCGACCCAATTCACCAATGGTTTGTCTGTTTAACCTAGGATGTGCAAATTTTGGTGCAATACTGACCTGTGTTTGTGAAGAAAAAGAGTAGATAAAGGGAAGGGGAGGTATGTATTGCAATACCTTTGTCACCTCATGGAACCTGACATATCAGCTGTAAGATGCCTTTTCTAGTCTGGGAGAAAAACAGATTCATTTGCTCTATAGCTGTCAAAGAGCTAATGCAGGTGTTGTTTGCAGCTGTGGCTGGTAATAATCTACAAAATGTGCAGAGTGGATTTGACATAATCTACAAAATGTTCAGACCTTCTCGTTTTGCGTCTGATACTTCTCTTTTCTTTTCTTTTTTTTTTCCAAGGAAAGTATGTTTTATTCAGATGTTTTTAGAGTAATAGGGGATCACCCCGGTCCATTATGCAACAGCAGTCAAGACCAATGTTTACAGCATTGTTAAGCACGCTTGGGCACAGCCCACACTCTCCTCCTACCGAAGCACTTTTCTTCATCATATTACAGTACCAGGAAAGAAAAAGCGCCTGCAGCGCTATCCTTCCTATTACATCCTCGATCTCTGGCGTCAGGGACAGCCAATGTTTTCTAATGTGGGTCGAATTATTTGTGAATCATGTTGCTGGTCATGACCTTTCCTACTAACAGCAGCTGTTGCTCTGCTCAAAGGGTCAGTTGCGTCAAACCCATATCGAACCGAAGCGTCCGAGGCCTGATCCATTCCCAACCGATCCATAGCAGACCCCGTCAGTTTTCATGGCCCGGCTGCGATACCGCCGGACGTCTCCCAGCAGGCACCGCGATGTTGTGACGAGGGTCCAGTTCCGTCTTCCTCTTGCGATCGTTGTACTGCCGCGGTGCCGGGCCGCCAAGCTACTCGGTTGCTCTGAAGAAACGGCGACAAGCTCTGGTCATGGGCTTCATCGATTCTACCATTGACTCTGTTTCTCTGCTAGGAAGCTTAGACAGACGTTCTTGACCATCAGCAGCCGAGCAACATTCTGTTAGGGAAGAGGGCTGCGATCCTATATCAGCGAAGGGTAAAGCAATGTCGAAGAACACGGATATGATGAAGGATATAATGAAACAAAGGGACCAGAAGTCACCGATTGATAAAGATAATGCCGAGGGCCTCCCGATCCTTCTAAAGGGTGAAAGCCTTCGACGAAGGCGTCAAGGGTAGCTGCAAAAGGGGTTCGTGTAGCAACCAAGCAAAGCTTGCTGCGGAGAGACGTAACGAAATTGACAAATGACTCTATTGTAATAACAATCTTTTCCCCCTCTATAAATAGGGAGGAGAGGATCCTGTAATGACATCAGTTTTTCGGGCCACGAGCCAAATACATCATTTACTCATTCCACGAGTCTCTGTCGTCTCAACACCCTTCGCCCGGCACCACGGGCGAAAGAGGGCTTCGACGCAATACAGTACGGGAGACCAAGGGACAGCCTGGGCTCTCGCCTTTGTCCGGCATCGCGGGCAGATTTAGAGGGCTTCGCAAAGGGAATCCAGACGTAAAGACTTTTAGAGGGCTTCGCCACACTAGGACCGCAATACACAACCTGTTGAAGGGCTTCGCTAAGCCCTTCATGATCCTATTCCTGTTCCCCCAACACATTCCTCACATACAGGTCTGAACCCAAGAGCAACAAGTTCTGTTGTTTCAGCAGCTAATCGAATCGTATAGTGTTTTTACAACTGGCAGCAATTGACAGTCTAGCTAAGCGGCATATCCAAAGTACCAGTTCTTCAGCAGATTGTATACTATGTTCTATTAGCAGCATATAGGTGGGCAAAAAGTTCAAGTGTTTAATTTATTTGGCAGCATACATGGAAGAATCAGTATATGTACTCGTGTAATTCAAATAGAACTTGCACGAACATGATTGAGTTACCTGTTACGTAGAAAGTACAGAGCGTTTCTGTGGGAACCACTGAATTGAATGTGATATGTTTGCTAGGTTACCTAGTGAAGAAAGTTGTGTGCCAGATGCGCATCGGCAAGCTGTCTAGAAACGTTGATATCCGCTTCTCTGATATCACAGCTCTCCATGTCTGTTTTTCATCCTTGAGAAAATTCAATGTTGCCTCTATTTCTTATACTGTTGCCAATACACCAAAAATTAAACAAGTCAGTTATGCAGGCAAAACTTTCATTCAAATCTTCTATCTACTGATAACACACGTCCTGGAAAGTTTTCTTGAATCAGAGTAATTACATAGTTTTCCTCTGCGAAAAGTTTATTTGGTACTAATTTACCATATCACATTATCCTTTCTGATGACAAGCAGAACACGTCGATTCATATAACAAATCATATTACTCATATCCATTTGTCTTCATGGTAATATTTTATTTTCTAAATTTTCAGATTTGTCTTCCTCGAGATAGGGAAGAGTGCTTGAAAAGGATTTCGTAAAGCTGTTGTATACTGATCCCAGATTAGAGCTGTGTAGTAAACTTCTTAAGAGGAACCTGCACTGGGCAACGTTTGCATCATGGCCGTGTGATTGCACAAATGCAGCAAACCAACACGTCTGCTCTTCACACGATGTCATCCAACAACCAACATTGTTTTCCTTACATCTGAGATGAATGCAAAGTATGATTTGGATCGTCATGTACAGGTTGTCAAAATCCTCTACAACGTCCTTTTCCCCCTCTTGTAGTATTCAAGTTGTACATTTTATACTTAAGTCTAGGTTAGAAGAAGTATCAGTGAGAATGAATGCAGATATCACAATACTAAGGTAAATATTGCGATAAAATATCTAGCTACGAAACAGTTGACAGAAAATAATGGTGATTTATTTATCATCAAAATTCGACATGGAATACTTATTCAGATATGCATGCCAGCAGTCTAACATATCAAACGTAGTCTCGGAATTGGGTTGTCATGTAAGAACATATAATTGGCAGCTGTTGAGCAGATTGAGCTTAATGTGACAGAGGTTTCAGTCCAAACCTTCCTGATGCATGCCATTTCCACAAGACAAGGAAGATATATATATTCATCCAACATAAATGAATAAATATAGTAACGATGAAAGAAAAATAGCAGTTAGTGATGATCCAATTGTACGACCAAGAAAAAAGGAAGCCAATATGCGATATACAAGATGATGGGCGTTCTGGAAACACAAACATTAGCATTCGATAGTACATACCAAGAAAAAAAATAGCAGTTGGTGATGGATCTTCACAAGTAAGACCAAGAAAAAAGAAGCCAATAAGCGATACATATATAAGATGATAGTCATTGTGGAAACACAAATAGTAGCATTCGATAACTGATAACTATATTTAGCACCGAGGAAAGGAAAAATAGCAGTTGGTTATGGATCATTCACAAGTAAGACCAAGAAAAAAGAAGCCAATATGCGATACATATATAAGAGGATAGTCATTCTGCAAACACAAATAGTAGCGTTCGATAACTGATAACTTGAATGCCAAACATCATAAGTCATGCAACTTGGGAAACCACATACATTAACTAGCATATGTAGTGCTAAGTAGTAAACCTTCCGACACCATGAAGATGCATCACCCAATTCTAGTAGATTCATCCAAATTGCTAGGGCCACCTGATTCTAGTTTAACTAACGGATCCTGAGTATGCCTAGGGACAAGCGTTGGCAGCTTCAAAATAAGGCATATATGGGACAACTGACCGACAGCCGTGTCCTAATGCTTGGAGAGAACACACTTCCATAGTATCCATGTCATATGAAATCAGTTTCTGGTTGTAATTGTGAACAATGAAAACCAAACTGCAATCTGGATGAATGGCGACCACATCTAATTCATCGATTCTGCAACTCATTTCTCCAAACAGCTGGGAACAACTCACACTTTGCTTCAGGACCCATTGTTCTGCATCATAATTCTCGAGCACCCAGATCGATAGTCCGGTGATGTAATCACGACCCTCTTCTATGTTTCTATGTCCGCTGATGCAATGCAAGAGTCCCTGACTGACCGATAAAAGCAGGAACAGAAAATTCTTTTGTTTCTGGCCAGCGGATTATCTTACATGGCTGCCTCCGCATGTCAACTGCCACTATCTGACCCTTAACTGTCTGAAGATAGTAGCAGGAGTAGATAATAACATGCAGCCTGCCATTCAGATACGCACTACCCAACTTGGATTTTACTACATCTGCGGCACCTGTCCATCTTTCTCCGTACTGCATCCTTGCTTGTGTGTTATTAGTCCAAACCCCAGTTTCAGATGAGTAGATGACCACAGCTTCCACCACCTTGGGAACACGATGGTGGCCGACCTGGACCAGGTGGAAGTGTGAAGAGATGGCTGGGTCAAAAATCAGAAAGTGGTGTGCGTCTCTAGTAAATTCTTCTTGGTAGTCCCATTGCTTCTTCACCGGAGGAGACACTGTCCATCCGGAGCTGCGCACAGCCACCCCTTGCTCGGTGGCAGGGTTGCACACGATATAACCGTATTTGCCCCAATCCCTGAGGTGCCCAAAGAGGAGGAGCCCGTTGTGGGAGCTCCAGAGGACAAGGCCCTTAATCCCAGGGATCTTCTTGAGGAAGGAGAACGAAGGGTCGACGAAAGGTGCGGGTCTCCCCGACAAGCTGGCGAAACTCCCAAAGTTGTCATCGCCGCAGCCGGGGCAGAAGAAGAACCCTTCTAGGTTTGGGGGGATTTGTTGCCGCCGAGGCGAGAGGCGATGAGGTCGCACCAGGCTTTGGAGACGCACTTGAAACGGAAGAGCGGCTTCGCGGGGACACGGGAGAGGATCTCCACGAGGGGGTCGTCGGGGACGGCCGCGGCTGCCTTGCTCCTCTTGGGGGGCGTCCATGGCCTTGCTGACGGAGAAGCAATAGGTGCAAGGCATTTACTTGGGCTCCTATTCTATTATTTAAGAGCTTGAGCTAAAAAATCAACTCCAGTAAGGACCCTATTTGGGCTCTTATTTTGCATGCTCTCTCAAACTCTATCTCCAAGCCCTTATTCTTAAGGTCCTCCAATCCTTTCTCTTATTTGTGGATCCTGCCGTTTTTTTTATAAAATAGGGTTTTGGGCTAGTTTACTACTGAAGTTGAAGTCGGATTTTGAGCCCTTATTTTTTACATGCTGGCCTGGAAAACGAAAGTAAAAGCCTTATTTTGAGGTACATTGCTGAAAATGCTCTTAGGCGATGAGCGGCGTGAGAGAGAAGTGTAACAAGCAATGGGTTGGGAGAGCTTACCGGCTGCCGGGGACCGCCGCCGCGCTAGCCGCAGATCTGGAATGGGAAGCAGGCAGAGTGAATGATGAGTGGACTGGGTCACAAATTACGGTGGAGCCCCTAGCGAAGTGTTTTCTCTTTTTATTTTTATTTTTTTGAACTGGCCCCTAGCGAAGTTGAATAGTCAGACCGCGTGGGGGAATGAATTTTGCCTATTCTTTCCTGACTAGAAAATTTCACATTCCGTTTCTAAAAAGAAATTTTCACCTTCCTTAAACAGAACTTCAATTTTGTATGTACTGTTAAAAGGGGTAATAAAACAAGTTTAATTTAGTACACCCATTGGTGCAGGCATACTCATTCATATCGAACGTGATTGATTACGCTACCTGGCTCGGTCCTCGAGAGGCACATCCCAAGAGCCAGTGGCGGAGCTGGACAAGAATTTAAGGGGAGGCCGGACGAACACGGTCAACATTATAGTCAAAAAGTTGGCGATTATTTTTTGCGAATCAAAATTTTGGATGATTTTGTGCCAATTTTTTACTGTTCGCGCGCACAACTAGCCATAATCCTACCTTATATTAGGTAAGTGATTAAGTAAAGACCCTATAGCTTCCTAATCTCCTTTGTTTGAGTTTGTTAGTGGACACAGCCCATATATGGATCAATTTTTTCCGAATATATGGCTCAAATTAATATAGAACCTACGACTTTCTGATAACGAGCAGAAAGGTGGGAGGCGGCGAATACGCATTTGGGCATGTGAAGAGGGCAGGGCCGACGCATATGAACAAGCAATTATAGGTGTTAGAATATTATAAAAAATTACACGAAAATAAAATTAATTTGTATACATATCAAGTACGAACCTTCACCCCAAGAAAAAAACAAAAACAAATGACGTATGAACGTTTCATTGCATCTAACAGCCTCAAGAAGGCTGACAGCATGGCCGGCCTCTCAATTGTGCAATCGTGTAGAAGAGCTGTAGGGCCGGGGCTCTGGACACCGCGCGCGCGGTTGCACCCAGCCCATCGCGGCCCACCAGGAAGCAACGCGCGGCCCAGCAAAGCGACGAGGAGTCGTCGTCTTCCTGGTTTACGCCGCGTCGCCGCCGCTGTGCAGTCGCTGTCTGTAATCTTGTTCTTCGCGGTTTCCCCGATGCCACAGCACACCAAGCTCACCGGCGAGCTCAAATGAACACGAATCGATTCTCCTGTGTTTCTCATGGAACTGAGAACAATTGGTTTTCTCTCCTAGAACAATCGATTTGCCGGCTAGAACAATTACTTTTGTTGGCTAGAACAATCGATTCTTGCTACTGGAACAATCAATTCTTGCTGCTGGAACAATCGATTCTTGCTGCTAGAACAATCGATTCTTGCAGCTATAACAACGGATTTATACTGTTGGAACAATCGATTTTTTCTTAAGAAAAAATTGGCCATGGCGTTTCAGATCCGGCATGGGAGGCAGCGCAGCTTGCGGGGCTAGCAGCAGAGTCTGGACGCACGGGAAAGACAGCACAGCTTGCGGCGCCGGCGCAGGCTGAGGAACATGCGGCGCTCGAGGCAAAGCAGAGAAAGGAGAGAGGAAGAAGACGATGTAACGAGTATTGGGCTGAAAGTGGCGCATGATTCCGGCCCAAACCGCACGCGCGGTATATAAAGTTTCGGCCCTGTTGGCCTCCACGTGACAGGCCACATACCACCTCCTCCGAAGACAAAGCCTACAAACCGGCAAGCAAAGCAAATGAAAGAGTCTAACGGCCCACGGCCCAAAACGATTCGTCTAGCTCCCTGCTCCCGTCTTCGGAACTCTGAACCAGAACCAGTGAGCTCCACGCCTCCACCCATGGCGGCTGTTTCTTCTAAAGTTTGGGCAGGGCCTGAAGAGGGGCTCCTCAGAAATATTACCGCCGATAGGGGGGCCATGGCCCCCCCCCCCCCCCCCCCCCCAAGCTCCGCCACTGCCAAGAGCCAACCGACCAACGGTAGTTTTCATGCAGTGACCTTAACAGCTTGACTAGTACCCTCAACCAATTAAGCCGCAGTTGCACGTGTGGGGCATGGTCGATGCTGGTACGCCCCACTAGTCACTCCCATTGTTGCTAGCTCTCTCTGTTTTTTACGACGTTTGGCCATAGAAAAAAGAATAAAGAGAGTATATAAGAGTTAAGGAATTAAGTTTAAGGGACAATATGAATGAGTTATTATGAGGAAGCCACATATTCAATGGTGGAAACAATTGATGTCGAGAGGCTGCTATAGACAGCTTATTGAATGGTCCTCACCACCTTTTTTTGTTTTCGTTTGAGTTTCAGGGCTTGTTTGTGCCCTCTCGTCTTGTAATGCTAGTTGTTCACTACTTCGTTGGTTGGCTTTTGCTAAGTTCCTTACAGGATTTAGCCATGACCACGTTGTAACAAACTTCTCTTTTTCTTAATTAAATATATGCTCCGCATGTTCAACAAAAAAAAAAAAATGTGATAGAGTAGGCGATGGTGGGTCTAGGGCTCAATATCAATGGCAATGTAGGTAAGCGACAAGCACCAACAAGAGGCAATAGAGTGGACAACAGTGTTGAATTGCTCGCATGCGAACATAAACCCTTCATTGGGAGGATCCTCTTGGACTTCTATACACCAAAAGGCCAAAATAGCGTGGAGTCACCCGGCTCATGCACAAGCAGCAGGTACCAACATCGTATCTTTCTCCTTTGCTATGAAAAATCAGAAAAAATACCTAGAAAATCAATGACGTATTGTCTCCGTTTATCTTTTCCCCCATATCGAAGCCATGCTTCGCACTTGAGACTTACACAAATTCAGAGTTCAATAAGTTAGGACTTAGAAAATAACATTTATGTACATTGCTTGCGGGAAGATCAACACATTTGGCACAACCCATCACGAGGCGTACGCCTAGCTAAATATTTACTCTGCTATCTTTATTTCACTATGCTGATGCAGTAGTTCACATGATCACATCCCTCGCAAAAAAGATGCAGTAGTTCACATCCCTCGCAAAAAAAGATGCTGTAATTCACAGACACAACCATTACTTTTTTTTTTTTGCACAGGAGACACAACTATTACTTGCTGCTCAAACATACATGACGATCTTGAAATGTTGTGCAATGCCTAATTTCGATTCTGAAAGTTCAGTCGAGTTCAAAATCCTAACGAAAAGTAAAGCAGACTACGGGTTGGCACTCACAACCTGAAGCAAGTTTCTCTGACTGCAAGTTTGAGTTGCAGCACGTTGGATGGAAACTCGTCCTGGAACCTGCAAACCAGCAGCCAATTCATTTTTTAGTTGAGGAGGGCGTGTAGCCTCCGACGGCGCCATGACCGCCGTCAGAACAGGTTGACTACTTACCTTGACGACCACGGCGTTGCCTACGCTCGGCACCGGCAGGGTGCCGGCCCGTTTCCACAAGCTAGCGCACGCGGATTGGGTCAAACCACCACCGGCGAGTGGCGACCAAGAGCGGCGCCGGCGTGTCCCTCCTCTCTGCTTTTATATATCGCTCGGCGGACGGACAGCTATCGTCAGAGCCTGAGCCCCACGAGGAAGACATGCTTTCTTTAATTTGCTTCATCCGAGCCGCATACGTTGGATCCGATGGCGTCAGGTACCCAGGATGGTCGTTATTTCAAATAGCGACCGCTTGGACGCTATTCGAAATAGCGACCACACCTAGTGTCACGCGCTGCCGCCTGCCGTTGCTCGTCAGAGAACCACCGCGCACCGACCGGCCCACACTTCGATCCTCTTGCTCCTGGAAGCCTCAGTGACGCGCCGCGCCCTCCTAAATATTGCTCGAGCCACGCCTCGGATGTATGCTGAGCGCGGGCGTGCATGGCGCAGAAGGCATGGCGTCGATCGAGACTTGAGATGGCTCCATGACGCGTCACCATTCTCATTGCTCGCCGCACAGGAGGTTTAAGATTACTGTCATAGCAAGTTTTTTCGTTGGTTGCTTCTCTGCGGCATCGGATACGGACGGCGGCGAGTGGCCTAACCAACACTTTTCATGGATTGCCCAGTGGTCAAGGAGATATGGAGGGCCATAGCATATCTTGGGCAACAGCTCCAACAAAGTCGTCGAGCAATTGGGACCCTGCCCATGGCCTTGTGCACTGGTACTCTACAGTGTCTGCACTACCGCCACAGCATGCCCAAGATACTTCCTTCAAACGTCACAAGCACTTGCTGCGCTGACCATCTGGAGCATTTGGAAGGACCGAAACAATCGGGTTTTCCAGCGAGAATCCAAATCAATCTCGCGTCTGGTTTCTGAAATCAAAGACGAACCCCTCAGGCATTGTTCGGTTAGCCCAGGTTTTATTCAGGCCCGTTTCCGTGACAGCCCAGGAATGAGTGGAGCCACTTGGTTCACTCAAGCTGGCCGGAATGGAGCCAGGAGGTGAGACTCAAGGCCCTGTTCCGGGCCTTAGAGTGGTGGATCCTGCCAGAATAGGCGCGACTTCAAAATGGGTCGCATCTAACCAACAGAGAATCCGACCTTCTTCCAATTTCAAGCTGGGTAGACAAATCCGGCCGGAACAAGCTCATTCCAGGTTAGTTTTGGCCCAACCGAACGAGCCCTTCGAACGAGTCCTCAAGGGCTCGTTCGGTTAGGCCAAAACAGGCCCGGAACGAGCTCGTTTCGGCCGTATTTGTCTAGCCTGTCTTAAAGTCGGTAGCAGGCCAGAATCTTCGTTCGGTTACATGCGACCTATTTTGAAGCAAGGCCCATTCCGACCGGCTTCGCCCGTCCAAGGCCCGGAAAGGAGCCCTGACTCTCACCTCCCAATTCTATTCCGATGATGCTGCGGAAGAGAAGCCGTGGCGCGACTACGAGCCGGCGGCGCGGCGGCCTGACCCGGCCACAACGGTGATGCAGCCGTCCCTCACATCCTTTCCCTCCTACATGCTTCTCGCCGGTAATCTTCCGCATTCCCCTCCTCTCCCTCGTGCCTAGGTTCTCTGGATGTTTTTTGGGGGAACGGTGATCTCGCCGATGGCGGTGTGGAGATCAGCTGTGCGCAGGGGTGCAGTTCCCCAGCACATTGTCCACGATGCAACCCGCAAACGGGTACTAGTGCACCAGCACGTCCACGAATGCGGTCATTGCAGTAGCTATGGCCGGTGCTCGCAGTGGACGGTCAGATAGTATTGGAATACATCTCCCTTTGGACCCATACCAATTGTTGGCCCAAAGGGATATCTTTCCATTGTCTCAACCATACAAGGGTTGAAGGGGTACATATATATAGAGTTCAACTTAAGGGAATGTTCCAACATACATAGATAAATACATAGATAAAGATAAGGGTGCTAAACATGTGCACCATCAACTACACTTAGAGACTTATTCCATCAGATAGAACGTTCGACCGAGCTCCTGTTAGTTAGGAGACAGCTGATCTGTTAGTAATTGAATTGAGGCTCGATCTGTTTCAGAGTTGCCACAAGTTCAGTTTTTTTGAGGAAATTACAGTAGGGGAGGCCCCTACTGTGCTATATATATATAAAAGTAAATAGTACAAGGTTACAGTACAGGCCAGAATACCTGGTTGAAAGAAAGAAGAAAGGAAACCAGCACTAGTCTAATTGTACAAAGTGAGCTGGGGCAGCTTGGTTGAAAATCTAATACTAATAAGTGAAATAAACTATAAACTGAAGAGCTGTATAGTTAAAGGTTATGGACCCAATCTCTAACTGTTGAGGCTAGGTTGTCATTCATTCTGTACAAGTGAGTAGTTATGAAATTGCCACAAGTTCAGTTGCCGACATGATTCTGTAGCTTGGAGCAGGTAGTAGTATAGCTAATCAGTATAAACTAGCTCATTGTGTTGAGTAAGAAGTAGTAGCAGGCTAATTGATATCAGATCTTTGGAGACTCGTATGAAAAATCATAAGAGCTCTGAAAGTTATGGAACCGACTTTGTTGTGCTCTTCATATTTGTATCTAAGCAATAAAAATGCTAACTCAGTTCAGGTACCCTTTTCTGGTCATTTAGAAATGTTTTCATGCTGACTGTAATAATCCTTAATTATTTTGCTTAACCTATGCATCCTAAAATTCTGAGAAATGCACGGTATGCTCCTCTGCAAATCACACGCCTCCAGTATCTTTTGCAAGTCATCTTATACTGAAAAAACTGACAAGATTATATCAAATTTGAAATTACAGAAACTGCATTTTATAACTTGCACTGTTCTAGTTGATTACTTAGCAATTCTTTGTTACTGTGCAGAGTTCTGGCTATGCTCTGAAAAATGCTACACGCTAGCATAAAGATTTGGATCATGGTTCTGAACTAGTTGTTATTTGCCCGGCTCGTTGCTGCTGTACTAAATATTTCTATATATATGTCCCAAGATAAAACTCTCAAGTAGCAGAAAATATCAGATAGCTTGATGTTACCTGTACTAGGGCTATTGCTTGTATGCCTAAGTGCACAACCTAAAAAAATGTGATGACTGAAGCAAACTTAGACATTGCATAATCAAACATCTATATCTGTCATAAATGTTTTCTAAGTACATGATTGCATCTTCAATAGGCATCTATGGTTGGTGAAGCTTTAGTGATCAGCCTTTTGACATTTTACATCTCATCATGTCAGTTTTGGCAATGGTATTTCCTTTGCAAAGACTTTGTTTCATTTGCAATTTGATGTTACCATTCACTGTTTGTTCATTTTGCTGGTTTGCTTTAAAATATTGTGCAAAAAACACATGGTCTTTATGAAACTGGATCTTTGATGAAACTTCCCAGTTCTATCTATTGCCAATGTCTGAAGCCATAAGGTTGCAGCTGAATACATTACCACTTCTCTTTTCAGATTATCCCAGCAGTTCGTAGGATTGGTGAAGACGAGCTTCCGCCCTCTAGGGACCCGGTACTTACTCCAAAAGGTAATTTTAAGCTTTGTCACTGACTCATTTCCTATATTAACAGTTTTCTCCCTTCATGTTTTTATCTCGTGTATACTTGATAACAACATGATTACTGCCTTTCTTGCTATTGAGGAACCATGCTTAGGGGATAGCTCCTGTTAGTTTGGCTCATGTTGTTGTTCGAATTTTTAACTCAATCAGTTTCAGTTTTCTGAAGCTTGTGAATTTTTGTTCATTCTACGGTATTTAAAATGGTTGTGCAAATGCTTAGGGTGGACAACATCTGGTTGGTAATGGATTGGTGAGAAAATGAATTAGGCTGCACTTCTGAACTGCAGTTCTGGTTGTGAAATTCATGAGCAGATAGCTAGATGGCTAGTTCAGTTAGCCTCGCTTTTTTTTTTGAACTTTTCTATATAGTTCAGTTACTTGATCTGTGTGTATATGTTCATGTATGAGCAAGCAACCTTGTCTTTACTTTGACCTTACTCTTTGGTTAGTTGAACACATGCAGATGCTCATTTGTAACTGTGTTCATGTGCATGATGCCTTCTTTTTTACTTCTTCTAAAAATCATTCTCTTCCAACAACATTTCTGACAAAGTTCTTTGTTTCTGTGTGTGTTGCACATGCAGGGAGGCTGTCAAATGCTTGAAGTAAAGAGGCTTTTAAGGAGAAGATTTTTTTTTTCTTTTGCTACCTGCAATTGTGTTACTAAAAATGCCCTGAAGTTGTGGTTCTATCAGTTCAGGCTGTGCAAGCTAACTTTGCAGCTCGCGAACACAGGTTCTGAACACATTAGCACTTCGAAGCAGATGTACTTGTATGCAAAGTTTACATCCAACTAGCACTTTGGCAAACTTGTGGGTGATATTATTTGCTTGATCAAATTGATAGTGTTACGTGTGGATGATTCTAAACTGGTCTCTGTTTATTACTCATGACAGATCGTGAGCCTTGGTCAAAATTAAATTCAACCATTGGACTGGCCTTGCATTTTCAATGTTGCTTTGTGAATGATTGAAGTGAAGTGATATTCATTCCAGTCCAGAGAAACTGAACGAATTGAAAGGTACATGAATCATTCCTGGACAGGCCAGAATGATTATGTTGAGTTGCATGCACCAACCAGTTCACCCAAAAACCTAAGCTGATAGAGAGAGGTGGTCAATTCACCAAAACTGGAGCTGCTGAATGAGCCCCAAACTGGATTGATTCCATGCATGGATTGGGTGAATCCACGGCTGGCACTTTGACCCTAAAACCTTGTTCGGTAGGCATGGATCACTAGAACAGATATGCTGATTAGTGACGTTTTAAACGTGTCACCGACTGCTTGTAGTGACGAATTTTTCATCATAAATCGTGATTTATGACCTTTTAGGTCCGTCAGCAGTCAAGCGTGGTCAGTCGTGATTTACGACGTTTTCACTGTTCGGGCAGCCAGCCCGGGCAGCAAGAGTATGATACGGTACTTTGTATACGTATACTGCCACGATAGCAGTCACGATGGCATGATGACATGGCGCCCAACGTGGCAGCATTGCCACATAAACATGATGACGTGTCCATACATGTCTAAACTTTCTGCTGGTCCACATGTCGTTTTCCTATTGGTCCACGCGGCATTTTTTTACTGGTTCACGTGTCATGTTTTCAAGAGTCCACGTGTCACTACTCTATTAGTCCACGTGTCACTACTCTATTAGTTCACATGTCGTTTTTTTATTGGTTCACATGTCTTTATTTTAAGAGTACACGTGTCACGCTTTTATTGGTCCACGTGTCATTTCGTGGTTGGTCCACGTGCCTTTTCCTAGTTGCTCCACATGTCAATTGCCCAGATCGTCACCAAACACATAAATGGCCTTATACGGGCCCATTTGAGGTCCAACTATTTCGTCACAAATCATATCAGGTTGGATCGTCACAAGCAGATGCCAAATTTATCTTGTTAAATACATAGAAGAGTCATGTATACATGACAAACCAAAATAATATCGGAGTTCACATTCCATACAGATCACGAAATGATGCCAGATTACAAAATGGTGACACACGAACGGAGAGTTCAGTAATCACACCAAAACTAATCAGACTAGAAAATCATTCAAATGTCAGAGATGAAGGATGCACCTGACCACTCTCAAAATTAGACATGAGGCAAGCGATCATGCTTGCCTTTCTTTCTGATTCCTTCCTCAAGTGCTCTAACTGCGCTTCCACAGTGCGGTTTGAGTCTCTCGCTTCTTGCACTTGCTTCCGCAAGGCATCGATCTCCCTCCTCTGTTGTTCAACTATTTGTTCAACTTGTCGACTTTCAGCTTTCTCGCGCTCAAGTTCAGCCATCAGTGCTTCTAACCGGGAATAAACGGGAACTCTGAGTTTTTTCTTTGATTGTAGGCCCACAACTTCAAGAAAGGTACTTGCACGAACAACTTCATGAACAGCATGACCAGGAGACATCCATTCCTCAACTTCATGAACAGCACGACCAGGAGACATCCATTCCTCTCCCTCTCGTACAGGTTCTTCCATCATCGCTTCCATATCATCCTAGCAAAACAAGGGTGACAGGTCAAAGTTCTATCTTGTTCATAGATTTTTACAGTGCGGGACATGCATAAGAGGACATGAAAAGGAAACAAGCACTTACAAGAGCTTTCTGAACTGTCTCACTAGCAGAACCAGTTTTCCGTGATGAATGAAACTCCCTGAACAGGTCCACCGCAGTGGGCTCTGCATCCTTGAATTTATCTCTCTAAAATCATGTGCAAAGAAATGTTTAAAAGGATTTGATCAGAAGAAATCAAAGGAGTCGATTGACTAGTTCCTTACCACGGCATGGGCTTGTGCAACATAGCACCGGGAGTCTGTGCGCTGATACATCCGGACTTTCTCACGGTTCCGCTGGTTTGCAAGACACGTTTCCTGCAAAAAGCACATTTCTGTGAGTGATAAAAAAAATACAGTGTTTCTAACGTCCAGCATCACTTAAGCGTTTCTGTGCAATGAACAAATTTAATTAAGAGTAAAACAAGTAGTAGTATATCAAAACACTTAAGTCTATAACAAACAAAAAAAGGCATGACAGAGGGAACCAGTAGAGCAGGACAAAGTACGGGTACAACATAGTAATTGTATGTCTACTCTAAAATCTGATGGCATCTTGAATTAACTGTTTAACATTAGGTTGACTGACAAGGAACGAGGCGCTTTCAAGTTCTGCCATACCATGTGCTGTGGGCTTGGCCACAACTTCAGGAGTTCTGCCCATTGGTTGTCATCCATCGATGACACAGGTGATTTGGTAATCCGTTGACTCTCCGGTACATTATCGAAGTACTTCTTCTTCAGCTTATATCTCATTTGACGCCGGCCGGATCTCAGCATGTCAGCACAAGCTTAAATCACTGGTTTGCTGGTGGTGTCCATGAAAAATTGCACCTAGTACAGAGGAAATCAAAGTTATTCTCAAAATGGAATGAAAAGATCGAGCACCCGTGAGCTTATCAGGTTTGGTACAACAAATCAAATAGAATTTCCCTCCAGTGTTGACCATGAGTTGATATACTTACGAAATTTTTTTTGATGTAGTTAGAAAGATGATCCTGCTCATGTTGCAACTTGTTCCAGCAAGGAAGGACTGGTATGTGCCTCCGCAGTACGATGCCAGCCTCGGTTGCAAGCTTTGCAGCTTGCCTTGGTACTTCAGGCCGTTTCTTGCCTTCAGAAATGTGGATTGGCAACTTCATGTGCATTCCTTTTGTTGGGGGATCGAAGGTCTTGATGGGACGGATCGAAGCCCTCCAACGGTTGATGGAAACGTTCTGGTTCTGGCGAAGCCCTCGAAGGTTGTCGATGCCTTCGAATCACCTCGCGAAGCCCTCCTCGCTCGTCGTCGTTGCCTTCTGGTTGGAGCGAAGCCCTCTTTTCTGGTCCGCGATGCCGGACGAAGGGGTTCTTGCTCAGGTTCCCTGCAGTTTTGTTGCGCGAAGCCCTCCTTCACCCGCGATGCCGGGCGAAGGGGTCGAGTGATTAGAGAGGTCTGAATACGGTGCGAATGATTCCTCCTTTGGCTCGTGGCCCGAAAAACAGATGTCATTACAGGATCATCTCCCTCCATATTTATAAGGGGGAGAGTGATCATATTTACATGTATGCCACTGGCTGCATAGGCACGGCTCTTAGCCTGATAGTTTGACTTGAGTATTGTTCCTGCGCTGTCTGCTTCTCCGTTTTGTCTTCGCCATTGGCTGTCGGTCTTCGCGTGGGTCGGGGGGGGGGGGGGGGGGCTTCGGTATAGTCCCCAACATTAGCCCTCAATTGGTGATGTGTTATTAGTGTAACTAAAACCAGAAGCAATTTTATTTATCGATTTATGACTGCAACGTGCGCCTTTCTGACCCATACACGTGTCTCGTCGTTTTCATTCCGTACTTCTTTTCCGTTCCCGATAGTCGCTTCCCTTCTATATATCTTCATCGTGGGCGTGCTGTTCCTTCAATCGCATGCTTTGCACGTCTTTTTTCCTTTGGCTATTCCAATTCTTTTCGCAGTAGGAGATCCTTTTCCTTCGTTCTTTTTCAAGATGTCTGGTAGCCGAAGGTCTAGCGAAGAGCAAGCTAAGAAGAAGCTGAAAACTCACAAGACCTCGTCGAAGGACTGTTCCGATAAGGCTATTAGTGAAGCTAATGTTACGGCTTTGAGTGCCGCTGTTCCTTCGGCGAATCAACCGAAGACTTCACATTCAGCGAAACCTTCCTTTGCTTTCAAGCCTTCGGTGATTCGTTCCGCATTAGACTTGTTCTCTATTCCGGAGGATGGTGGTAGTAATTCTTCTGGGTCTAAGGCTCAGTCTGTCCCCAAGAAAGTCGTTTCGAAGGGCTCTTCTTCTGTTGCGAAGGATATTTCTGCTTCTACAGTTGACGTTCGTGATGCCAGTGCCGCTGAGAAGGCCAAGATTCAGGACAAGGCTTTCAAGGGTGTTGATTCTGTTCTTGCTAAGTCCGGATCGAAGGCTAAGATCCAGGACAAGACCTGTGTTGACGGTCCTGATGTTCCTCCTGTTGCCCCTGTTCATAATGAAGGGGTAGCCGAAGCTTCTGCTCAAGGTTGTCTCTCATCTCTTAGTGTGGCTGGGCTTCGTCAAATTGCTGATAACTTGAGATCTCTTACAGATCGTTCCCAGGTTCAACTACCTTCGGAGCCAGATGTTGTGCTTCGTGAGCCCCTTAGCCCCTCAGCAGGTGGTGATCTTTTCCTACACTCAGTCTTTGAAGCAATGCTTGGAGAGTTTCTCCCTTTTGACATGACTTTTGATTCAGTCGAAGCTACTGGGGGTTCTTTAACTCTTTGTGATGACGTTCCTTCGAACACCTTCGTCATGAGTGCTAGGGCCGCTGCGCCCTTTGTTGCTGCTGCAGAGAGGCTTCGTTTTCCCCAAGTGGAGAATGAGCTCGTACTCCAGGGTGGTGATACTCTGTACAAGTCTTTACTATCTTCGCAGATGAAGGTAAGCAGTTTTAATTTTTGTTTTTTCTTAGTTGCTTGTTTTTCTAACTTCGCTCTTGTTTTTGTCAGTCGCTTGCTATTACCCAAGCCTCCCTTCGCCAGTTTAATGAGCTGACTCTGGCAAGGGCTGATCGGGACCGGCTTCGCAAGGATCTCTCAACTCTTGAATCTAAGATCAAGGAGAAAGAAGATGCTCTTGCTCTTAGTGGAAAACGTGTGGTAGATCTCTCTGTTGAGAAGGAGATCCTCGTCAAATCTACGGAAGATTTTAAGGCGAAGGTGGCTTCTCTAGAGAAACAGCTGGAGGATCTTGACTCGTCCCTTGCGAAAGCTTTGGAAGTAAACAAGGTCCTTTGCGGAAAAGTTGAAATTGCGGATCAGGAGGCGGCTTCTTTTGCTAAGGCTAAAGAGCTTTGCCTGTCTTCTCTTTGCAGCCATATTCAGGATGCTCTTATCTCAGTTGGAACTATTCCTGATCAGATCCCTGAGAACGCTTCGACTGAGCAGCGCCAATCTTGGCTCTCTGTCAACATTTCTTTCGTGGTGAAGGCTTGCAGGGCCTTCTCCACCAATGCCGTTCATCTGGCTATTCGGGACCTCCTCCATTCTCTTGATGTCGAAGGGAGCAATGCTTTGGCGAAGGTTGCTTCTGACGATTTCAAATTTTCAGCTGTTGATTCTACTCCCCGTCCTGTGGTTGAAACTCTTCTAAAGGTCGCCGGTCATTTTGACGAATCCTTCTGGAACCGTGTGCAGTCTGTCGGTCGTCTGCCTCAGAGTGAGGTATAAACAATTTATTTTTGCTTCGGGAGAGGGGTTATATCATTCCTTCGAACTTGTATCTTGTTGAGAATTGTTGTAATATTGTTGTAGACTTTTATGTTGCTTTGATTAATTTTTGCTTGGTTTTTGGACCTTAGGCTTCGTCTGATATTTCTTTGAGCGAGTTTGCTACTCCGAAGGCTTCTTCTGACTTGGTTTCGGAGAAATGTGTTGCTCCGGATTCATCATCTGATGTTTCCCTGAGCGAGTTTGCGACTCCAGAGCCTTCTTCTAGTGGCTTGATTCGCCGTGAGCCTCCGATTGAAGTTTTTAGTTCTCCTTCGAGGATTGATTTATCTAGTGATTCGAGTCCTTTGTCACCCGTTGAGGGAGGTGAAAGTTCTTTTTCTTTTCCTCCTGGCAGCCTTGTGGCTATTGGGAGAGTTTATCGCCCAGAGGCTGATGTTCCCGAAGGGAGTCGGGGTCGGAACAAACGAAGGCCTCGTGGTCGCTGTCCACGAGGTAGTAGTTCTTCACATCGAGGTGCAGCCAAGAAGAAGAAGGGAGGGGACGTTTTAGATTCGTCTTCCTCCTTCGATGCAGCTTCGCATGTTGAGCGAATGATTTCGTCTGGGACAATAGATCCCATATTTCAAAGGCCTTATTCTCCTTCGAATGAATATAATTTTGATGAATTTAGTATTGTATGCGAAATGCTTTCAGAATTAGGCCTTATTGTAAAGCGTGAGCCTGACGATGGCTCTCCTTGATTGATGTCTGTGCTTAATAAAGCTTTTCTTTTGATGTAGTCTTTCGGAGGTCTTTGCCAGAGAGAAGATTTCTTCAATATCATCGAAGCTTTTAATGCTTTTTGCACGATGACCTTGTGTTTCCTTTGGGGAACGCAAGTTTTCGTGTTTTCGTTCTTTGATATTTGAACATTTTCATGCGAAGGATCGCGCTTTTTTCTTGTACGAAGATTTCTGTTTGCCTGTACTTGGGTAGATTAAGCTTTCTTTGCTTATCTTTCCCTTCGGCTCTTGTCTGGAGTCTCTGTATCATCCCTCGTGATACATCGATCCAAACTTAGATTACACCAAAATACTCAATTGGTGTGACCTTCGGATTCTCTAGGCTTTTGCCTGATATCGTTTTTGAGCTCAAAGTTTCGTTTCTTGAGCCTTGGCTCTTCTACGCCTCCCAGGAAATTGCTCTGGAATTTTTTCGAGGGTAAAAAGGTAATTATAAAACTATGTTACAGTCTTGGAAGGTGCCTCGTTAAAAAACCTCACACTGACGGATACCCAAATCAGGGTATCCTGATCTAGGATGCTTAATTCTGCTAACCGTCTCAGCTTAATTGTGTAGGGCCCACAGGAACAGGCACACGACAACAGAGCGCTCGAGGGGCCCACGGCCGACCCCGAGGGCACATACAAGTTCCGCCTCGTCCGACCCCGAGTCGGCCGGGGCCCACGACTTCCGCCCCGCCCGACCCCGAGTCGGGTGGGGTCCACAGACTCCGCCTCGCCCGACCCCCAGTCGGGCGGGCCCCGAACTCCGCCTCGCCCGACTCCCAGTCGGGCGAGCCCACAAGCCGCGCTTCGCCCGACCCCGAGTTGGGAGACTTCGTCGAGAAGATTTCCCTCTGGCAAGGAGGACAGGCATTTACGACGAGTAGCTGGGGAGCCTTAACTCTACCCAGCAACTCATCTACTTGCAGGCACGCGATCTGACCTGCACAGTGACATCCGTCCCATCTCACAGCGCCGCCTGACACCTCGAGTACAGCAGCGGGATGGCTACGGCATCATCATCACCCTGAACAGGGACGAAGACCGGACCGGCGACAAGACGGTCGCGACAGTCTGGGTTGACATCTCGACCACCTGCCCGGCGACCAGGCTGACAGGACGCCGCCTGACTAGAGCCACAGTAGCGGATAGGGATCAGACTAGTGCGGCGCGTAGCCGCGCTGTCCACAACTGGAAACCCCGTTCTCATTTGTAAACCAGCTCACTCCTTGATTATAAAAGGAGAGCTTGGTGCATGAGGAGGGGGGATCCAGATATACAACGCACACAGACATAGAGATACACACGAAGAGGCTTGGAGTCTTTCTCCTCCCTCGCCAACACTTGTAGCTCCCCTCTGCAAGTCGAAACACGAACTACCCATGAACTGGACGTAGGGCATCGATTGCCTGAACCAGTATAAACCTTGCCTCTCTCGCAAAACCCTCGTCATCATAGAAGATTGTTAGGCGCCGTAGTTACAAATTTACTTGTCGGCCGGTTTCTTAACACCGACAGTTGGCGCGCCAGGAAGGGGACCTCAGCGCGTTTGACATCTTCAGTTGATGGCGAGCCACGACATCGATTGGGCTCCGGGTGCTCTCGTGTACTTCGGGAGCCTGGAGTTCATCGTGGTCCGGGACGGGGGGCTTTCGCGCGTCGAGGCGCCGGCCCCCCCACAACGGGCCCTCACCCTCGCCATGCCCGCGGGCGCGGAGCTCGTGGGTATGGCGGAGTACGACTACGACAGCGACGAGGATGACCTCCTCGACTACGACTCCGACGCCGGCAGTCACCATCCTTCGCGCGAGTGCATGATGGTGGAAGCCGGCGGAGGTAGTCGCCGCAACGCTGACGACGTGGCCGCGCAGCCAGACCTTGCAGCGGCCGCGACAACGGCGGACGCCAGAGAGGCCGCAGAAGCCGCGCCCCTGCTTGTGACAGAGGCGCAGCAAGAAACCCCTCCGCGAGCGCCGAACGCCGGGGGGGGGGGGGGGGGCGACGACCTGGAGCGTCTGCTCCGACGCCAACACGAGCTCGCAGAAGCCGAGCGGCGGCTCAAGGAGGAGCGCGAGCGGCTCGAACGCGAGGTGGCGCAGCGCCAGGCCCAGCGCGAACGTGTGCGTGCCCATGGGCGCGAAGCCCGGCAGCAGATTCTGGCAGAGGCGGGCAACCTCGTGCCCAGATACACCAGGCCCAGCCAGAATGTCGCCGCGGCTGCGACACTTTTGCGCGCGCTCCCGCAACCGTCCAACGAGGACCAGCGAAGAATCCAGGGGGAGCTCAAGGACCACCTGGACTTGGCGGCGGTGCAGCAGGCCGAGCGCGAGCAAAGCTCTGCTGCACGGCGGCGGGAATCCAGCGTTTCCTACCGCACGCCAAGCAAGCCGCGGGCACAACCCGAAAGTTCCGTCCACCAAACCCCCGAACAAAGTAGGACTGGGGACGCGCCGCCGGTCCATCAGCGGATCGGCAGGATCCGCGACGCCCGCGACATTCTGCGGGCAAGGCGCCGCGAGCAAGGGCGAGGTCCACGGTGCGAAACCGAGGACTTTGCCTACGCTCCGCGGCGTGGCGGGAGATTTGACCCGGAGGAAGACAAGCCTCGGGCTCCGGTCCCGGCCGGCCCACGGGCTTTTGGCCGCGCCATCTTGCGGGCTCCCGTCCCCCAGCGGTTTCGGCCGCCCAGCAATATCACGAAGTACAACGGGGAGACGAATCCCGCGTTGTGGCTGGAGGACTACCGCCTGGCGTGCCAAGCCGGCGGTGCCACCGACGAACGGTTCATTATCCGCAACCTCCCCCTCTTCTTGGCCGACTCGGCCAGGACGTGGCTCGAGCATCTCCCGGAGGGCTCAATCCAGGATTGGGTTGACCTCCAGGAGGTGTTCATCGGCAACTTCCAGGGCACGTACGCGCGCCCGGGGAACCCGTGGGACCTTCGGAACTGCCGACAGGGCGCCGACGAGTCCCTGAGGGACTATATCAAGCGGTTCTCCAGGCAATGCAACGCGTTACCCAATCTCGCTGACGCCGAGGTGATCTCCGCGTTCATAGCGGGCACCGGCAACGAAGGGCTCGTTCATGAGCTCGGCCGCAAGAGTCCGCGCTCCATCAAGGAGCTGCTCGACGTGGCCACCAGCTACGCCTCCGGTGAGGATGCGGTCGATGCCCTCCTTCACCGGACTAAAGGCAAGGCAAAGCGGAACGAGAGTTCCGGTGCGGGTCCGTCTGCCCCGCACGACAAGAAGCAAAAGCAGAAGAAGAAGAAGGGCGGCGATCAGCAACGCCGCAACGACGCACTCGTCGCGGCCGTCGAGCGTAAGCAGAAGAAGCCGGCCGTCGACAACGACAGCAAGAACCAGCATTTCGAAAAGATGCTGGAGGCGCCGTGCCCCAACCACGCCTACCCCGTCAAGCACGCCCTCAAGGATTGCGGGCTCATGCTGAAGTTCCTGGGCGCGAAGGCCAAGAAGTCCGACCCCAAGGATTCTGACCCCAGGGATGACGGGAAGGACGACAAGGAGGCGGACGGTGGATTTCCGAAAACCACCGGCTGCCTCATGATCTTCGGAGGCGAAGGAGTCAGCTCCTCCAAGCGGCGCCAGAAGCTGGAGCGCCGAGAGGTGTATGCCGCCGAGCCGGCGACTCCGGCCTTCCTCAAGTACGACCGCGACGACCACCCCGAGTACGTGCCGCGTCCGGGGCGGTACCCACTCGTCGTCGACCCCATCGTCTCCAACAAGCGCCTATCCAAGGTATTGATGGATGGTGGTAGTGGTTTAAATATTTTGTACGCAGAGACCCTCGATGCCATGGGAGTTAGTCGCTCTCGCATCCGACCTTCGGGCGCACCCTTCCATGGGGTCGTGCCCGGAAAGACGGCCATGCCACTCGGGCAAATCGACTTGCCCGTCACCTTCGGCACGCCGATCAACTACCGCACAGAGGTCCTCACCTTCGACGTGGTGGACTTCCCCGGCGCGTACCACGCGATCCTTGGTCAGGCCATGTTACGCGAAGTTCATGGCCGTCCCCAACTACACCTACCTCAAGCTCAAGATGCCGGGGCCGAGAGGTGTCATCACCGTGAGCACGTCTGTTCAACGTGCTTACGAGTGTGAAGTAGAGTGCTGTGAGCTGGCCGCGGCGCTCATCAACAAGCCCGACCTCCCAGAGGTCGCCAGCGTGGAGTCCGAGGAGACGCCGACTCCGAAGAAGGCGTCCGGCTCGTTCGAGCCATCCAAGGACACCAAGAAGGTTCCCCTCGACCCGTCCGACCCCGAGGGGAAGGCGGTCATCATCGGGGTGACCCTTTCTGCCAAATAGGAAAGCGCGCTCGTCGATTTCCTTCGCGCCAACAAGGACATCTTCGCGTGGAAACCCTCGGACATGCCAGGGATTCCAAGGGAAATCGCCGAGCACTCCCTCAACATCAAACCGGGATCGAAACCGGTCAAGCAGAGGTTGCGCCGATTCGACAAGGAAAGGCGCCGAGCCATAGGCGACGAGCTGACAAAGCTCCTTGCCGCCGGCTTCATCAAAGAAGTGTATCACCCCGAGTGGCTCTCCAATCCTGTACTTGTTAAAAAGAAAAATGGGAAATGGAGGATGTGTGTTGACTACACAAGTCTCAATAAGGCATGTCCAAAGGACCCGTTTCCTTTGCCACGCATCGACCAAATTGTTGACTGGACCGCAGGGTGCGAAACCCTGTGTTTCCTAGACGCCTACTCGGGCTATCACCAGATCCCACTAAAGATCGGTGATCAAGAGGCAACGGCGTTCATCACTCCCTTCGGCTCATATTGTTACGTTACAATGCCGTTTGGGTTAAAGAATGCCGGCGCCACTTACCAACGTTGTATGATCAAGTGTTTAGGTGATCTCATCGGACGGATCGTGCAAGCGTACGTGGATGACATCGTAGTCAAATCCGTACGAACCGACGACTTAGTCGCCGATCTCAACGCCGTGTTCCAACGGCTAAGAGAGAATGGCATTAAGCTCAATCCCGAGAAATGCGTTTTCGGGGTCCCAGAAGGGATGCTCCTGGGATATTGCGTTTCACAACGCGGCATCGAAGCCAACCCAGAAAAAATCGAAGCCATCGCGAAGATGGGGCCGATCAAAAACCTGAAAGGCGTTCAGAAGCTGACCGGCTGCTTAGCCGCACTCAGTCGATTCATTTCCCGACTCGGGGAAAAGGGGTTGCCACTCTATCGTCTCCTCAAGAAGTCCGACAACTTCGTCTGGACAGCCGAGGCACAAGAGGCTCTTGATCACCTCAAGGCCAGACTCTCTAGCGCCCCGATTCTCACCTCTCCGACCGAGAAGGAGCCCTTGTTGCTCTATATAGCGGCGACAACACAGGTGGTCAGCACCGCCCTGGTGGTGGAGCGAACGGAGTCGGGCAAGGTGCTCAAGGTACAACGGCCCGTGTACTTCGTCAGCGAGGTCCTCTCCGACTGCAAGACAAGGTGGCAGCAGATCCAGAAGGTGATATACGCGCTGGTCATCACTCGGCGCAAACTCCGTCACTACTTCGACGCCCATCCGGTAACCGTCGTCTCCTCCTTCCCCCTTGCTGAGGTTCTAGGCAATCCGGAGGTGTCGGTCAAAATTTCTAAATGGGCGTTAGAATTAATGGATCAGGGAATAGAATTTATGCACCCATCTGTCGTAAAATCACATACCCTGGTAGATTTCATCGCCGAGTGGACCGAAACTCAGTTGCCCATAGTTCCTGTCGAAAGGGGATGTTGGCAGCTGTTTTTTGACGGCTCTCTCACAAAAAGGGGTGCCGGGAGTGGGTGGCTGCTCATCTCTCCGAGAGGTGTGCGAATGCAATATGTCATCCGGCTCAATTTGCCAGCATCACACAATGTAGCCGAGTACGAAGCTCTGCTTAACGGCATGAAAGCAGCTGTCGAGTTAGGAGTCCGTAGGCTCGAAGCCTTTGGCGACTCTCAGCTCGTTGTTAACCAGGTCATGAATGAGTCCACCTGCACTAACCCCAAGATGGCAGCCTACTGTGCCGAAATCCGCCGTCTGGAAGAAAAATTCGATGGTTTTCAGGTTGAACACGTCCCTCGGCGGGACAACGAAACGGCCGATTCGTTGGCCAGGCTGGGGTCCAACCGGGAGGTAATCCCGGCAGGCATTTTTGCCTGCGATCAAGACAAGCCGTCCATCAATGATCCTGCGTCGGCCGACCCGACGAAAGAGCAAGCACAAGAACCGGTTCCGATTGAGGCCAACGAGGCCTTGGTCATCGAGCGCGACAAAAACTCGGGGGCTCCCGCCGACCCCCGCGACGCCTCGCCCGACTCGGGGGCTGACCCCGGGTCCCGCGATGACTGGAGGCAACCCTTCATCGACTATCTCCTGCGACAACAGCTTCCGCCCGACCGCACTGAGGCACGCCGACTCGCAAGGCGCGCCAAGACATTTGCGATGGTCGGCGGCGAGCTGTATAAAAAAGGGCACTCTGGAGTCCTCCAACGCTGTATCCCTCTCGACGAGGGTAGGCAGTTACTCCAGGATATCCATGGCGGAACGTGCGGCCATCACGCTGCACCACGAAGCTTAGTCGGCAACGCGTTCCGGCACGGTTTTTATTGGCCGACCGCTGTTGCCGACGCCCAACGAGTGGTGCGCACTTGCGAAGGGTGCCAGCATTATGCTCGTAAAACTCATCTGCCGGCTCAGGCCCTCCAAACCATCCCTATTACTTGGCCGTTCGCGGTGTGGGGGCTGGACCTGGTTGGACCCCTCAAAAAGGCACCGGGAGGCTACACCCACTTGCTTGTCGCCGTTGACAAGTTCTCAAAGTGGATAGAGGCCAGGCCGATCGGCAAGATTGACTCGGCGCAAGCCGTCAAGTTCTTCACCGACATCGTACATCGATTCGGGGTGCCAAATGCCATCATCACTGACAATGGCACGCAGTTCACGGGGAAGAAATTCCTGAACTTTTGCGACCAATACGGCATCCGAGTCGACTGGGCAGCTGTTTCTCACCCCCAAACGAATGGGCAGTGTGAACGAGCAAACGGCATGGTCCTCCAAGGATTAAAGCCCAGAATCTTCAACAAGCTCAAGAAATTTGCCGGTCGGTGGGCAAAAGAGCTCGATGCAGTGTTGTGGAGCCTAAGGACGACGCCGAGTCGCGCCACTGGCTACACTCCATTCTTCATGGTGTATGGAGCCGAGGCAGTGCTGCCGACTGACCTGGATTATGGGGCCCCGCGGGTGCAAGCGTTTGACCCGGACCTCAACGAGCGCTACCTCGAGGATGCGCTCGACCAGATCGACGAAGCACGAGAAGCCTGCGCTCCTGCATTCCGCCAAGTATCAACAAGCGCTGCGCCGCTACCACGAACGAAAGGTTAAAGGCCGCGCTTTCGAGGTTGGCGACCTCGTTCTTCGCCTTTTGCAGGGCAATCAGGGCCGGCACAAGCTGACTCCGCCGTGGGAGGGACCATACACCGTTGCGGAGGTGCTCCGGCCCGGAACCTACAAGCTCAAGAACGCCGACGGACGCATACTCGCCAACGCGTGGAACATCGACCAGCTACGTCGTTTTTACCCTTAGCTTGTATCTCCATTTCCTTTTGTACCGTTCAAAGACATGCAAACGAAATAAAAAGAAAGTTCGTTTCTTTCTGTCTTTTTTAAATTCACAACAAGTCCTGACCTGCCGACCGCCGATCCCCGACCCTAACGGCTCGGGGGCTCCACCCGGCGGGTGTGCAAAAAAGGCCGTGTAAAATCCAAAATGCCCATGACAAACGAGCGTCAAGGCCAAGAGCGAAAATTGCGCCGACAACGCGTCCGTGGCTAAGGAATTTACATGAAAATCCTAAGTGCAGGTCCGACTCGGACAGAACTTGAGCGTCAACGATCTCTCGGTCGACCCGACTGGCCGACTCGGGACTCTGACGCCTCGGCGGCTAGGGGCGGCCTGGGTTACCAGTCAGTCGAATGAAAGGTCCAAGGCAATCAGGCGGTCTGAAAGAGGAGGAAGTCACGAAGGGAAAAACACTTAAAATTTTGAATAAGTTTCGAACGAACACAAATTTAAAGAACGAAGTACTTGTTTCATCTAAAATAAAGGCAAGTTTTTTATTTACATGAGGGCCACTCGGCCCAACTCGACTAACTACTCTATCTCCTACTACTCGTCACTCGGAGGCGACGGCAGAGGGAACGCGAAGGAGGCGAGGAGGTTGGCAAGCGTCGCCGCGACGGGCGCGGCCTTCTTCTTCAGCTCCTCCATCTCTTCATCGGAGAAGCCAGGCACCATGCCCAGCGACAAGCCCTCAAGGTCGAGGGAGTCGCCGTAGTGCGTCTGCTCCATCACCAACGTCCAGAAGACTCCGGCCTCGAAGCTCTCACGACGGAGGGCACCGAAGCGGTTGGAGATGGAAAGCAGGCGCGCCTCCAGGGTGGTGGTCCCGTCCGGCTGTGGCACCTGCAGCTCGTCAACGAGAAGCTCGGCGCCGATCCGCAGCCGCTCCAGCTGGGTGTTCTCGCCCCGCGCCACCTCCAGGTCCGCCCTGAGCGCTGAAAACCAAATAAACAAGAAAATCAAACAAGCGAACGCCGAGGCGAATGGATCAAGGCAGAGGTACAGCAACCTTACCTTCAACCTCCTTCTCCAACCCGGCAACCCGGGCGGTGAGCTGGGAGACCAACTCGGAGGACGTCCGTCAAAGCACTCGTTCGGAGTCGGCCGCCTCGCGTGCCTTGGCCGCGTCCGCCTCCGCCTTCTCGGCTTTCTTCTCCGCCGCTTCGGCCCTCCTCTCCGCTTCCTCGGCCCTCTTTTCGGCGGCGGTCGCTCTCTCCTCTGCCCCGGCCAGCGCCAGCTTGGCCTGGTTGGCCTCCCGCATGGCCTGTGTGACCTGCTCCACCACGGCCTGCGCCTCCTCATCAAGCCGAACTCGTTCGCTCTCTTGGAAGCGAATGCAGTTCGACTTGGCCCGACTCAACTTGGACAGTTCCTGAGACAACGAAGAGGGATAAGCAAAACAAAAGCGGGAAAAAGACTCTGTGAAAGAGTGAGGATGTACGCACCTGAGTCGGGGCCCCCATCGCCTTTATCAGGCGGAGCGCGGTCTCCAGAGCATGAATGGCTTGGCCCTGATTCTGGCCAAGCACGCCCCAGAGTTGCCGCTCCGCCGGCTCGTTGTGGACCCGCTCCTGTCCATCGGGCCCTTGGACGCGCAGGACATCGACGTCCGTGGGCGCACCCGAAGTCGACTGCGGCTGCGGAGGCGTGGTGGAGCTCAGACGAGGCCTCGACGGCCCGGACAGCGCGGAGCTGCCCGTCTCCATCAACGCGGCGACCACTGGAGCCGCCTCTGCCGACGTGCTCGCCGCCGGTGCCGCCATGCTTGCTGCCGGCGCCGCTTGCTGCCGGCGCCGCCACGCTTGCCGCCGGCGCCGCCACGCTTGCCGCCGGCGCCGCGGCGCTCGCCGCCGAGCCGGGCGCCGTCCCCAAAACCCCTGAGGACCGGAGTAGCTGCTTTCGTGGCAGGACCTGCAGCGGACCCCTGAAACAAAAGAGAGTTAGCGAACGAAATAAAGAAGTAAAAGAAACGCAGCGAAGTCGAGTACTAACCGGAATGGCTGACGCTTCGGGGTCGGGCCGGCAGACGACCCAGCCTCATCACGCGCCCTCTTGCCCGAGAGGGCACTCGGCGCTGCAGCCTTCAACGAGGCCGACTCGGCCACTACACTCGCCGCCGCAGCCGTCGTCCCCGCAGAAGGCGCCACCGTCATCACCGCGGCGATCGCCTCCGAAACCGCCGTCGCGGGGACGGCGGCGGTCCCCGCTGACTCGGGCGGGGGAGTCACCACGACTGGCGGAGCCGAGGATGTCGCCGTCGCGGAGACGGCGGGAGCCGTTGCCACCACGGTCGCCACGGCTGGCGAAGCTTCAGAAGCTGCCGTGGACGCCGCCGCCGTCACGGGCGCCGCGGTCGCCGCCGCCGCCACGGACGCCGAAGTCACCACGGCCAACGGGGCCGTGGGGGACGCCACGGTCGTCATCATCACGGCGGGCGGCAGCGCGGTGATTATGGTGGACGTGGTCGTGGAAGGGGCCGCGGTCGAGGAGCTCGTCGCCGCCGATGGCACGGTCACCACGACCGATGTCGTCGCGGCGGCCGATGCCATTAGTGGCCCCGCCATAGCCGTCGCCACGGGGAGCAATCTCGCGAGGGCGAGCGTGAGAGCCATGGAGGCGGGGGGAGCCGCCGGCCGCGAAGAGCCTGCCGCGCCCCCACTGCCTGAAGCGCCGGCGACGTTGGGACTCGGGGCGCGATCTTCCAGTTGATCCCAGTCGACCTGGTCGTCATCGTCGTCGTCGCCGTCGTCATCGCCGCCCTCGTCGTCACCGCCGTCGTCATCATCGTCGTCATCGTCGTCCTCGGAGTTGGAGACCACGTCGCCTCGGCGGCGACGCCATTTCTTCTCCTCTTCCCTCTTCGTCCGCTTCGCCTTCTTGGCGTCCTCGCGGTCTTTGCGGGCCTTCTGCCGCTCCGCCCGCTCCCTGTTGATCGCGCGGACGGCGTTGTAGACTTCGGGAAGACGGGCGGCAGAAGGAATGAAGGCGACGCCAGTCTAAATCCAAGAAAAAGTGTATAAGCGAAAAATCGGAAAAATCGAAACAATGCCGAATCGGGATCGAAACCGAATCGAAAAACTTACGAATTGTAGGGCCCCCTGCTCCGGAAGCATCGGCGGGTGGCCCGGGATCGGATAGTCAAAGCTATCCCAATCCGCCGCTGTCTTCCCCATCGCCTCCGAGGGCCGGGCCTTCAGCTCTCGGACGGAAATCCGTGGCTCCGCGTGGGGGTCCACCATGCAGGTCCCCTTCCACGCAAAGTCGCGGCCCATCTCCCACATGGGGAAGCGCCGGTCTTGGAGCGGCGCAAGCCTCCTGACGTGGTAGGCGCCAATGACCCCGACGCCCGTAACGCCGCCCCTCTTGAGTTTGTCGATCGTATCCAAGAGATCGGCCAACTTCTTCTTGTCAGGGGCGGCGGGTCCCCAACCCCAGCACTCGGGCGCCTCTTCGATCAGGCGCCCGGTGAACTCCGGGAGCGGCGTGAGCGCGGTGTTCTTGAGGTAAAACCACCTCTCGTGCCAACCCTTGTTGGTGTCGGTGACGGGCATGGTGATGTACTCGCGGGCCCGGGTGCTCCGGAGCCGGAAGCTAGCACAGCCGATTGGGACGGCGCGCGGATTCCCTTCCGCGTCCTTCTTGGTCTGGAGCACGAGGGTGAAGAAGTACTTGAAAAGGTAGAAATGGGGGCGAATCTTCAAAAAACCTTCGCACAAGGCGACGAAGGCGGAGATGTGCTGGATGGAGTTGGGGTTGAGGTGCTGCAACTCCAACTTGTAGTGGTGAAGCAGGCCGCGGAGGAAGGGAAGAGGCGGCATGCCGAAGCCGCGCTCGTGGAAGGAGCGGAAGGAGACAATGTAGCCGTCCGGCGGCGATGGTGTCCTCTCCTCCCCGGGTACCAGCCACTCCCGCTCCGCGGTGAGAGGCATCAGGAGGCCGCGCGCAACCAGGGCATCGAGGTTCCCCTTGGTGCTGTTGGACCGGCTCCAATCCGCCATGGCGAATGCGGGCGAGGGACGCGGAGCGACGGCGAAACGAAGGGAGGTTGGAGAGCGAGCGAGGCGAGGAAGACGAAGCGGTTTGCGCAAAGGCGAGCGGCGGTGGATGCGAAAGGTCGCGAAAACCTGGTAAGGCAAATGAGGTTAGACTCATCCCCTTTTATAGTTATCGCGTTCACACGACGCATCGTTCCCCGCGCCTCCCCTGTTTCGCGATCTAACAGGTGCAGGTGCCTTAAAAACCGCCATCATGGCCCGCTCCACTGCCGTACGAAGACGGATCGTGGCCTCGATCCGCGCGGAAGGCGAACCGTCGCGTCTCCACGACGCACGATGACGGCCCAGGCGGGCTTGGAATCCCGGCCGGGCCCACAGGTAATAAAGGCTAGGGGCTGAAAACGCCCCGACGGCCCAGTTTCCGGCCCAGGAGTTCGAAGGCCGGCCCCGCGAAAGGGTTCGAACGGCCGCTCCAGGGCAAAACTAAGTGAGGGGCCACCAAAGAGGGGTCCCCAGCGACCGCAACCCGTACACCGTAGTACAATGGGCCTCTGACGGTAGCGTCCGAGTCCGAGTCTAAAAAACCTCGACCCTGATCTCCCATCGAGGGAGGGCATCGAGCCCACTGACTCCGAGCGAAAGGAGTCGGCGATCGAAAAAGGCAGGAACTCGGATCTTAATGAGGCCGACTCCAGCTAGTCTCAATCGGACCCCCACGAAGGGCAAGCCGAGGCCTTCACTCGGACACACCCGTTTGCAGCTTAAACGAGCACCACGCATCGAACCATCGAGGAATGACGTGGCCGGCTCATGCGTGTCCCGTCTTATCGTAAAGACGCGCGGGTATGGACGAAACAAAAAGACGAAACGACCCTCGGACGGATTTGCGCATCGAGCAAGGACTCGGGGGCTCGCATTCGCAAACAATGACCTATTGCGTGGTCTCGGGAAAACCTTTTTTGTCACCCTCGGCACAAGTAAACCACTTGTACCGAGGCTCGGGGGCTACACCCGGCGGGTGCGCTCGCGCGCACCCACCGGCAGGAGTAGTGCGAAAATACCCTCGGAAAGACAACGACAAGCCTCGACGGCGACCACGACCCCCGGCCGCCGCCCAGGCTCGGGGGCTACTGACGGATACCCAAATCAGGGTATCCTGATCTAGGATGCTTAATTCTGCTAACCGTCTCAGCTTAATTGTGTAGGGCCCACAGGAACAGGCACACGACAACAGAGCGCTCGAGGGGCCCACGGCCGACCCCGAGGGCACATACAAGTTCCGCCTCGTCCGACCCCGAGTCGGCCGGGGCCCACGACTTCCGCCCCGCCCGACCCCGAGTCGGGTGGGGTCCACAGACTCCGCCTCGCCCGACCCCCAGTCGGGCGGGCCCCGAACTCCGCCTCGCCCGACTCCCAGTCGGGCGAGCCCACAAGCCGCGCTTCGCCCGACCCCGAGTTGGGAGACTTCGTCGAGAAGATTTCCCTCTGGCAAGGAGGACAGGCATTTACGACGAGTAGCTGGGGAGCCTTAACTCTACCCAGCAACTCATCTACTTGCAGGCACGCGATCTGACCTGCACAGTGACATCCGTCCCATCTCACAGCGCCGCCTGACACCTCGAGTACAGCAGCGGGATGGCTACGGCATCATCATCACCCTGAACAGGGACGAAGACCGGACCGGCGACAAGACGGTCGCGACAGTCTGGGTTGACATCTCGACCACCTGCCCGGCGACCAGGCTGACAGGACGCCGCCTGACTAGAGCCACAGTAGCGGATAGGGATCAGACTAGTGCGGCGCGTAGCCGCGCTGTCCACAACTGGAAACCCCGTTCTCATTTGTAAACCAGCTCACTCCTTGATTATAAAAGGAGAGCTTGGTGCATGAGGAGGGGGGATCCAGATATACAACGCACACAGACATAGAGATACACACGAAGAGGCTTGGAGTCTTTCTCCTCCCTCGCCAACACTTGTAGCTCCCCTCTGCAAGTCGAAACACGAACTACCCATGAACTGGACGTAGGGCATCGATTGCCTGAACCAGTATAAACCTTGCCTCTCTCGCAAAACCCTCGTCATCATAGAAGATTGTTAGGCGCCGTAGTTACAAATTTACTTGTCGGCCGGTTTCTTAACACCGACACACACCCTTCGCAAGGCTACCCTCGTGAGGAAAAAGAGTGCACCCCCAGCAAGTTTTGTGCTTTTACATATAGGCATCGCGCGTGCTACTGAAGAGATGTTCTTGGTAGACACGGCTCATGCATTTCTGATATGTCATGGACGAGTTTTCGAGTCCGAAGATCTTGAGCTCTGGGGCCTTTTGCTTCCTTCGGACGAAGTGGACATTCTTCCTTCCAGGGGTTTCGCCATCTTCAATACTTCTTGCTTGGAGTTGGTCTCCGAGGACGCTGATCACAGTGATGGGACCAGGAATCTTCATGCATAGATAGACCTGATGTATGGCTGCCTCAAACTTGTTAATGGACCCCCTTCCGAAGATTGCATTGTAAGGATAAACAATGTCAACCACATCGAAGGTCACATCTTCAGTTCTTGCGTTGTCTCCTTCGCCGAAAGTAACTGGTAAGTTAATTTTTCCCAATGCTTGGATAACCTTTCCAGTGAAACCGACCAATGGAATTCCTGTAGGTTGCAGTGTTTCATTTTCTAGCTTCATCTTTCTGTATGTAGAGGCGAAGAGGATGTTAGCTGAGCTTCCTCCATCGACAAGTATTCTGAGTACATCAAACCCTTTTATATTTGCCTTGATGACCAGTGGGTCTGAGTGCGGTTGGTCAAGGTCCCTTGCGTCTTCTTTTCCGAAGGTGATGTGGACATGGGACCATTTAGTTTTCACAAACGGAGTCCTTGACGTCATGTTATGTACCCTTCGAATGTGTTCTTTCCTTACCCTTCTTGAGTCTAGTTGCTGGGTCGATCCTCCGGAGATAGCGTTAATAGTTTGTCTTTGAGACGTGTAGCTAGTTTCTGTGCTTCTTCCATTGTTTTGCTGGTTTGTTTCTGGAGGCGGTGGCAGCGCTGCCAGGCTTTGAGGTTGAGAGTAGGCATACTGCTATGCCTGATACGAATCTTCTCTTGGATAGTTGACAACATGATTGACAGAGTGCGAAGGGTATGTTGACATTGGGTTCCCTTGAGACCAGTTTTCACGATAGTTACTCGTGTGTCTGATGGCCTTCCTCGCCTCTCTTTCTGCGGTCTATTCTTGTTTGAATTGTTGCAGATTTCGGCACTGCTTTGTTGTATGGCCTTTTCCTTCGCCATGCAACTCGCAGTATGGAGCGCGAGAACTGCTTCTCTGATTGTTTTTTCTGTTTTTGTCTTCGCCATCTCTATCATGGCTGCTTCGCTCTTTCCCTCTTTCATCGTCTTTGGTTCTCTTTTCATCGCCCCTTTCTTCTCTGTTTTCGAGGTTGTGTATCCTTCGATTGTTGTGATCTTTCGAATTGTCTCTGCTATCATCGTGCCTTCTGCTTCGACTTGCTTCCTTTTCTTCTTTATACTTCTTCTCATCTTTGATTAGCTGGGATTGCTTCTTTTCGTCTTCTTTTTTCCTTCGGAATTCATCGTCTGATCTTGCGTATTTCTCGAAGGTGTCCAACAGTGCGAAGATGGTTTTTGGTCTCTTCCTTGTTAATGCAGAATGGAAAGGGCCATCCCTCAAGCCTTCCGTTAGTGCATCAATAACCGTCGAAGCCCCTACATCTTTTGCTCTTGATTTTATTTCCATGAACCTCTGCATGTATTCTCTTAAGCATTCGTCTTGTTTCTGCTTGCATGAAAATAGCCTTCCCTGATGAATTTCGGATGCTTGGAAGCCTTGGAAGTTGTTTATGAACTCTCTTCTCAACTCGGACCAAGAATTAATCGATCCTGGTTCGAGAGTGGAAAACCATGTCTTCGCTACTCCTTCGACAGCCATGACCAAAGCTTTGGCGTATGTTGAGTTTGTTCCTCCGCCCAATTCTACTGCGGATTCGAAAGACATGAGGAACTCTCTCGGACATGTTTTTCCTTGGTACGCCTTTATCTTTGGCATTTTGAAATTGACCGGCCAAGGTTCGCTCTGTAGCTCCTCGCTCAAAGGAGAGTTTTCGTTGTAGATGATGCATGGCTGGCTGTCCTTGCCAGAGCTGCTTACTTCGTACACCATCTTGTGCTCGGTTTGCTTGCGAGGCTTGTGATGCGCGTCTTGTTCTTGCTTCATCAGGTTTTCCATTTCTTCATTGTATTTGTTTAACTTACTCTCCATTTCGTTGATCTCTTGTTGGGCTTGCATTATTTTCTCGAGCATGTCTTTTTTCAGCTTCGCTATCTTTTCGATGATGGCCAACTTCTTTTCTCTCTCGATTCTTTCTTGCTCTATTATGCGAAGCCTTTCGGTTATGTTGCGTGTTTCATCGTCCTCCTGCTGGAAGCTTGTTGCTTGAGATGTCTCAGCGTTGTTTACTTGCATGGCTTTTAGAGCTTCTTCTTTTCTTGCCACCTCTTCGGCTCTTGATATTTCTTCTGCTTTTGCAGCTTTGTCCCGCTCTTCTTGTTCTCTTGCTGTTCTGAGTTCTGCTTCCTTCGCTAGCCTTTCGTTTTCGGCTTCGGTTTCTGCGCGTTGTGTGTCGCTGACGTTTGTTCTCGGCTTTGCCTTGGCCATGTTGATCGTGGTCGTGGGTTCAACCCGCGTGACGGCGCCAAATGTTGGGGGATCGAAGGTCTTGATGGGACGGATCGAAGCCCTCCAACGGTTGATGGAAACGTTCTGGTTTTGGCGAAGCCCTCGAAGGTTGTCGATGCCTTCGAATCACCTCGCGAAGCCCTCCTCGCTCGTCGTCGTTGCCTTCTGGTTGGAGCGAAGCCCTCTTTTCTGGTCCGCGATGCCGGACGAAGGGGTTCTTGCTCAGGTTCCCTGCAGTTTAGTTGCGCGAAGCCCTCCTTCACCCGCGATGCCGGGCGAAGGGGTCGAGTGATTAGAGAGGTCTGAATACGGTGCGAATGATTCCTCCTTTGGCTCGTGGCCCGAAAAACAGATGTCATTACAGGATCATCTCCCTCCGTATTTATAAGGGGGAGAGTGATCATATTTACATGTATGCCATTGGTTGCATAGGCACGGCTCTTAGCCTGATAGTTTGACTTGAGTATTGTTCCTGCGCTGTCTGCTTCTCCGTTTTGTCTTCGCCATTGGCTGTCGGTCTTCGCGTGGGTCGGGGGGGGGCGGGGGGCTTCGACGTAGTCCCCAACACCTTTATTGATCCTTTCCAGATCTTTCCCGGCTCTTCCTGGGCCCTTTGGAGTAGTTTTGATTTCTTCCTCTAACAAATTGCACGTGTTAGTCATTAAGTGGCTATCAACAATAGAGCAAATAATATCTAGCAACAACAAAGGAGATCCTTGCCGTCATCATGCACTTGGCTCCTGTCCTCTTGTGTTTCTTCGACAGGGTTTGCAGCGGACAATTCCCTTGCCCGCTACCTAGTTATTCTTGTGACTTCTTGAGGAGGTGGCAACACTCTCTTGGAACCTCTTCCGCCTGTAACAGGACTGGTTGCATCCATTGTTGACCTCTTCTGCCCTCTCCCCTTAGGAACTTGTAAGCCCTCGACACGAAAAATGGAAGAAAAATTAGCGATGCAATGACTACGGTACTAACAAGTAATTAACACTGTAACAATGACCGCAGAAACTTGCGAAAAAATTAAAACCTTATTACTACTGTCTCCATTTAGGGTCCCCGGCAGACCAATTCTTCTGAAGATTTGTTGATTTGCAGCAATTATTTTCAGTCGTTGAAGCTCATATTCGTTGGTCTCTTCCTCTTCATGGTGAACCACATCCGCTACACATTCGTAAAACATATTGTGAGAGATTGATGTTTCAAATACAAGTCGAGACAAATATCAGTTGTATATGCCCAAAACGACAAACAAAAACAAATCAACATCCCCTACAAAGATGGAAGCAATATACCTGCCATCGCCGGATTTCGTCCTTGTGCCATCGAAGTCTTGGAGACGGACAGAGCGTGGTTGCATACAACAAAGAGTGGTGTGTGTGTGTGTGTGTGTGTGTGTGTTTGTTGAGGGGGGGGGGGGGGCACAGGACACAGAGGTGGAGCTAGGGAACGGTGGCGAGGTAAGCTGGAGCAGGGAGCGGCGAGACGAGATCTGGTTGTTTTTTTTTTTGAACGGAGACGAGATCTGGTTTGGTTTGGCAGCGAGGGCAAGGTTCAGCGCACTTTCATGGCTTCCTTGGCATAGTTAACAAAAGACCCTTGGCCACGGATCGGGAAAAGAACGCGGATGAGTGCGGAGAGGAAGGGACAATATGGACTTTTCGCATCACGGGTGAAATTTTGAAAGTGCTGCTCACGTTTCGGCTGGCTGGTGAAAATTTGGCAGCAGCTACATTGTCAATTTGTGACGTTTTCGAGTGACGGGGTCGTGTACAAACAGAGGACGATCTCGTGATCGAAACCAGACCCATACAGCGGGAACGTCCCTGGAACTGACATAGAATACACTGGATAAATATGCACCCAGCCTAACCATCAATATGCACAGTGCTAAATACTAGAAGAAAAATCATCGTTGAAACAAAATCAACCCAAATCGTGTCCAAATCGACCCCAACAGACCCTAACCTGGTAAAAATGAACTCGACTCTCAACTACACATAACTCGACTCGGGGGGTGTTATCCGAGAAGCGTCCTTATAGTAAAATAAAAGATTGGACGAGTTATCGGAGAATGGTTCTTGGATTCACCATCTCTACGGACGGACTCATCCATAGGCCGGAGCGCGATCACCGGCACACGCCTCTTCCGAGTTGTCGACGAGGTAGCCGAACAATTCTGCAAATGGAAGCCAAATGAGAGGGCATTGAGAGCATTTTGTGGAATCTGGATTTCGGATACCACAAAGACGATGTGTCACTCTAGGAAACTGTGAAATACATTTTGACCAGTCACAATACATTAATTTAATGTTTTAGCTCGTCTAAGAAACTACGACAGAAGGACGAACTTGATCGGATAGTCGAGACTGCTACATACTGTAGTAGGAACCCTGGACGACCACGCCTGTCAAGCGAGGCACAACGCAGTGTCTTTACGGTTCCAGCACGTCGCCCGGACATTTGCTTTCAAAACACCGAACAGAGGTGAAGACTCGCTATCTGAAACACGCAATACCCGGGAACATCCCTCAAATTGACACGCCATACACAAGAACATCCCCATGCCCCAGAACATCAAATGAATTGACATGGAATACACCTATCTAGCGAGGAAACGTCCAACCCTGTCAACCTTGAGCAGCTGAGAAGCTTCTCAGAGAAGGAATCAACTGTGATGACAAACCTTCGATTCGGTCCCTAATACTAGCTCTTTGCTCTTTCGGGCGACACAACAATGCGGCCCCGTTTGTATTACCTCGTGATTGTGGATTCTGGATTCTAAAAGCACAAGCTGAAACAAAAGGCCAGCCTTGAGTCTCAACAATGTGGCCTGTGCTTGTGCAGGCGGTGCACTGTCGTGGCTTTGCCATGGCGTCGTGACATCCGTAACCTTCCCACTAAGTCGATGGCTGTCAAAACGGGATTTAGCAGGATTTTGATAAAGCGCTGGGTTTAGCTGTCCCTTCCCTCGGAATGAATTTGTGTCTAACCGTGTCCAATTCCAACCCATCCAAAATTTCCATCCCAATCCCCAACTATCAAGATTGAATGCGGGATGTTCCCTTGTATGGGTCTGGTTTCGATGAGGGGATCGTCTGGGGCTGCGATCATGGTACACTTCAGAGAATTAGACCCACGCAATTGGAATGAAGGATTTGTTCCTCGTTCCTGCGAGAATTGAACTGTTTCCTATGAAATTCCTATAAAATTCCTGTGAAATTCCTAAGACTTTCCAAACGGGGCCTGAAAAAGAATTGGGCTCCGGTTCATGTAATAAGTTAGAGAACTTGCACGCTTTCTCAAATATCATTTCATTCGCGAATAGCTGGATGTGTCCATGCCTTTCTTCATACCATATTACTTCCCGCTGGCAGAGAGGATGATCAACCACTCATAGGTTAACCCGGTGCACTTGTATATGTTGACAATCATAATCAAACACGCACCAAGTTAATTCTGTTATTCTTTCTTCTCCAGGACGCTTATAACAAGGAAATCATACTTTGCAATTACCGTGGTGCTTGAGTATCAAGAGATTAATACATTCAGCGCAGATACGGTGCCCCGCACCATTTGTCCGGTATTGTCAAATTACTCACTGACAAGGATATTCCAGTGAAAAGGGTGAACTTGATCCATGGATAGTCTCGTGTAGTGTTTACACAGGGGAAGACCCGGCGTACCATACCGGAGATGATACGAGATGGCTCGACACGCCTAAGAAACTGCGATATGAAGAGATTGTTTCGTTCTCTGAACCAAAACTGTATTAAAACCTGGTTGCTTCACAGTCCTTGAGGCCTTCATGAGGGAGGCGCAGGTACGGTGCCCCGCACCATTTGTCTGGAATTGTCAAGTTACTCACTGACGGGATATTCCCGTGAATAGGTTGAACTTGATCACGGGATAGTCTGTGTGTTTACAGAGGTGAAGACCCGGCGTACCATACCGGAGATGATACAAGATGACTCGACATGCCTAAAGAAGCTGCGATATGAAGTGGTTGTTTCGTTCTCTGAACCAAAACTATAATAAAAGCTGGTTGTTCATGAGGGAGGAGCAGGTACGGTGCCCCGCACCATTTGTCCAGTATTGTCAAGTTACTCACTGCCGGGATATTCTCGGGAATAGGGCGAACTTGATCATGGATAGTCGCGTGTAGTGTTTACAGAGGGGAAGACCCGGCGTACCATACCAGAGATGATACGAGATGTCTCATAGTAATTGCATCTTTCCTTAATTTAAGGATGAGAAAAAGAATGTTTATGAGTAGCATGGTAACTACAACTCGTACAATGCTGTGTAAGCCATCTCATACTCCTAAATTTTAGCGCTTGAGGTGGTCGTCTCACGAAACAACCGCCTATTTCTTTTACCTCCCCCTCTCTCTTCCACCTCATCAAAAATCCTACGTGGCGTTGCATGAGACGGGCTACGAGACTGCCTCCGTGTAATGTTGTACCTGCCCTAAGTTAGAGAATTTGCACGCTTTCTCAATTATCATTTCATTCGCGAATAGCTGGATGTGTCCATGCCTTTCCTCATACCATATTACTTCCCGCTGGCAGAGAGGATGATCAGCCACTCATAGTTGGCTAAAAAATTAGCTTGCTAATAATTTAGTTGGCTAAAATTAGCCGATCCGAACAGGGCTCACTGATGGGATATTTCCGTGAATAGGGTGAACTTGATCAACGGATAGTCTCCTGAATTGTTTACACACGGGAAGAAAAATCGAAAGGAACCGTGTTCACGAACCGTAGCGGCCACCGACACCACTGCGGCATAAATCATGCATCGCACTACAGAAATAACCTTGATGAATGAAGATAGGTATGGAATGCACGGGATAAGCGTGAATCAAACACGGAACAAGATATGTCCGGTATTGTCAAATTACTCACTGACAAGGATATTCCAGTGAAAAGGGTGAACTTGATCCATGGATAGTCTCGTGTAGTGTTTACACAGGGGAAGACCCGGCGTACCATACCGGAGATGATACGAGATGGCTCGACACGCCTAAGAAACTGCGATATGAAGAGATTGTTTCGTTCTCTGAACCAAAACTGTATTAAAACCTGGTTGCTTCACAGTCCTTGAGGCCTTCATGAGGGAGGCGCAGGTACGGTGCCCCGCACCATTTGTCTGGAATTGTCAAGTTACTCACTGACGGGATATTCCCGTGAATAGGTTGAACTTGATCACGGGATAGTCTGTGTGTTTACAGAGGTGAAGACCCGGCGTACCATACCGGAGATGATACAAGATGACTCGACATGCCTAAAGAAGCTGCGATATGAAGTGGTTGTTTCGTTCTCTGAACCAAAACTATAATAAAAGCTGGTTGTTCATGAGGGAGGAGCAGGTACGGTGCCCCGCACCATTTGTCCAGTATTGTCAAGTTACTCACTGCCGGGATATTCTCGGGAATAGGGCGAACTTGATCATGGATAGTCGCGTGTAGTGTTTACAGAGGGGAAGACCCGGCGTACCATACCAGAGATGATACGAGATGTCTCATAGTAATTGCATCTTTCCTTAATTTAAGGATGAGAAAAAGAATGTTTATGAGTAGCATGGTAACTACAACTCGTACAATGCTGTGTAAGCCATCTCATACTCCTAAATTTTAGCGCTTGAGGTGGTCGTCTCACGAAACAACCGCCTATTTCTTTTACCTCCCCCTCTCTCTTCCACCTCATCAAAAAATCCTACGTGGCGTTGCATGAGACGGGCTACGAGACTGCCTCCGTGTAATGTTGTACCTGCCCTAAGTTAGAGAATTTGCACGCTTTCTCAATTATCATTTCATTCGCGAATAGCTGGATGTGTCCATGCCTTTCCTCATACCATATTACTTCCCGCTGGCAGAGAGGATGATCAGCCACTCATAGTTGGCTAAAAAATTAGCTTGCTAATAATTTAGTTGGCTAAAATTAGCCGATCCGAACAGGGCTCACTGATGGGATATTTCCGTGAATAGGGTGAACTTGATCAACGGATAGTCTCCTGAATTGTTTACACACGGGAAGAAAAATCGAAAGGAACCGTGTTCACGAACCGTAGCGGCCACCGACACCACTGCGGCATAAATCATGCATCGCACTACAGAAATAACCTTGATGAATGAAGATAGGTATGGAATGCACGGGATAAGCGTGAATCAAACACGGAACAAGATATGTCCGGTATTGTCAAATTACTCACTGACAAGGATATTCCAGTGAAAAGGGTGAACTTGATCCATGGATAGTCTCGTGTAGTGTTTACACAGGGGAAGACCCGGCGTACCATACCGGAGATGATACGAGATGGCTCGACACGCCTAAGAAACTGCGATATGAAGAGATTGTTTCGTTCTCTGAACCAAAACTGTATTAAAACCTGGTTGCTTCACAGTCCTTGAGGCCTTCATGAGGGAGGCGCAGGTACGGTGCCCCGCACCATTTGTCTGGAATTGTCAAGTTACTCACTGACGGGATATTCCCGTGAATAGGTTGAACTTGATCACGGGATAGTCTGTGTGTTTACAGAGGTGAAGACCCGGCGTACCATACCGGAGATGATACAAGATGACTCGACATGCCTAAAGAAGCTGCGATATGAAGTGGTTGTTTCGTTCTCTGAACCAAAACTATAATAAAAGCTGGTTGTTCATGAGGGAGGAGCAGGTACGGTGCCCCGCACCATTTGTCCAGTATTGTCAAGTTACTCACTGCCGGGATATTCTCGGGAATAGGGCGAACTTGATCATGGATAGTCGCGTGTAGTGTTTACAGAGGGGAAGACCCGGCGTACCATACCAGAGATGATACGAGATGTCTCATAGTAATTGCATCTTTCCTTAATTTAAGGATGAGAAAAAGAATGTTTATGAGTAGCATGGTAACTACAACTCGTACAATGCTGTGTAAGCCATCTCATACTCCTAAATTTTAGCGCTTGAGGTGGTCGTCTCACGAAACAACCGCCTATTTCTTTTACCTCCCCCTCTCTCTTCCACCTCATCAAAAAATCCTACGTGGCGTTGCATGAGACGGGCTACGAGACTGCCTCCGTGTAATGTTGTACCTGCCCTAAGTTAGAGAATTTGCACGCTTTCTCAATTATCATTTCATTCGCGAATAGCTGGATGTGTCCATGCCTTTCCTCATACCATATTACTTCCCGCTGGCAGAGAGGATGATCAGCCACTCATAGTTGGCTAAAAAATTAGCTTGCTAATAATTTAGTTGGCTAAAATTAGCCGATCCGAACAGGGCTCACTGATGGGATATTTCCGTGAATAGGGTGAACTTGATCAACGGATAGTCTCCTGAATTGTTTACACACGGGAAGAAAAATCGAAAGGAACCGTGTTCACGAACCGTAGCGGCCACCGACACCACTGCGGCATAAATCATGCATCGCACTACAGAAATAACCTTGATGAATGAAGATAGGTATGGAATGCACGGGATAAGCGTGAATCAAACACGGAACAAGATATGTCCGGTATTGTCAAATTACTCACTGACAAGGATATTCCAGTGAAAAGGGTGAACTTGATCCATGGATAGTCTCGTGTAGTGTTTACACAGGGGAAGACCCGGCGTACCATACCGGAGATGATACGAGATGGCTCGACACGCCTAAGAAACTGCGATATGAAGAGATTGTTTCGTTCTCTGAACCAAAACTGTATTAAAACCTGGTTGCTTCACAGTCCTTGAGGCCTTCATGAGGGAGGCGCAGGTACGGTGCCCCGCACCATTTGTCTGGAATTGTCAAGTTACTCACTGACGGGATATTCCCGTGAATAGGTTGAACTTGATCACGGGATAGTCTGTGTGTTTACAGAGGTGAAGACCCGGCGTACCATACCGGAGATGATACAAGATGACTCGACATGCCTAAAGAAGCTGCGATATGAAGTGGTTGTTTCGTTCTCTGAACCAAAACTATAATAAAAGCTGGTTGTTCATGAGGGAGGAGCAGGTACGGTGCCCCGCACCATTTGTCCAGTATTGTCAAGTTACTCACTGCCGGGATATTCTCGGGAATAGGGCGAACTTGATCATGGATAGTCGCGTGTAGTGTTTACAGAGGGGAAGACCCGGCGTACCATACCAGAGATGATACGAGATGTCTCATAGTAATTGCATCTTTCCTTAATTTAAGGATGAGAAAAAGAATGTTTATGAGTAGCATGGTAACTACAACTCGTACAATGCTGTGTAAGCCATCTCATACTCCTAAATTTTAGCGCTTGAGGTGGTCGTCTCACGAAACAACCGCCTATTTCTTTTACCTCCCCCTCTCTCTTCCACCTCATCAAAAATCCTACGTGGCGTTGCATGAGACGGGCTACGAGACTGCCTCCGTGTAATGTTGTACCTGCCCTAAGTTAGAGAATTTGCACGCTTTCTCAATTATCATTTCATTCGCGAATAGCTGGATGTGTCCATGCCTTTCCTCATACCATATTACTTCCCGCTGGCAGAGAGGATGATCAGCCACTCATAGTTGGCTAAAAAATTAGCTTGCTAATAATTTAGTTGGCTAAAATTAGCCGATCCGAACAGGGCTCACTGATGGGATATTTCCGTGAATAGGGTGAACTTGATCAACGGATAGTCTCCTGAATTGTTTACACACGGGAAGAAAAATCGAAAGGAACTGTGTTCACGAACCGTAGCGGCCACCGACACCACTGCGGCATAAATCATGCATCGCACTACAGAAATAACCTTGATGAATGAAGATAGGTATGGAATGCACGGGATAAGCGTGAATCAAACACGGAACAAGATATGTCCGGTATTGTCAAATTACTCACTGACAAGGATATTCCAGTGAAAAGGGTGAACTTGATCCATGGATAGTCTCGTGTAGTGTTTACACAGGGGAAGACCCGGCGTACCATACCGGAGATGATACGAGATGGCTCGACACGCCTAAGAAACTGCGATATGAAGAGATTGTTTCGTTCTCTGAACCAAAACTGTATTAAAACCTGGTTGCTTCACAGTCCTTGAGGCCTTCATGAGGGAGGCGCAGGTACGGTGCCCCGCACCATTTGTCTGGAATTGTCAAGTTACTCACTGACGGGATATTCCCGTGAATAGGTTGAACTTGATCACGGGATAGTCTGTGTGTTTACAGAGGTGAAGACCCGGCGTACCATACCGGAGATGATACAAGATGACTCGACATGCCTAAAGAAGCTGCGATATGAAGTGGTTGTTTCGTTCTCTGAACCAAAACTATAATAAAAGCTGGTTGTTCATGAGGGAGGAGCAGGTACGGTGCCCCGCACCATTTGTCCAGTATTGTCAAGTTACTCACTGCCGGGATATTCTCGGGAATAGGGCGAACTTGATCATGGATAGTCGCGTGTAGTGTTTACAGAGGGGAAGACCCGGCGTACCATACCAGAGATGATACGAGATGTCTCATAGTAATTGCATCTTTCCTTAATTTAAGGATGAGAAAAAGAATGTTTATGAGTAGCATGGTAACTACAACTCGTACAATGCTGTGTAAGCCATCTCATACTCCTAAATTTTAGCGCTTGAGGTGGTCGTCTCACGAAACAACCGCCTATTTCTTTTACCTCCCCCTCTCTCTTCCACCTCATCAAAAATCCTACGTGGCGTTGCATGAGACGGGCTACGAGACTGCCTCCGTGTAATGTTGTACCTGCCCTAAGTTAGAGAATTTGCACGCTTTCTCAATTATCATTTCATTCGCGAATAGCTGGATGTGTCCATGCCTTTCCTCATACCATATTACTTCCCGCTGGCAGAGAGGATGATCAGCCACTCATAGTTGGCTAAAAAATTAGCTTGCTAATAATTTAGTTGGCTAAAATTAGCCGATCCGAACAGGGCTCACTGATGGGATATTTCCGTGAATAGGGTGAACTTGATCAACGGATAGTCTCCTGAATTGTTTACACACGGGAAGAAAAATCGAAAGGAACCGTGTTCACGAACCGTAGCGGCCACCGACACCACTGCGGCATAAATCATGCATCGCACTACAGAAATAACCTTGATGAATGAAGATAGGTATGGAATGCACGGGATAAGCGTGAATCAAACACGGAACAAGATATGTCCGGTATTGTCAAGTTACTCACTGCCGGGATATTCCCGTGAATAGGGCAAACTTGATCATGGATAGTCCTAGGTAGTGTTTACAGAGGGGAAGACCCGCGTACCATACCGGAGATGATATCGAGATGGCTCGACACGCCTGCGATATGAAGAGATTGCCCTGTTTGGCCAGGCTTCCTTACCTCCTTCTTCACCTTACACGATTTACTGTAACGCGTCAGATCCTTCACTATGCCTCGAGGAAGTCGATCCCACAAGGCTTCCATGAAGTAAAGAAGACTGAAGAAATTGAAGAAGAAGACAGAGACACCTCGTGTGTATATACACTAAGGAAGAACATTCCAGACGCCTACAAAAATATCTCCCCTTTTTTATAAAAAGAATGGAACCTTGTCGCATTACAAGACATGATGACGAATACCTGCTCTAAAAGCAGACGCTTTGAATTCGCCGACAAAAGGCAGAAAAACACGTTTACCTTCGAACGAATATCATCGAAGCAAAGCTTCTAAAAAAAACCTCGTCGAATTACAAGACAAGGTGATAAATACCTACCTTAAAGGTAGACGGTTCGGATTCGCTTTTTTTTGAAGATAGGAGAAATCGCATCCACCTTCGAAAAGAGAATCATCAAAGTCAAGTCCTTAAGAAGACGAAGCCTCGTCGCAATACAGGACGGAAGGGAAGGAATTCAATTTAAAAACAGAAATTCGCCAAAAAGGCAGGAAAAATGTTTCCATCTTCGCAAAGACTGCGAAGCGAAAATCAAAGGCATAAGAGCCGAAACGGTAATTTTTCGTCAGAAGCAAAATTACCATCTAAGGGCTAAGAGAAAGCCAACCAAAAAGGTCTTCGCCCAGAAAAGCGAAGGCAACATTGAAAAAAGGGACTCAAAAGAGTCATCATAAAAACTCAAAATGGAACCCGCAAAAATAGCGAAGGCATCATCCTCCAATAAGGCCAAATAAGCCAAAAAGGAGAGCACGACAAACAAAAGTATACCTTCGCACACAGCGAAGATAGAAATAGAAAAACAAGACGTACTCAGGCTTGCTTCGTCAAAAGCAGACGAAGGCCAATGAAGTTATGAAGCAACCCATTGCATCTAGTCTCAAGCAATGAAAGTGGCAATAAAGTTAATTACCGAAGAGCAAAGGCGGTTAAATAATCACAAGGTGCGCTTACACAAGACTACGAAAATTCGAAGGCTCAATACAGAGCTCGAAGTCATCGCAGAACATGAAGTACATGAATAAGGTATTTGATGCAATAAAGCTTCAAAGTTTTGATAAAGCAAATATTACATCAAAAAAGCGTATCCAAAATAGATACAGATCAAAGGACATCCAAAAGGGCTATCTACAACTAGTCGAAGGAGTTCAAGAAGGATCCGAGGGCTTCATTGAAAAATTAGGATGACTAACCAAGTTAACAGCATCGCTGCCTTCGCAAGAAAAGCTATGAAGGAGATCTCGAATCATAAGTACCACAGCATCATAAGAAAAGCTCCTGCATATTTCGACAAGACCAGCCAAGTTCAGGCGAAGCCACTCGTTCACAAACTCGAATGAGACATCCGCCGGTACCTCTTCATATTTCGCACCAAGTGCTTGAAACAGCTCTTTGACAAGATCACAAAGCGCAAGAGATTTAGCGAAGGAGTTATCAACAGAAACGATCTTTAGCTGAGACGCCTTCGACAGACGAGATGAAATATGCTCATTAAATAACTTCTCCTTCTCCAGTGAAGCTTTCTTTTCTCGAATCTTTTCTTCAAGGACAGACAGATCCGAGATAACGCTAGATTTATGGCTTCGAAGAACCTCAACTTTAGCTAGCAAATCGGACATGGCAGCAGAAGAAGCTTTCAGGGAATCATCCTTCGCAGAAAGAGAGGCCTGGAGAGATGACGCGAGTAGCAAATCACCAGAAGAATCTTGGAACTCACGAGCACAAGCTTGAGTAAGAATAATAGACTGCAAGAAGGAAGAAGCGAAGCTGTCAGAAAAACGAAACATGAAGTACAAAAAAAAAGGGGGAAGTGAGATACTAACTTTAAATTGATGAGCAACCAAGGAACGGAAGAGGACGTCACCCGAAAGGTTCGACAGGCCAAGCTCAACCTTCGGAAACCAGACCTTACGGGCAGCAGATTCAAGAGGACCCGAAGCCTGAACGTCGTCATTGATGGACGATAGCATGGCCTCAACATCCAGTTCAAGAGACCCTAAGCTCGAAGCATCTAAAGGAAAAAGGAAGAGAAGCGAAGGATCATGAGAGTAATAATAATAAAAAGAAAGAAAGAAGGAGGCAAGGCAATCCTCTGAAAATGAATACCAGGATTTGAAGATTGCGAAGGCGGAACAACGACGTCAATCGAAGGCAAAGCAGTGCCCAAAGAAGAAATAATATCCTGGCTTGGATCTGAAACTTCTGAAAGCTTCTGTTGGGGATCCGCGGAGCAGGCTTCGATCCCGGACGCCCTCTCCTTTAACCCGAAGGGTTTAGCAATGCTAACGAATGACCCTTCGTGTATCGTCTGTCTTTCCCTCCGCAGGACTTGATGCTGGGCGCGAAGGGCGGATCAAGCGCCCGAAGGGCCGCTGCCACGCGAAGGCTTAGGGCTTCGGGCGAAGCTCGGCGGGGCGCTTCGCACATGCCCGAAGATCCGCGGGACTTGATGCTGGGCGCGAAGGGCGGATCGAGCGACCGATGGGTCGCTGCCACGCGAAGGCTTTGGGCTTCGGGCGAAGCTCGGCAGGGCGCCTCGCGCATGCCCGAAGATCCGCGGGTGGGCCCGGAGCGGCACGGAGGATGAGTACGTCAGCGGCTAGGGTTTCTGGTGTACCCTCGACGGGAAGATGGCAAAAGTCTATTGTGCCCTCCGGACGTTTTTGTACCGAATATCCTGTACATTATTCTCCGTGATCAGGGGTAGTTTAGGCATTGATTTGTAATCCCTGATCACGGTATAAATACCCCCTCCTGTGCACTGGAGAGGGGGTCGACTCCTTGCTGTATAACATAACTGTTAATGCAATGGCCTTGGCTTCGTGTTATGCTGATTTCCTCTCACATTCACGAAGCCTTTCCCTATCTTTCTCGCTTTCTCTCCGTGCTTCACCCGGTGCTGGGTATTCTTCACGAAGAATCCCAACATTTGGCGCCCACCGTGGTTCTAGCACGAAGAACAAGCCCTAATGCCACCTAAAAAGGCGAGGGTCGCGCACGGGGCTTCGGAAGAAGACCCAACGCCACCCCCGCAGCCACAACTACCCACCGGGCCAACAACAAGATCAAACGCGGCGATGACATCCCAAGGAGAAACCCCGCTCCGCATCGGGGAAACCCAAGCCAACACCAACACCAATGCCCCTTGCGGCGAAGACAACCGCACAAGAGAGGCAGCCAACAAGCAAATCATCCCTGCGGAAGAACCAACCTTCGCACAAGACACTGACACCGATACGGACGAAGACTGGGATCAGTTCGACAATACAAGAAGGGTCAATTTTGATAACCCGGAGACCAGTAATGCCCAACAAGAGCGAGCAAGATGCGAAGACCAAGAGCAAGAGTATAGAACCCTCCTTAAGTTGCAGAAACAGTTGAAAAGGCTCCGAGAAATACGAAGCGCTCGTCTCGAAGAGGTCAACCAACATTCAAAAACAAGACTCCAAAGCAGAATTGAAGAAGCGAAGGCCTCAATCGTTCAGCTGGAAGAAGAATTGCGGGAAATGCAAGAACAAGGTACTGAACAGCAAGATGAAATGTTTAGAAGGGTAGCAAGACCAAGCTATAACACCACAAGACCCGAAGGGATAATCAGCAAGTTTGACAAAAGTTCACCATTGTCCGAAGGCATTCAACTCACGCGATGGCCTACGTCGTACAAGCCAATACCTCTCCCGAGATATAATGGCCGTTTCGACCCAAGACAATTTCTCTTGAGCTACGAAGCCGCAATCTCCTCTGCCGGCGGAAACGATATTGTTCTGGCCAAAAAGCTCATCACCGCACTCGAAGGCCCAGCGTTGGATTGGTACTCAACCCTTCGCCCAGGTACAATATACTCATGGGAGAATATAAGGGAAAAGTTAACTCAAAACTTTCAAGGCTTCCTGCGCAAAACCATCTCAGCTCAAGAGCTGCGGGCTTGCGTACAAGGAGAGCGGGTGCCCCTTCAAGATTATTTCCGAAGATTCGTAGAACTAAGATCTCAGGCCCCAGAAGTGGAAGACAGCTCAGCAATTGATGCAGCAATCGCGGGGCTTCGGGCCGGACCTTGTTCAACGCATTTGACAATGAACACTCCAGCGACTATCGAAGACCTATACACAGAGCTAGCGAAATACAGCAAAGCTGACTCTGACTATCGAAGACGAAAAGCAACAGAAAACAGCCAAAAGCAAGCGGCGAAGTCAAACAACCAACGAAGCCAACCAGACTAGAATACCTCGAGAAGACGAAACAAAGACGAGCAACAAGCTCAATACATTAACCAGATAGACAGCCAGAAGACGGAAACACCTTCGGAGTCTAACAGCTACAGAGGGGGAAGAAGCGGAAGAGGAAGAGGACGAGGCAAAGGGAGAAACCAAGAACCTCGCAAACCATATTGCATTTTCCATGGACCTGACCAAGGACACACCTCAAAAGAGTGTCCCGAAACCAAAACAGTCCTGGAAAGAATGAAGACAAAAGAACAACCCACACCTCCACCGCGAGTTGTTAACAATACTTCCGGAAACCCCAACTGGCAACCATCTCCGCAATATAATCCTGCATATCCGCAACTCACTCCAGTTTACCATCAACACTATCAAGGCACAATGCCTCACCCAAACAACTTCTTGCCAATGCCTCAAGTGAACCACATCCCGAAGATGCTACCACCACCTTCACACAGTTATACAACACGCGAAGAGCTACCACCACCACCGTCCACGGCAAGAATTCCACCGAAGACCGAGTCAAGCCATCAAACTCCCGCAGATCCACTGCCATCCTTCGGCACCATATTACCAATCACTGGAGGATCTTCAACGGACTTCGAGTCAAAGAGACAACGAAGAGAATATTTCAGAGCAGTAAACACAATCTTTAACGCAGCTCCAGTCAGAAAGACGAAATGGTCTCACGTGCCAATCACTTTTACCGAAGAAGACCTATCACGTTGTGAACTCAAGAAACACCCGCACAATGACGCCATGGTCATCAAAACAAACATCTACGGATGGGACGTCACCAAAATATTGGTTGACAATGGGGCTTCCTCGGACATCATCTTCGCCAGTACCTTCGACCGTGTAAAGCTAGACAGGAAACTCCTTGAACCTACGGACACACCTTTGTACGGCTTCGGGGGAAAAAGAATCAACCCGCTTGGAAAAATATCTCTGCCAGTGTCTTTCGGAGATACGTCAAACCCCAGAACCGAACATATAACTTTCGATGTGGTGGAAATGAACTACCCATACAATGCCATCTTCGGCAGAGGCGTTATTAACACCTTCGATATTATCATCAGGAATTCATTCTTAGTCATGAAAATGCCCTCGCCGAAGGGAGTCATTACAGTCTTCGGGGACCAGCAAGAAGCCAGGAACATCGAGAAGGGAATAACCCCAGGGCAAAATAATGTGTATGTCGTAAGCGAAGATCCAGACAAAAAAGAAAGGCACAAGCACTTAGTACCAGAAAAGTCGCTCGACAAAGAAGACCCTCGCATCACCCACAAGGATGGAACAAGAAGAGTACTGCTCGACAACCTCATCCTAGATCAAGCAGTGATAAGAAGTGATCTCCTCCCGAAGAATGAAGAAGAAGAACTCATAGAGCTGCTCCGCAAAAACAAAGACGTCTTCGCATGGTCATCAAAGGACCTCCAAGGCGTAAGCAGACAAACAATTGAGCATAAGCTGGACATTGATCCAAAGATCAAACCGAAGAAGCAGAAGCTAAGAAAAATGTCAGACGACAGAGTTGCAGCTGTAAAAGCCGAAGTCCAAAGGCTCCTCGATGCCGGAGTCATCAGAGAAGTCAAGTACCCCACCTGGCTAGCAAATACAGTCCCGGTGAAGAAGAAGAACGGGAAATGGAGAATGTGCGTAGATTTCACTGACTTAAACAAGGCATGCCCAAAAGATGATTTCCCCCTGCCTCGCATCGACAAGATAGTAGATGCCGCAGCCGAAGCCGAGTTGCTTTCCTTGCTGGACTGTTTCTCCGGCTATCATCAAATGTTCATGAGAAAAGAAGACGAAGAGAAAACAAGTTTCATCACCCCCTTCGGAACCTTTTGTTTCGTGAGAATGCCCGAAGGGTTGAAAAACGCAGGGCCAACATTCTGTAGAATGACTACCGAAGTACTGCAAGAAATGGAAGGAACAATAGTACTTGTATATGTCGACGACATCGTCGTAAAAAGCGATAAGCGAAGCGATCATATATCTCACTTGGCTCAGACCTTCGCCAAGTTCAGACAAGCAAACCTCAAGCTAAACCCAGAGAAATGCGTCTTCGGAGTTTCCAAGGGCAAAGTACTCGGTTGCCTGGTATCCATCAAGGGTATAGAGGCTAACCCCGACAAGATAGACGCCATCCTCAACATGAAAGAGCCCACTTCCATCAAAGATGTGCAAAAGCTTACCGGAAGAATTGCAGCGCTCAACAGATTCATTTCAAGATCAGCCGAAAGAAATCTCCCTTTCTTTCAAGTGTTAAAAGGCTCCGGAAAATTCGAATGGGGAGAAACTCAAAGAAAAGCCTTCGCTGACCTGAAGAAGTATCTGAAAGAAATGACAGCCTTCGCCAGTCCGAAGGCAAAAGAAACCCTGTACATGTATGTCGCCGCATCTCACAGAGCAGTGAGCGCGGCCCTGGTCCAATCCCAAGCGAAGACAAACAACAAGGGAATCGAAGTAAAGATTCAAGTCCCAGTTTATTATGTCTCTGAAGCCCTATCCGGCTCAAAATTGTTCTATTCAGAGCTAGAAAAGATCGCCTATGCAGTAGTCATGGCTTCAAGAAAGCTGATGCACTATTTTGAAGCTCACACAATTAAAGTGCTCACAAACCAGCCTTTGTCAGAAATGTTCGGCAACAGAGAGGCATCGGGAAGAATCTCCAAATGGGCAGCGAAACTATCTGAACACGTTGTCGACTTTGAAAGCCGAAGTGCCATCAACGGGCAAGTCCTTGCCGATTTCATCGCAGACTGGACTGAGCCCAGCTCCTACACCGAGGGCCCAGTTTTCGAGCAACCCTGGCAAATCAGATGTGACGGAGCATGGGGTCACCTAGGGGCTGGGGCTTCGGCAATCCTCATCTCCCCTTCGGGCATCAAACTGAGATATGCAGTCAGACTTGAATTCAGCAAAGAAACTGACAAGTGCACAAACAACATCGCAGAATACGAAGCAGTACTGCTAGCACTGAGAAAGCTAAGAGCTTTGGGCGTCCTCAACTTCGTCATCCACACTGACTCCAAAGTCATCCAGGGCCACATTGACAAAACTTTCATGGCCCGAGACCCAGAGCTGATCAAGTACCTGGACTTAATCTGGAGCATCGAGAAGCATTTCAGAGGCTACTCTTGCGTCCATCTTGAACGAAGCGATAATCATGAAGCAGATGCCTTAGCAAGAGCAGCTTCAAGAAAAGAACCCCTGCCGCCAGACGTTTTCTTCGAGACACTAACTTCGTCATCTATAAAAACGCTTGAGAAGGAAATCAAGCTCGTAAACATCATACAGAGCGAAGACTGGAGATCACCGATAATGGCTTACCTTCGGGATTACTACGAACCTCTTGACGAAACCGAAGAAAAGAGAATGAAAGCAAGAGCAAGAAACTATGTTATACTCAATGATCAGCTGTACAGATCCAGCATCAGCAAACCCCTTCTAAAGTGCATCAGCCGCGAAGAAGGGAATCAAGTGCTCCGCGATATTCATGAAGGAATCTGCGGAGCCCACGCCGGAATAAAATCAATCTGTGCCAAAGCCCTTCGCCAGGGATTCTTTTGGCCCACTGCCTTCACAGATGCCCAAGACTTAGTCAGAAAATGCGAAGCCTGTCAAAAGTTCGCAAACAAACCCTCTGGCATTTCCCAGCCAACACAAGTAATCCAACCATCATGGCCCCTCCAGAGATGGGGTATCGACATTGTCGGGCCGTTACCCGCAGCACAAGGGAACTACACCTTTGCAGTAGTCGCTCTGGAATATTTCACAAAATGGATCGAAGCAAAACCAATCGTCAACATCACAGCGTCAACCATACGCAAGTTCTTTTGGCAAAATATAGTGTGTCGCTTCGGGGCACCTCAAGAAATAACAGTTGACAATGGCAAGCAGTTCGACAACTACGAGTTCAAAGAGTATTGCCGAAGCATCGGAACAACCGCACACTTCGCCTCTGTGTATCACCCGGAGTCAAACGGAGCTGTCGAAAATGCGAACAAGCAAATCTTCACAGGAGTCAAAAAATGCCTTCTCAACCAGAAAAAAGGCAAATGGGCAGATGAGCTGCCGAAGATCATCTGGTCCCATAATACCTCAGAATCAAGGGCAACAAAATTTTCCCCTTTCAAGCTACTCTTCGGAGACGAAGTGTTGGCGTCTCTTACGGTCACGCCGGGGGTTATGATTTGAGTCACTTGCACTATTAACCAAATAATCCACGTCTAGTAACAAGTACTAGATATGTATTATAAGGTTTATCATGTTAATTGAATATCCGCAAGCGGACGGATAACCCGTTGTAGCATTTCACCCGAGAGTATTCCAAGGGTATCATATTTATATTTTCCCAAGGGAAGACATGGTTGACAAGAGTACTTATGTTCATGGTGTTACAAATGATAGATGATATAACCACATTCCAAAACAGGGGTAAAGTTCAATAGTTGAGGATAGTGTGACACACACAAAGGTATCCCACTCTCTCTAATAAAAGGCGAGAGACAATTCTAAGCAATGCTAAGTTAGACTAGTGAGCTACTACTCCTAAAGTACAACATTCATAGAGCGTGCAAGGCCTCTACCTATCATCTAAGATCATGCAAGTGTTGACGGTCCTTAAGTACCACTTTTGACCGTCAAGTACCTGCATAAAAGAAATAAAATAAACACCAAACATAGTGGTAGGAGTTTATTACTAACGATTTCCACGAGTGTTGGTGAATTTGTGAGTGCAGGTACATTTCATATCAAAAGGAGGGAATTCACATCAAGAAGGCCACAACACATCACTCCGAGAAAATCAGCACAGGCAGCCCAACAAGATATGGATCAAAAGTCATACAAAACACAACCAACTTGGGCCAATGCACGAAGATCATTGAACAGGACATCAAGGAGGACCCCTCGGCCAAAGCCCAAGGCCAAATAGGCCAAGGGGGGGTCGGCCGACCTGCTACAGTGAGGTCGGCCGACCTGCTACAGTGGCTAATCTGGCCCATCTTTCTCTGGTTGGTCGCCACCGCCTTCCTGATGTCGGTTCTGCCTGCATTTAATGCGTTGAGGCGGCGCATTGAGGCGGTGGAGGCCCCCAAACCGACCTACTCAAGACTATAAATAGAGGGGTACCCCCTCCTCTCAAGGATACACAAGAAGGAGAGCCTCATTCCACTCCAAAGGGCCTAGAGCCCTTTATACACTAGTAGAGTAGGGAGAGAGTAGGGTAGGAGAGAAGGGTAGTCCTCCCGTTGTGAGGACCTAGCCAAATCTTGTATCTTGGAGGATACTTATTCATAGTGAAGTGTTCTTCGTTCGTTCATCGTTCGTTCGTCGTTCGTTCTTCGTTCATCGTTCGTTCGTCGTTCGTTCATCGTTCGTTCGTCGTTCATCTTCATTACAAGTAAGTACTCTCGATTTCCTTTTGGATTGTATGTTTCTATTCTAGTATAAGTTCTTCCTTTACTTGCTTGCATGATCATCGTTCTATTCAAGTAAGCATTTAGAGGCAGAATTTATCTTTAGTCTTGTGAACTAGAATAGGTCTGGCAGGGAGGACTTGATTGCCTTGCTGTCACGTGACCTTGGGACTGGCATAGGGACTTAATAGCCCTGGTGTCACATGTCCTAGGAGAGAGTCGCCGGTAGGTGGTGACAGCCCTGCTTGCTTAATCCTCTCTGTTCTAGGGAATTGACTGCTGGGAATCGGTCTGGCAGCGAGGTCTTAATTGCCTTGTTGTCACGTGACCCTAGGACTGGCCTAGGGACTTAATAGCCCTAGTGTCACGTGTCCTAGTAAGGGGGTTTGCCGGTAGGTGGTGACAGCCCTGCTGTGTTTACTCTTCCTTGTTCCAGATAGAACTTCATCCATAGGAATCCTCTCTACCCATACCTACCATCCTTCTTCGTGTCCTTGGACAGCTAGACTAGTACATAATTCCACTCCGTTCCCTTGGGATAATATAAATAACGATACCCTTGAATACTCACGGGTGAAGTGCTACAACGGTATTCTCCGTACGCTTGCGGATTTATCTGTGACGTTAAGAAATACCAACAAGCATTTCTGGCGCCGTTGCCGGGGAACGGTAGTTGCTTTTTATCTTCGAACCTAGTTGGTCCTCGTATTGTATCCTTTTATCCTTTTTCTTTTTTATCCATCATCAATCTTTCACCATCCATCATTCCGATCCCTTCCTTGAAAAATACCAAAAACATTTATCATGGAGCCAGAACCTACAATCCAATCCTTCTCTGCTCCAAGGGGAATGTCATTTGAGCCACCACCATCCTGCAAACCCATTTCCACATCCGGCTATATGATCCACCCCACTTTTATAACCATGGTCAGAAACCGACCCTTCTCTGGAACTGACCATGGTCAGAAACCCATCTCCATATCACCATCTGCGAGAGTTTGAGCAAGTGTGTTCATGCGTCGTGATCCAAGGCATGGCACAAGAAACCGTGAAATGGAAGTTGTTTCCTTTCTCCCTTCGTGAGAGAGCGGAACAATGGTACACGATTGTCGTCAGAAACATGAATGGGGACTGGGAAAAACTCCGAGATAAATTTTGCTCAGTCTTCTTTCCCTTATCCCGAATCGTTGCTCTCCGGCTAGAAATCATGAATTTCTCGCAGAATGAGAAGGAGTCCATAGGTGCAGCCTGGGTTAGGTTTTCCTTGCTAACTCTTACTGGCCCAGACTTGTCTATCCCCGATCCCATGCTATTGCAATATTTCTACATGGGTTTAGACAAGAAATCCGCCCTATATCTTGACATCGCCGCTGGAGGCCCCTTTGCTTCTAAAACACCGACCGAAGGAAGAAACATCTTGGATCAGATCACAGAAAATAATTCCTTCGTTAGTCTTCTTAGTGAATCCCTCCAAGAGAAAGTCGTGTCAAGCATCGAGGAACCCTCAACATCCGAATCCATCCCCTCTTTGTCCACATCCCATGTTACGCCTGTTGAGTTCCCGTATGAGTTTGAGGAAGAAATTATTGAAGACTATGGAAAAACCTCGAACGACATATGGGATAAGATGCCTCCTACTCCTCCCAATCCTCTAAAAGAACCATTTCTCAAGGAGGACATGAAGGAAATTCTTGAGAATGCCCCTTTCACCAGCACGAGCTATCAAAATCCTTCGGCAAAACCTCATCTTGATCATGAACCATTTGAGCAAGTGATGTTTGTATCCCCATTCGCATCTTTGGATCTTGCTCTACATAAGGATGAGAGGTTTTCCACCCAAGATGAGGATAGAAAAGAAGAAACATTCCTAGCCCAACAATCCTCATCACCATCGCTCTATCTTGAGCCTCTTCCCTCTAGCCCTCCGTGCACCATTCTTATTGGTGATCAAGAACCTCTTAAGAAGGAAAACTCTGGGGCTATGGACTTCCTCGAGGCATCAACTCTAGAGGAACTTGATCCTTTGCATGAGCATGAAAGTTTCTTCCTTGAAAACCCACAAGAAACATGCTCATTTGATAGTTCTCTTGAGTCATCGCCCGTTAAACATGATCCTAAGCATGAGCTTGAGAACTTCTTTCTTGAACACCCACAAGAAACATGCTCATGCCATGAATCTCTAGGGCCCACGCCCCTCAATGCCAAAACCCCGCATGAGGCCTACAACCACCTTGTTTATCTCTTTTGTTACTCATTCTTTAGGTTGGTTGTAGATGCTTTCGTTTATCACAAATATTGCAAATCTCGTGGTTGCATATCGGCACTAACTTTGCAGGGATTAGAATGGAGGAAAGTCTTGCTCATCGGACTTAAAATGATGATGCCCTTGCCGACAGGATAATCGGTAGTTATCTCATATTTGCTTCTCTCATATTTGCATTCTTTTGCATATTTGATTTCTCCATCAACATGCATATTTGGATTTTTCTACAAAGTTGCACTTGCATTCTTGCATGTTTGAATCGTCCCAACATTTGTTTGGGATTGTTCAAACCACCTGCCATTTGCAAAAAAAAAAAAAAAAAAAAAAGTTTTCTTTTTTGTGAAAATGAATTTGAGACAAACTTCTGTTGGAAAATGTTTTGAGCAAAATTTTGGAGGGGTTTTGGCACAACTCCCATTGACTTCTTATCACATAGCCATTGGGGAGTTGTGTGCCAAGTTGGACTTCATCTTTTTGAAGGAAGAGTGCTTGAATCTTCAGCTCCATTTCTCGTTTTACTTAAGCACCTTCTCAACAAAATTTTTGCTCACATTTCTCCATGTTTTCATTGCATTTGTCTCAAGTTCAAGAAAATGTTTTTCCCTTTTTTTTTCTTTTGATTTTATTTGCATTCTTTTGTTGCGATCAAGAAGCTTTGCAGCAACCGACGGGTGATCCACATTGTTTACACTAACATAACCCGTTCTCGAGTTTGCTCTTGTGTTTTCGCTCTTATGTGCAGCCATGAAAAGGGCCGACAAGCGACTCAACAACGCGTTGAAGAAAGACGACATACCAACATCATGCCACGCTGCACAAAGCCCGATCAATATCATGGGGATCGACACCAATCAAGGACTACGGGCAAAGAACAAGTGTGGGGGAGGATCCCTCCTCCACTAAGGTAACTTGTATCGCAACTTGTATCCTTTTGCTTTCGCCTTACATGATAAAAACATAAACTTGAAAAAAAAATAGTTTGAATAAACTAGGCGTTTTTATTTCCCTTTCCAACATATCATGCGCCTTGAGTTATTTTACTAAATTCAATAAATTTAGGCTCCCCGGTCTTTTACCCCGGTAGAGTCCTTTTGTTTCCACATATATTTTGAATAAATAAGCCAGGTATAAGAACAAGTGTGGGGGAGATCTCTTGGTCCTTCATCAAGCACACATTAGAGATCTCCCACCAACATGATGCACAACGTCGCACCAATCAAAAGGCAAAGAAGTGGAGCCATCGGGCACAAGAAGACAAAGTTCAATCCTATGAACCCTCTTGGTCTCCACTTCATCTAATGCGACGGTTTGCGCATCCTATACCCTACTCTCCAATTCTTGAGTTAAAATAAATTTCTTGCTTCAATCACTGAAATTTAACTCAATGACAAAACAAATTTTTTATCCCTCAACAAACATGCATGCTTCTGTTTGGTTGGCCTGCATATTCTTTATTCCTCGCTTTGCACACCTGTTGCTTGTGAACACCATTATCATAGGAACCCATGTTTATCTAAGTTGTTGGCGAGTGTGATATGGTTGGATGATAGGAATCTTGCTTCTTCTGCAAAGAGTGCTTGGGATTTTTATCTTGAAAAAATTAAAATCAATAGCTTTGCACTCCTCAATGGTCTTATATTCCTACCAGAGCCAAATAATGATCACATTGAAAACCCCTACAAAATACTGCTTGCTATTGCTTTGAGCTTTGTCAAATTGTGTGACCCTTGTGAGATGCTTGTCATACTTTCTTGATCAAGATTGTGCACATACACCACCACCATAAAACATGATAAACTTCTACACTGGAAGTTAGCAACACCATTTCCATCCATCCACCCACCAAATAAATACTCCATCACTTGTTGTTGATGTCTCTCTCCAAATATTCTGGCAAAAGTGACATGGCTATCAAAAAAAAAAAGAGAGAAGTGAAAAAAAAAAGAGAAAAAGAAGAGAAGAAAAAAGAAAAGAAGTGATAGCCATGTTCTCAAATAAAAGTCAATCAAGAGAGAGACATCATCGCATCAAGGAGTATCCATCTTACTCCACCTCATTCCATTCACCATACACATATCCACACACATGCACATTCTTGATCAGATTGTATGGCTTGTTTTCTCTTTTGGATCCACTCTTTGACTTAGCAATATAAGTAATGCAAGTATGCTCCTTTTCATCCCTACCAAGCTCCACATAAAGCCTTTTGTAGAAGTAGGATGAAAAGAGGCAAACCCATTGCCTTGGTGAGGAATCATACACATTGAGTGATCTGAGAGTTATCATTTGAGGAGTACAAGCTATATTTTTCTTTTGAAAATCTATCAAAAACCCAAGTTACTCAACAGAGGAGTATGAATGACTTGAATCAAGACCGTTCCATTCCTCAACCGCCCAAGATAGCATGTTAGCCACTTCAAAGTTCACAGGTGCAGGTATGGCTTGGAATAACTTGTATGCTAGCATCATACCATAGGAAGTCATGCTTTATCTTAATCTTCCACCTTCACTCGAGGACGAGCAAAGGCTCAAGTGTGGGGGTGTTGTTGACGGTCCTTAAGTACCACTTTTGACCGTCAAGTACCTGCATAAAAGAAATAAAATAAACACCAAACATAGTGGTAGGAGTTTATTACTAACGATTTCCACGAGTGTTTGTGAATTTGTGAGTGCAGGTACATTTCATATCAAAAGGAGGGAATTCACATCAAGAAGGCCACAACACATCACTCTGAGAAAATCAGCACAGGCAGCCCAACAAGATATGGATCAAAAGTCATACAAAACACAACCAACTTGGGCCAATGCACGAAGATCATTGAACAAGACATCAAGGAGGACCCCTCGGCCAAAGCCCAAGGCCAAATAGGCCAAGGGGGGGTCGGCCGACCTGCTACAGTGAGGTCGGCCGACCTGCTACAGTGGCTAATCTGGCCCATCTTTCTCTGGTTGGTCGCCACCGCCTTCCTGATGTCGGTTCTGCCTGCATTTAATGCGTTGAGGCGGTGCATTGAGGCGGTGGAGGCCCCCAAACCGACCTACTCAAGACTATAAATAGAGGGGTACCCCCTCCCCTCAAGGATACACAAGAAGGAGAGCCTCATTCCACTCCAAAGGGCCTAGAGCCCTTTGTACACTAGTAGAGTAGGGAGAGAGTAGGGTAGGAGAGAAGGGTAGTCCTCCCTTGTGAGGACCTAGCCAAATCTTGTATCTTGGAGGATACTTATTCATAGTGAAGTGTTCTTCGTTCGTTCATCGTTCGTTCGTCGTTCGTTCTTCGTTCATCGTTCGTTCGTCGTTCGTTCATCGTTCGTTCGTCGTTCATCTTCATTACAAGTAAGTACTCTCGATTTCCTTTTGGATTGTATGTTTCTATTCTAGTATAAGTTCTTCCTTTACTTGCTTGCATGATCATCGTTCTATTCAAGTAAGCATTTAGAGGCAGAATTTATCTTTAGTCTTGTGAACTAGAATAGGTCTGGCAGGGAGGACTTGATTGCCTTGCTGTCACGTGACCTTGGGACTGGCATAGGGACTTAATAGCCCTGGTGTCACATGTCCTAGGAGAGAGTCGCCGGTAGGTGGTGACAGCCCTGCTTGCTTAATCCTCTCTGTTCTAGGGAATTGACTGCTGGGAATCGGTCTGGCAGCGAGGTCTTAATTGCCTTGTTGTCACGTGACCCTAGGACTGGCCTAGGCACTTAATAGCCCTAGTGTCATGTGTCCTAGTAAGGGGGTTTGCCGGTAGGTGGTGACAGCCCTGCTGTGTTTACTCTTCCTTGTTCCAGATAGAACTTCATCCATAGGAATCCTCTCTACCCATACCTACCATCCTTCTTCGTGTCCTTGGACAGCTAGACTAGTAGATAATTCCACTCTGTTCCCTTGGGATAATATAAATAACGATACCCTTGAATACTCACGGGTGAAGTGCTACAACGGTATTCTCCGTACGCTTGCGGATTTATCTGTGACGTTAAGAAATACCAACAGCAAGCGCAAGCAAGCGTCTTATGTCTAGGCAACTTTGGGAGGTCCGGCATACGCAGGGTCTGCCCCGCGACTCCGGCGCATTTACATACTCCTATGCCGTGCCCGAACGTGGAGGGTTCCTTTGGATGGACAGGGCTGTCACTTCCTGCCACCTACCTCTACAAACCGTGGGACACGCACATACTCAAGGGTGGAGAGACAACCCCAGCACCATGCCGGCGTCACTAACCACAACTCTAGATCCCTCGAGGCACCCCCAACCCTTTGGATCGACGGGGTGATAAATCTAGAGCACCTTTGCAGGACAGAGAGCCCGATGCCAAAACATAAGAACAACTAGCCTAACTAGCATGAATTAAACAAAAGGATCAAAGCAAGTGTTGGCGTCTCTTACGGTCACGCGGGAAACACGCGACCGCGGGGAGACGCCGGGGGTTATGGAATTGTTCACTTGCACTATTTAACCAAATAATCCACAACTAGTAACAAGTACTAGATATGAATTATAAGGTTTGTCATGTTAAATAGAATATCCGCAAGCGGACGGATAACCCGTTGTAGCATTTCACCCGAGAGTATTCCAGGGTATCGTATTTATATTTTCCCAAAGGAAGACATGGTTGACAAGAGTACTTATGTTCATGGTGTTACAAACGATAAGTGATATAACCACATTCCAATGCAGGGGTAAGGTTTAATAATAATAAGGATAGTGTGACACACACGAAGGCATTCCACTCTCTCTAATAAAAGGCGAGAGACAATCCTAAGCAATACTAAGTTAGACTAGCGAGCTACTACTCCAAAGGTACAACATTCATATAGCGTGCACAACCTCTACCTATCATCTAGCGTCATGCAAGCACAAGCAAGCGTCTAATGCCTAGGCAACATCGGGAGATCCGGCATACGCAAGGTCTGCCTCGCGACTCCGGCCTATTTACGTACTCCTTTGCCGTGCCCGAACGTGGAGGGTTCCTTTGGATGGACAGGGCTGTCACTTCCTGCCACCTACCTCTACAAACCGTGGGACACGCACATACCCAAGGGTGGATAGACTACCCCGGCACCATGCCGGCGTTACTAACCACGACTCTAGATCCCTCGAGGCACCCCCAACCCTTCGGATCGACGGGGTGATAAATCTAGAGCACCTTTGCAGGACAATGAGCCCGATGCCTAAACATGAGAACAACTAGCCTAACTAGCATAAACTAGATAAAAGGGATCAAAGCTAGCACTAAGTCATGCATAAGCGTTCGTCGCTCAAGAACGAGCGACGAACGATGAACGATTAAGCAAGTTCAAGAATAGTCGATGATCGAGTATGAACGAACGAAGAACGAATGATGAACGAGCATGAACGAACAACGAACGATCATACAAGATCATGATAGAACTAGCAAGCTCATAACAACTATATGAATACTTGTATTCCATAGATTAAATAACAAGTCTTACAAAGAGAGAGAAAGGATACAAGAGCGCTACCCAATTCTCCACAAGACTTTGGGAGCAATAGGGCAACCCACTACTCAGCCTAGCACTACCTAGAATTGCCTCTAGCTCTAGTGCGAGGAGGAGGGAATGATCCTTGTGTATTGTGTGTCTTGGAAGGAGGGGGGGTACCCCTCCTTATATAGTCCTTGAAGGTCGGCAACTTTGAGGCGGTTCCCGAGGTTGGTGGCATTTAATGCAGGGGGAACCGACCTCCAGAGGTCGGTTACAAACCGCCATAGAAAGATGGGCCCAGGGGGCCACTCTGCCAGGTCGGCCGACCTGGCCAGGTGGGGTCGGCCGACCTGTGCCTGGCCCCTCCTGGGCTGGGCTTTGGCAGGTGCCTCCCCCTCTGGGTCTACTTCTCTGGTCCAGGTGCATTTGGCCTTAGTTGTGTTGGAATTTGACGAGATTTGGCCTTTTGTCTTGGAGTTGTATTCCCGCGGCGAACGTTGTTTTGTAGAAGTGTTGATTCGTCGCCTTGGGGCATGATTTCACCTGGATTTCTCCCTTATTCCACCTGCACACTAAAATCTAGAGGTACATGTGGAAATAGGTTATTCTTAAATAAAGTGCGTGTAAAGAATGTCCAATCCTTCTTGTTTATTGAGCTAGTTGACGGTCGAAATTGGTCCGTAACGACCGTCAACAACTCCCCCAAGCTTACCCCTTGCTCGTCCCGAGCAAGAAGTATGACTTTAGGTTGTTGATCAGGAGTTGCTACAATGCCTACTTCTCAAAGGTACCAAGTGTGTAACAAAGATACTCATCTTTGAGTTGAATAAGTTGGCCAAGGTAACTCACCCTTTTCCCTTAGTCCTTATGGGGCTTTTGCTTTATACTTCACCTTGGGCGGTTGAGAGAGAGAACGGTGTACGAGCATTTGTTTTCTCATTCCTTGTCTTGCTTTTATTCTCCGGAGGTTTTCAAAAAGATTTTCAAAAATAAAACCAAGTTCCTCAAGTGATACTCTCGATTCGCTCAAGTGGTGTTTTTATCCCTTACCAAGGCATGTGTGTTGCCTCATCCTACATCTAATAGGCTTTTTGTGGAGCTCAAGGTAGGATATGAAGAGAGGCATACTTGCATTCATATTTTGCAAAACCAAAAGAGTGGATCCACAGAGATAGCAAGCCATACAATCAAAGATCAAGATGTGCAAGTGTGTAAATGTGGATGGTGGTGTAAGTGACTACTCCTCTTTTTGTTCATCCTCTCTTTATTTTATATTTTGGGGCATGGCTATCTTTTCTTCTTTCTTTTTCCATGCTCAAAATGAGGGCAGATAAATTTTCTTTTTCTTTTCATGCTCATCTTCTGTGAGCTTTATTTTCTTTCTTTCTTTTGTATAGCCATGCCTAATTTTGATATTTCAAGAGAGGTGAGGAGTGTCTTTATTTTGGTGGATGATATGACATGTTGCTAACTTCCGGTGTAGAAGTTTAGCATATGAGGTGGAATGTGTACGTGATCTTGATCATGAGAGTATGAAAAGCATCTCACTAGGGTCACACAATTTTGATAAAGCTCAATGAAATGACAAGCAGCATATGTAAGGTTTTTCATTAAGTACCACATATGGCTTTGGTAGGAATTTATCATCACTGAGGAACTTATAATCTTTTTTTTTATGATTTTCGAAAACAAAATCTCCGGAGTTTTTTCAAGCTTAATTTGGAACAAGATTGCATTAGCTCTTTTTACCATATCATCTCTCACAACAACTTAGGTTCAGTGCAAGCGTATGCTACCCACAAGTTTCAGGTTCTAAGCAAGTATTTTTCAGCCAACAAACTCAAAACTTGGAGAATACTAAGTTAATAACTAGGCACAAGAGAGAAATACGGCAGAGCAACTATTCATCATCTCAATCATAGAAGGAAAAGAAACATTTTTACAGCACATAAAAAGAAACTACACTAATTATTTTTGTTCTGTTTAGTTTTGTTATTTTTATTTTGTTTTTCATATGAGAAGCAGGAACAAGCAAAAATGAAAGGAAAATGATACAAGTTGCGATACATGATACCTTAGCGGGGGGCATGGTGTCTCCCCCCCAAGCTTGTTCTTGCTCATGGGTTTGGTGGATTGAACCCCATGTGGCGAAAGTAAGCCGAAAGATCGGCTTGTCCCCGCTCCGTCATGTTGGTGAGGTTGGTGAGCTGGGTGTCGGTGCGTTCTTGCCACTGATGGGTTTGTAGGATGTGTTGATTCAGCGCGTATTGAGTGTCTTCCGCCGTGGTCTCGAGCCTTCCCATTTGCTCGGAGAGGTTGTTCATTGCTTGCTCAAGGTGGAAACCTTGAGTCGCACCAGAGTCGGAGGAGTGTTCCTCCCATTGTTGTTGCGGGGTGAACATCCTTGGGTCATGCCCCGAGGTTTGCCACGCCGAGCCCCCGGCCATGTGCGGTGGCGGGGCTGAGTACACACCGGGAAAATACCCGGTGTGACCATACCCCGGGCCGCCATGAGCCATGGGCTGCGGTGTGGGTGCCTCGGAACTTGATGGCTGCTCCGACCTGCGCGTCCTCCTGCGAGAAGAAATACTCATGCGCGCACTCTCCATTTCTTGGAGCTCAATGGTTAGATTTTTGCAAGTATACAAGCGAAGATCCGGGTTAGGTAACCGAAACTCGTTTGTATACCCGACAAAATAAAATATGAGGGAATCATTTGGACCACGCTTAAGTGTATGACCGCGAATAAGATAATCTTTGTTTATGAGCATGCGAGGAGTATCAATAAATTCAACATTAGCATCATGCAAAGCACCTACTCCTGCAGCGATACGTGTAATCAACGAAGTGCACTCGATAGGTCCTATCATCCCAAAATTATCTAGCCATTGGTGAATCATGTATTGCACAGGAGAAATCTTAATTTTCTCAACCATAGCATAAAGAATTTTCATTTCATCCTCGCGCACAACTCTAATATCACTCCTAGGAAAAAGAGTGATGCCAATCCACATGTGCAAAAAAGCGCAAAGTAGGGTGATGGATGTGATTAGTTCTAGGCTGCACACAAGTTGAAAAACCCGTAATCCTTTCCCAAAATGCAAGTTTTGAAAAATCAGGAAGGGCATTGTCAATATCAACATTGCAGCGAGTATTAAAGCCGAGTATCATGCTAAGGTCCTTCCATTTCAAACGGTATTCTTCCCGGAAAAACCGAAAAGTAATACCTTCATCTACTACTCGTAGGGTGCATAAAAACTGAAGTGTAAGCAAACGGGAACCCGGCTCATTTACACTAGCAAAATCTTTCCACCCTATAGCTTTGAATACTCGAGAAAATTCAGCATCCATACCTGTTTGTTGCAGCAGCTCCGTGTCAAATGCTCGCGTAGGAGCAAAGATACGGTTTTGAAGAAGTGCGTAGGCGTTCGTCTCGTGCTCGCCCACCAAGTTGAGGTTGGTGTCGGCGAGGAGATGATGCTCGTTGCTGCTCTCTTCTTCGGCTGCATGTGGTGGACTTGGCGGTGGTTCGACCACGGGGCGCGCGCGCGTGCTTCGGCGTGAAGAGCTTGGACTTGAGCTTGAGCTTAGGGACTTCTTCAACGATCCGTACAGCCGCTTCGCTCCCGACATGGCTGCAGCGAGGAGAGCAAGAACACAAGAACAAAAACTCCGAACGGGTTATGTTAGGAAAAATCAAATTGGCAAAACCGTCGGTTGTTCTTGTGAGTAAGAACGCAACTTGCAATCCTCAAAAACAAACTGAAAACACACTAAAACCAAAGAAAAAGGTTTTTGCAGAATGTTGAGGCAAGAAGCAAGAGAGCGCAATGAAAAACTTGGGAGCTTTGAGAGTGAAGTGTGTGAGGAGTGAAAATGAGAGAATGAGAGGGAGAGAGCTCAGTGGCCGGCCAGCTCCATTTATACTTGCAGCATTGCAGCTGTTTTCGAACGTTGGAGAGGCAATGTGACCGTTGGAGAAAAGGAGGGGGGCAGCAACGGCTAGCCCAGGTCGGCCGACCTGTCCTGGTGGGGTCGGCCGACCCCTCTGTGGGGCCCACTGGCTCCTTCCTTGGCCTGTAGCCTCCAACGGTCATATGGTTCATGACCTTGGCTGCTATGCCCAGAAAATCCTCGGAAATATTGCTCAGAAAGATTTCCAAATAAACTCATGCCTCGAAATTCAAATGGTTTTCGGAAAAATTGAAACTAGAAGAGAGAAAGTGTCGGAAAAATCCCAACATGTGGAAAATTTATTGTAGTGGTACAGAGGTACTCCAAAACCTTGCACAAAAGAGTGAAAAAGTTTTGAAGAACCAAATATTTTTGGAGATTAATTTTTGTATATATATATATATATTTTTATATGCATGGCGAGAAAAAAATTCAAATATGCTGGCGGAAAAAATTCAAACGATTGAAATGAGAATTTCTTGTGGTGAAATAAAATATGCAAGGTGATTTTAAAGTTTTTTAAATGCAAGTGGTGGGTTTGAAAAGGAAAAATCAAAAAGGAATCAAAAGAAATGATAATGCCGATTATCCTGTCGGCCAGGGCTTTGCCGTTTTAAGTCCGGCGAGCAAGGACTTCTCCATGCGTTTCATTCTTGAGGTGCCGGCCCCGTCCTTGGAGAAGAGGATGAAGATGGCTGCACCTTCTTTACTTGCCACATTTGTTTGATCTTGGGTTGTGTTGGTGGCTTCTCAATTTGAGGGGTCGATTTCTTGACCCATAACCCTGGCCTTGTTGTTGCGGGCTTCTTGGGTTGGTACCATGACGGGTTCTCACGTTTGTCAATTTGCTTCCAAAGAGCAATGAGACTATCCGTCTTTCTCGGGGTCATTTCAACTTCTTTGATGTTTGAGGGGTTTGGCCCATACTTGATCTTGATCATCGAGCATTGTTCTTTTCGGGGTTGGAACTCGAATTTCTCCTCCTTCCCATTGATGTAGAGGCGGATTTCTCCAACTCCAACATCAATTTGGGCCTTTGTGGTGCTAAGGAAGGGACGTCCCAAGATGAGGGGCGTTTCCTTGTCAATATCCATGTCCAGCACCACAAAGTTCACCGGGACGGTGTGGCCTCTTATGAATACCGGCACATCTTCCGCAATCCCCATTGGAAAGCGAAAGGATGAGTCGGCCAATTGTAGCCGCATTGCTGTTGGCGTGAGGAACTTGTACTTTAATTGCTCGAAGATTGCCTTGGGAATAATGCTCACGCTGGCCCCAAGGTCGCACAGTGCGTAGTTGAAGTGGAATCTCTTGATTGCACAAGGGATTACTGGAAAGCCTGGATCAGCTTTTATTGTAGAAGGTTCTTCTCTTATTTGCCTGTTCTCCCCTGCATGGTTAGTCCTACGAGAGAACATTTCCCCTCTCGTAGTGATAACGTTAACTTTTTCAATGGGAGATTCTGGTTGCCCAGGAATCTGCCCGAATTAGAGGTAGGAACAAGAGCAGCAAGCTGAGCAAGTTGGGTTTCTATCATTTTGTTAAAACTCAGCTGATTTTTGAAAGCGGAAGAAAAACCTTCTAGCTGTGAATTTATATTTTCTAAAACTTTATCGTTGGCAGGAAGCTTTTTGTTGATTGATTCATTAATTTTAGCTTGGCCAAGAACCAAATCTTTCAAAGAGGGCTGATTATTGTAAAAACCAGGAAAATTGTTACCTCTATTTTGATTTTGATTATATCCTTGACCTCCGTTTGGACGATACCCGTTTTTGTTGTTCATGTAGAACGCATCTTCTTGGGTGTGGGGGCAATTCTTCCCCATATGGCCCGTATCCCCGCATTCCTCACACGTCATGTGTGAGTCCAATGCACGAACACTACCACTTGAAGTGTGTTCATCCAAACGCTTCATGAGAAGGTCAAGTTTGGCGGACAACATGTCCACTTCCTTGACAGGGTGGATGCCTTTTGAGCGTGTTTGGAGTCGATCATCGCTCCACCCTTGATTGGAGACCATCTTCTCTATAAGATCTTTTACTTGAGTAACGGTTTTGGAGAAGAAGGCTCCTCCAGCAGCGGCATCCATATGTCCACGGGCTGTTGGTGTTAACCCGTTGTAAAAGTGTTGAAGAATGAGCCATTCTTCCATCCCATGGTGTGGGCAGGCTGATGTGTATTCTTGGAGCCTTTCCCATGCCTCGGGTATGGATTCATTTGTTGCTTGCTGGAAGCTTGCAATTCTTCCACGAAGAGCATTGGTTTTGCCCATCGGGAAGAACTTAGCGAGGAACGCAGTAGAACATTTGTCCCAAGTGTCAATATTGGCGCGGTTTGCATAGAACCATTGTTTCGCTTTCCCAAGGAGGGAGAGCGGAAACAAACGGAGCTTGATAGCATCTTGATTGCCTTCTCCCGTGCCTGACGTGTTGCATATCTCTAGGAATTGTTGGAGATGAGAGTTGGCGTCCTCGGAAGCCTTCCCACAAAAGGGTATGGCTTGCACCATCGTGATGAGGCTGGACCTTATGTTAAGTCCGGCGTCACCAACGTCGACGTTGGGTCCAATGGGCACATTGGCGACGGTGGGCGCGGAGTATTCACGAAGGGTCATTTCAGCCATGACGTTTGACGTAGATGGTGCGGAAGATGCGGGTTCGCTTGTCGAGAGTACTTGAGGGGAGACGACGACGCGGTGTCAAGTCTTCCTCACAAGTGACTCGGGATTATCAACGAAGTTTTTCGGCAAGTCGAATCCACGCATACACTATCCGGTTTTCACATCAAAGAGAAAACAGATCAAGGTTAGCCTGCATGGGCAATGGTTAAACCACATCAAGTGTAATCATGAACAATCATTGTATTCTTGTTAACCAATGTCTTCCCCGGCAACGGCGCCAGAAATGCTTGTTGGCGTCTCTTACGGTCACGCGGGAAACACGCGACCGCGGGGAGACGCCGGGGGTTATGGAATTGTTCACTTGCACTATTTAACCAAATAATCCACAACTAGTAACAAGTACTAGATATGAATTATAAGGTTTGTCATGTTAAATAGAATATCCGCAAGCGGACGGATAACCCGTTGTAGCATTTCACCCGAGAGTATTCCAGGGTATCGTATTTATATTTTCCCAAAGGAAGACATGGTTGACAAGAGTACTTATGTTCATGGTGTTACAAACGATAAGTGATATAACCACATTCCAATGCAGGGGTAAGGTTTAATAATAATAAGGATAGTGTGACACACACGAAGGCATTCCACTCTCTCTAATAAAAGGCGAGAGACAATCCTAAGCAATGCTAAGTTAGACTAGCGAGCTACTACTCCAAAGGTACAACATTCATATAGCGTGCACAACCTCTACCTATCATCTAGCGTCATGCAAGCACAAGCAAGCGTCTAATGTGAAGCGTTTCCGCTTTTCACAGGATCGAGTCGGTAAAGCGCTGATGAACAGACGCAACAGTACATCACATAAAAAGCACAAATTTGCATATTTAAGTTATTACAAGTCTTAAATGATTTAAAACACGAGAGTACACAGCGGAAGTCTGAAGATAAATAAATAACTACTACTCTCGATGATACAAAGGCCGCACATCGAAGCCCTGCGATGTGAACCTGCTGAAAGCTCCACCAAAGATCAGCGGAAGCAAGAACAAACCTGCACAAAAACATAAAGAGCCAAACCCTGAGCAACTAATACGCAGCAAGACTTACCCGTCAACGTGGCTAAGTACAGCCGACTCCTAATATGCAAAGGCGACAAGGGGTAGGCTGACTCAATTGCATAAACCCGCACTAATCACTTGGTCCTTACTTTCAAGTTTTAATTTCAAGTTAAGTACTTATCCAGTAAAACTGTGCACTTATCTCTAAAACAGATATAAAAGCAGTACATCAGGTAAGCAATATAACAATAATGAGATATAATGTAACAGTACTAGAACATCATCCTCAATCATATCACACTACGATGTGACTCAGTGAACAAGGTTGCTCTTGACCGAGAGCGGCGGCATCGATGTACATCCTGCAGGAGAAAACCTGACCACACGACATATGCAGCATAAAGTCCACATATGGCAACCTTTTACAAAGCCCCCGCAAAGCCGACTCAATCTGCTGCTCCCGGCGGAAGTCTTGGGCCCACAAAACACCCGGCCCAGCCGTCGTCCGTGGGTGGCTTCCCTCATTCCCCCGTAGCAGCAGGCGGTGATGTCGTCCCCACGATTGCTAAGCTACTAAGTTTACTAGGCCCATAGAACACTAGCATGTGATCAGTACGTTCGAACTTGCTCAACAGGGCCAACAACGGACGGTCCTTAACCGACACAGACGGGGCTACCACTATGAAGGCCCAGCCTGCTCCATCCATCCTATACAAACAATTCCCCGTCCGGTCTCAACAAATCCTAAATTCATCTAGTACAATCCAGGGTGGTTCCTATCATGCGAGTGGGACCTACCACTCGTCTTCTACCGTCCGCTAGCCACTAAGCATAGCAAGCTCTAGCGTTAACCTAGACCATCTCTACAAAATAGGACACAAGGTAGGATATAGAAGGGTAATCCTAATGCAGTTCTAGGGTTCCACATCAACTCCTAATAAACCTAATGCACAATCAATTACTAGCCCCAATCAAGTGATAAACAAAAATCTAAACAGGTAGGCATGCACCGGGGCTTGCCTGGCTCAAGAGTGACGCTATCACAAGCACAGTCAGCAAGGGATCAGTCAGTGGCTCCTCCTGAGTGGCTCAGCATCATGGTCCTCCACCTGCTCCTGGCCACCTCGAACACTATATGTCATGACAAGGAGAAATGCATGTTAGATGCAATAAAATGATGCAATAAAGATTTTAATTACTTGATGGGACAATCATTTATACTGTAAGTGCAAAAGATTAACTTTGTTAATTACTTTTGTCTGAAGTGTTTCCTTAATTAATTCCTGTTTAAGTTAATTTCTCAATCAGCTTAAGTGAGTTAATTAACTTAATTAATTTCAAAAATTAATTTATGTCCAGTGGCATTTTTATGGTGAAGCACACCACTGGAAATGAATTATGGTGAAGTTTCAATAATTTTGGTTGAAGGAATTATTTATCATAATTTATACAATGCAACATAAGATTTAAATCATAGGAAAATAATTAAATAAGACATTACAGTAGAAAAATGCTCTGTAGGTGTGTAATCAGATGTTTTTCAAGCATGCAAGATTTAGTGATTTATGGAGCAATAATGAATTTATAAGGAATTAAACCAAATCTGCACATTTATAATTTTACAGAAAATAGGAAAATGAGTTGTAAGATTTTGAGTAGATCTGGGCATAAGGAAGCTAACGAAATTGGTTTCATAATTTTCTGAGTTCTATTTATTTTTCTATGATTTTTACAAGTTTCTGAGAATTTTTGGTAATTAAACTTATTCGGAAAATCCTGGAAAAAGGATATGGGCCTGACAGGGTTTGGATCTGGGCCGAGGGTCGGGCTGTAGGGTTGGGCTGGTCTGGATCTGGGCCACGCGTGTCCATGGCGCGCAGCGCACGCCGGCGCGCGGCGAGGTGGCCGTTCCGGCGACGGGAAAAGGGGAGGGGGTCGACGCGCGGGCGCGGAGAGCTCACCTAGGTCCGGGGGTCCTCGGAGATGAGCACGCGCATGACGGGGAGGTCCGGAAGGGGGTCGGCGACGGGGAGGCGGCGCGGTGGCGGCGGCGCGATGAGGTTCCGACGACTCGGGGTGGCGCGAGGTTGAGTTGACGCGCGCACGAGCTTCAGGGGGTTCCCGCGGACCTCAACGACCCACACATCGATGTGGAGGAAGCCGGGATGGCAGAGTTCGTCGGAGAGGGTGGTCGCGCGGTTCACCGGCGGCGGGGAAAAGACCGAGTCCGGCGACTTGAGCTGCGGGGATGAAGAATGGTGAGCTTCGGGGGATGCGCAAGGTTGAAGTGCACCTCAAAATACGGGGAATCGGGGCGAAGCTCACCGGAGTGGGAGAATTTGGTGATGAGGTGACGGAGCGGAGGTTGGCCGGATTTGAGGACGACGACAAAATCCCGGTGATTCAAGGCGGAAGAGGGGAGACGGGGGCCATGGCTGGCAGGATGGGGTGCTTGGCGACTTTCGGAGCTGGCTCGCCCACACCGGAGAAGCTTGCCGGCGGCGTAGGGTGGAGCTCGGCCTCGGCAGCTCGGGCGCGGTGAGGGAGCTAGGGTTTGGGGAACTCGTGTACGACGGGAGAGCGAGCTGGGAGAGCGGATTGGGTTTCGGGCAGTCGTGCGCGGCCTCCGCGGCTTGTCCGAGCTGGGGGAGCGGCGTGGGCGGCGGCCGTGCCGTACATCGGCGTCCACGCGGCGCGCAGGCTCCGGTGGAAAACCAGAGAGAGGCTGACAGGCGGGCCCCACGGCGTCTTCTCAATTTTCCGATTTATTCAAACTACGAATTTCCCCAATTTTTGTGCACACAAATTGAGCTAGCAAATGAGCTCCAAAAATGGCAAACTTGGTACCATTGGAAAGCTCTTGATGTGAGATACAAACTGGCCAACATGCACATCTGGAATCCAAAGGGATTTCAAATGGAAACAATTTGAAATTTGCTACTTTTTAAGCTTCAGCCATTTATTTGAGCTAGAAAATGAATTTCTAAAATCACCATAAATTCTCCAAAATTCTTATTTCAGGAGGGCTACCCACTGGTATTTTTAGTTGCTCAAGTTGTTGTGCAAAAATTTGAATTCCTTCAGAAGCTATGGTTTGACCAATATTTGAAATTTGAAATTCGAATTTAAACTTGCTTTGCTTTTGGGTTTCTATTCAGTTGTGATGTGTGTACTATCTGGCTCCAGTGACATGGGTTGTCACATAATGCCTAGGCAACATCGGGAGATCCGGCATACGCAAGGTCTGCCTCGCGACTCCGGCCTATTTACGTACTCCTATGCCGTGCCCGAACGTGGAGGGTTCCTTTGGATGGACAGGGCTGTCACTTCCTGCCACCTACCTCTACAAACCGTGGGACACGCACATACCCAAGGGTGGATAGACTACCCCGGCACCATGCCGGCGTTACTAACCACGACTCTAGATCCCTCGAGGCACCCCCAACCCTTCGGATCGACGGGGTGATAAATCTAGAGCACCTTTGCAGGACAATGAGCCCGATGCCTAAACATGAGAACAACTAGCCTAACTAGCATAAACTAGATAAAAGGGATCAAAGCTAGCACTAAGTCATGCATAAGCGTTCGTCGCTCAAGAACGAGCGACGAACGATGAACGATTAAGCAAGTTCAAGAATAGTCGATGATCGAGTATGAACGAACGAAGAACGAATGATGAACGAGCATGAACGAACAACGAACGATCATACAAGATCATGATAGAACTAGCAAGCTCATAACAACTATATGAATACTTGTATTCCATAGATTAAATAACAAGTCTTACAAAGAGAGAGAAAGGATACAAGAGCGCTACCCAATTCTCCACAAGACTTTGGGAGCAATAGGGCAACCCACTACTCAGCCTAGCACTACCTAGAATTGCCTCTAGCTCTAGTGTGAGGAGGAGGGAATGATCCTTGTGTATTGTGTGTCTTGGAAGGAGGGGGGGTACCCCTCCTTATATAGTCGTTGAAGGTCGGCAACTTTGAGGCGGTTCCCGAGGTCAGTGGCATTTAATGCAGGGGGAACCGACCTCCAGAGGTCGGTTACAAACCGCCATAGAAAGATGGGCCCAGGGGGCCACCCTGCCAGGTCGGCCGACCTGGCCAGGGGGGGTCGGCCGACCTGTGCCTGGCCCCTCCTGGGCTGGGCTTTGGCAGGTGGCTCCCCCTCTGGGTCTACTTCTCTGGTCCAGGTGCATTTGGCCTTAGTTGTGTTGGAATTTGACGAGATTTGGCCTTTTGTCTTGGAGTTGTATTCCCGCGGCGAACGTTGTTTTGTAGAAGTGTTGATTCGTCGCCTTGGGGCATGATTTCACCTGGATTTCTCCCTTATTCCACCTGCACACTAAAATCTAGAGGTACATGTGGAAATAGGTTATTCTTAAATAAAGTGCGTGTAAAGAATGTCCAATCCTCCTTGTTTATTGAGCTAGTTGACGGTCGAAATTGGTCCGTAACGACCGTCAACAGCAAGCACTAAGTTATGCATAAGCGTTCGTCGCTCAAGAACGAGCGACGAACGACAATCAATTAAGTACGTGCAAGAATAATCGATAATCAAGCATGAACGAACAAGGAACGCTCGATGTATGTTTACTAGCGATCATCGATGAACGATGAACGAACGATGAACAAACATGAACGAGCGATGAACAAACATGAACGAACGATGAACATTCATGCAGGATCATGATCAAACTACTAAGCACATAACAACTATACGAACGAATGTATTCCATTAGACGAAGAACAAGTCTTACAAAGAGAGGATACAAGAGCTATACCCAATTCTCCACAAGACCTTGGGAGCAATGAGGCAGCCCACTACTCAGCCTAGCACTACCTAGAAGAGTCTCTAGCTCTAGCGTGAGGAGAGGAGGGAATGATCCTTGTGTTGTGGTGTGTCCTCCAGGAGGGGGGGTACCCCTTTATTTATAGTCTTGAAGGTCGGTTTCTGGAGGCGGTTCCTGAGGTCGGTGGCATTTAATGCAGGGGGAACCGACCTCCAGAGGTCGGTTACAAACCGCCATAAAAAGATGGGCCCAGGGGGCCACCCTGCCAGGTCGGCCGACCTGGCCAAGGGGGGTCGGCCGACCTGTGCCTGGCCCCACCTGGGCTGGGCTTTGGCAGGTGGCTCCCCCTCTGGGTCTTCTTCTCTGGTCCAGGTGCATTAGGACTTGGTTGTGTTGGACTTTGACGATATTTCGCCTTTTGTCTTGGACTTGTATTCCCGCGGCGAACGTCGAGTTTGTAAAAGTGTTGTTTCGTCGCCTTGGGGCATGGTTTCACCTGGATTTCTCCCTTATTCCACCTGCACACTAAAATCTAGAGGTACATGTGGAAATAGATTATTTCTAAATAAAATGCGTGTAAGAAATGTCCAATCCTTCTTATTTATTGAGCTAGTTGACGGTTGAAATTGGTCCGTAGCGACCGTCAACAACTCCCCCAAGCTTACCCCTTGCTCGTCCCGAGCAAGAAGTATGACTTTAGGTTGTTGATCAGGAGTTGCTACAATGCCTACTTCTCAAAGGTACCAAGTTTATAACAGAGATACTCATCCTTGAGTTGAATAAGTTGGCCATGGTAACTCACCCTTTTCCCTTAATCCTTATGGGGCTTTTGCTTTATACTTTACCTTGGGCGGTTGAGAGAGAGAATGGTGTATGGAGCATTTATTTTCTCATCCCTTGTCTTGCTTTTATTCTCCGGAGGTTTTCAAAAAGATTTTCAAGAATAAAATCAAGTTCCTTTAGTGATACTCTCGAGTCGCTCAAGTGGTGTTTTTATCCCTTACCAAGGCATGTGTGTTGCCTCATCCTATATCTAATAAGCCTTTGTGGAGCTCAAGGTAGGATATGTAAAGAGGCATACTTGCATTCATATTTTGCAAAACCAAAAGAGTGGATCCACGGAGATAGCAAGCCATACAATCGTAGATCAAGATGTGCAAGTGTGTATATGTGGATGGTGGTGTATGTGACTACTCCTCTTTTTGTTCACCTCTCTTTATTTTGTATTTTGGGCATGGCCATCTTTTCTTCTTTCTTTTTCCATGCTCAAAATGAGAGCAGATTTTGTCTCTTTCTTTTCATCATGCTCATCTTTTATTTTCTTACTTTCTTTTGCATAGCCATGCCAACTTTTGATATTTCAAGAGAGGTGATATATGATGAGGAGCGTATTTATTTTGGTGGATGCATGACATGTGTTGACGGCCCTTAAGTACCACTTTTGACCGTCAATTACCTGCATAAAAGAAATAAAATGAACACCAAACATAGTGGTAGGAGTTTATTACTAACGATTTCCACGAGTGTTGGTGAATTTGTGAGTGCAGGTACATTTCATATCAAAAGGAGGGAATTCACATCAAGAAGGCCACAACACATCACTCCGAGAAAATCAGCACAGGCAGCCCAACAAGATATGGATCAAAAGTCATACAAAACTCAACCAACTTGGGCCAATGCACGAAGATCATTGAACAAGACATCAAGGAGGACCCCTCGGCCAAAGCCCAAGGCCAAATGGGCCAAGGGGGGGGTCGGCCGACCTGCTACAGTGGCCAATCTGGCCCATCTTTCTCTGGCTGGTCGCCACCGCCTTCCTGATGTCGGTTCTGCCTGCATTTAATGCGTTGAGGCGGTGCATTGAGGCGGTGGAGGCCCCCAAACCGACCTACTCAAGACTATAAATAGAGGGGTACCCCCTCCCCTCAAGGACACAGAAGAAGGAGAGCCTCATTCCACTCCCAAGTGCCCAGAGCCATTTGTACACTAGTAGAGTAGGGAGAGAGTAGGGTAGGAGAGAAGGGTAGTTCTCCCTTTGTGAGGACTTGACCCAAATCTTGTATCTTGGAGGATACTTATTATAGTGAAGTGTTCTTCGTTCGTTCATCGTTCGTTCGTCGTTCGTTCATCGTTCGTTCGTCGTTTATCTTCATTACAAGTAAGTACTCTCGATCTCCATTTGGATTGTATGTTCCTATTCTAGTATAAGTTCTTCCTTTACTTGCTTGCATGATCATCGTTCTATTCAAGTAAGCATTTAGAGGCAGAATTTTTCTTTAGTCTTGTGAACTAGAATAGGTCTGGCAGGGAGGACTTGATTGCCTTGCTGTCACGTGACCTTGGGACTGGCATAGGGACTTAATAGCCCTGGTGTCACATGTCCTAGGAGAGGGTCGCCAGTAGGTGGTGACAGCCCTGCTGTGCTTAGTCCTTTCTGTTCTAGGGAATTGACTTCTTGGAATCGGTCTGGCAGCGAGGACTTAATTGCCTTGTTGTCACGTGACCCTAGGACTGGCCTAGGGACTTAATAGCCCTAGTGTCACGTGTCCTAGTAGGGGAGTTTGCCGGTAGGTGGTGACAGCCCTGCGGTGTCTACTCTTCCTTGTTCCAGATAGAACTTCATCCATAGGAATCCTCTCTACCCATACCTACCATCCTTCCTCGTGTCCTTGGACCAGCTAGACTAGTAGATAATTCCACTCCGTTCCCTTGGGATAATATAAATAACGATACCCTTGAATACTCACGGGTGAAGTGCTACAACGGTATTCTCCGTACGCTTGCGGATTTATCTGTGACGTTAAGAAATACCAACAAGCATTTCTGGCGCCGTTGCCGGGGAACGGTAGTTGCTTTTTGTCTTCGAACCTAGTTGGTCCTCGTATTGTGTCCCTTTTATTTATCCTTCTTTTTATTTCTTACCTTTTATCCATCATCAATCTTCCACCATCTATCATTTCTATCCTTTCCTTGAAAACACCAAAAACATTTATCATGGAGCCAGAACCTACAATCCTATCCTTCTCTGCTCCAAGGGGAGAGTTATTTTAGCCACCACCATCCTCCAAACCCATTTCCACCTCCGGCTATATGATCGACCCCACCTTTATAACCATGGTACAAAGCCGACCCTTCTCTGGAACTGACCAAGAAAATCCATATCACCATCTGCGAGAGTTCGAGCAAGTGTGTTCGTGCGTCGTGATCCAAGGCATGGCACAAGAAACTTTGAAGTGGAAATTGTTTCCTTTCTCCCTTCAAGAGAGAGCAAAACAATGGTACACCTATACCGTCGGGAACACGAGGGGGGATTGGGAAAAACTCCGAGATAAATTTTGCTTAGCCTTCTTTCCCTTATCCCGAATCGTTGCTCTCCGATTGGAAATCATGAATTTCTCGCAGAATGAGAAGGAGTCCATAGGTGCATCCTGGGTTAGGTTTTCCTTGCTAACTCTTACTGGCCCAAACTTGTCTATCCCCGTTCCCATGTTATTGCAACATTTCTATATGGGATTAGACAAGGAATCTGCCCTATATCTTGACATCACCGCTGGAGGGTCTTTTGCTTCCAAAACCCCGACCGAAGGAAGAAAGATCTTGGATCTGATCACAGAAAATAATTCCTTCAATCATCTTAGTGAGTCCCTCCAAGAGCGAGTCGTGTCAAGCATCGAGGAACCCTCAACATCCGAATCCATCCCTTCTTCTTCCACATCCCAAGATTCGCCTGTTGACCCACTTCCCGTACCAAGAACAGTGATGAAGGAAGAAGAAATTCATCCTCTTGACTTCCCGTTTGAATTCAAGGATGATCTCTTTAAAGGTTATGAAAACACCTCGAAGCATTCCCATCAAAAGAAACCACCAGCTCCTAGGCCTCCTCCTGATCCTTTTGAACGTGAGTTCCTTAGAGAAACCGTTCGGGAGTTGACCACCCTCATGAGTGAGGAATGGTTGAGAGAAGTTGAGCATTCCCCCGAGGTAATTCGGATTAACCAACCTTCTTCAATCATTCAATGCAACATAAGAGGAGTTACGGTCGATGTTCACTACAACCCCACTGTTGGTGCAAACCTAGTTTCTGATTCCTTTGCACACGAAATTCTTGGTGACAAACCTTTGATGCCAACAACCAAATCCTTCAAGAGCCCGTCTGGACATCTTCAAGAAGGACTTGGAGTTTTACAAAATGTGACAATTGGTCACAACAATCTTGAGGCCATCCTGGACTTCCATGTCTTTGAGATCGATGAGTTTAATATTCTTATTGGGCATCCAATAGAGAAGCTTCTCTTTGATGCACCAACACTAGGAACCCTTGACATCAAAATTGGGAGAGAATCTTTTTCCATTCCGATCACCCGATCGAGAAATGCTTCGGCAGATAGTCTCCCCGAGGATGAGCTCATTGATGAGGAAGTGAGGGCTATCTATCCTATCGAGTCTCCTGAATCATTCCTAGACGAGTATGCTCATGATTTTATCCAAGAAGAGGCAGATCTAGAAGAACCTCTCGAGCTTCCTAACTTCAAAACACCATCAAAATCTCCAATTGAGCTCAAGCCCTTACCTCCCGGCTTACGCTATGCTTTTCTTCATGGCGATAAAGAGGCTCCCGTCATCATAAGTGACAAGCTCTCTGGAGACGAAACTGCTAGACTCATTGCCATTCTAGAAAAGCATAGATCCGTCCTGGGCTACTCTCTTCAAGACCTCAAGGGGATTAATCCCGCTCTCTGCACCCATCGCATCCCTACCGATCCTGATAACACACCATCTAGGGAGCCTCAAAGGAGGCTAAACAATGCGATGAGAGAGGTCGTCAAAAAAGAGGTCCTGAAACTCCTTCATGCTGGAATAATTTATCCTGTTCCGCATAGTGAGTGGGTTAGCCCCGTTCAGGTAGTGCCCAAGAAGGGAGGAATGACGGTCGTAAAAAATGATAAGGATGAGTTGATCCCTCAACGAACCGTCACGGGATGGAGAATGTGCATTGATTACAGAAAACTTAACAAGGCAACAAAGAAGGATCATTTTCCGTTGCCTTTCATTGATGAAATGTTAGAACGGTTGGCAAAGAATTCCTTCTTTTATTTTCTTGATGGGTATTCTGGTTATCATCAAATCCCCATCCATCCCAATGATCAAAGCAAGACTACCTTCACTTGCCCTTATGGAACCTACGCCTATCGGAGGATGTCTTTTGGGTTGTGCAATGCACCCTCCTCGTTCCAAAGGTGCATGATGTCTATCTTCTCTGACATGATCGAGGAAATCATGGAAGTCTTCATGGACGATTTTTCCGTCTATGGGAAGACCTTTGATCATTGTCTTGAAAACCTTGACAAGGTCTTGCAACGATGCCAAGAGAAGGACCTGGTGCATAACTGGGAAAAGTGCCACTTTATGGTCCGAGAGGGGATAGTTCTTGGACACCTTGTGTCCGAGAGAGGTGTGGAGGTGGACAAGGCTAAGATCGATGTTATAGAATAGCTGCCACCTCCAACCAACGTGAAAGGGGTCCGTAGCTTCTTGGGTCATGCAGGGTTCTATCGCCGTTTCATAAAAGACTTCTCTCACATCGCTAGACCCCTCACGAGCCTTTTAGCCAAGGAAGCTCCTTTTGAGTTTGATGATGAGTGCATGAAATCCTTCAATATCATCAAGAAGGCACTCATATCAGCCCCAATCATACAACCCCCTGATTGGACGTTACCCTTTGAGATAATGTGTGATGCTAGTGATTATGCCGTTGGGGCGGTCCTTGGCCAAACCAAAGATAAGAAGCATCATGCTATATCTTATGCTAGCAAAACCTTGACGGGAGCTCAATTGAATTATGCAACCACTGAAAAAGAGCTTCTTGCCGTCGTTTTTGCTATCGATAAGTTTAGATCTTACTTAGTGGGAGCAAAGGTTATCGTCTACACCGATCATGCTGCTTTAAAATACTTGCTCACTAAGAAAGATGCTAAACCGCGCTTGCTACGATGGATTCTTCTGCTCCAAGAGTTTGATCTTGAAATAAGAGATAAGAAAGGAGTAGAAAATTCTGTGGCAGATCATCTGTCTCGTATGCAAGTCACTAACATGCAGGAACTACCAATCAATGATTTCCTGCGAGACGATATGCTTCTAAAGGTGACAGATACCAACCCCTGGTATGCAGACATTGTGAACTTCATTGTGACAGGTTATGTCCCACCAGGGGAAAACAAAAAAAAGTTGATCTATGAGAGTCGACGTCACCATTGGGATGACCCATACCTCTATAGAGTTTGTGCTGATGGCCAATTAAGAAGATGTGTGCCGACAGCCGAGGGCACCAAAATAATCGAAAAATGCCACGCCGCACCATATGGGGGACATTATGGTGCATTCCGAACACCGGCAAAGATTTGGCAAAGTGGTTTCTTCTGGCCAACTATGTATGAAGACTGCAAGGAATTTGTCAGAAGATGCAAGAGTTGCCAGAAAACTGGAGGCATCACAGCTCGCGATGCAATGCCCCTAACATACAATCTTCAAGTGGAACTGTTTGATGTATGGGGCATTGACTTCATGGGACCCTTCCCAAAGTCCCAAGGCTACGAGTATATATTGGTGGCAGTCGACTATGTGTCCAAGTGGGTGGAAGCAATGCCATGCACAGCCGCTGATTCCAAGCATGCCCGCAAGATGTTCCACGAGATCATCTTCCCTCGTTTTGGAACACCAAGAATGGTGATAAGTGACGGAGGGTCTCATTTCAAAGATAAGACCTTCCGAAGCTTTCTCAGGGAGCTTGGAGCACAACACAACATTGCAACTCCATACCACCCCCAAACAAGTGGACAAGTAGAAACATCCAACAAACAGATCAAGAATATTCTGCAGAAAACTGTCAATGAAATGGGGAAGGCATGGAAGTCAAGGCTACCCGATGCACTATGGGCATATAGAACGGCACACAAAACACCCAGTGGCATGTCACCCTACCAACTCGTGTACGGGAAAACATGTCATCTACCCGTTGAGTTGGAACATAGGGCACATTGGGCCATTCGCAAATTCGACATGGACTTCCAAAAAGCCGGGAAGCATCGAAAACAACAAATATCCGAGCTGGAGGAAGCAAGAGATAAAGCATACCATAGTGCCAAGATCTACAAAGAAAGAACCAAGAGATGGCACGATAAGAGAATAAAAGTAAAGGAATTCAAGGCAGGGGACAAGGTGCTACTCTTTAATTCTAGGGTCAAGTTGTTCGGGCATGGAAAACTTCGGAGTAAATGGGAAGGGCCATTCACCATCGTCGATGTTGCAACACATGGAGCAGTCACACTTCAAGATGATGGAGGTAACCTTTTTAAGGTGAATGGTCAACGCTTAAAAGTTTTCCTGGAGCCTAATAAAAACCTAGATGAGGAAGTAGACGTGATCGATTTAGTTGACTTCAATAACCCACCGTAGCTTCCTACCTTGATTCCCCCTTTTAAAAAAAAAATATATATATATATATATACTAGGCGTTTTTATTACCCTTTCCAACATATCATGCGCCTTGAGTTATTTTGCTTTATTCAATAAATTTAGGCTCGCCGGTCTTCAACCCCGGTAGAGTCCTTTTTGTGTTTCCACACTCTTTTGTTTGTTTTGAATAAATAAGCCAGGTACAAGAACAAGTGTGGGGGAGACCTCTTGTCCTTCATCAAGCACACATTTGAGATCTCCCACCAACACGATGCACAACATCGCACCAATCAACACGCAAATGAGTGGAGCCATCGGGACTAGAAGACAAAGATCAATCACATGACCCCTCTTAATCTCCACTTCATCTAAGGCGACGGTTTGCGCATCCTATACCCTACTCTCCAGATCTTGAGTTAAAATAATTTTTTTTGCTTCAATCACTAAAATTTAACTCAATGATAAAAACAAATCTTTTTATCCCTCAAACAAGCTTGCATGTTTCTGTTTGGTTGGCCTGCATACTCTTTATTCCTCGCTTCGCACACCTGTTGCTTGTGAACACCAATATCATAGGACCCCATGCTTATCTAAGTTGTTGGCGAGTGTGATATGGTTGGATGATAGGAATCTTGCTTCTTCTGTGTAGAGTACTTGGGAATTTATTTTGCAAGATTAAAAATCCATAGCTTTGCGCTCCTCAATGGTCTTATATTCCTACCAGAGCCAAATAATGATCACATTGAAAACCCCTACAAAATACTGCTTGTTATTGCTTTGAGCTTTGTCAAATTATGTGACCCTTGTGAGATTCTTGTCATACTTTCCTGGTCAAGATCACGTACACATACACCACTACCACTACAAAACATGCTAATTTCTACACTGGAAGTTAGCAACATCCTTTCCATTCATCCATCCACCTAAATAAAATACTCCTTCATCTTTTGTTGATATCTCTCTTCAAATACTCTTGCAAAAGAGGCATGGCTATCGAAAAAAAAAGAGAGAGAGAAAGATGTTCAAGAAAAAAAGAAAAAAAGAAAGAAAGAAAGAAAGAAAGAAAGTGTTAGTGCTCAAACGCATGAAAAAAAAAAGAGAGAGAAGAAAGAAAAGAAGCGATAGCCATGTTCTCAAACAAAATTCAAGCACGAGAGAGATATCATCACATCAAGGAGTATCCATCTCATTCCATCTTCCACACACATATCCACACACACACACACTCTTGATCAGATTGTATGGCTTGTTTTCTCTTTTGGATCCACTCTTTGACTTTGCAATATAAGTGATACAAGTATGCCCCTTTTCATCCCTACCAAGCTCCACATAAAGCCTTACATAGAAGTAGGATGAAAAAAGGCAACCCATTGCCTTGGTGAGGAATCATACACATTGAGCGATCCGAGACTTATCATTCAAGGAGTACAAGCTATGCTTTTACTTTGAAAATCTTTCAAAAACCCAAGTTACTCAGCAGAGGGGTATTGATGACTTGAATCAAGATCGTTCCATTCCTCAACCGCCCAAGATAGCATGTTAGCCAGTTCAAAGTTCACAGGTGCAGGTATGGCTTGGAATAACTTGTATGCTAGCATCATACCATAGGAAGTCATGCTTTATCTTAATCTTCCACCTTCACTCAAGGACGAGCTAAGGCTCAAGTGTGGGGGTGTTGTTGACGGCCCTTAAGTACCACTTTTGACCGTCAATTACCTGCATAAAAGAAATAAAATGAACACCAAACATAGTGGTAGGAGTTTATTACTAACGATTTCCACGAGTGTTGGTGAATTTGTGAGTGCAGGTACATTTCATATCAAAAGGAGGGAATTCACATCAAGAAGGCCACAACACATCACTCCGAGAAAATCAGCACAGGCAGCCCAACAAGATATGGATCAAAAGTCATACAAAACTCAACCAACTTGGGCCAATGCACGGAGATCATTGAACAAGACATCAAGGAGGACCCCTCGGCCAAAGCCCAAGGCCAAATGGGCCAAGGGGGGGTCGGCCGACCTCCTACAGTGAGGTCGGCCGACCTGCTACAGTGGCCAATCTGGCCCATCTTTCTCTGGCTGGTCGCCACCGCCTTCCTGATGTCGGTTCTGCCTGCATTTAATGCGTTGAGGCGGTGCATTGAGGCGGTGGAGGCCCCCAAACCGACCTACTCAAGACTATAAATAGAGGGGTACCCCCTCCCCTCAAGGACACAGAAGAAGGAGAGCCTCATTCCATTCCCAAGTGCCCAGAGCCATTTGTACACTAGTAGAGTAGGGAGAGAGTAGGGTAGGAGAGAAGGGTAGTTCTCCCTTTGTGAGGACTTGGCCCAAATCTTGTATCTTGGAGGATACTTATTTATAGTGAAGTGTTCTTCGTTCGTTCATCGTTCGTTCGTCGTTCGTTCTTCGTTCATCGTTCGTTCGTCGTTCGTTCATCGTTCGTTCGTCGTTTATCTTCATTACAAGTAAGTACTCTCGATCTCCATTTGGATTGTATGTTTCTATTCTAGTATAAGTTCTTCCTTTACTTGCTTGCATGATGATCGTTCTATTCAAGTAAGCATTTAGAGGCAGAATTTATCTTTAGTCTTGTGAACTAGAATAGGTCTGGCAGGGCGGACTTGATTGCCTTGCTGTCACGTGACCTTGGGACTGGCATAGGGACTTAATAGCCCTGGTGTCACATGTCCTAGGAGAGGGTCGCCAGTAGGTGGTGACAGCCCTGCTGTGCTTAGTCCTTTCTGTTCTAGGGAATTGACTTCTTGGAATCGGTCTGGCAGCGAGGACTTAATTGCCTTGTTGTCACGTGACCCTAGGACTGGCCTAGGGACTTAATAGCCCTAGTGTCACGTGTCCTAGTAGGGGAGTTTGCCGGTAGGTGGTGACAGCCCTGCGGTGTCTACTCTTCCTTGTTCCAAATAGAACTTCATCCATAGGAATCCTCTCTACCCATACCTACCATCCTTCCTCGTGTCCTTGGACCAGCTAGACTAGTAGATAATTCCACTCCGTTCCCTTGGGATAATATAAATAACGATACCCTTGAATACTCACGGGTGAAGTGCTACAACGGTATTCTCCGTACGCTTGTGGATTTATCTGTGACGTTAAGAAATACCAACAACATGGTTGCTAACTTCCGGAGTAGAAGTATAGCATATGAGGTGGAATGTGTACGTGATCTTGATCATGAGAGTATGGAGAGCATCTCACTAGGGTCGCACAATTTTGATAAAGCTCAACGAAATGGCAAGCAGCATAGGTGTAAGGTTTTACATGAAGTACTACATATGGCTTTGGTAGGAAATTAACATCACTGAGGAACTTATAAATTTTTATGATTTTTGAAAACAAAAGCTCCGGAGTTTTCAAGCTTAACTTGGAACAAGATTGAGTAGCTCTTTTTACCATATCATCTCTCACAACAACTTAGGTTCAGCGCAAACGTATGCAACCCACAAGTTTCAGGTTCTAAGCGAGTTTTATTTAGCCAACAAACTCAAAACTAGGAGAGTACTAAGTTATGAACTAGGCACAAGAGAGAGATAAAGCAGAGCAACTATTCATCATCTCAACATAGAAAGACTAGGAACATTTTTACAGCGCATAAAGAGACTACACTACTTATTTTTGTTCTTTTTAGTTTTGTCATTTTTATTTTGTTTTTCATATGAGGAGCAAGAACAAGCAAAAACAAAGAGAGAAAAAATAAAAGGATACAAGTTGCGATACATGATACCTTAGTGGGGAGTATGGCGCCTCCCCCAAGCTTGTTCTTGCTCATGGGTTTGGTGGATTGAACCCCATGTGGCGAAAGTAAGCCGAAAGATCGGCTTGTCCCCGCTCCATCATGTTGGTGAGGTTGGTGAGCTGGGTGTCGGTGCGCTCTTGCCACTGATGGGTTTGCAGGATGTGTTGGTTGAGCGTGTAGTCGATGTTTCCTGCCGTGGTCTCGAGCCTTCCCATTTGCTCCGAGAGGTTGTTCATCGCTTGCTCAAGGTGGAAACCTTGAGTCGCACCAGAATCGGAGGAGTGTTCCTCCCATTGTTGTTGCGGAGTGAACATCGTTGGGTCATGCCCCGAGGTTTGCCACGCCGAGCCCCCGGCCATGTGCGGTGGCGGGGCTGAGTACGCACCGGGAAAATACCCGGTGTGACCATACCCCGGGCCGCCATGAGCCATGGGCTGCAGTGTGGGTGCCTCGAAAATTTGATGGCTGCTCCGATCTGCGCGTCCTCCTGCGAGAAGAAATACTCCTACGCGCACTCTCCATTTCTTGGAGCTCAATGGTTAGATTTTTGCAAGTATACAAGCGAAGATCCGGGTTAGGTAACCGAAACTCGTTTGTATACCCAACAAAATAAAATATGAGGGAATCATTTGGACCATGCTTAAGTGTATGACCACGAATAAGATAATCCTCGTTTATGAGTATGCGGGGTGTAGAAATATATTCAACATTAGCATCATGCAAGGCACCCATTCCCGCAGCAATACGTGTAATTAACGAGGTGCATTCAATTGGTCCCATCATCCCAAAATTTTCTAACCAATGATGAATCAAGTATTGGACAGGAGAAATCTTAATCTTTTCAACCATAGCATAAAAAATTTTCATATCATCTTCGCGCACAATTCTAATATCACTTCTAGGAAAAAGAGTGATGCCAATCCACATGTGCAAGAAACGCAAAGTAGGGTGATGGATGTGATTAGTTCTAGGCTGCACACATGTTGAAAAACCCGTAATCCTTTCCCAAAATGCAAGCTTTGAAAATTCAGGAAGGGCATTATCAACATCAACATTGCAGCGAGAATTAAAGCCGAGAAGTATGCTAAGATCTTTCCATTTCAAACGATATTCTTCCCGGAAAAACCGAAAAGTAATACCCTCATCTACCTCTCGTAGGGTGCATAAAAACTGAAGTGTAGGCAAGCGGGAACCCGGCTCATCTACACTAGCAAAATATTTCCACCCTATGGTATTAAAAACTCGAGCAAATTCAGCATCCATACCAGTCTTTTGCAGCAGCCCCGTGTCAAATGCTCGCGTAGGAGCAAAGATACGGTTTTGAAGAAGCGCGTAGGCGTTCGTCTCGTACTCGCCCACCAAGTCGAGGTCGGTGTCGACGAGGAGACGATGCTCGATGTTGCCCTCTTGCTCTTCTTCCTCGGCTTCATGTGGTGGACTTGGCGGTGGCTCGACTGCGGGGCGCGTGCGAGTGCTTCGGCGTGAAGAGCTTGAACTTGATTTTGAACTTAGGGACCTCTTCAACGCTCCGTACAGCTTCTTTTCACCGGTCATGGCTGCACACAAGGAGAGCAAGAACACAAGAACAATAGCTCCGAACGGGTTATGTTAGAAAATATCCAATTGGCGAAACCGTCGGTTGTTCTTGTGAGCAAGAAAATCGCAACTCGGGAAAAGCAAAAACAAAACACAAACTGAGAAAACAAAAAGGAGAGAAAATCCTTTTGCAGAACTTTGAGGCAAGCACAAAGTGAGAGTAATGAGGGAGCTTTGAGAGCAAGAGAATGAAGTGAATAAGGAGTGAAATGAGTGTGTGTGAGGGGGAGAGAGCTCCTGGCCGGTCACTCCAATTTATAGCACGAAATGTAGCCGTTTTTGAACGTTGGAGGGGGGCAGGTGACCGTTGGGAAAAAAACAGGGGGGCAGCAACGGCTACCCCAGGTCGGCCGACCTGTCCTGGTGGGGTCGGCCGACCCCCTGCTGGGCCCACTTGCCCCCCCTCTTGACCCACAGCCTCCAACGGTCATATAGTTCATGACCTTGGATGCTATGTCCAGTGAATCCTCGAAAACGTTGCTCAAAAAGATTTCCAAATAGAATCATGCCTCAAAATTCAAATGGTTTTCGGAAAATTTTGAAACTAGAAGAGAAAAATGTTGGAAAATTTCCAATACGTGGAAGAACTTATTGTAGTGGTACAGAGGTAATCCAAAACCTTGCACAAAAGAGTGGAAAAGTTTTGAAGAACCAAGTATTTTTTTGGAAAATTGATTTTTGTATGCATGGCGAGATGAAAGCGAATATGCTGGCGAAAAAAAATTCAAACGATTGAAATAAAATTTTTTCTTGTGGTGAAATAAAATATGCAAGGTGATTTTGAAGTTTTTAAATGCAAGTGGTGGGTTTGAAAAGGAAAATCCAAAAGGAATCAAAAGAAATGATAATGCCGATTAACCTGTCGGCCAGGGCTTCGCCGTTTTAAGTCTGGGGAGCAAGGACTTCTCCATTGGTTTCATTCTTGAGGTGCCGGCCCTGTCCTTGGAGATGAGGATGGCTGCACCTTCTTTACTTGCCACACTTGTTTGATCTTGGGCTGTGTAGGTGGCTTTTGAGGGGCTGATTTCTTGACCCATAATCCTGGTCGTGGTGTTGCAAGCTTCTTGGGTTGGTACCATGACGGGTTCTCACGTTTGTCAAGTTGCTTCCAAAAACCAATGAGATTGTCCGTCTTTCTTGGAGTCACTTCGATTTCTTTGATGTTTGAGGGATTTGGCCCATACTTGATCTTGATCATTGAGCATTGTTCTTTTCGGGGTTGAAACTCGAATTTTTCCTCCTTCTCATTGATGTAGAAACGGATTTCTCCGGCCCCAACATCGATTTGAGCCTTCGCGGTGCTGAGGAAGGGACGTCCCAAGATGAGGGGCGTCTCCTTATCAATGTCCATCTCCAGCACCACGAAGTCCACCGGAATGAAGTTGCCCCGGATTTTTACCGGAATGTCTTCGGCTATCCCCGCGGGGTAGCGAACAGATGAATCTGCTAATTGCAACCTCATTGGTGTAGGAGTCAGCTCTGTGTAGCTCAATCGATCAAAGACTTCCTTGGGCATAACGCTGACGCTTGCCCCTAGATCACATAAGGCATGCTCGAAGTGATGTGCCCCGATAGAGCATGATATGGTGGGGCAGCCAGGATCCTTTTTCTTTTCTGGAAGCCGGTTGAGTATAGCTGCGCTACACTCCTCGGTGAGTTTGACCATCTCTGTGTTGGGTAGTGGTCGTTTGTTGTTGAGGATGTCTTTGAGGTAACGTGCATATGTGGGCACTTGTACCATGTCCATCAAAGGCACGTTGACATGAATTTTTCTGATGACCTCAACAAAACGGTCAAACTGTTCATCCACCTTTGGCTTCTTGTTTCGGTGTGGGAACGGCATGAAGTTGGTGTCTTGGAATTCTGTTGCCTCCCCACCGGCTGCCTTTGGTTCGTCATGTTCCTTCTCTTGGGTGTTAGAAGGGCCTTCTTCTTCTTGTTCAATTCTGTTCTTCTTACCTGCATGGTTAGGATATGGCGGATCCCGAGTGAACTTTCCTCCCCTCGTGGTAACCGCATTAACATTTTCTAAGGAAGCCTCGGGTTGCCCCGGGATCTTCCCAGAATTAGAGGCAGGAATAAGAGCAGCAAGCTGAGCAATTTGAGTTTCTATCATTTTATTAAAGCTCAGTTGATTTTTGAAAGCAGAGGAAAAACCTTCTAACTGTGAATTTATATGTTCTAGAACTTTATCATTGGCAGCAAACTTTTTATTGATTGATTCGTTAATTTTAGCTTGGCCAAAAAACTAAGTCTTTCAAGGAAGGCTGATTATTGTTAAAGCCAGAAAAATTGTTACCTCCTTGATAGGATGGTCGGTTTTGATTATATCCTTGGCCTCCATTTGGACGGTACCCGTTGTTGTTGTTCATGTAGAACGCATCTTCTTGGGTGTGGGGGCAATCCTTCCCCATATGGCCTGTGTCCCCGCATTCCTCACACGTCATGCGTGAGTCCAATGCACGAACACTGCCATTCGAGTTGTGTTCATCCAAGCGCTTCATGAGGAGGTCAAGTTTGGCGGATAACATGTCCACCTCTTTGACAGGGTGAATGCCTTTTGAGCGTGTTTGGAGTCGATCGTCACTCCACCCTTGATTTGAAACCATCTTCTCTATGAGCTCTTTTGCTTGAGCCACGGTCTTGGAGAAGAAAGCTCCACCAGCAGCGGCATCCATATGTCCACGGGCTGTTGATGTCAACCCATTGTAGAAGTGTTGAAGAACGAGCCATTCTTCCATCCCATGGTGTGGGCAGGCAGATATGTATTCTTGGAACCTCTCCCACGCCTCGGGTATGGATTCATTTGTTGCTTGCTGGAAGCTTGAGATTCTTCCACGAAGGGCATTGGTTTTGCCCATCGGGAAAAACTTAGCGAGGAACTCTGTACAACATTTGTTCCAAGTGTCAATGCTTGCACGGTTGTTGTAGAACCATTGTTTCGCCTTCCCAAGGAGGGAGAGGGGAAACAGGCGGAGTTTGATGGCATCTCCGGTTGTGGCTGATGTGTTGCATATCTCTAGGAACTGTTGAAGGTGAGTGTTGGCGTCCTGCGTCCTCGTGGGCCTTCCCACAAAAGGGTATGGCCTACACCATAGTGATAAGGCTGGACTTGATGTCGAGTCCTTCGTCACCCACGTCGACAGTGGGTCCAACGGGCACATTGGCGACGGAGGGCGCGGAGTACTCACGAAGGGTCCTATTAGCCATGTTTGTTGAAGTTGATGGTGCGGAAGATGCGGGTTCGCTTGTCGTCAGTTCTTGAGGGGAGACGATGACGCGAGGTCGAGTCTTCCTCACAAGTGACTCGGGATTGTCAACGAAGTTTTGCGGCAAGTCGAATCCACGCATACACTATCCTGTTTTCACATCAAAGAGAAAACAGATCAAGGTTAGCCTGCATGGGCAATGGTTAGATCATATCAAGGGTAATCATGAACAATCATCGTATTCTTATTAACCAATGTCTTCCCCGGCAACGGCGCCAGAAATGCTTGTTGGCGTCTCTTACGGTCACGCAGAAAATACGCGACCGCGGGAGACGCCGGGGGTTATGATTTGAGTCACTTGCACTATTAACCAAATAATCCACGTCTAGTAACAAGTATTAGATATGTATTATAAGGTTTATCATGTTAATTGAATATCCGCAAGCGGACGGATAACCCGTTGTAGCATTTCACCCGAGAGTATTCCAAGGGTATCGTATTTATATTTTCCCAAGGGAAGACATGGTTGACAAGAGTACTTATGTTCATGGTGTTACAAATGATAGATGATATAACCACATTCCAAAACAGGGGTAAAGTTCAATAGTTGAGGATAGTGTGACACACACAAAGGTATCCCACTCTCTCTAATAAAAGGCGAGAGACAATTCTAAGCAATGCTAAGTTAGACTAGTGAGCTACTACTCCTAAAGTACAACATTCATAGAGCGTGCAAGGCCTCTACCTATCATCTAAGATCATGCAAGCGCAAGCAAGCGTCTTATGTCTAGGCAACTTCGGGAGGTCCGGCATACGCAGGGTCTGCCCCGCGACTCCGGCGCATTTACATACTCCTATGCCGTGCCCGAACGTGGAGGGTTCCTTTGGATGGACAGGGCTGTCACTTCCTGCCACCTACCTCTACAAACCGTGGGACACGCACATACTCAAGGGTGGAGAGACAACCCCAGCACCATGCCGGCGTCACTAACCACAACTCTAGATCCCTCGAGGCACCCCCAACCCTTCGGATCGACGGGGTGATAAATCTAGAGCACCTTTGCAGGACAGAGAGCCCGATGCCAAAACATAAGAACAACTAGCCTAACTAGCATGAATTAAACAAAAGGATCAAAGCAAGCACTAAGTTATGCATAAGCGTTCGTCGCTCAAGAACGAGCGACGAACGACGATCAATTAAGTACGTGCAAGAATAATCGATAATCAAGCATGAACGAACAAGGAACGCTCGATGTATGTTTACTAGCGATCATTGATGAACGATGAACGAACGATGAACAAACATGAATGAGCAATGAACAAACATGAACGAACGATGAACATTCATGCAGGATCATGATCAAACTACTAAGCACATAACAACTATACGAACGAATGTATTCCATTAGACGAAGAACAAGTCTTACAAAGAGAGGATACAAGAGCTATACCCAATTCTCCACAAGACCTTGGGAGCAATGAGGCAGCCCACTACTCAGCCTAGCACTACCTAGAAGAGTCTCTAGCTCTAGCGTGAGGAGAGGAGGGAATGATCCTTGTGTTGTGGTGTGTCCTCCAGGAGGGGGGGTACCCCTTTATTTATAGTCTTGAAGGTCGGTTTCTGGAGGCGGTTCCTGAGGTCGGTGGCATTTAATGCAGGGGGAACCGACCTCCAGAGGTCGGTTACAAACCGCCATAAAAAGATGGGCCCAGGGGGCCACCCTGCCAGGTCGGCCGACCTGGCCAAGGGGGGTCGGCCGACCTGTGCCTGGCCCCACCTGGGCTGGGCTTTGGCAGGTGGCTCCCCCTCTGGGTCTTCTTCTCTGGTCCAGGTGCATTAGGCCTTGGTTGTGTTGGACTTTGACGATATTTGGCCTTTTGTCTTGGAGTTGTATTCCCGCGGCGAACGTCGAGTTTGTAAAAGTGTTGTTTCGTCGCCTTGGGGCATGGTTTCACCTGGATTTCTCCCTTATTCCACCTGCACACTAAAATCTAGAGGTACATGTGGAAATAGATTATTTCTAAATAAAATACGTGTAAGAAATGTCCAATCCTTCTTATTTATTGAGCTAGTTGACGGTTGAAATTGGTCCGTAGCGACCGTCAACACGAAGCCATGACTCCTGAAGAGATCAAATACAAAGGCCCAAGAGCCGAAGCCCATGAGATAAGCCCCGAAGATATAGCAATATCGAAAGACATGATGGAGATGGACAGAGTCAGTGCCATCCAAAATTTGGAAAGCTATCAAACCGAAACAAAAAAATGGAGAGACCGCAAGGTGATAAACAAATCCTTCTCACCAGGAGATCTAGTACTCCTCTGGAGCCCAAAAACAGAGGGCAAGGGAAAACTAGAGCCAAAATGGCAAGGACCTTACATCATCACCAAGAGCAACAGGCCCGGAGCCTATCATCTCAGTGACGAAGAAGGAAACGAACTCCCGCATCCATGGAATGCGGACAACCTCAAGAGATACTTTGCATAGCAAGTGTACCAGGGTTTCGCGGTAACATAAGCGAAGTCTTTCTTCTACTTTTGTCGTAGCCTAGATTTAAATTCCGCAACCAAGGCGTCATACTCTTTTCCTCACAGGGGAACCCCATCCAGGGGGTGAGGTTTTTAACGAGGTGAGACCCAATGTAATCCCTGCAAATTAATGCAGCTCCTTTCCCCTATTTGTCTCTCAAGCATCACAACTTCGATGCAAACTCCATCGAGAGTTTGCCACATCTCAAGGGCAAAAACGCCCGAAGCGTAAACCTACGCTATTACGCAGAAACGCGTATCTCTCCGGCTTATCAGGGTAAAGAAATCCCGAGCCATTCCTCAAGAAGCAAAAATTACAATCGCCCAGTAAAGCGAGAACATTCTTCGAGAAGAATGAAATGCCCAAGCGGCAAAAAACCTCCGACACACAGTAGTGCGCCTCATGGCTTGATGGCCCAGCCTGTACGAAGAATCTAGCTCATCACAAACAGCAGCCTACGATTAAAGCTAGCATAGTTCCACCACTACCGACTGTACCCACAGTAAAAGCCACCTGACTCTTCGGCACCGCGAAGAGCAACAACAACCCCTATATAAACCACACCTCTCAAGCAAATTAGCAAAGCACACTGGCAACATCGCAAAATGAGTGACGAAGGCGCAACCAGAAAGAACATAGAAAAATACCTACAAGCAATGAAGAACCTGAGGGTATCACAGAGCTCTTCGCAGCGAAACCAAAGCCAAAACCAGCACCCGCAAAATCAAAACTTAGAGCAAAGGCTAGAGATTCAACAATACCAACAAGACCCGGAGCCGCTGGAGGTCGTTCCGCCAAACGAAGAGGCACTACTAGAATTCATCAACATCTCTTCAGGCAAAGAAGAACAAGGCCGCCCAAGAAAGAGGTACCTACCCAACAATCTGCAACCATGGGAACCAGTAAACGCCGGAGCCGCGAGCAGGACCAGGAGCCGCACCTGCAGAGACGAAGCGTAACAAAGCCGAACTACGGTTGTAACAACCCGCGTCCCAGATTAATAAAGGGGGAGGGAAGTTTTTCTGAAGCAAAAGACTTCGTGTTAGCAATCTCGCCCTCGTTTGCAAGGGGGGAGGGAAGTTTTTCTGAAGCAAAAGACTTCGCGTTAGCAACCTCGCCCTCGTTTGCAAGGGGGGAGGGAAGTTTTTCCGAAGCAAAAGGCTTCGCGTTAGCAACCTCGCCCTCGTTTGCTAGGGGGGAGTGAAGTTTTTCCGAAGCAAAAGGCTTCGCGTTAGCAACCTTGCCCTCGTTTGCTAGGGGGAGGGAAGTTTTTCTGAAGCAAAAGGCTTCGCGTTAGCAACCTCGCCCTCATTTGCTAGGGGGAGGGAAGTTTTTCTGAAGCAAAAGGCTTCGCGTTAGCAACCTCGCCCTCGTTTGCTAGGGGGGAGGGAAGTTTTTCCGAAGCAAAAGGCTTCGCGTTAGCAACCTTGCCCTCGTTTGCTAGGGGGAGGGAAGTTTTTCTGAAGCAAAAGGCTTCGCGTTAGCAACCTCGCCCTCATTTGCTAGGGGGAGGGAAGTTTTTCTGAAGCAAAAGGCTTCGCGTTAGCAACCTCGCCCTCGTTTGCTAGGGGGGAGGGAAGTTTTTCCGAAGCAAAAGGCTTCGCGTTAGCAACCTTGCCCTCGTTTGCTAGGGGGAGGGAAGTTTTTCCGAAGCAAAAGGCTTCGCGTTAGCAACCTCGCCCTCGTTTGCTAGGGGGGAGGGAAGTTTTTCCTAATCAAAAGGCTTCGCGTCAGCGACCTCGCCCTCGTTTGCCAGGGGGAGGGATGTTTTTTCGAAGGCTCACAAACAATACAGGAATTGCATCATCGCTAACAACAAAGAAACACAACGACCAATATTTAATCAAGCCCAAAGCAAGAAAACGACAACAGAAATTCAGAGTTCAAGAAACATCCCAGGTAGCCCATCCCCACGGCTATCATCGTACACCCACGGAACGTCATAAATCTCTTCAGACTATGTAGCCTCGGCCTTCGGGACGACCAGCGGAGGCCCGCGAAGCATCCGGCGCCTACCCCTCTGAAATAACTGAGTCACTTCAGCCCGAGCGCCAAAGTACTCATTGAAAACGTAGCCCCAGAAGTGACTAAGACCGTCATCGCCAACAATCGTCGTAACCAAACGATAGGCAGCGTGCGTAGCACAAATCCTACCATTTTGATAGCATAAGGGTTCAACAGCAGCCTCCTCTTCGGAGACCTGCACACAGTACCGCGTCTCTGAATTACAGCCCATTAAAGTTACAAAACAAAAACAAAATCCAGTAGCCCCGAGGATCTAAGCATCTTCTCTTGCAGCAACCTTCGCGGCTGGCTCCGATGGGGTAGCAGAGCGAGAACGAGCAGCGGAGGAAGCTTCGGCAATAACATCGCTCTTGGCCTTCTTCGCTTTCCCCTGCTCGTCGACCGAAGAAGGATTCGAAGTCGAAACAGGACCTCCAGCCTCTTTCCTCTTTTTCTCCTTAGCCTGTAAAAGGTCGAGGGTTACTCAGCTCAATAAAAACTCCGGAAGAAAAAATCAAAAACGTCCGAAGCCCTTACCTCCCTCGCGCGAGAAACGGCGCTAGCGCAGGCGGCCGCGGAGCCGTGCTTGCTCCAGTAGAACCTCCAAAAGCGTTTCGCAACAATGCTAACGCCCTTGTCCGCGGTGTTAGGATCCGCACCCTCTATGGCTTCGGAAGGGAAGGTGGAGTAATCAAGCTCATGAAAGTCGCCAACCTTCTTCTTTGCCAGAATGTCCAGAAGCGCGTAGAGACAGGTCTTCGCCCCATGATCACACATGTTATTCAACAAGCTGGGCACAGACTGGAGTTCCTTCTCAACCCAAGATAGCAAAGAATCGAAGTTCAGCTCATCTCCGGCGGGAAGAGGGCGAGGCTGGCGGCCGTAGCGAGCAAGAAGCTCCGACTAAGACCGAAATAAGCTCGAAGCCCCCGACCTTAGCCGTTCGGCTTCTGCTTTCAAAGTCTCCTCCAGAGCGGCCCTTTTGTCCTCCACTTTCTCCAGCGCCACTGCGTGTTTCCTTTCGGCATCCTTCTTATAGGCAGCGAAGGAGTCAGTTTTCTCCTGGAGGTTTTTCTTTAAGCGCGCGATCTCTTCCTCGAAGCTGGCTTCCTTCGTCTCCCAGCAACTTTTCTGCTCGTGAAGCGTGACGAGTTCAGGGGGGACACCTCCGAAGCCCACCTCAGTCTCCAACTTCTTCCAAAGTACCTGAGACGCCGGCGTGATCTGATAAAGAAGCGAAGTGTTAACAAACACCAATAGGTCAACAAAATAAACGAAGAAAAAATCCTTCAATCCAGTTACCATCTGTCCTTGCCGGAGCAGCAAATCGGCGAGGTTAGGAGCGGAGTTCGCCTCTAGCGCGGTCCGAAGCTCTACGCAAGGCAATTTTCACGTGAGCACAAAAAATATATATAGACGAGTAACGCGAAGAAAACTAAAGCCACAAGTCTAAGGACCTTCGGGATTGTACTCCCTTAAGCCACTCATCATCGCCAGCGAAACATCGAGAGAGTTATCGTCGTTTGTGGCCCCATACGAGCTCCCCGCATCGGAGCTCGAGACAGAGTCACCGCCCGAAGTCGACGAACCATCAGAGCTTTCCGAAGTACCGGAGCTCCTTGTGTCTTCAGACTGCTCTATGCCGGTCGAGCCCAGTATATCATCCCCAACCATGTCCCGGGCGCTTCGGCCTAGCTCCATGCCCTGCGTCTCCTCAACATCTACTCGAAAACTGCTGGCACCATCCAGCAACTCCTCTGTATCTGACAGCTCGATCACGGGAACCCCGTCCCAACCTTCGGAAAGCGCCTCCAAGCCAGGAGAACCAGGCGCGTTCCCAGAACCAACCACTCCAGCACCACCAGCCACAGACTCATCTCCACCACGAGATCCTGAGGCAAATTCAGTTTGCCCCGAAGACAAGTGGGCACTCGACCCGCCTCGACCAACATCCGAGATTCCGGAGCCTTTCGAACCTCGGGTCACGACCATCTTGCGCTTCCGGCGCTCGGCCTGCACAGTGCTCGTCGTAGCGACAGCGCTAGCTTTCTGCGGGCGCGAAGCCGTCCGAGTCCGACCTCACCCAGCACCTGAACCCGAAGACCCAGCGCCGGCGGCGGGAGCTTCGAATTTCTTTTCCCAGCCCCTCATCTTGATATAGCAAGTCGTGGCAATCTCGGGCGTCTCCCCTTTCTTGAGCCGTTTTTTACCCAAGGGCACGGCATGATTGCCATAGCTGATTTTCAGCGAATCAAAGATCCGATTGATACGGCGCTTCGGGAGAAGACCGTTTTCCACGTCAAACTCTTCGGCGGCACTGAACGGGTCGCAGAGCAGATTAGCACACTCCTCGACCATCTCAACAAACTGCAATGGCCGAAGACCTTCAGGCCTTTTAAGCCCATTGAACTTCGGGCGGCGGTAAGTGAGCTTGCGCCCGTCGAGCTTAACCTTCTCATTGCCATCCGGCTTCCAGCCACCCTCCATAGGCCAAATACCAGCAGCGATAAACTCCTCAACGATGGTTCGGCCGCTGATGATCTTGCAGGCCTTCTTGAAAGCATCGCAGCAAGGCTGGAAGGTCTTGCCGCGGCCACTGAAACCAGGAGAGAAAGTGGGCTCCGCCGGAACCAGCAAACTGGCTAGCGGATAGCACACAGACCCATCATCATTCTCCCAGCGATTCCTCGAAACAGTAGTCCACCCAATCATTGTCCCAGTGATTCCTCGAAGCAGCAACCAAAGGAACTTTCTCGAGCTTCGATTTCTTACTGAAGCTTCGCGGCTGAAAAGTAGAGACCCCATACTGAAGAAGAAGAACATCATTGTCATAGTACACCTTCTTGTTCTGCAAGTGACAACTGAAGAAGCGCAAAAAGGCTTCGTAGTTAACCTTCGCGTTGAATGTTCTTACGGCCCAGATGAACTTTGACAGTTGCATGAAGGCATTCGGCGTCAAGTGATGTATCTGAATGCCATACGCATTAAGCACTCGCTGGAGGATGAAAAGAGCAGGAAGCCGAAGCCCGGCCTTGAAATAATCCCGAAAGACAACTGCCTCATTAGGCTTGGGCTGCAGAATTTCCTCGTCGCCTGGACAGCGGGCCCTTTCGGCTTCGAAGTACCCTCTTTCAACGTACATGGCGAGCTCAGCTTCGTCAACCCGAGAACGGTTCAAACGATAAGTCTTGTCAATAACTACAGGTGTCTGAATCCGGGAGTCAGTAACCTTCGAAGAATGACCACAACCAGAAGTACCCTGCCCCTCTGCAGCCGAAGATCCAGCGTCAACGCCGGCCTTAAAGCGTTTTCTCCCGAAGTCCCAAGCATAAGCGCTCTCGATATAAATCTCGTAATCCCTATTAGCCCCAAGATCCTTACCTTTAACCGGAGCTGAAGCGTCCGCATCGTCCGCCGAGGGATTCTCAACCGGAACGTCTTCCGGAGCTTTTTGGCCTCCGGATTTGCCTCCTTCGGTAGCTTCCGGGACCCCGGGCTCGCGCCTGCCGGAGACATCCTCCGGATCACGAAACCCAATCTCGCCTCGGGGCAAGGAGTCCAACAACTCCTCTGACCCATCACCATCAAGGGACATAGCCCCCTTCTGGCTGAAAGCCGCCTCTTCGCCAGACATCACCGGCTCTTCGTCGACGAGACCAACAGTCTGCTTCGTTTTAGCCATCAAAAGCACCTAAAAGCTGTACGAAGACAAAGCTTATAGTAAGAATCGTCGTGAGTGCACCTATCCGGAAACCCGAAGAGCGATCACCAATGAACCTCAAGACGATGACGAAGACAAAAAGTCAAAAGCGACGAAAAACGAAACCACGAATGCAACAGCAGAAACCCGAAGATCACAAGGAAACTGAGAGGTGAGCGCGGAAAATGACCGGCCCTCTCCCCTCCTTATATAGGGGGGTAAAAATCTGGGCAGTTAATGCGCCCTCGAAAACCGCAAGTGCCGATAAGATCCTTATTTTCTTATCACGGCTGTTGCATTCACCGCGTTTTCGACCTTCGGACAATACAAGATCATCTTCGCACTCTACAGCCAGCATCAACCCCAATGAGCGAGGGAAGTTTTTCCGGGATCGGCTCCGATCGCATCAGGTTATTCTTCGAGGGTTCGGCTCATCGGCGTTGAACCTCGCCCGCGAGGGGCTACTGTTGGGGATCCGCGGAGCAGGCTTCGATCCCGGACGCCCTCTCCTTTAACCCGAAGGGTTTAGCAATGCTAACGAATGACCCTTCGTGTGTCGTCTGTCTTTCCCTCCGCAGGACTTCATGCTGGGCGCGAAGGGCAGATCAAGCGCCCGAAGGGCCGCTGCCACGCGAAGGCTTAGGGCTTCGGGCGAAGCTCGGCAGGGCGCTTCGCACATGCCCAAAGATCCGCGGGACTTGATGCTGGGCGCGAAGGGCGGATCGAGCGACCGAAGGGTCGCTGCCACGCGAAGGCTTAGTGCTTCGGGCGAAGCTCGGTGGGGCGCCTCGACGGGAAGATGGCAAAAGTCGATTGTGCCCTCGACGGGAAGATGGCAAAAGTCGATTGTGCCCTCCGGACGTTTTTGTACCGAATATCCTGTACATTATTCTCCGTGATCAGGGGTAGTTTAGGCATTGATTTGTAATCCCTGATCACGGTATAAATACCCCTTCCTGTGCACTGGAGAGGGGGTCAACTCCTTGCTGTATAACATAACTGTTAATGCAATGGCCTAGGCTTCGTGTTATGCTGATTTCCTCTCACATTCACGAAGCCTTTCCCTATCTTTCTCGCTTTCTCTCCGTGCTTCACCCGGTGCTGGGTATTCTTCACGAAGAATCCCAACAGCTTCCTCTTGCCAAGCAAACCAAGAAACGAAGACTTCCTCGAAAGACAAAAAGTGCCCTTCGAACCCTCAGGGAGCAGCTGACAAGAATCAACTAACTCAGACCTTTCTGCAATTCCATCCATACAGATAACATCCGAAGCAATAGTTGGAGACCTTTGTAAAACCTCCGAAGGTATTAATGAGGAACTTCCGCAAGCAGTATCAGGCACAACGGGAGGAACAGCTGAATTCGAAGGATCGTCAGGAGACGGTTCTTCAAAGATAAAAGGATAAGTCGGCATAAGAAGAGAACCTGGCGGAGGAGAAGGAATTTCAGCATTCCTAGGAACGGACTCAACATCGGGAGTAACAACAGCCAGCGAAGGATCCATCTCAACAGTCGAAGAGCCTGAAATACTGAAATATGGAAAAATATCTCCTTCACACGAATTGTCCTTAGGAAAAGGACGGTTGTGGAGACACAAGTCGAAGCTCAGATAAAACCGATTTATCCGAATACCAATGCCCCTTCGAGTGCTTTCAACCCACTCCTTCTGAGAGAACTTCCCAAGAAAAGAAGTAACTCGGTCTTGAGGTGACCAGAGATTGAAACCTGCAAAAATAACAAAGTATAAGCAAAAAGAAAAATTAAAAAAGGGAAAAGAAGAGGAAGCTATCAAAGGCAACGAAGCACAAGGAAGAGTCATACAGGGTCCCGATATCAAAGGAAAAACTGGCATTCTTAAGCCAAACTTATTTCTACCAAAAGAAGAGGGCCTCCAACCACGACGAGCTAGGGGAAGAACACCAGCAGCGAAGCATTCCTCTAGAATATCACGAAGGGTCATCCTCTGACTAACCCTTCGGAAAGCATCGACACATCGAGAAATGAAGCTATTCTGCGGAGGCTCGAAGTCATTGGTAATCCATATACCAGCGGCTTTCCCAGTATAAAAATCGATAGCAGAGTATTTATAGTAGAACCAATCTTTCACCCATTCATCAAAGGGAGGGGGATCAAAGCTACCAAGAGGCATCAGAAACCCCTCCCTAGCCTCAAATCCAACAACTCCGAAGCAAGGGCTGAGATGGTTCTCATGATCATAAGTAGGAGTGTGCCGGGCTTGGTATACACGATAAAAAGCATGAGGTTCAGGATTTAAACCTTCGCTGATGCAAGCCCAAGCGAAGGCTGACATGGTTGCGATGGCAACAGGAGTAAGATGATGAAGCTCGAGATGGTATAAAGAAAGAACACGAAGGACAAAGCTCGAAGGTGGAAAAGATAGACCGGCATCCAGAAATGATGAAAAAACAACAAACTCATCGCTTCGAGGTCTTAGGTGGACCTCTGGAACTTGCTTCGCGTCATACAAAGGAAGACGGATTGAATATATATCAACAAGACCAGACTCCGAGTAGCACTTCGAAAAAATACCCTTATAACGGGAGGCGGAGATAGACCTTGTGAAACAATAACCAGATCGAAGAGAATGGAAACCCCTAGGAAACGCTGCCGACTTCTGCCTAGCCATCGAAGGAAGAAAAGAAGTACCTTCGAAAGAAGAGATGCCAACAAAGCAGCCACGGCGGTAAAAAGATACTGACGGGAAAAGGTGAAAGCGACACATATTTAAAGACCTGCCGAAAGCTGGGGACATTGGGGTGAAAAACCGTACAACCAAGGGTTTAAGTAAGAATAGTGAAGTACACTAAAATATAAATAATAAGAAATAAAATAAGGAAAAAATCGCAGCTAACGAGATAACTGCTTCAAGGAAACGCCTTCGCTCACTTCCTTTCAACAGTTGAGGGCTAATGTTGGGAAGATAGCTGCGATCCAAGTCAAGGGACGAACCACAACCAGAAGACACACGCGAAGGGGAATGCAATGTTGGGGACTACACCGAAGCCACCCGGAACCACGCGAAGGACGAGCGAAGCAGAGCAGAAAGAGCAAACGGCGCAGGAGCCCGAAGTTGCCAAGCTGAGAGCCATGCTAAAGCAGCCAATGGCACACTTGTAAATATAATCATCTCACCCCCTATAAATATGGAGGGAGATGATCCTGTAATGACATCGGGTTTTCGTGCCACGAGCCAAAGGAGGAATCATTTGCACCGCACTCAGATCTCTCTAATCGTTTAACCCCTTCGCCCAGCATCGCGGGTGAAGGAGAGCTTCGCGCAACAGACCGCAGGGAACCTGAGTAAGAACACCTTCGTCCGGCACCGCGAACCAGGAAGGAGGGCTTCGCTCCAACCAGAAGGCGGCGACGACGAACAAGGAGGGCTTCGCGAGGTGATTCGAAGGCATCATCTACCTTCGAGGGCTTCGCCAGAACCAGGACGCTTCTATCAACCATTGGAGGGCTTCGATACATGACACAGAGACCTTCGATCCCCCAACAATATCATTTGACGCCGGCCAGATTTCAGCATGTCAGCACAAACTGAAATCACTGGTTTGCTAGTGGTGTCCATGGAAAATTGCACCTAGTACAGAGGAAATCATAGTTATTCCCAAAATGGAATGAAAATATCGAGCACCCGTGAGCTTATCAGGTTTGGTACAGCAAATCAAATAGAATTTCCCTCGAGTGTTGACCATGAGTTGATATACTTACAGAAACTTTTTTGATGTAGTTAGAAAGATGATCCTGCTCATGCTGCAACTTGTTTCAGCGAGGAAGGACTGGTATGTGCCTCCGCAGTACTATGCCGGCCTCAGTTGCAAGCTTTGCAGCTTGCCTTGGTACTACAGGTCGTTTCTTGCCTTCGGAAATGTGGATTGGCAACTTCATGTGCATTCCTTTCTTGCCTTCGGAAATGTGGATTGCCTTTCCAGATCTTTCCCGGCTCTTCCTCGGCCCTTTGGAGTAGTTCTGATTTCTTCCTCTAACAAATTGCACGTGTTAGTCATTAAGTGGCTATCAGCAATAGGGTAAATAATATCTAGCAACAACATAGGAGATCCTTGCTGTCATCATGCACTTGGCTCCTATCCTCTTGTGTTTCTTCGACAGGGTTTGTAGCGGTCAATTCCCTTGCCCGCTGCCTAGTTATTCTTGTGACTTCTTGAGGAGGTGGCAACACTCTCTTGGAACCTCTTCCGCCTGTAACAGGACTGGTTGCATCCTGCGTTGACCTCTTCTGCCCTCTCCCCTTAGGAACTTGTAAGCCCTCGACACGAAAAATGGAAGAAAAATTAGCTATGCAATGACTACGGTACTAACAAGTAATTAACACTGGAACAATGACCGCAGAAACTTGCGAAAAAAATTAAAACCTTATTACTACTGTCTCCGTTTAGGGTCCCGGCAGACCAAGGCTTCTGAAGATTTGTTGATTTACAGCAATTATTTTCAGTCGTTGAAGCTCATATTCGTTGGTCTGTTCCTCTTCATGGTGAACCACATCCGCTACACATTCATAAAACATATTGTGAGAGATTGATGTTTCAAATACAAGTCGAGACAAATATCAGTTGTATATGCCCAAAACGACAAACAAAAACAAATCAACATCCCCTACAAAGATGGAAGCAATATACCTGCCATCGCCGGATTCCGTCCGGGTGCCATCAAAGTCTTGGAGAAGGACAGAGCGTGGTTGCATACAACAAAGAGTGGTGGGGTGGGGGGGGGGGGGGGGCAGGACACGGAGGTGGAGCTAGGGAACGGCGGCGAGGTAAGCTAGAGCAGGGAGCGGCGAGACGAGATCTGGTTTTTTTTTTTTGAACGGAGACGAGATCTGGTTTGGTTTGGCAGCGAGGGCAAGGTTTAGCGCACTTTCATGGCTACCTTGGCATAGTTTACCAAAAGACCCTTGGCCACGGATCGGGAAAAGAACGTGGATGAGTGCAAATGATTCCTTCTTTGGCTCGTGGCCCGAGAAACAGATGTCATTACATGATCATCTCCCTCCATATTTATAAGAGGGAGAGTGATCATATTTACATGTATGCCATTGGCTGCATTAGCACGGCTCTTAGCCTGATGGTTTGACTCGAGTATTGCTCCTGTGTTGTCTGCTTCTCCGTTTTGTCTTCGCCATTGGCTGTCGGTCTTCACGTGGGTCGGGGGGGGGGGGGGGGGGGCTTCGGTGTAGTCCCCAACATTAGCCCTCAATTGGTGATGTGTTATTAGTGTAACTAAAACCAGAAGCAATTTTATTTATCAATTTATGACTGCAACGTGCGCCTTTCTGACCCATACACGTGTCTTGTCGTTTTCATTCCGTACTTCTTTTTCGTTCCCGATAGTCGCTTCCCTTCTATATATCTTCATCGTGGGCGCGCTGTTCCTTCAACTGCATGCTTTTCGCGTCTTTTTTCCTTTGGCTATTCCAATTCCTTTTGCAGTAAGCGGTCCCTTTCCTTCGTTCTTTTTCAAGATGTCTGGTAGCCGAAGGTCTAGCGAAGAGCAAGCTAAGAAGAAGTTGAAAACTCACAAGACCTCGTCGAAGGACTGCTCCGATAAGGCTATCAGTGAAGCTAATGTTACGGCTTTGAGTGCTGCTGTTCCTTCGGCGAATCAGCCGAAGACTTCACATTCAGCGAAGCCTTCCTTTGCTTTCAAACCTCCGGTGATTCGTTCCGCATTAGATTTGTTCTCTATTCCGGAGGATGGGGGTAGTAATTCTTCTGGGTCTAAAGCTCAGTCTGTCCCCAAGAAAGTCATTTCGAAGGGCTCTTCTTCTGTTGCAAAGGATATTTCTGCTTCTACAGTTGACGTTCGTGATGCCAGTGCCGCTGAGAAGGCCAAGATTCAGGACAAGGCTTTCAAGGGCGCTGATTCTGTTCTTGCTAAGTCCGGATCGAAGGCTAAGATCCAGGACAAGACCTGTGTTGATGGTCCTGATGTTCCTCCTGTTGCCCCTATTCATAATGAAGGGGTAGCCGAAGCTTCTGCTCAAGGTTGTCTCTCATCTCTTAGCGTGGCTGGGCTTCGTCAAATTGCTGACAACTTGAGACCTCTTACAGATCGCTCCCAGGTTCAACTACCTTCGGAGCCAGGTGTTGTGCTTCGTGAGCCCCTTAGCCCCTCAGCAGGTGGTGATCTTTTCCTACACTCAGTCTTTGAAGCAATGCTTGGAGAGTTTCTCCCTTTTGACATGACTTTTGATTCAGTCGAAGCTATTGGGGGTTCTTTAACTCTTTGTGACGACGTGCCTTCGAACACCTTCGTCATGAGTGCTAGGGCCGCTGTGCCCTTTGTTGCTGCTGCAGAGAGGCTTCGTTTTCCCCAGGTGGAGAATGAGCTCGTACTTCAGGGTGGTGATACTCTGTACAAGTCTTTACTATCTTCGCAGATGAAGGTAAGCGGTTTTAATTTTTGTTTTTTCTCAGTTGCTTGTTTTTCTAACTTCGCTCTTGCTTTCGTCAGTCGCTTGCTATTACCCAAGCCTCCCTTCGCCAGTTTAATGAGCTGACTCTGGCGATGGCTGATCGGGACCGGCTTCGCAAGGATCTTTCAACTCTTGAATCTAAGATCAAGGAGAAAGAAGATGCTCTTGCTCTTAGTGAAAAACGTGTGATAGATCTCTTTGTTGAGAAGGAGACCCTCGTTAAATCCACTGAAGATTTTAAGGCGAAGGTGGCTTCTCTAGAGAAACAGCTGGAGGATCTTGATTCGTCCCTCGCAGAGGCTTTGGAAGCCAACAGGGTCCTTCGCGGAAAAGTTGAAACCGCGGATCAGGAGGCGGCTTCTTTTGCTAAGCCTGAAGAGCTTCGCTTCTCTTCTCTTTGCAGCCACATTCAGGATGCTCTTATCTCGGTTGGAACTATTCCTGACCAGATCCCTGAGAACGCTTCGACTGAGCAGCGCCACTCTTGGCTATCTGTCAATATTCCTTTCGTGGTGAAAGCTTGCAGGGCCTTCTCCACCAATGCCGTTCATCTGGCTATTCGGGATCTCCTCCATTCTCTTGATGTCGAAGGGAGCAATGCTTTGGCGAAGGTTGCTTCTGATGACTTCAAATTTTCAGCTATTGATTCTACTCCCCGTCCTGTGGTTGAAGCTCTCCTGAAGGTCGCCAGTCATTTTGACGAATCCTTCTGGAACCGGGTGCAGTCTGTCGGTCGTCTGCCTCAGAGTGAGGTATAAACAATTTATTTTTGTTTCGAGAGAGGGGTTATATCATTCCTTCGAACTTGTATCTTGTTGAGAATTGTTGTAATATTGTTGTAGACTTTATGTTGCTTTGATCAATTTTTGCTTGGTTTTTGGACCTTAGGCTTCGTCTGATATTTCTTTGAGCGAGTTTGCTACTCCGAAGGCTTCTTCTGACTTGATTTTGGAGAAATGTGTTGCTCCGGATTCATCATCTCATGTTTCCCTGAGCGAGTTTGCGACTCCAGAGCCTTCTTCTAGTGGCTTGATTCGCCGTGAGCCTCCAATTGAAGTTTTTAGTTCTCCTTCGAGGATTGATTTATCTAGTGATTCGAGTCCTTTGTCACTCGTTGAGGGAGGTGAAAGTTCTTTTTCTTTTCCTCCTGGCAGCCTTGTGGCTATTGGGAGAGTTTATCGCCCAGAGGCTGATGTTCCCGAAGGGAGTCGGGGTCGGAACAAACGAAGGCCTCGTGGTCGCTGTCCACGAGGTAGTAGTTCTTCACATCGAGGTGCAGCCAAGAAGAACAAGGGAGGGGACATTTTAGATTCGTCTTCCTCCTTCGATGCAGCTTCGCATGTTGAGCGAATAATTTCGTCTGGGATAATAGATCCCATATTTCAAAGGCCTTATTCTCCTTCGAATGGATATAATTTTGATGAATTTAGTATTGTATGCGAAATGCTTTTAGAATTGGGCCTTATTGTAAAGCGTGAGCCTGACGATGACTCTCCTTGATTGATGTCTGTGCTTAATAAAGCTTTTCTTTTGAAGTAGTCTTTCGGAGGTCTTTGCCAGAGAGAAGATTTCTTCAATATCATCCGAAGCTTTTAATGCTTCTTGCACGATGACCTTGTGTTTCCTTTGAGGAACGCAAGTTTTCGTGTTTTCGTTCTTTGATATTTGAACATTTTCATGCGAAGGATCGCGCTTTTTTCTTTTGCGAAGGTTTCTGTTTGCCAATACTTGGGTAGATTAAGCTTTCTTTGCTTATCTTTCCCTTCGGCTCTTGTCTGGAGTCTTTGTATCATCCCTCGTGATACATCGATCCAAACTTAGATTACACCAAATACTCAATTGGTGTGACCTTCGGATTCTGTAGGCTTTTGCCTGATATCGTTTTTGAGCTCGAAGCTTCGTTTCTTGAGCCTCGGCTCTTCTACGCCTCCCAGGAAATTGCTCTGGAATTTTTTGAGGGTAAAAAAGTAATTATAAAACTGTGTTACAGTCTTGGAAGGTGCCTCGTTAAAAAACCTCACACCCTTCGCAGGGCTACCCTCGTCAGGAAAAAGAGTGCACCCCCCGCATGTTTTGTGCTTTTACATATAGCCATCGCGCGTGCTACCGAAGAGATGTTCTTGGTAGACACGGCTCATGCATTTCTGATATGTCATGGACAAGTTTTCTAGTCCGAAGATCTTGAGCTCTGGGGCCTTTTGCTTCCTTCGGACGAAGTGGACATTCTTCCTTCCAGGTGTTTCGCCATCTTCAATACTTCTTGCTTGGAGTTGGTCTCCGAGGACGCTGATCACAGAGATGGGACCAGGAATCTTCATGCATAGATAGCCCTGATGTATGGCTTTTTCAAACTTGTTAATGGACCCCCTTCCGAAGATTGCATTGTAAGGATAAACAATGTCAACCACATCGAAGGTCACATCTTCAGTTCTTGCGTTGTCTTCTTCGCCGAAAGTAACTGGTAGGTTAATTTTTACCAATGCTTGGATAACCTTTCCAGCGAAGCCGACCAATGGAATTCCTGCAGGTTGCAGTGTTTCATTTTCTAGCTTCATCTTTCTATATGTAGAGGCGAAGAGGATGTCAGCTGAGCTTCCTCCATCGACAAGTATTCTGAGTACATCGAACCCTTTTATATTTGCCTTGACGACCAGTGGGTCTGAGTGCGGTTGGTCAAGGTCCCTTGCGTCTTCTTTTCCGAAGGTGATGTGGACATGGGACCACTTAGTTTTTACAAACGGAGCCCTTGACGTTACGTTATGTACCCTTCGAATGTGTTCTTTTCTTGCCCTTCTTGAGTCTAGTTGCTGGGTCGATCCTCCGGAGATGGCATTAATAGTTTGTCTTTGAGACGTGTAGCTTGTTTCTGTGCTTCTTCCATTGTTTTGCTGGTTTATTTCTGGAGGCGGTGGCAGCGCTGCCAGGCTTTGAGGTTGAGAGTAGGCATACTGCTGCACCTGATACGAAGCTTCTCTTGGATAGTTGACAACATGATTGACAGAGTGCGAAGGGTATGTTGACATTGGGTTCCCTTGAGACCAGTTTTCACGATAGTTACTCGTGTGTCTGATGGCCTTCTTCGCCTCTCTTTCTGCGGTCCATTCCTGTTTGAATTGTTGCAAATTTCGGCACTGCTTTGTTGTATGGCCTTTTCCTTCGCCATGCAACTCGCAGTATGGTGCGCGAGAACTGCTTCTCTGATTGTTTTCTCTGTTTTTGTCTTCGCCGTCTCTATCATGGTTGCTTCGCTCTTTCCCTCTTTCGTCGTCTTTGGTTCTCTTTTCATCGCCCCTTTCTTCTCTGTTTTCGAGGTTGTGTATCCTTCGATTGTTATGATCTTTCGAATTGTCTCTACTGTCGTCAAATGTTGGGGGATCGAAGGTCTTTATGGGACGGATCGAAGCCCTCCAACGGTTGATGGAAACGTTCTGGTTCTGGCGAAGCCCCCGAAGGTTGTCGATGCCTTCGAATCACCTCGCGAAGCCCTCCTTGCTCGTCGTCACTGCCTTCTGGTTGGAGCGAAGCCCTCTTTTCTGGTCCGCGATGCCGGACGAAGGGGTTCTTGCTCAGGTTCCCTGCAGTTTGTTGCGCGAAGCTCTCCTTCACCCGCGATGCCGGGCGAAGGGGTCGAATGATTAGAGAGGTTTGAGTACGGTGCGAATGATTCCTTCTTTGGCTCGTGGCCCGAGAAACAGATGTCATTACAGGATCATCTCCCTCCATATTTATAAGGGGGAGAGTGATCATATTTACATGTATGCCATTGGCTGCATTAGCACGGCTCTTAGCCTGATGGTTTGACTCGAGTATCGCTCCTGTGCTGTCTGCTTCTCCGTTTTGTCTTCGCCATTGGTTGTCGGTCTTCGCGTGGGTCGGGGGGGGGCTTCGGTGTAGTCCCCAACACCGGAGATGATACGAGATGGCTCGACACGCCTAAGAAGCTGCGATATGACGAGATTGCCCTGTTTGGCCGGGCTTCCTTGCCTCCGGCTTCACGTGACTCGATTTACAGTAACGCCACTATTTCCAACCGTAGCACGAAGCAGGAGGAGCCACAAAACCAGGCTTCACCTCATCCATAGTTCATTTTTGTCTGGGAAAGGAGGAGCCGCTCCCTGCTACAGTACTTAACAGTGTTGATACAATGTTTTTGGCAAAGAGAGCCGGAGACAGTGTTGATAAAAGCTGGTTGCTTCACAGTGCTTGGGGCCTTCGTGACTCGTCGTGAGGGAAGAGGAGGTACGGTGCCCCTCACCATTTCTCTGGTATTGTCAAGTTTTACTCACTGACATGATATTCCCGTGAATAGGGCAAACTTGATCGTGGATAGTCCCCTGTAGTGTTTACAGAGGGGAAGGCTCTACCATACAGGCGAACTGAGAAAAATCGAAAGGAACCGTGTTCACGAACCGCAACGGCCACCAACATCACTGCGACGTAAATCATGCATCTCACTACAGAAATAAGCCTGAATGAAGATAGATATGGAATGCACCTCGGATAAGCGTGAATCAAACACGGAACAAGATATGTCCACGCACAGCAGGCGGTGCTCAGCATCATGCCTCCACAAAATAAGCATCTTACTGGGGAGTCAGGCACTAATTAGTAGTATCGAACTATGGCTTGAAACGCCGGCCCATCCTAAACTAGTCTTCTTGTGCTGCGGCTTAAACCAGGTACAATATTACCATCTAGAATCATTTCCCAATCCCTAACCCACCTATCAGCCAATATCCAAATGTCCACGGCGGCATCGGCGGCGGTGTCGGCGGCAGCGTCAGCAGGGTCATTGTCCTCGGCGGCGTCCGCGTCTGCATCTTTCTCCTCGGCAGCAGGGTCATTGTCCTTGGCGACGTCCGCGTCGGCATCTTTCTCCTCGGTAGCAGGGTCATTGTCCTCGACGGCGTTGGCGACAGCGTCTTTCTCCTCAGCAGCAGGGTCAGTTTCCTCGGTGGCGTCCGCGTCGGCATCTTTCTCCTCGGCGGCAGGGTCATTGTCCTCAGCGGCAGCGTATTTCTCCTTGCGCTCTGCGTCTTCCTCCTTAGCAGCGGCGTCTTTCCCCACGGACGCAGCTGTTTTGATCTCCACCAGCATGCTCCAAAATTCGGAGACGTGTTCGCGGCAGCTGTTGAGAGCTACACAAACAATCAAGAAATTTAGAAAAAATTGAATGAATTAGAAAAAATTTAGAAACAACTGACATGTATATAATGAATCGTGATCTCAATCAGGGAACGTCAACTCTGAAAGTGATACATTGCGCTTACTTTGGACTAGGTTTGTCAGGTGCCTGTCGCATATGGAGATGATCTCGTCGAGTTCACTTGGTGGTCTTCCGGCTCGCTCCAGGCAGTCCCCCAGTTTCCCCCGCTTGCTGAGCGAAATTCCCATGAACGACAGGAGATTTGCCTGAACATTGAACCGGTCAAGGACTGCTATCATGACCTGGTTTGATAGAATCTCGCGTTCAAGCTTCGTCTTCATACGCATAATCCTCCCCTGGTCGTCGGCCGTGGCCTGCATCTTCCTCTTGACGACTGCTATCCTAAACAGAGATCCAAAGCAAGGCAAAATGAGAAGAAATCGACAGCGGAGGCGATGGCAGAAATAGAAAATGAAACAAGAAAAATTCAAACCGCTTTTCCGGGATTATTTCTTCACTAGTACAGATCTGCTGATTAATGACGATTTTACTGTAGATCCGTCACTATTTTGGATGTTTTTCCCGTTTTCGGCCAACTTTATGACGTTTTTCGCGGTCCGTCACTAACAAGCCTCATTTGTGACGAAAATCCGTATAAATTGATGAACAGTATGGTCCGGTGTCGCCGGTTTACTGTTATGGGCAGGTTCTGGGTGGCCGATTCGTCACTAAAATCCCGTTTTGAGTACGGCGACCAACAATTTTTGTCATAAACCCAACTCCACGTGGCGTCCTAGTCAGCAAAAGGGGGCCCACAGTCAAACCATTTTTGTCACCAAAATTTTGTTTGATCACGTAAAATGCCACATGCCCGTAAGGTGCACGGCAAAGGCAACTGGGGTCCACGTATCAGGAGAGGGGGTCCCAAGACCCAAGTATTTTTCAACGCTGATTTTATTTCCCAGCGTTGTAATGCCACGTGCGCAGGATTCAACACTACGCGGGCCTACATGCAAGATGGGGCCCATGAGTCAGGCTCCACGGGCCCACGGTCAAACTATTTTCGTCACTAAAATTTTGTTTGACCGCGTAAAATGGCACAAGACGCACAACAAAAGGAAACTGGGGCCCACGTATCAGGAGACGGGGTCCCAAGACCCAAGTATTTTTCGTTGCTGATTTCATTTGCCAGCGTGTTCATGCAACGTGCGCACGATGCACCACCACGCTGGCCCACATGTCATCAACGTGGGACCCATGGTAAAGTAATTTTCGTCGCAACTATGGTTTTCACACTAGTCTGAACGCGTCCCACAAGGAACCACTCGCCGGGCCCGCGTGTCAGCTACGTGGGGGAAACACATGAAGAAACACGCGGGCTCACATGTCATCCACCGTGGGGCCCACGGCCGAACAATGCCACGTTGCGCACAGTAAAACGTCCCTGGGGCCGACGTGTCAAGCTCCCGGGGCCCACTATCAAATTAAAGTATTATTAATACTATTTTCGTCACTTGTTTTGGTTGCCAGCGGCTAAAGACACAGTACCAACATGGGGCCTATGTCTTCGATCCCACATGTCGGGTGCCTTATTGTGCCCGCGAGTAAGGCCACGTGGCGTCCTTCACGTCGCTCCGTGGGCTGGACTAGTATTTCTTTCCGAGGAAATCTGTGAGCCCGTATTGTAGACCATACCGTCAAGCTGGACCTGGAGAGCCCATTGCAACCAGCCTGAGACACATTGTCGCTGAGCGGCCCACTAGGGAAGGAATGACAACATCAAAGCGGCGGTGTAGGCCCACTAGATCCATGAAAGCGGCCATGAAGGTGGTGGAACTGTCCAGATCGAGAGATATCCAGATCGACGAAGATGTACTTGCCTTCCGAAATTCTAAGCTCACTGGCCTATGGGACCACCTACTGAGTTGGGCCCACCAGTCATTGAAACAAGGTAGTTGGCTGAATTTTAACCGATCGGAGTACATGCTCCGTGATTGGCTAGTGGATGCGTGCGCATGGAAGTATGCCTCTGCAACGGAGGGAGTTCCTCTGCAAGCATACATCTGTAGCTAGCTGCTCCGTGATTGTGTGCATATATTTAAATAAACTCACGAAATTAACTAGTCTTTGACTAACAGTACATCCGACCCATAAATTAGGAGTCTCCCATTAGATCACTTACAACTGCACACACTTAAACATCATATATAGTTTGTAAAAAAATACAAAGTAGAATGAATTATAAAACACCTAAACATGTGATGTAGGCCTGAAGAACATAAAGACCTGCTTGGGCTCACCAACAACCGGGAAGTATATGCTCTTGTAGTCGAAGGGGCGATCTGGCTTATCGAGGCGAAATACGCCGACATGGCCACCTTCGAAACCCAAGTCAGTCACCCTAACTGCCTTTCAGGATCATAACGGGCCCAAGCGCATCCAGCATGTCCAGCAGTCACCCTATACCCAACACGATGCAGACCGAATTTCCCTGCCTCATGATCAGCATCAGTCTCCCGCGCCCAAGCAGAACCGTAAACAGATGTGATAAGCATGGGGAGGTGTTGGCGGTGAATATATGCATAATTAATTTTCCATTAATTCCGCAAGCGCAAGGAACACCATTGTAGCATTTCACCTTGGAGTATTCCAGGGTTATCGTATTTATATTTCCTCAGGGAAGTAGAGCAATAGGAAGTTGAAAATGTAACAAAGTAGATATTATTATGCGAAATAACGATACCTTACTTAAGACGGGGGTAAAAGGGGTACATGATATATGGGTGGCACTCACCATATAATCCAAGGAAATGAAAGAGATAGTAGAAGTTACATTGGGAGAACAACGAGATAGAGACAAAGATTCCTATATGTTAATCTTACATCTATTTACTTCTAGCAACTAATTCTACAAGGTTATGTACTAAAACTAAGGTTATGCACACTCAAGTCATGTTGTTTCGGAGCACGGCCATCGTGCCAGGGTTGGTACTGAACCCCAATACTACAGGTTCCCCCTGGGATCTAACCGCTATTTAGAACCCGGTTGGTTTGCCTTTGAACGTGGCGGATTGCAAAGGCCTGAACACGCCTGTCACACGTGAGGCTACCGTCCTCCGTAAAGACACACGCCAATCGTGCATAGGTATAGCTCTAAGCACCACACTTACAACTATCCTAGAGGAACTATCCTTGATCGAGAGAATAGCCCTATCTAAGAATGTAGCATAGCTTTCACTCTACTCTACTCTAGTCTAAGAGTTAAGATACAAGAACAATACCGAAACTCCGAGAAGACTTCCGGAACATCGAGAAGAGTTCTCACTCTACTCTACTCTAGTCTAACTCCTAAATAATAACTCTACTTCTACAAATAAGTAATGGATCTCTTGGATCAGTGAGGTGCGAGTTGTTCCTACGGACACCAGGGGTATTTATAGGGTCCTTAGGACAGGGGGCATCTTATAGCGCGAGGTGGAGTGGCGGGCGTGCCAAGGCAGGCCGGCCGGCCTACCAGGGGGGCCGGCCGCCAGCCCGATGTGGCGGTTCACCACCGCCTCACTCCTGGACGTCCCTGATTGCATCCTGAAGTTGGTCCGTAGGTCGGTGGCTTCGTGGGGGCGGCAGAACTTGAGTAAGGGCCAAGTTGAGGCCCAAAGAGCCCACCAGACGGTATGTCGGTGGAATTCTGCTCAACAGGCTTTGGTTTGTGACGTTTGAGTCCGTTTACAGCCTGCTGGAGGAAGGCCGAGGCCTTTGGGCGCCAAGGGGGGCCGGCCGGCCTATGGTGGGGCCGGCCGGCCTGACTTTTCTTCGAGTCAGGGCCAGTTTCCTCCATTATTCACTCCTGCATCCAAAATTCACCAAAACTCGTGGAAGTATGTTAATTCCTAACTACTATGCACAAAATCTTGGTGATTAGCTTTTTACTTACCGATATGTTGACGGTGAATTAATGATTTTTGCACCGTCAACAGGAGGCCAGACCATACGCGGTAGACCTCCTTGCAAGCATCTTTAAATGACTTGCCAAAGGAAAGTGACCGTAAAATGCCAAGGCCATGGCCATGAACTTTCTCCAAGATGTAGCACGAGACGTCTAGCGAAAGGGTGTCTGCCCCCCTGTCCATGCATAATAATGATAATTAATGAACACATATATAGATGAATATGAAATCAGGCTCTTTATATTTATCACGGTGCATATGTGATGAAAATATTAATAAACCATTTAATTGACTGTTTGCATATATTAATTCAAATATATGATAACCAATTAATTCACTAATTGGATGAAAATGATAAACCATTGAATCGACTAATTGGATATATTAATCTGAATGTGAACAGAACTTTTAAAGTCTGGATGAGGTGCATAGATATATATATGAGCTAATATATATATACTTTATATGCTTACACCTAGTACTACCCTCTGTATATATATATGTATCGGATACAGGTGAAATGATAATCGATTTTGATGAAATCCATCAGAAGCATGGTGTGTGAAACATGAAATAAAAGCGATTGAGCTAACTTACATTCTCCTACGCTGGGAGGTCTCGCCGCCATCACCCCTGGTGGGAGCACCAAAAACCCTCGCTTGGGTGGGGAGCTGTGCATCGCCTACAGATGCGCCTCCAAATGCGACGGCGGAGTTACCGCCGACGCGGAGCGGACTCAGGTCGACCCTATGGTCATCTCCGGCCATAGTCGTTGCTCCTCTCTTCTCGAAACTAAGCACAAATCGATTGAACAAGGTGGATACGGTACGGTGCATGTGAGAAATGGATCCAGAATAAGTTGCAATCGTGGGTAAAATCAGCGCCCAGATGGATTGAGAGACCTACAGAGGCCTTACCTTGAAAATCCAAGTCGAAGACGGTGAGGACGATGCGAGGAGCAGAGTATTGGGGAGAAAATGCGAAGCAATGAATAGTGAGAAGGGGGCGATTCGGCGAAGAAGAAGCGGATGGCCCCTTCTCTTTTTTTTTTGACATGGGCGCGGCCCTTTGTTTCTCGGAGGTTGACTTGTAGCCGACCCTACCTGTCACCGACATGTGGGTCCATAAAAGTCTTGGGACCACCAGTCAGTCATGCGATCATTAAGCTAGTAGTGGACGAAGCCATGGGTGAATCGGACCTTCCCGAGATGCACTACCGCTCATTTTAAACTGCCCGAGTAAAAACTTGACAAAACAAGGCAATGGTGCCAGCCGCCCGTCTTGAATCATTTTCAACTGCCTGATGATGAGCAACCACACTTTTGGTCTCCGCATGAAGCAACCACACTTGGATCTCCGCTGAGGAGGAAGACGCAGAGCGCAAGGAGAAATACGTTGCCGCCGACGCCGTCGAGGACAATGGCTCTGCAGCCGAGGAGAAAGATGCCGACGCGGATGCCGCCAAGGACAATGACCCTGCCGCTGAGGAGAAAGATGCCGACGCGGACATATGGATATTGGCTGCTAGGTGGATTAAGGATTGGGAAATGATTCTAGATGGTAGTATTGTACCTAGTTTAAGCCGCAGCACAAGAAGACTAGTTTAGGATGGGCCGGCGTGTCGAGCCATAGTTCGATACTACTAATTAGTGCCTGACTCCCCAGTAAGATGCTTATTTTGTGGAGGCGTGATGCTGAGCACCGCCTGCTGTGCGCAGACATATCTTGTTCCGTGTTTGATTCACGCTTATCCGAGGTGCATTCCATATCTATCTTCATTCAGGCTTATTTCTGTAGTGCGATGCATGATTTACGCCGCAGTGATGTTGGTGGCCGCTGCGGTTCGTGAACACGGTTCCTTTCGATTTTTCTCAGTTCACCTGTATGGTATAGCCTTCCCCTCTGTAAACACTTCACGGGACTATCCCGTCAAGTTCGCCCTATTCAAGGGAATATCCCGACAGTGTACTTGACAATACCGGACAAATGGTGTGGGGCACCGTACCTGCTCCTCCCTCACGACAAGTCACAGGCCTCAAGGACTGTGAAGCAACCAGCTTTTAATCAACACTCTCTCCGGCTCCCTCTGCCAAAAACACTATATCAACACTGTTGAGTACTGTAGCAAGGAGCGGCTCCTCCTTTCCCAGACAAAAATGAACTATGGGTGAGGTGAAGCCGGTGAAGCCTGGTTTTGTGGCTCCTATCCATGATCAAGTTCGCCCTATTCACGGGAATATCCCGGCAGTGAGTAACTTAACAATACCGGACATATCTTGTTCCGTGTTTGATTCACGCTTATCCCGTGCATTCCATACCTATCTTCATTCATCAAGGTTATTTCTGTAGTGCGATGCATGATTTATGCCGCAGTGGTGTCGGTGGCCGCTACGGTTCGTGAACACGGTTCCTTTCGATTTTTCTTCCCGTGTGTAAACAATTCAGGAGACTATCCGTTGATCAAGTTCACCCTATTCACGGGAATATCCCATCAGTGAGCCCTGTTCGGATCGGCTAATTTTAGCCACCTAAATTATTAGCAAGCTATTTTTTTAGCCAACTATGAGTGGCTGATCATCCTCTCTGCTAGCGGGAAGTAATATGGTATGAGGAAAGGCATGGACACATCCAGCTATTCGCGAATGAAATGATAATTGAGAAAGCGTGCAAATTCTCTAACTTAGGGTAGGTACAACATTACACGGAGGCAGTCTCGTAGCCCGTCTCATGCAACGCCACGTAGGATTTTTGATGAGGTGGAAGAGAGAGGGGGAGGTAAAAGAAATAGGCGGTTGTTTCGTGAGACGACCACCTCAAGCGCTAAAATTTAGGAGTATGAGACGGCTTACACAGCATTGTACGAGTTGTAGTTACCATGCTACTCATAAACATTCTTTTTCTCATCCTTAAATTAAGGAAAGATGCAATTACTATGAGACATCTCGTATCATCTCTGGTATGGTACGCCGGGTCTTCCCCTCTGTAAACACTACACGCGACTATCCATGATCAAGTTCGCCCTATTCCCTAGAATATCCTGGCAGTGAGTAACTTGACAATACTGGACAAATGGTGCGGGGCACCGTACCTGCTCCTCCCTCATGAACAACCAGCTTTTATTATAGTTTTGGTTCAGAGAATGAAACAATCACTTCATATCGCAGCTTCTTTAGGCATGTCGAGCCATCTTGTATCATCTCCGGTATGGTACGCTGGGTCTTCACCTCTGTAAACACACAGACTATCCCGTGATCAAGTTCACCCTATTCACGGGAATATCCCGTCAGTGAGTAACTTGACAATTCCAGACAAATGGTGCGGGGCACCGTACCTGCGCCTCCCTCATGAAGGCCTCAAGGACTGTGAAGCAACCAGGTTTTAATACAGTTTTGGTTCAGAGAATGAAACAATCTCTTCATATCGCAGTTTCTTAGGCGTCTCGAGCCATCTCGTATCATCTCCGGTATGGTACGCCGGGTCTTCCCCTGTGTAAACACTACACGAGACTATCCATGGATCAAGTTCGCCCTTTTCACTGGAATATCCTTGTCAGTGAGTAATTTGACAATACCGGACAAATGGTGCGGGGCACCGTATCTGCGCTGAATGTATTAATCTCTTGATACTCAAGCACCACGGTAATTTCAAAGTATGATTTCCTTGTTATAAGCGTCCTGGAGAAGAAAGAATAACAGAATTAACTTGGTGCGTGTTTGATCATGATTGTCAACATATACAAGTGCACGGGTTAACCTATGAGTGGCTGATCATCCTCTCTGCCAGCGGGAAGTAATATGGTATGAAGAAAGGCATGGACACATCCAGCTATTCGCGAATGAAATGATATTTGAGAAAGCGTGCAAGTTCTCTAACTTATTACATGAACCGGAGCCCAATTCTTTTTCAGGCCCCGTTTGGAAAGTCTTAGGAATTTCACAGGAATTTTATAGGAATTTCATAGGAAACAGTTTAATTCTCGCAGGAACGAGGAACAAATCCTTCATTCCAATTGCGTGGGTCTAATTCTCTGAAGTGTACCATGATCGCAGCCCCAGAGGATCCCCTCATCGAACCCAGACCCATACAAGGGAACATCCCGCATTCAATCTTGATAGTTGGGGATTGGGATGGAAATTTTGGATGGGTTGGAATTGGACACGGTCAGACACAAATTCATTCCGAGGGAAGGGACAGCTAAACCCAGCGCTTTATCAAAATCCTGCTAAATCCCGTTTTGACAGCCATCGACTCAGTGGGAAGGTTACGGATGTCACGACGCCATGGCAAAGCCACGACAGTGCACCGCCTGCACAAGCACAGGCCACATTGTTGAGACTCAAGGCTGGCCTTTTGTTTCAGCTTGTGCTTTTAGAATCCAGAATCCACAATCACGAGGTAATACAAACGGGGCCGCATTGTTGTCTCGCCAGAAAGAGCAAAGAGCTAGTATTAGGGACCGAATCGAAGGTTTGTCATCACAGTTGATTCCTTCTCTGAGAAGCTTCTCAGCGGCTCAAGGTTGACAGGGTTGGACGTTTCACCGGGCTTCGCGGGAACCGGGAACACACTGTAGTTCCTCGCTAGATAGGTGTATTCCATGTCAATTCATTTGATGTTCTGGGGCATGGGGATATTCTTGTGTATGGCGTGTCAATTTCAGGGATGTTCCCGGCTATTGCGTGTTTCAGATAGCGAGTCTTCACCTCTGTTCGGTGTTTCGAAAGCAAATGTTCGGGCGACGCGCTGGAACCGTAAACACACTGCGTTGTGCCTCGCTTGACAGGCGTGGTCGTCTAGGGTTCCTACTACAGTATGTAGCAGTCTCGACTATCCGGTCAAGTTCGTCCTTCTGTCGCAGTTTCTTAGACGAGCTAAAACATTAAATTAATGTATTGTGACTGGTCAAAATGTGTTTGGATGAGATACTTTTTCATTTCACAGTTTCCTAGAGTGACACTTCGTCTTTGTGGTATCCGAAATCCGGATTCCACAAAATGCTCTCAATGTCCTCTCATTTGGCTTCCATTTGCAGAATTGTTCGGCTACCTCATCGACAACTCGGAAGAGGCGTGTGCCGGTGACCGCGCTCCAGCCTACGGATGAGTCCGTCCGTAGAGATGGTGAATCCAGGAACCATTCTCCGATAACTCGTCCAATCTTTTATTTTACTGTAAGGACGCTTCTCGGATAACACCCCCCGAGTCGAGTTATGTGTAGTTGAGAGTCGAGCTCATTTTTACCAGGTTAGGGTCTGTTGGGGTCGATTTGGACACGATTTGGGTTGATTTTGTTTCAACGATGATTTTTCTTCTAGTATTTAGCACTGTGCATATTGATGGTTAGGCTGGGTGCATATTTATCCAATGTATTATGTGTCAGTTCCAGGGACGTTCCCGCTGTATGGGTCTGGTTTCGATCACGAGATCGTCTTTTGTTTGTACACGACCCCGTCACTCGAAAATGTCACAAATTGACAATGTAGCTGCTGCCAAATTTTCACCAGCCAGCCGAAACGTGAGCAGCACTTTCAAAATTTCACCCGTGATGCAAAAAGTCCATATTGTCCCTTCCTCTCCGCACTCATCCGCGTTCTTTTCCCGATCCGTGGCCAAGGGTCTTTTGTTAACTATGCCAAGGAAGCCATGAAAGTGCGCTGAACCTTGCCATCGCTGCCAAACCAAACCAGATCTCGTCTCCATTAAAAAAACAACAACCAGATCTCGTCTCGCCGCTCCCTGCTCCAGCTTACCTCGCCACCGTTCCCTAGCTCCACCTCTGTGTCCTGTGCCCCCCCCCCCTCAACAAACACACACACACACACACCACTCTTTGTTGTATGCAACCACGCTCTGTCCGTCTCCAAGACTTCGATGGCACCAGGACGAAATCCGGCGATGGCAGGTATATTGCTTCCATCTTTGTAGGGGATGTTGATTTGTTTTTGTTTGTCGTTTTGGGCATATACAACTGATATTTGTCTCGACTTGTATTTGAAACATCAATCTCTCACAATATGTTTTACGAATGTGTAGCGGATGTGGTTCACCATGAAGAGGAAGAGACCAACGAATATGAGCTTCAACGACTGAAAATAATTGCTGCAAATCAACAAATCTTCATCAGCCTTGGTCTGCCGGGGACCCTAAACGGAGACAGTAGTAATAAGGTTTTAATTTTTTCGCAAGTTTCTGCGGTCATTGTTACAGTGTTAATTACTTGTTAGTACCGTAGTCATTGCATCGCTAATTTTTCTTCCATTTTTCGTGTCGAGGGCTTACAAGTTCCTAAGGGGAGAGGGCAGAAGAGGTCAACACAGGATGCAACCAGTCCTGTTACAGGCGGAAGAGGTTCCAAGAGAGTGTTGCCACCTCCTCAAGAAGTCACAAGAATAACTAGGTAGCGGGCAAGGGAATTGTCCGCTGCAAACCCTGTCGAAGAAACACAAGAGGACAGGAGCCAAGTGCATGATGACGGCAAGGATCTCCTTTGTTGTTGCTAGATATTATTTGCTCTATTGTTGATAGCCACTTAATGACTAACACGTGCAATTTGTTAGAGGAAGAAATCAAAACTACTCCAAAGGGCCCAGGAAGAGCCGGGAAAGATCTGGAAAGGATCAATAAAGGAATGCACATGAAGTTGCCAATCCACATTTCCGAAAGCAAGAAACGGCCTGAAGTACCAAGGCAAGCTGCAAAGCTTGCAACCGAGGCCGGCATCATACTGCGGAGGCACATACCAGTCCTTCCTCGCTGGAACAAGTTGCAACATGAGCAGGATCATCATTCTAACTACATCAAAAAAAAATTCGTAAGTATATCAACTCATGGTCAACACTGGAGGGAAATTCTATTTGATATGCTATACCAAACCTGATAAGCTCACGGGTGCTCGATCTTTTCATTCCATTTTGAGAATAACTTTGATTTCCTCTGTACTAGGTGCAATTTTTCATGGACACCACCAGCAAACCAGTGATTTCAGCTTGTGCTGACATGCTGAGATCCGGCCGGCGTCAAATGAGATATAAGCTGAAGAAGAAGTATTTCGATAATGTACCGGAGAGTCAACGGATTACCAAATCACCTATGTCCTCGATGGATGACAACCAATGGGCAGAACTCCTGAAGTTGTGGTCAAGCCCACAGCACATTGTATGGCAGAACTTGAAAGCGCCTTGTTCCTTGTCAGTCAACCTAATGTTCAACCTAATGTTAAACAGTTAATTCAAGATGCCATCAGATTTTAGAGTAGACATACAATTACTATGTTGTACCCGTACTTTGTTCTGCTCTACTGCTTCCATCTGTCGTGCCTTTTTTTGTTTGTTATAGACTTTAGTGTTTTGATATACTACTACTTGTTTTACTCTTAATTAAATTTGTTCATTGCACAGAAACGCTTAAGTGATGCTGGACGTTAGAAACACTGTATTTTTTTTATCACTCACAAAAATGTGCTTTTTGCAGGAAACGTGTCTTGCAAACCAGCGAAACCGTGAGAAAATCCGGATGTATCAGCGCACAGGCTCCCGGTGCTATGTTGCACAGGCCCATGCTGTGGTAAGGAACTAGTCAATCGACTCCTTTGATTTCTTCTGATCAAATCCTTTTAAACATTTCTTTGCACATGATTTTAGAGAGATAAATTCAAGGATGCAGAGCCCACTGCGGTGGACCTGTTCAGGGAGTTTCATTCATCACGGAAAACTGGTTCTGTTAGTGAGACAGTTCAGAAAGCTCTTGTAAGTGCTTGTTTCCTTTTCATGTCCTCTTATGCCTGTCCCACACTGTAAAAATCTGTGAACAAGATAGAACTTTGACCTGTCACCCTTGTTTTGCTAGGATGATATGGAAGCGATGATGGAAGAACCTGTATGAGAGGGAGAGGAACCGATGTCTCCTGGTCGTGCTGTTCGTGAAGTTGTTCGTGCAAGTACCTTTCTTGAAGTTGTGGGCCTACAATCAAAGAAAAAACTCAGAGTTCCCGTTTGTTCCCGGTTAATAGCACTGAGCGCGAGAAAGCTGAAAGTCGACAAGTTGAACAAATAGTTGAACAACAAAGGAGGAAGATCGATGCCTTGCGGAAGCAAGTGCAAGAAGAGAGAGACTCAAACCACACTGTGGAAGCGCAGTTAGAGCACTTGAGGAAGGAATCAACACGAAAGGCAAGCATGATCACTTGCCTCATGTCTAATTTTGAGGGGGGTCAGGTGCATCCTTCATCTCTGACATTTGAATGATTTTCTAGTCTGATTAGTTTTGGTGTGATTACTGAACTCTCCGTTCGTGGGTCACCATTTTGTAATCTGGCACTGTATGGAATGTGAACTCCAACATGTATACATGACTCGTCTATGTATTTAACAAGATAAATTTGGCATCAGCTTGTGACGATCCAACCTGATATAATTTGTGACAAAATAGTTTGACCTCGAATGAGCCCGCATAAGGCCATTTATGTGCTGGGTGACGATCTGGGCAATTGACATGTGGAACAATCAGGAAAAGGCACGTGGTCGCGAAGTGACACGTGGACCAATAAAAGCGCGACACGTGTACTCTTAGAATTAAGACACGTGAACCAATTAAAAAACGACACGTGAACCAATAGAGTAGTGACACATGGACTCTTGAAAACATGACATGTGAACCAGTAAAAAAACGCCGCGTGGACCAATAGAGTAGTGACACGTGGACTCTTGAAAACATGACACGTGAACCAGTACAAAAAGACATGTGGACCAACAGAAAGTTGACGCGTGTATGGACACGTCATCATGCTTATGTGGCAACGCTGCCACGTTGGGCGCCATGTCATCGTGCCATCGTGGCTGCCATCGTGGCAGTATACGTATACAAAGTACCGTATCATACCCTTGCTGCCCGGGCTGGCTGCCCGAACAGTGAAAACGTCGTAAATCACGACTGACCACGCTCGACTGCTGACGGTCCCTAAAGGTCATAAATCATGATTTATGACAAAAAAATCGTCACTACAAGCAGTCGGTGACGCGTTTAAAACGTCACTAATCAGCATATCTGTTCTAGTGCTTCTATGGGAACTTCCACAAGCCCCGGGTTTGCATTGCTCCTGTCGCTTGTCCCCCCCCCCCCCCCCTTCTCTTGCTCGTTCCTCCCCTTGTCCATGTTTCGCCTACATACATATGGAAAGAAAAATGAGTAACGAGACTAAAATTCATGAAGAAGCAGAAATCCAATAAGATGATTGAGGATATCGAACATCAGAGAAGAAAATGGATACCTTTTTTTCGCAAATCTCTGAAGCTCGACGCAGTGAGAGTTTGTGGTGCGAGTGATGCGCGGATGAGCACGGGAAGGAGACGTTTAAGCCTTTATGGTGCGAGTGATGCGTGTCCGCCAGAAGAAAATGCAGGCTGCGCAGGAGGCCCACCTGTGTCACTGACAGTGGCATTTTCGGGATTATGCAATTTTGCAATAGCACGGTAGCACGGGAACCCGCGAGAGCCTAGGAACTACAGTACGGTAGTAGGAAGTGTTCTCTGACAGAGCCTACCATGCGGAGATTCAAGCGTGGTTGCTTCACGCGGAGACCAAAAGCATGCTTGCTCATCATCAGGCAGTTGAAAATGAGGGGGTGTTCGTTTCTTTGGCTAAAATTTTACCCATTTTTAATCTTGTCATTTAAGGGTACTAAATAAAGTATAATTATGAAACTAATTGCAAAACCTTGTACTACTTCGCGAGACGAATCTAATAAGGGTAATTAAGCCGTGATTAGAAGATGGTTACTGTAGCATCACTATAGCAAAACATAGATTAATTAGGCTTGTTAGATTCGTCTCGTAAATTAGCCCCCATCCATAAAAAGGTTTTGTATTTAGACTTTATTTAATACTACTAAATGGCAAGATTCTCTTTGATGTGAGAGGGCTAAAATTTTAGCCAAAGAAAACGAACAGGGCCTGAGTCAAGACGGGCGGCTAGCACCATTGCCTTGTCTTGTCAAGTTTTTACTTGGGCAGTTGAAAATGAGCTATGGCTTCGTCCACTACTAGCTTAATGATTGCGTGACTGATGGTCCCAAGACTTTTATGGACCCACATGTTGGTGACAGGAAGGGTCAGCTACAAGTCAACCTCCGAGAAACAAAGGGCCGCGCCCGTGTCAAAAAAAAAGGGGCCGCACTGCTTCTTCTTTGCCGAATCGCCCCCTTCTCCAGCAGTTAGCTTGGCGGGGATAGACATTACTTTGATGCCATCTTGGTTGACAGAAATGTTGTGGCAGTCACCAAGGCTGGAAGTGTACTAACATGGGACATTTATAAGAGGCCATGCAACAATCCTAAACTGATGATACATGGGACGGCATACATGAGGGTCGGCTGGATTATTGGCCGGTGGAAAGAGTGATTTACATTGCCAAGTCCCCTTAAGGCAACATCATTTTGATCTGCATGTTTGGTAATCATGATGTTAATCAGCGCGGCGGCATGGGCCACGGTGTCAGGATGTATCGTAACGATCTAACATTCTGCTTGATGAAAGGCTTGCTGGTCTATGAGCTGCTTGTTGATCCAAACAACGAGAAGAAATATTGGAGGCTCAAGTCTGATGACTTTGGAGGTCACTATTCTCTCTTCATAGGGGCAAACTACCCCTTCTTCTACGATGTGCCGTATGGCTCGTCATCGCTCCAAGGTGGCCGTGTTTATGTATCTGACTTGGGTTTCGAAGGTAGCCATGTCGGCGTATTTCGCCTTGATAAGCCACATCGCCCCTTCGACTACAGGAGCATATACTTCCCAGTTTGTTGGTGAGCCCAAGCAGGTTTCTATGTTCTTCAGGCCTACATCACATGTTTAGGTGTTTTATATTTATTCTACTTTGTATTTTTTTTAAAACTATATATGATGTTTAAGTGTGTGCAGTTATAAGTGATCTAATGGGAGACTCCTAATTTATGGATCGGATGTACTGTTAGTCAAACACTAGTTAATTTTGTGAGTTTAATTTAAATATATGCACACAATCACGGAGTAGCTAGCTATAGATGCATGCTTGCAGAGGAACTCCCTCCGTTGCAGAGGCATACTTCCATGCGCGCGCATCCACTAGCCAACCACGGAGCATGCACTCCGATCGGTTGGCATTCATCCAACTACCTTGTTTCAATGACTGGTGGGCCCAACTCGGTAGGTGGTCCCACAGGCCAGTGAGCTTAGGATTCTGGAAGGCGAGTACATCTTCGTCGATCCGGATATCTCTCCATCTGGACAGTTTCACCGCCTTCATGGCCGCTTTCATGGATCTAGTGGGCCTACACCGCCGCTTTCATGTTGTCATTCCTCCCCTAGTGGGCCGCTTAGCGATAATGTGTCTCAGGCTGGTTGCAATGGGCTCTCCAGGTCCAGCTTGACGGTTTGGTCTACAGTACGGGCTCTCAGATTTCCTCGAAAAGAAATACTAGTCCAGCCCACGGAGCGACGGGAAGGACGCCATGTGGTCTTACTCGCGGGCACAAGAAGGCACCAGACATGTGGGATCGAAGATATGGGCCCCGCGTTGGTACTGTGCCTTTAGCCGCGGCAACCAAAATAAGTGACGAAAATAGTATTAATAATACTTTAATTAATTTGATAGTGGGCCTCGGGAGCTTGACATGTCGGCCCCAGGGACGTTTTGCTGTGCGCAACGTGGCATTGTTCGGCCGCGGGCCCCACGGTGGATGACATGTGAGCCCGCGTGTTTCTTCATGTGTTTCCCCCACGTAGCTGACACGCGGGCCCTGCGAGTGGTTCCTTGTGGGACACGTTCAGACTAGTGTGCAAACTGCAAACCATAGTTGCGACGAAAATTACTTTACCGTCAGTCCCACATTGATGACATGTGGGCCAGCGTGGTGGTGCATCATGCGCACGTTGCATGAACACGCTGGCAAATGAAATCAGCGATGAAAAATACTTGGGTCTTGGGACCCCGTCTCCTGATACGTGGGCCCCAGTTTCCTTTTGCTGTGCGCCTTTGGCATTTTACGCGGTCAAACGAAATTTTAGTGACAAAAATAGTTTGACCGTGGGCCCGTGGAGCCTGACACATGGGCCCTATCTTGCTAACTAGGATGCCACGTAGGCCAGAAACGTCCCTGGGGTGGGTTTGTGACGAAAGCTGTGAGTCCCACGTTGACTCACATGTAGGCCCGCGTAGTGTTGCATCGTGCGCACATGGCATTACCACACGCTGGGAAATAAAATCAGCGTTGAAAAATACTTGGGTCTTGGGACCCCCGTCTCCTGATACATGGGCCCCAGTTGCCTTTGCCGTGCACCTTATGGGCCTGTGGCATTTTACGTGGTCAAACGAAATTTTAGTGACGAAAATGGTTTAACTATGGGCCCGCGAAGCCTGACACATGGGCCCTCTTTTGCTGACTAGGACGCCACGTAGGCCAGAAACGGCCGTGGGGTTGGGTTTATGACGAAAATTGTGGATCGCCGTTGGTCGCCGTACTCAAAACGGGATTTTAGTGACGAATCGGCCACCCAGGACCTGTCCAGAACAGTAAACAGGCGACATGGGACAATACTGTTCATCAATTTATGCGGATTTTCGTCACAAATGAGGCTTGTTAGTGACGGACCGCGAAAAACGTCATAAACTTGGCCAAAAAGGGGAAAACCCCCAAAATAGTGACGGATCTACAGTAAAATCGTCATTAATCAGCAGATCTGTATTAGTGGATTCAAACCTGCAGGCTGCCTGAACAGAGATGAAGATAAGTGTTGCTGCCTTCCATGTACAGATATATGCTCAAAACAGAGTTTGGTGACCTGATGAGTCCCGTTGCTCCCAAACAGAGTTTGGTACTTAAAAGGAGACTTGCCTTCTAACGTTCAGCCTGTTCGCCTCGCTGCGATGCAGCCGTTTTACTGTAGCGACTGCTGAAGAAATAACTGCGAACACTGTAGCTGCTGCAAAACAGCTGCTGCAAAGAAGCGAGGCGAACAGGCTAATTGTAGCACTGATGTTGTACTACAGGCAAAGAGTAGACTAGTTTCATAAATACATATGCATTTGCCTGTATGCAGAGCTCACACAAAGTAGCTAGAGAAACCTAGCTGATCTAGCAAATCAGGCTAATGGATGGAGCGGAGTACACAAAATTAAAAGGCCTACTTGCTACAAAACAGAAGAGACGATCTCAGAGACAAACACACTTTATAAAATATGTTCACATATAACATAAATTATGAACCGACAGGAATCAGATCTGTTCACAGCTAAGTTTATGACTTATGAGCCAAGTGATATTTAACATCTAGCCCCTGTTCAAATCTAAAATATGGATGGTTTGGCTTATGCGCAACCAGGTGACGGCTCATAAACACCAACAGGTAACAGATATACAATGCTAGGTACATCAGTTCTGACACTAACATTTACATGTCTGTTAGCCAAACTTTGACCATGAAACATCATGTCAATGATTTCCCACACTTTCCTAAGCGAAATCCCACCAAACATGGTCTACATCTTCAAAGATACACTTGTATGTGAGATCACTTGCAGCTATGCCCTTCTTCACTTTGTCATCTCACTGTCAGATGGCTGCATGGTGCATGCGAAAATGAAACTCTTAAGAAATGACTTTCAGAAAAATAATGAGACCAAAACTTTTTTAAAAAAAACTCATCTTTGCATGTCTATAATGAACAATCAAATCTGTACTGAATATAAGAAAGAAAAGCATATCACAAAACAACTACTTCACATGTAACAAACTGAACCATGAATTCAGTAATGCCAGGTTCTACATACATGCTAATATAGAATAGCCACGCTCTGTACCAAAGTAATTAGCTCTTTTGGAGAACCATAGAGATGTTGGACAACACCAATTCTGGACAGGAACATCTGACTGAATCACCTACTGGTTTTAGTCATATACTGGTTTCACATGCAGTTTGTGCTTCTGGGTCCTCTATGCAATCACTCAAAAAACAAAAATCTCTGTTTTCTTGAGTCTTGAAGACAGCATAAGATTTTTTCCTTTTCCACCTTCGTGACACTTTGTTCAGAACTGAAACACACCTCATTATGGAGAAATAAGGACCTTGAGCAACCTCCTTTTGTCTGGCTAAGGCTATTTTCTCTGGCTCTATTGCAGCTTTATCCTCTGCTTGTTTGGTCCTATTTTGCAATATCTCTCCATTATACCTTCTATGTCTGCTGTCCTCCTTGCTCTCTTAGGTTCCTATTTTTCTTTGAATCTGGGTACAGCAACAACTCTTCTTTGCTTCATTATCACTACAACAAATGTGGAGATCCGTGACGTTTTTTGGGTGACGGTTAGCGCTGCCGTCACAGAATTGACATATCTATGACGATTTGTAGAATTTCGTCATGGATCACCAGTGGGCCCCAGAGGTAACTCAACCAGGCAATATTTCTGTGACGACATCGTCATCTACCGTCATGAATTGAAAGGAGAAATCGCCACGGATTAGATTCAACATCCATGATAATTTGTTTTGTCATAAAATCTATGACGATTCTTAAGAATTCGTCATGGACCTATCACAGCCAAAAAAAAACGAACGGGCCGGCCATTTTAGGCCCAAAGCCTAGTCCTTGTCCTTATAAACCTGATGAGGAACCCTAAGAACCACTGTTGTCTCCTCTCTCCTTAGCCGCCGGCGCCGCCACACCTCTCTTCTCACTCGCCGCACGGCCAGCGAAGACGACCAGTGGATCCTCCCGTGGCGGTCTTGCAGCGGCAGTCAGAGCAGGGGCGTCCTGCAGCGGCGCCTCCAGAGGCGGCGCTCGGTGCAGGAGCGTCCTGCAGCAGCGCCTCCAGAGGCGGCGCTCGGCACAGGAGCGTCCTGCAGCGCCTCCTCCCATAGCGGCGCTAGGTGGAGGGGCGTCCCACAGCGACTGCCTCTGAGTAGATCCAGGCGGCGACGAGGCAGTGCTCTGCTATGGCTTCTGCACGCCACTCTTCTTGGGCAGGCGACGGCATTTTCTAGGCTGCCGGAGTGCAGGTTCGGCTCTCTCCACCACAACACCTCCTCTAATCCCTTTATCCCCACTCGAATCTGCCCAAATCTCGCCGGGATCTGCCGCTCCTTGTGCCTGGATTTGTGGCACGTTGGAGATGCGATTTGTGGCCTAGTTTGTGATGCAGATTGCAATACTAGATCTGTACACAGCATTGATTGCTTTTGATTCAACTGCATGGATTAGTCTTCGTTATTTAATTTGTTCATTTTCGCTGATATGGCATAGCTGTCGGTGGAATTGGTAGCAAGTATGCTTAGTTTTAGAGAATGCGCCAGTTCATTCAGACTTGTGTTAACCATTTTTCCAAACAGAGTTTTGTTTGATGCATAGTCAAATGTCAGCAGCTAATATGCAGACTCAAAGTGCCGCACTCTGTTTGATGCATAGTCAAATGTCAGCAGCTGATATTCGGATTTAAACTGCCGCATCAGTATGTTCATGGCAAATGTTGTATGATTTTTAGCCTGTTCCATTTATATGACAACGCTCTTTTGCTCTGCAGGTTTGGAATCGAAATAAGAAAAGCAATTTCAGTTGAAGTTGAAGCTGAAGCTGTATAAACTTGTAATTTAGCATTTAGCTTGAGTAACGGGGACATCAGGAAATTGAAGATGGTTATATATGAGGCTCCAGTTATTTATAGATGTGTATAGATGTGCAACATATTTTGTTTTCTGTGTAATGACATTGGTGTGAATGGGAATATTCAATATTGAATGAAATATCAGCAATACATTACATTGTATTTTACTTCAAGGGCAGGATGTTTTTTTAAAGTTTTTTTTGGCAAGGCAAGAAATGTATTTCAGTGAATAATTTAGTGAATGTGAGCCACCATAGCACACGTATCACATTGTGACGATTCAGTTCGTCACGAAGGTCTGGGCTTTGGCTGGGCCTCGGCTAGTTTATGACGGACAAAGAACGTCACAAATTTTTCACCATCCGTGACGAAATTTAGGAAACGTCAATCAGTTCAATCTATGACGCGAGATACATGACGACATCCTATTTCGTCACAGATGCTGTTTTGTGACGGTTTTCAAGCAATCTATGACAAAATACAAATGTCATGGATCTCTAAATTTGTTGTAGTGTATTTTCGTTCAACACTTGGAGCTTCACTCTCTAGATGATCAGATCACTCAACATCTTCGGTCGCATAGGCTCGCGTATCTTCACCTTCTGGATCATATATTTGCACATCTTCATCTTCTAGATCAGAAGAAGCTACGGTCTCTGTAGAATCATCAACATCAGGTCTTTTCATCATCGAACAACATATTCCCAATACCTCTCAAACCCACCAACAAACACTACTAGAAAAACACCCCTGTAGATACACTTTATTTAGACATTAGATACGTTTAGTTCATGTCTATTAGAATATAGAGATGTTTTCATAAAGCGTGTCGGGGGCGTATCTGCACGGGCCGTGTCATGTGCCTGTAGTGATGTATTTTAAAAGCGTGTCTAGCAGATATAGTGCGATTTATAGCGACGCTATATACGTATCTACAAACCTATACACAATCTTATAGTTACGGTCAAGTCACGTGTCTATGAATTTAGCAACGCTTTAAAGTGATGCTATTTAGAACATTGCAAAAAAAAACTTATTTTGTTCCCTCATGCTCTTAGCAAGTATTATTCAGTGCAATTCAGGGGAGTTGAACCCGTGACCTTATCATTTCATACAAACTCCCTTAACCAACTCATCTCACGTGCAACTATGACTAGAGTTCTCAATATCGTGTCATAAGCGTGTTTACGTAGGATACCAACGTAATGAAAGCGTGTCTAGTATCATATAATTTCTCAATGCGCATCAAAAAGCATCTTCACAGGGCTACTAACGTCATAACCATGTCAAAAACATGTCTATTCGGCTATTGATGATTAAAGCGTATCTAATAACGTGTTAAATTGACACGATCTTAATACCGAGTCAAAAAGCATCTTTAGGTGCTGATGTATTGACGTTTCTAAAAGCGCATCTATAAAAACGTCCTTAGAAGGCCTTTTTTCTTGTAGTGAAAAATTGAAGAGTCTGGTGAATGATCCATAACATACTCCATACTTCAGAAAGTAGGGATCATCGCATGATTCAAGTATCATATGTATTATATAGAAACCTCTTGGAGCTTCCAAATGCTCTTAGTTCTCAATTGTTGATCCTACTGGGTACCAGTAATATCTCTATTTATAAACTATCGCATCAGCATTAGTTAATATTTTCCCCATAGCTTAAATGGGCCAGTACAAGTGCTACTAAATAAAGAGAAAGTGCATGTAATAATCTCTAGTACCATGCAATTGTTATGGTGGGCGGGAAACATTTTTTTTTCGACAGATGGTGGGTGGGAAATATGAAATGCAAACCCGAAGTATCAATCAATTTGTTGCACATTAGTTCCTTACGTCCTCTGTTTCGCTCATACTAACAACACCAGTATTCATCAATAAAAGTAAAAAAATCGCTGCACGTTGAGGGACCTTGCTGACGCCACGGTCCCTCTTGTTTGTTACTTGTAGCTTTTTTTTTTGCGAACTACTGGTAGCTTACCTCTGCAGTCTGGAACTCTGACGGCGTCGGGAAATTAAAGGTTTGGCTTCGTCACTGGGTCTGTGCCTTGCGCTGTAGCGGTATCTAGAGAGGCGTCCGAATCCGTTGGCGCCATGATTGACGCTCGATCAGCGTCGCAGTCAGTAGTAGTACTACTTGGCGAGCACGGCTGGCTCTGGCAGCCTGGCAGAGCCGAGAAAACGTCGCGATGTACGTAGTCATCAGTAGAGAGAGGCGTCGGCACCATGGCCTCGGCTATCTATCAACGTTGCCCGCTAGGCAACGACGTCTTGGCCGGTGCGCTCCACCGCCGCCCAGCCCATGCACTCTGGCGCATGCAGAAGCAGAGTCGGGCGCCTCTCCCCACCGCCCTGTTCAACCACGCGGCATCCTCCGCCCACCCCCCCTTCCTTCTCCAACCTACTCAGCCCACCGCAGCCCAGGAAACCAGCCCAGGAACCGCGTGGCCCAATAGAATCGTCTTCAACCTCAAGACGAAATGTCTCCCCGCCGCGTATGTGCTGCCGCGGCTTGCTCGCTCCGTCGCGTCCTGCCGCACCCCGCCTGCGCCATCGCATCCTGCTCACGCGACGAAAAATTGGAAGAGAATGCTTGGAACAATCGAGGAGAAAGGTGTTGGGGAGATGTCCCATCGTCCCTACCAAACTCATAGAGAAACCATTGTAAAGAAGCCCAAGATAGAATAGAGCCCAAGGACCTATGTGTAATATTTGTTCTTATCCAAGGCGGAGCGGGAGAATCACCCCTCCCACTTGGCTATATAAAGGACCCAAGAGGTCAATAGTTGGGGGGATGGACCTTCAAGCCACACATCATTGATCTCACATTTTTGTACGTTGAGGCATAGTCCCAACATTTGGCGCCGACCGTGGCACGAACCACACGACCAATTGAAGCGAAGCTATTTTCAACCCATCATCAAGACGGACAATAACACAAAGCTAGACTACCTGCCAAGGAAGCCTTCGCCTATGTGTGCACCTCACAAGCAACTAAAGCCACGAAGCTCTCTCCCCGATCGAACAAACACAATACCTCAACCTGGATATAAACAGGCCTTCGTCGACATATCATAGCACAACTACGAAGATGCAGCTTTGCAAGTCAAACAGTAAAGGTCTCATATAAGCACGACTTCCCTGCCAAGGCTCTCGCAAGTCGCCGGACAAGGCTTCGCTGTATAACATGGAAGCAGACCGAAGTTGGCACAACGGCAAGTGCAGCTACAAGCATCACAGCTCACGATGCTTCGTCTGCAGCAGTTAACCTTCGCTCTTAAGAAAAAGCCAGCGCGCCATCAACAAAAGGCGAAGCCATCAACATCCCATCGGCAGCGGGCAAGCAACAAAAACATGTTTATTCTTTAAAAATACGTACACCGCATAACACATTAGTGCTGTACACTTATCACCTTCGCACATCACTCATCATTTTATATGCTACTCATTATTGCCCTTCTATGCATGTGACACGAGGGTTATCTCGGGATGAAAAAGGAGTAAAAAATGACGACAACTGAGAGGAAGTCAGCAAGTGCATCCTGAAGCCAAGACGAAGCTGTCTTATGTCAGCAACTAGACGGAAACCACCCCAGGGAAAAAAGCAAAATTGTCCAATGACAAATAGCATGACCTTCGAAGAAGCTATACCGACGGCTCAGAAGACCTTCGCTGAAGCAAGATGCGAAGGGTGAAAGTGGCCACGCGCAAATGACCGCACAAGACGAAGCCTCGCCATGACCAACGCAAACCCTCGTCGTGATGTCGTGATGCCGCCGAGCCTCGCCATGGTACCGCGAAGCCGGTCCAAGGATGGCTCACAATTAAACACGAACAGCGCTAAGTGGATTCAGCTTACCACTGCACATGGACCTTCGCTCGCTAGCATAAGACCATAAACTACAACAGCCTTCGCTCGCAAGTGCGGCTACCAAGCGAAGCTAGAAGCGGCAGCACCTCAATTCAAGAACCAACACAAGCTCACAACAAGAAGGCACATCACGGCTCAATAATGAAGCCCAAGTTGTTCACATGCAATGAAGCCCTCCCGAAGCCATTCACGGCTGGCAAAAATATTGCAAGTACAGAGAATCGAAACTGCCGAAACAAGCGAAGCGCCACGAAGCCCCACCGAGAAGCAGCGAAGTGCTACGAAGCCTCGCCGAGGCGACGCGAATCCTTGCCGTGAAGCTCCGAAGCTTCAATGTGATGCCACGAAGCTGAGCCGTGATGCCGCCAAACCTTGCACTGATGCTGCGAAAGCTCGCCAAGATACAGCGAAGCCTTCTTGCCGACTCTAAACGAAGCTGCTGATCAGGACAGTCACACAACTAAGGATTCATCCGCTGCTATATTACCTTCGCAAATGGTCAGAAGCTGTGACCAGAAGTCGCGAAGACAAACCAACTGTCTTACTACAACATGGTGATACGAAGCTGCCAGGCCCACCTCCGAAGAGGAAGCAAGGAAAAACTATTAAATATGAAGGCCAATGCATGAACGAAGCCTGAAGTCAGCCCAGAAAAAATTCACGTGCCAAATGGGAAGTTCCAGAAGACCTTAACTACACTGAAGACTGTCATCCGAAGCCAATTTGCAGCAATAAGGCTATTGTGGAAAAACAGACGAAGCAAGCTGTGATGCAGCGAAGCCGACGAAGCCTCGTCGTGATGCCGCGACGCCCCGCCGTGATACCACGAAACCTCGCCATGATACGTCGAAGCCGACGAAGCTTCATCATGATGCAGCGAAGCCTATCCGTGACGCTGCCAAGCCTCAACATGATATTGCCAAAGCTCGCCAAGATGCCGCGAAGCCTCGTCATGATGCCGCGATACATACGCCAAGATGCTGCGAAGCCTCGCCGTGATGCCACGAAGTTTAGCCGTGAAGCCTCTCAGTGATGCGGCGAAACCTCACTCATACGAAGCAACGCGTGCTGGACAGAAACCTCAGCGCATGCCTGAACATGAAGCCTTCGCCTGCACTCATGGGTCCTTCGCGGCGAGAAGCTGGATGAATTCGAAAATCCTCCTCATGGTTCGAAGCCCACCGGCATGCGCACCAATAGTATGCGAAGGCAATAATACAAAAAACAAAAAGTCGATTCACAGAAAGCTGAACTGAAACCTGCCAATGATAACAGCTCTGAGATCACCTCGAAGCCTGTTAAACGGCAAACTACAGAGCACAAGAACCTAAGCGAAGCCCGAAGCTGCCGCAAAACCATCCCATTGAAGCATATAAATTACTAAGAAGCTCGACAAAGACACTATCACCTTCCAGTCTTCCAAAGGTTGATGCGAAGCTTTCTCGTGACCGCAACGAGGCCTAGGGACAACATATCAAACCAGCGATCTGATCAAAGAAGCCTTTCAAAGCAAAAGCAGCAGACGCGAAGCAAGAACAAAAAAGCCGAAGCAGACGAGGCTCACTGGAAAAGCTGTATCTAGGCGCACGCGAAGATGCCCTCCGATCCAGAAATAAAGGTTTTCACGGAAACGGCCTCGAAGCCGAATTAAGTTGACCCGAAGGCCTATGAAGATAACCCAACGTCAGCATGGAGAACACAACCCTTCGGAACATCATACACGGCTCCGATTAACTAACTGGTAAGAGAATGCAACCAGTTTGCTTAGTTTATCCAAGAAGATTATCTAAATATTTCTCACAAAGTCCTAAGCACGGTTGCCCTTTCGGTATGGAGTCGCGTAGCTTATCCTTAATCAATCAGGCATGCACACTGCCTAGTTAATGATTCTGCTTATGCAGTCAGCAAAGCACTCATCCATGAGTCATCTAGCTAATTACATAGCCTTCGGCAAGCGGTGCACCAGGGTTCATACCCTTCGCACGGATAGAACAGATTGTATATGATTAACATCTACTCGTATTATTACTGCTTACACAAAAATATAGGCTAACATGCAAGTGGAGGATGTGCTATTATTCTCACATCATGTGTGTGCACACACACGAAGGTTCCTTTCTGTTTAAATTATAACAGGGTTGACAGACTACGAAGACAGGCAACAGTAGAGGAAAAGCATCCCAGACACTCAAGCCGGAAAATTATCCGAGGTAATGCTACACAATCTTCACTTTGGGCTAAAAATAATTAACGCCTAGTTCGCATTCCGAATGTGTGCACAATTCTTGAGAAGCACCAATATTGTTATCTCATCAGAAACGTTTCGAGCATCATGGCATTCATTATATATGTGACAAATCATATACCATACTTGCACTTACAATACATAAGTGCATCGAATGGTTTTCTATTCATATATCTAAGCATGCTTTGAATTCACACTCTCAAGTAGAGTAAAGAAAGAACCTTCGCTTGTATGAACAATTATTCTTCAACCAAAGAAATGCATAAAAGTTTTTGACACAAAAGCTTGCATATGATTCGGGCTAAAAGCTCAGAGGAAAGAAAAAGGAAAAGAAGGGCCACTCACCTCAAGAGAAGGTAATGCACCTTGAAATGAAGTCAAGCCACACAAGGCTTAGAGGAACCATGATTATCGAGCAAAAAGCTCATGAACGAAGGCTCTCACACCTAAGTCAAAGGTGTCATCCTTCAAACGATTATCGAGCAAAAAGCTCATGAACGAAGGCTCTCACACCTAAGTCAAAGGTGTCATCCTTCAAACGATTATCAAACTAGAAGTTCATGAACGAAGGCTTTCACACCTAAGTCGAATGTGTCATTCTTCAAACCATTATCGAACTAAAAGTTCATGAGCAAAGTAACTCGCACATAAATCAAAGGTGTCATCCTTCAAATGATTATTATCGAACCCAGAGTTCAAACTATATGACTTATGTGTATCGAAACATACTATTACTTGACGAAGTATCTACTCATATAGTGAAGCATTTAATTGAAGCATGATCATATGACAAAAAATTCAAAGTCATATATCTTCTTCATTCGACTTTCGAAGTATCATATTTATGGAAAATGTTGAATAGATATCTATCAAATATTTACACGCAAAAAAAAAAAAAATCTCTCTACTACATATCTTTGAAGTGTTCTTGCAGGAACACAGAGTCAAAGTATCGTTGACCTCAGAACAAGGCAACTTACTAATTGACTCAGATATAAGGGTTAAAACCCCTTATTGTACATTAAGTGTATCTCAAAGAAATCAAACTTCTCGACAGACTTCAAGTACATAACTCAAAAGAGTTATTCTAACAGTCCGATCCACAGGATCAATGTCCCACGGTGCTGTTTAAGCAGACACGAGATAATACAACACTTTCATCTTAATTAACAAGTTATTATCTTTATTACAACACAAGTTTAGAGTACAGCGGAAGTATTAAAGTTCAGCGGAAGCGATAAAGGAGTTCGAAATCGAAAGATACACGAGAGCTACACTACTCTCCACGTTATAGCACGAGCGAAAATCTGATGCCCGATCAGATAGTCACACTAGCAGCAAACACATTACTGCGGCGGCTGGTCGGACTCCCAGTGGGCTGTCCAACCTTCAGGAACTTGCACATCCCAAGGCATGACACCAGCAGGAAGAACAATATCATTACCTGAAAACAACAATGGCACAAAGCCTGAGTACTAATTACTCAGCAAGACTTAACCGTCAATTTGACTCTAGACATGCATAGGCTAAAAAGGGATGGCTTATTTTTAAAGGACTCGCACTTAAGCAGCAATAATCTTTTCTATCATATTTTAGCCAAATTTTATCTTCATTATACAGTGGCATAAGTGAGAATAACAGTAAAGCATGAATTGAACAAAACAATTATGAATCAGTAGCATATGAGTAATAACAGCAGCAATCCATCATAACAGCCAACATAATCATCATCAAGTGTCATTTTCTACGTGAAGGCGCAATTCACGAGCGGTACTCATTTCTGCGAGGGACAGCGATTGCAATCGATTTACACCAACTGGGAAAACCCGAGGTACACGACGTATATGCACAAAACTCATATACGGCAACCTTTCACAAGATAGTAAACAATCAGCACGGGTCTAGTCTCAGGGTTTGGGCAGCCGTCCCACCAACGGTACCTCGTACCTCCCATGGCCTGAACCTGCCCAATACACCTGTACAAGGTACCATACCACCTTGCCACCACACAAGCTACTAAGTTTTCTAGTTCCCATTGTCACTAGTATGTACTCGGTACTGTTCAATGCTCGATCAAGAGGGCCAACAACGAATCGGTCCTTAATCGACTAGGCAGGCCTACAGTGACCAACACCTCCTTGTGTTGCCACATCCTATACATGCATATGTCATCCTGCCCGGTCTCAACGAACAAAACATTCTCAACCATTCTCTTGAGGGGACCATATTTTAATTATCATAATCAGACCATACATTGAAGCTAAACCATAGTCCTAAGCATAGCAGTTTTTATCGAGTAACTAGTATAGACACTTAGCAACATAGGTCATTTGGGAGCATGCAGTTGGGTTCCATTCAACTCCTACAACTTAAGTGCACAATTCATCCTAGACTTTCTATCATTATGATCTCTAGAAATGGAAAATTTGCAAAGGGGTTTGGAATGAACCGGGGCTTGCCTTGGTTTTCACAAACTAAGTTAGCAACTTCTGTTTCAGGTTCAGCAGCAGATAATTCCTCCTGAAATTCCCATTCGATCTCCTGATTGTCGTTTCCTATTAGTGCAAGAATATGTCAATATAGGGAATGCAAAGACAATATAATTCGACATGCAAATGCAACTTAAGTGACCTGATTACAGATCCAAGGTGATGTAAGATGTTCTGATTTGGTGATATGAACTGAGTTTATTTTATTTCTTTCATTGACTCCCATGAAGCATTGTTGTATTATTAAAGAAATCATTCATATTAACTTCAAACAAACTTACACAAGCATGAAAATTATTCCTAAATTGCCTCTGGTCAAGAACAGCCTACTGGTGACCTAAGCATGCCAAAACAGTACTAACAACAATTTATCATGATTTTCTTACTAACAGAATTAAATCAAACATTACAATAAGACTGAGGCAGAAAGCAATTCATACGAAAATCTATAAAGCATATCTGATCAAACAAAAAATCATGGTAGTAGAACATCAATTAAGTGTCATGCCTGCAGAAGATCATGGCTTAACAAGCAGTAGATTAATTACTAAAAAGATGACAAGTTTATCAAAGAGAAAATCATAACTAAAGTTTCTTACAGAATTGAGGAGCATGGTTTGTTCTACTGAATAGGGAATAGCAAGAGTAGTACAACAAGCCTAAGTTCACAGTTTTCTCAACAGTAACTAATTTACTATGAATTAATTGGTTTCCAGCTGGCAAGACTTATACAGAGTAAAACATGCAGAAACAAGGGTTATGGTATACACTACTGGACAGAGCATAAGCAGTGGGTTCTAACAAGACTTAGTTTGCAGTTTTCCCATGAGCATATGAATTATTATGAACTAAATGGTGTTTAACTTACAAAAATGATAAAGGTGCAAACATACAGAAACATGGATCATCGTGCTAATCAATAGATAGATCTACTCAAGAGGAACACAACAAAATTTAGTTTGCAATTTTTGGACAACTAGAACTCCAGATATTAATTTTTGAAGTTTATTCAGTCTGGAAGCAATATTTACAAAACTGCCACTGCGCGATTTGAACCAGACGCACTTTGCACGGCTGGGCGCGCACGGCGGCCAAACTTGGCGCGGCTTGCCGGCGACGAGGGAGGAATGGGGACGTGCACATGAAGCTCCTTGAGGTTCAGTGGGTCATGGCCTACACGCTCGGCAAGGTGGAGCAAGGAGAGGCTCACCGAGACGAGATGGAGCCGAGGAGGCGGATCTGCGGCGATAGCGAGTCGGCGGCGAGCGGTGGCGAGACGACAGCGAGCTCCACACTTCACGAGGCAAGACCAAACTTGGTGATGACGTGCGCATGGGGCCTAGGAAGAATCCTACCAAAGGAATCGACGAATGGTTTACCGTCGACGAGGAATTTGGCGGAGATGTCGACGTCGGGTGAAGAAAGGTTGACGAGGAAGATGATGCGATTCCCGGCGAAAGAGACGGCAGCGACGAAGAGGTGCTCCGGGACTTCGAAGAGGACGTCACAGCGAATCTTCGGCGGGGTCTAGCTGAAGCTGTGGTGGACGAACGCAGCGCTGCAGCGAGCTTCAAGCTCCGGCGTCCATGGCGACGACGCTGGTGAGTTTGGGAGCGGAGCGAGCGAGGAAATGGCGAAGTGTGCGAGGAGGAAGTGAGAGGAGAGGCTGGGCCGCGGTTTTGCTGTTCGGCGTGAGTGGGGCCGTGCTGGAGCAGTGCCGGGGCAGCTGGCTGCCATGCACGCTCGGGGGAGAGCCGAGGAAGAGAGAAGAAGGAAGAGAGAGACTGACGAGTGGGTTTTGCAGATTTCTGTTTTTCACCAATTTAACTCTCCCTCTTGCAAATTCAATTTGAGAGGGCTACAGAGCTCCAAAAATCATCAGATTTTGCATGGCGTCACCTTGACACCTGTAAAGGTCAGATGTGCTGGCCAACCTTCTAGAAACCTCAAAATACGAATTTGAAAATTATTCAAAGTTGTTTAAAATTTAAACTTGCATGAATTATTTGGGGCACTTCCCAAAAGAAAATGATTTCGATCTTTTGGCTAGATTTTTATTTCCTTATTAGGATTCACATATATTTTTGGATGCACCTAGTTCTGTTCAAACTTGTGGACTTGCTTTTACATTTCATTTCAAATTTGATCTGAATTCGAATTTTTGAACATTACTTGAGATCAAAACTTGAAGTTTCCACTTTGCTAAGACAACATCAGTGAAAAGTAAGTGTTCACAAGGAAAGAGACACCTGGGGTGTCACAGTTATCCTTCGACTACTTCGACATGCATCGAAGGGGCTCATGTCGTCTTCACCTTCGGCTTTCCAAGACGCGAAGCCCATACACACGACTTCGACTACTTCGACATGCTTCGAAGGGGCTCATGTCGTCTTCACCTTCGGCTTTCCAAGACGCGAAGCCCATACACACGACTTCGACTACTTCAACGTGCGCCTGAGGGGCTCACGTCTTCACCTTCAGCATTCCAAGACGCGAAGCCCGTACACTCGACTTCAACTACTTTGACGTGCGCTTGAGGGGCTAACATCGTCTACGCCTTTGGCCTTGCAAGACGCGAAGCCCGTACACTCGACTTCAACTACTTTGACGTGCGCTTGAGGGGCTAACATCGTCTACGCCTTCGGCCTTGCAAGACGCGAAGCCCGTACACTCGACTTCGACTACTCTGACGTGCGTCTGAGGGGCTCGCGTCGAGTTCACCATTCAGCCATCCAAGACACGAAGGTCTTCACCATCAAGCGCCCACATACGGAGCTCAAATCATCTCCAAGCTTGGACATTGAAGGATACGAAGCCTCTACTGTCGCCCATATACAAGATCGGCTTTGACCAACGAGTAACAAGGAGACACTCCAACGAAGAAGAAGAAGAATAGTTTTTTGAAATGCATACATAGATACATAAGAGTTTGTTAGGGACCCACAAGAGTTTGCATCTGCTCTCCCCAATGTTCCATTAGGCGGTCGCAGATGAGGGGCTAATGTTGGGGAGATGTCCCATCGTCCCTACCAAACTCATAGAGAAACCATTGTAAAGAAGCCCAAGATAGAATAGAGCCCAAGGACCTATGTGTAATATTTGTTCTTATCCAAGGCGGAGCGGGAGAATCACCCCTCCCACTTGGCTATATAAAGGACCCAAGAGGTCAATAGTTGGGGGGATGGACCTTCAAGCCACACATCATTGATCTCACATTTTTGTACGTTGAGGCATAGTCCCAACAAAAGGCTAGAACAAATGGGGAAAATCTTGGAACAATCAAAAATAAAACCTAGAACAAATGAGGAATAAGGATGGAACAATTGAAGAGAAAGCCTGGAACAAATGGGAATCAAGAGCTGGAACAATAGCAATCAAGATCTGGAACAACCTCGGTAATATGCTGGAACAATTTGTAATAATAGATGGAACAATTGAATGTGTAGACCAGAACAAGTGAAATCTGTAGCAGGAACAAATCGGAAATCCCAATCTGCAGAAGCTCTCCTCGCCATTGCTGGAACAACCGGAGGCTGGAGAGGGGGAGGCAACACGGCAGAGGAGAAAGGCATCGCACGGGGCCGGCCAGAGCTTGGACGGGCAGCAGCGACGCGAGATGGGGAGCGGAAAGCAACGACGCACGAGGAGGCAGCGTCGCGAGCCGGGCGCGGAGCAGGCGGTGCGGGGTGCAGCGCGAAGATGTCGGCCCGTTGCCAGCCCAACAAAGAAAAAGAGAAGGCGGGGTGGGGGACTGAACCTTATATACCGCGCGCGCGGTATTAGTGGTCTACCGCGCGTGTGGTATGGGCCGTTTCCAACTTGACTTTCAGCCCATGAACTCCGCCGCCACTGCTTCACAAGTCAACCACGCTCCATCAGCTCCTCGGCGGCCATGGAGGCACCACGCGCCCGCGTCCTTGGCTCCTCGCCACCTACACGCCGCCTCCGGCCCGCCTCCCTTCCCTGCCCTGCTGCATTCTCTCCGCCTTGGTTCGCCTTCACTACGGCCGCCGCGCCTGGCCCCGGCCACTCCGCACCTGGCCTCAGCCGCCGCCCTGCCCTTTCCCGACCGCTCCACGTAGTCCTGACTGCTCCATGCCGTCCCGGTCATGCCCTGCGCACTGCTCCTCCCCCGCCGCTTCTCCCCTGTTCGTTGTTTTCTACTTTGTTCCAGCTCTTTGATTTGTTCTAGTTGTTTGTATAATTTGTTCCAGCTGCATGTATGATTTGTTCCAGCTACCTGTATGGTTTGTTCTAGCTGTGTTTCCAATTGTTCCGGCCGCTTCTCAAATTGTTCAGGCCGTTCCGGCCGTATTATCCAATTGTTCCGGCCGTTTCTCAAATTGTTCCGGCCGTATTATCCAATTGTTCCGGTCATTTCTCAAATTGTTCTGGCTGCGTTATCAATTGTTCCAGCCATTTTTTTCCATTGTTCCCGCCGGTTGTCGAATTGTTCAGGAGGAGTAGGTCGCGGCACTGGCGGCGCACTTGCAGGTCGCTGCAGGAGGCGATGGCGCATGTGTTGCGCGCGGCGCCGCAAGGAGCGACGGCGTAGGGGCACATCACGGCCGGGGGTTGACGCTGGCGGGCTGCTCGGCAGTCGGCAGGGCGCGTCGCATGGCTTGGGCTGAGGTGGGCCGTTGCTGGGCTCCCTTGCAGGCGCGGTAATTACTTAATACTGAGCGTGCGGTTTTGAAAGCGCCCGGGGTGGGGGTGGGCGGAGAACGCACGGGCGTTGCCCTGGGCGGAGACGACAGATTCCGAGCAGAGTCTGTCGCTGCGGGAACGTACTCGAGCATAGCCTTGTCCAATTCAAAGCATGCGTGGCGACGAGCCTCCCTCTCTACGTACGGCAATGCTTGTGCTTCTTGCCTGCCAGTGCCAGCTGCAGGTTGCCGGCATTAATTTGGGGTCAGCCCGTTTCCACAAGTGAGACTTGGGTCGTGCCACTACCGGCGTCGATCATCGCAGGCGAGCGACCAGGAAGCGTTCAGATCCTATTTCTGCGGCTCGCGATCCCAGCCAAACTATGCTGCCGCCTCGCCAGCAATCAGCAAGTTTCCCTGACTGCAAATTTGAGTTGTAGCACGGTGGATGGAAACTCATCCTGGAACAACCTTCGAAGGAAGCACTCCTTCTCCCATGTCTCATCGTGCTCCAAAATACGGCGACCGGCGTTGAGGTCGGGGTAGCTTACCTTCCTGCGATCCGACGAACAGGCGGCGGCCTCCCTCCCGCATTACTTGACCTTGACGACCACGGCGTTGCTTACGCTCGCCACTGCCGGCTCCAGCGTTGGGACCAGCCAAGCCGTTTCCACAAGCGCGACTTGCGTCGTGCACCACCGGCGTTGATCATCGCCGGCGACCAAGGGCGTTGGCGTGGCCTTCCTCTGCTTTTATCGTTCAGAGCCTCACGAGGAAGACGTCTCCCACGGCTTCATCGGGGCCGCAGATATGGGATCCGACAGCGCTAAGGTACCCAGGGGTGGTCGTCATTTGGAATAGCGACCAGGAGTCGCTATTTCTCATAGCGACCACCCCTGTCCGGGGCCTCGTCAGAACGCCATGGCGTCACCGCCCGGCGGCCGGCCTCCATCCTCTTGCTCCGGGAGGCCTCGGCCGCTCCTTCCCGAATCTTGCTCGAGCCTGGAGCCATGGCCCAGGTCTGCTGCCTGTTGATGACTAGCTAGCTAGAAGCGGCGGCAGCATGCATGCATGGTTCAGACCGACATGGAGAGCATCCAGTCAAAGATCGATCCAGACCCGAGACGGCTCCCATCCCTGCATCGCCATTCTCGTTGCGAAGCTATTCATATGTATGCACCTAGAGTTCGTCCGCTTCCGACAACACTGGCTGCCGTCGTCCGCTTACCTCTGCTAGCCTGCCACTGATGCGCTCATAGGATCATATGTATGCACCTAGAGTTCAAGCGCACCTTTGAGCAACTTATTTGTACAGATCCTTGTCTGGAACGATGGACGATTTCTTCTATAAATGCTCAAGCAAGGGAATCACAAGTTCAGAACATATATCAGATGTCAATCTAATATGTGATGAAGGATCGACCTTGACAATCACTGGTTTGCGTTCATATTTCTGCTCTGCACGTCATCGTAATTTGTCCAGAAACAATTGAAACTTAGCAGAAGTTGTCAAAAGGGAACAAGAAATCACTTTAAGGGAAAGTTTCAGAAAACAAGGGCGTCCAGCCTTTAGTATGAAACATTGAGAACACGCGCATGAAAATCAATGCCCATCTTCAGACTGCTGAAATAATTTGCACAGATAATACAAGCTTTTTTCGAGAACGTGCAATGCACGTATTTCATTAAGAAGAAATAGAGTTTACAACGCACCCCACACCGCCCCGCCAGACAGGAGGGGCGGCCAACACACACCTAAGCTTAGCTGACTACTCACACATAGCACATGAGCTACCAACGATTACTCCTACCCCTAACACACCAGTAAGAAGAAGGCTACTCATATGACGAAAAAATCCGACCGACTTAGCAATCCGGCATGGCTCCAAAGCGTCACCTCGTCCGTAATCTGCTGGACCAAAATGGCTAGGGTGACCGCTGTGTTCCGGAAGACTCGGGCTCCATTTGCGCCACGCGCACAGGAAGACCATGGAGTCGAAGGAGCGTCGACGAGGTTTCGGACCTGTTTTTGGCTCGATAGCCACCAAGCGACCAAGGAAGCGTCCTGTGCTGGCGTTGGACGCTGTAAGTGAGCTCTACGGAGGAGAAGGCACCAAGTCTTTCTACTGTAGATGCACCCGGCAAGCAGGTGGTCTAGTAACTCCGACTGCTGAAGGACAGGGCACAAGGGCCATGGTTAGCGAGACCATTCCACTGGAGCCTCTCAGAGGTCCAACACCGACCGTGAAGGACAAGCCAAATGAAGAATTTGCATTTCATTGGCGCTCGAACCTTCCAGAGGGGTTTAGCTCCTTCCATTGCCGACTGGCCTAGGAAGAAGGTAGCATATGCTGAGCTGACGGAGTACACACCCGAGGGCAACCACTTCCAGACAAACGTGTCTGGTTGATCCTATCTCAGCGACACTCCTAACAGTCGATCCCACACATCCAGGTATTCTAGTAGCACTTGGATGGTTAAGCGACCACGGATGTCTCGCACCCAGGTTCGGTTGAGAAGGGCCTCCTGGACCGTTCTCTTGTTCCTTGCACGTTTCGGAATTGCGAGAAACACGTTAGGTGCAAGCGACTGGATCGATTGGCCGTCAAGCCACTTGTCCCGCCAGAAAAGCGCAGAGCGACAATCCCCTACTAGGACCAAAACAGACGCCTCGAAGAGAGCCACCAAGTCGTGCTCAAAGGTTCCCAGGAAGGAGACACCCGCCCTTCCTGGCTCGGTCCTGTTCATCCATAGCCATCTCATCCTCAAAGCCTTTCCGAAAAGCTTGAGGTTCATGAGACCAAGCCCCCCCAAATCCAACGGACGTAGGACTTTGTCCCAAGATACCAAGCAATGCCACCCCCCCCCCCCCCCCCGACGAGACAACTTCGGTGCCCCTCCAAAGATTGTTTTAATGACCCAGGGGGGAGCAACGTTGATATTGAAAGGTAAATCGGTATTGCCGACATGGTGAATTTGGTGAGGATTAAGCGACCACCATGATTTAGGAGCCCTGACATCCAAGTCGGTAATCGGTCCGCGACCCTATCAATCAATGGTTGCAGAGCTGCTTTAGGAAGCCTTGTCACCGCCAGCGGGATTCCCATGTAATTGCACGGGAATTCAGCAACTGCACAAGGGAAAGCGGCCAAGGTTGTCGATATATCCTCCTCGGAACATCGAATTGGTCTTAGGTGGCACTTGCCAAGGTTTATGGCAAGGCTTGAGGCGCCTTGGAAGCACTGTAGTATGTCTTTCATCAGCGTGAGATCCGACGTCACCAGGGAGAGGAATATGACCATGTCCTCAGCATACAAGGATGCGTGATGGGTGATCGACGGATGGCCGACCGGTGAAAAAAGCGACCTCGAGTCCACCTGCGCCATCATCGCATTGAGGCACTCCATCACCAAGATGAAAATCATCGGCGATAGGGGGTCCCTCTGCCTAAGGCCACAACGGTGGCAAATGCGACGGCCTTGGGCTCCATTTAGGAGGATTTTAGTGCTCGATAGCAAGACGGAGATCCAATCACGCCAGCGACGGGGGAATCCCCTATGCTCCAGTACTTCTAGGAGGAAGGGCCAGGCGACCTAATCGAAAGCATGGGAGATGTCGACCTTAAGGAGCACTCTAGGTAGCTTCTTCCCATATAGGGCCTTAGCTGCCCCCTGGACATACCGGAAGTTATCATGGATGTGGCAACCTTTGATGAAAGCACTTTGGTTCGGACCGACCATATTGTTAAGGGGGCGGGGGGGGGGGGGGGGGGGGGGGGATTTGCCAGCGATTTGGAAAAGAGCTTGGCAAAGCTGTGAATGAGGCTGATGTGGTGACAGATAATACAAGCTCTCCCTCTATTCACTTAACTAACCAAGAATTTTCACTCATATGGTATTATGTGATATGAATCATTTGATTATATTCCAAATTCTACCAAGGTGCAAATATCTATGATATCGCTTTTGCTACTGAGATTAGCCACCTGATCAAATCTGAGATTTAACAACCATGGTTGGTGATGGTTTCAAGTTTTTTAGAAAAATACAAGTTGATGCCTGCATTCTGATTTTACTGTACCAAGCATGTCATGCTGATATCATTGAGCGTATGTCTAAACTATCTCGAGTACTTTGCAGGAATGTGGCAGTTTACGATCCTATGAATCGTAGAGCAACCCATTGCCGTCCTGTACTTTGGCAGCAAATGCTTCGACAAAATGTCCAGAAGGCCAAGAACAACCTATTCCCAATACCTCTCACACCCACTAAAGAAAATCAAACAATTTAGCGAAGGATCTATAAAATACTCCATAAAGTAGGCATCATCATACTCAAGTATCATATGTATTACATAGAGACCCTCTTGGACCTCTAAATGCTCTGAGTTCTCAAATGTTTCTCCTACTGGGTGTTCCTGATATCACTATCTATAAACTAGTAATTTCACCGTGACTTAAGTGAGCCAGGTACAAGTGCTACTAAATAAAGAGAGAGTGCCTGTGATCTCTAGTAGTGCACTTGTTATGATCTCTAGTACTTGGTGGGTGCGAATTAAACACCAAATGCAAACCCAAAGAAATCAATCAATTTGCGCCATGGTCAATCAGGCAGATCCTCGTTCCTCTCCAGCGCCATCATGCTACAGCTCCTCAATGGCAAATTCCCATGACGAAACACGAAACAAAGCAGAGTCCTCATGCCAGGATCTCTTGTTGCCCTGGATGAAATCAGAAACAGAGCAGAGCAGACCTCCAAAAAGAAAAAGGAAAAAGAAGAAACAGAGCAGAGCAGAGTCTCCATATCTGAACACCACCTCTAAAAAAATGGAGCATGCGTTCTAAGTTTACTGTACCTAAACGTGTCACACAGATACCATCGAGTTTATATCTGGACGATCTCGAGTATTTTGAAGGAACACAGCAGTTTACAATCCTAGAATCACAGAGCAATGTTCTTATCTGTACAGTGGTGGCAAAAGCACCAACAACATATCCTGCTAAGGGAGAATAACCTATTCCTAATTCGTCTCACACCCCCCCGGTAAAAATTAAACAATATAGCAAAGGATCCATAACATACTTCATAAAGTAGGCATCATCCTACTCAACTATCGTATGTATTATATATAGAGAGAGAGACCTCTTTGACCTCCAAATGCTAGTTCTCAAATGTTGGTCCTACCCGGCGCCACTCATATCCCTATTTATAAACTAATATTTTCACGTGGCTTAACTAGGCAGGGGTATGAGTGCTACTAAATAAATAGAGTGCATGTGTTCTCTAGAATTGTGCAGTTGTTAATTTTTGACGCAAAAGTAATGCGCAGTTGTTATGATGGTTTGTGGGAAACATCTTTTTGCAATTCCTAAGAAATCAATCAATTTGTTGCAGATCCGTTCCTATTTCTTCTGTTTCCCTCATACTAACGACATCCTATATTTGTTTCAAAAAATAAACAACACCCTATTCGCTGTCCAAAAAAAAAGAAAAGAATGTTGTGCCATGGTCAATGGGGCAGATCCTCATTCCTCTCGAGAGCGCCATCGTGCTACACCTCCTCAATGGCAGATGCCCAGGACGAAACCATAAACAGAGCAGAGTCCTCATGTCAATCAGTCAGACATCAGCTCACCATTCACGGCAGAACGTGCTGGCAGCTGACTAAGGTAGTGTTTGGTTCTCTGAATCAAGTGATACATGTATGTGATGATACAGAATCTGAGACGTCCCTTTCTTTGGTTGGCTAAACTGAATCATCTCGTTCAGGACAGGATGATACATATTCTAAGAATATTCCCTCAAAATGTTGTATCATCTCATTCAAGAAAAAACACCGCACCACACCGTTAAAGTTTTGTTAACTCTGCTAATCACTTGTGATTAGTGACTATAAGTTATTGTCAATGATTATTAGCAAAAAATGGTTATAATTAGATATTATTAACCAGAAATAATTATTAGTTTAGGTATTTAGTGGTGTTTAATTATATCTTAAATTATAGTTAGCGTTGATTAATAAATATTAGCATAGTTTATTGATAATTATGAATACAAAAAATATAATTATTAAAGTATTTGAGTAATATGATAATTAAAAATATAAAGCCACTAAACACATTCATGTACCATCTCATACAACCAATTAAACATTTTCATGTATCATCCCATACAACCAACCAAACAACTAGTTGTATCATCTCATCCAATTGAACCATTCCATACCGGATCAAATTGGTTCAAGCAACCAAACACTACCTAACTATCTGCCTTCCTCTGCTCACTACTTCAGTGATGCAGCTGAATACAAGAGAGCAGCCAAGAAAAGAGATCAGAGATGAATTTTCCCTTCAAAAAAAGTCAGAGATAGGAGACGAGATAGTCGAGGACAGTGCGCTCCGACGGCCACGCACGGGACACGCTGCAGCAGACTCTGTCAGGAACTCCAGCAAGCGGTCATGGCGCGGCCTTGAGCTAAGAATAGCCTTTGTCCAAGCATCCATGCCCTTTCCAGGACGTGTTCGTAGCTGTACGGCTATGCGAGCTCTGTTAAACCTCACTGAAGTCACGATGAAGCCAGCAGTCGTTGTTCTCACCTTCAGCGTGCCGGCGTCCATCATCGCCGCCGGACGCGAGGCGCTGCCCGACGGGCCTCGTTAGAGGCTCAGAGTGACACCGCCCGCGCCAGCCGTCCTCGGTGCTGCGTCTTCCTTCATCTTTTCGAACAATGGCTCAGGTCTGCAGCTCCTGAGACAATACCTAGAGGAGACTCGCCGGATGTATGCAAGGTGGGAATGCATAGCAGACAACATGGCGCGCGCCCGAAGCTTGACCGCCCTAGCAGTGCCCAGGGATGAGCTTGACTGCCCGAGCTTGACATTGCTGTGGTGTACAAGTACTCCCGAGGTTTGAGAATAACCTATTCCCGATACCTCTCATGTGCAGCAATGAAAATCAGCAAAGGATATATAACATCCTCCACACTTCAGAAAGCAGGCATTATCCTCTTATTCAAGTATTGAAGCTCAAAATGCACTTAGTTCTCAAATGTTGTCACAAGTGATATTTCTATTTATAAACTATCGGATCAGCATTAGTTAATATTTTTCTCATGGCTTATACCTAGGCAAGGTACAAATGCTACTAAATAACGCATTACCAATCTCTAGTATGTTGTGCAGTTGTTATGGTGGATGGGAAACATCAAGTGCAAACCCAAAAGCATCAATCAATCTTTTGCACATCAGTTCCCTAATTCATTCTGTTCCTTGCGTACTAACAACACCAGTATTCATCATCCAAAATTAAAAACAGTATATATTATGCTTGCACATCATTCCAAAGTTCTTAGGGCGTGTTTGAAGTTGTGAACTTTATTTTTTTGATGCTTGAAGTATATGTCAAAGTATAAGAGTTTGCAGCTCGGCCCAAGGCTTGGAATTGTTCCTCCAGATCTTCTTAGCACAATCAATTTGTTGATTTGTTCAGTCAAGTAGTGACTGATGCAGTTACAGAGCCAATTTGTTCAGGCTTGAAAAATAATTAAAAAATGACAATATGTAGTCCCCTATAGGAAAATTAAGTTAACATTTTATTACTTATGTACTGTGCAAACTATGACATGATTAAAAAAAAGATGATCTTAAAATTTGGTCGAAGGTCCCATCTAGAGAAATAAGTTGAGCCGGCTATGAAACCTAATCTGATACTCTAGAACACATAAGTATATGTTGTATATCATATTGTGGAGGCTCTGAATCTAGTTTGTTTGGGCTGATGGGGCGAGGGAGAATAATAACTCAATGATGAATTGCTCATCAAGATACTGAATTTTCATGGAAGGGAAAAAGCAATTTTCCATGTTTTTGTACTATATTGTTAATGCTCGTATTCTTCATCTGTATTGCTTATCCACAGTGGTGTTGGAACTTGACAGACAATGGCCAAATTTGGGATGGAAAAGAAATTTCGAATTTTTGTTTGGGACTCTGATAAATGATAATTCGATGTGCTACCTTGATTTATCTAATAGGTCGAGTAACAATGATAGAAACAACAATGTCACGGAACACGTGCTGGGTAGTTGAGCAATACCATCACTACCAGAAAACAGATGATACCTGACGCTAGATACCGTCAGGAAAACACGAAATACCGTCAGAGGCAGGTTGCATATAGCGCCCTCTCTGAAAGTGCTCTTGTTTTGCTTGCTGCCCAGCTTTGGAGAAACGATCGTGCTTCCACCCTGCAGTGCAGAAAGTTGGAACAGTGATGTGGCGTCTAGAAGATTGCAGCGACCTGCATGAGCATCAGCACTGCAAAACATAAATTGCAGCTTACAACACCAGTTTCAGGCTTTCAGCAACCTGGAAAATGTGCGTCTGGCGACGAGAGCGCAGCCCAGCGAGCATCCTGTGAATACAGTCAACGGAGATTGGATGCCTGCCGTTCTATTCCAATCCAGACTGAAGCAAGTTTCTCCTTGCGGACGGGCTTGTGGCCCGATGGCAAGACGCAAGGGTGCGTCCCTGCCGGCGGGGGTTCGAACCCCCGTCCCGCACCTGCCTCCTGAAGGCTGCGCCAGGGGTGGCGCTCATCTAAAAAAAAAAAAAAAGCAAGTTTCTCCTGACTCTGCAAATTCGAGTTGCAGCACAATGGATGGAACCAACTACAAGAAAATAGACTTTTAGTCACCAAGTTTTAGTGACCAAGAATTTTTTTTCGTTTGTTGGTCACTAAAAGTTGATCAATAGTGACCAATTTTGAAATTATTGGTGGATAAACAGTTTTAGTGACCATCATAATCAATTATAACTGTATGTTACTGTATTTTTAAATTCCAGTTGTAGAATCGCTGAATAGTTTGAAAGTTTGTTTGTTGCATTATTGTCTTTATTATTTTTAACTTAATCATTTAAACTTGATACATCCAGAGTGGGAGACATACAGAACCATGGGATGATGGAATCAGATCACAAAGGAAAGATGAAAGTTTTGCTAGATCTTTGCCAAATTCTGAGCGACACCTTGGATGGAAGGAGAAAACGAGTTTTTTCATATCCTTCTAATTAGCCTGTGATGCGAAGCTGGAAAGATAGGCCATTAGGATTCCCACACTCACCTCATTAAGGGTCTGTTTTGATTATTGCCGTAAGTTGCCACGCCGTAACTGCGGCCGCGCCGCAAGTGCGGCAAGCAAAATGGGCGCCATACATTTGGCGAGCTATGGCTGGCGTAGAAATGAATTGGCTTTTCATTGAGTTAGTGTGGCATGGCGTAACTGCAGCATCGAAGCAAACAAATGCCAAAGAAAATGCGGACGAAGTCCAAACAGACCCTAAGTCCCCCTCCTAACACACCCACCCACCCACCTCTGCTTTTTTTTTTTTGAACGGCACCCACCTCTGCTTTTATAGCGTGTGACGTGTGATGCGAAGCAGGAAAGAAAAAAGCTGGTGGAATCGTCAAATAGAAATGCTCACATATGGGAGTGGACTTGCCTCCCAAATATGGCCAACTTAAGATTACACATAACATAACGCCTTGCTGCTCAAATAAAAAAAAAACATGTAAAACAACCATCTCCGAAAAGGAAACCAAAAACATAAACAACATCACTAAAACACGTTATCTTACCTTACAATGTCCTTGGTAAATTCTAAATTGTATGGATTATAATTCCACTTACCGGCCAAGTTTTCTTTTGTGTTTATTCCACGAAAGGAAAAAATCTCTATTATGCAGTCCCATGTAAATCTCACAAATTATTGCCTACAGTTTTATTCGGACATTTGGGCCTGAGAGCACCCAGGTCCCGTCCGGGCATTTGGCCCAGCAACTTGAAACCCTACCCATCATCACACAATACTTCCCCTCAAAAAAAAAATCATCACACAATACTTAATATGCTCAAATAAAATAAATAAATAAATAAATAAAATAAAATCATCACACACAAACTCCACCGAAGCCAAAGGCAAGAAGGCAGCCGCCACCCACTCTCCGCTGTGTCCGCTCCATTCGCCGCTGTTTCCTTCCCACCCAACCACACACGCCTCTGCTCACGGCTCCACCTCGACGCCACCGGCCGGCGAGCACGGACCAGGAGGAGCCGATCACGGGCATCAGCGTGAATGACATGCTGGCAACCGGCGGCAGTCCAGACGCGATGAGGGCGGCTCGTCTACCTGTACGCCACCATCCCCTGAGCCGCCCGTGTCCCCCGCCGCGCCCCTCGCTTCCGCCGCCGCCGCGCGTGCCCCGGCCGACGGCGTCGACCGCACGGCCCGGAAGAGACGACGACCCCTCGTCCAAGGCCGTGCCCTGGCCGCGCATCCGGGCCCCTTCCGCTGCGTCCACCTCACCCGCGGCCACATGGCGTCGCACCAGGCGGAAATTGAGCTCTGGCTGCAGCTCCTCGCCGCCAAGGGCGTCCAAGATCTCGTCTTTGCCAACCGCCCATCACCGCTGGACTTGCTCTCTCCCCCCCCCCCCCCCCCCCCCCCCCCCCCCCCCCCGCCGCGCTAGTCAGCTGCGGCGCCTCCCTCAGCTTGACCGTCATCAAGGACCGGGACCTAGCCTTCATGCTTGAGAGAAGCCTAGTCCTGGAGACCTTCACCATCATGGCAAGCCTGCTGGCCGGGGTTCAGCCGTAGCCTGCGGTGCGTGCAGGTCGGCATCGCTGCTTTCGTGGACATCACCGTGGTGGACGCTCCACGCCTGCAGCGGCCCTTCGTCTGGTGGCTGATCAGTCCCAAGGAGAGCGAGTGGCGCTCTAGGATCAAGATTGGTCATGCGCCCAACCTGCACATGTTAGGACATTTGCAGATGGACAGTGTGGGACTGGAGGTCAGCAACACAGTTACACAATCATCAAGGTCCATATCTCGCTTGCCGCCAATACTAATTTCCACTAAGTTTCACTAGTAAAAATGCACGTGCGACATGCACGACGCGAATATTCCTCAATACAATATTGCGTATGTGAAAAACATTTCTTTGTCTAATACAAGAAAGTAAGAAACGGCTCCGACAGGGAAGTCATTTGTCGGGCTAGTGACTTTACTGATTTTTGAATGAAAGATAATAAAAGAAGAGCAATGAAAAACATTGGTTCAGTTAAAAACATGTCCACTGATGTAAATCAATTGTATGAAAACAGGCAATAACGATCAAACATAGATAATATCCAGTCGCCAGAATTACAAATATTTATAAAAGCAAACACGTTTCAAAACTATCTCACACAATGAGTTTTCCTGATAATATCTAATTATTATACAATAATACCACACTAACCCAAAGATTCAGCCGACTAATGAAATATAGATGAGCGCTCTTTTACGCCCATCTAAAAAGGGTCAGAAATCCTCTTCAAAACCTCCTTCACATCTACAGGTATGCCATCTTTAGATTCATTCGGCTCGTACCTCAGGACGTCCAAGAGAAAACGCTTTCGGGCAACGGATGCGCGCGTTCTGCATTTTCATGGAAATTATGGTTAGTTAGGTGAAACATTTTGATTATAATGAAATATGCAAATGGAAAAAGTTACCCTTGACATCCGTTGATGGTCCACATTCAATCCATTCCAAATTCGCATAATCTCCACGACAAAAAGCCAAAATGTTTGCTACAATTTAATACAAACAAATCAGAATTTCAGTGGCATATCGGAAACCAAATAAAGTTGGTGCATTTGCAAACACCTAACCTTTCATGATGATTGGGATTGTATATGGTAGGTATTCTTAGCGGCCACTCTGCAATATCAACCAAATTGTAGTCATTTGCCTCGTCCATGACAAGCTTAAAATACTTGGCCATCGTCTCATATTTATTGATGTAGTTAGATTCATAAGGGAATCTGAACCACGAGGGATGTTTATTTAGGTCAAGTACATGCACAACTTGACTCTCCATGTTCATGGAGAACAGGTGTAAATCCCATCGTGGACAAGTGGCAGCATAATCTAGATTAAGCGAATAAAGATATCATGAATGCATTGTAATAATAATAAAAATAAAACAGATACGTCATGGGATCTTACTAGTTTGCAGTTGGATATGTGGTAATCGAGTACCCCCCCCCCCCCCCCCCCCATGACACAGAGTTTTCGCCAGACGTTGAACATTGAAGGGTTTACATGAAGCTGGAGGCTTGAAAATGTTGGAGACTATCTGAGGATGCATGTCATAGGGAGTTCAGTTGTTGAGATAACAATACTCATACATGCAATAGTTAATTTTTTAATTAAATAACTTACACAAAACTCAAGGTCCATGTAGTGGACAGGGGGTCCTATGAATACTTGTGTTTCATCGCAAGCAAACACACGAACACCCAGGTTAAACAAGTCAGGATGCATGCTATCCGGTATAGTTAGTAAATCCTTGATGTTTTTGAGTGACAAACTAATTGGATAAGGATGCTTGCTCTTCACCCATTCTCTCATATCAAAAGAATATATTTTAACCACAGGTAGTGAAAAATGAAAGATGTGCAAATTACATGAGGTTTGCATTAAATAACACACGAGCAAAATGAGTATACCAAATGCTAGACAATACATACTTTACGGCATCAGCAGCGTCTATGCCGCAGATATACCACCACAGCTGGTGTATTAACTCGACAGCGGACATAGGCACATCGGCAATGGAAAGAGAATACCTTGAGGAGTAGACAAGATCTGTCCTCATTCTCTTTTGATTTGAACTATGGAACACAGCCGGAGGGGTTTCAATAATTTCCACACCATCTAAATCTCCCTTTTCGTCTACTTCAGTATCTTCCAGTGCAAGATCAATTCCTTTCCTCTCATTGAGTTCCGAACAAAACAAAATAGCTGCTAATTTAAGCCTGAAATTAACCATGTCGGTCTGCAGGGTAGAAACCAATTAAGTTGCATGTGGAGTACTACGAAATATAGGTTATTTCCGGGAGGGCTAGTGGGTACCTAGTTAAAGTCATCGGATAGCGCGTCACCCGTCCAATACTCCATGAAGTTTAGTAGGAATAACCCGGTAGGACCATCTTAAATAAATAGATCAATAAATTTGTAAACTTGAATTGGTAAATGGACTCAAAATTTGATGATGATTCCTTCATCTCATTAATTTCTGAAAATTACACATTACCAAAATGTGTCTGGTGTACTTACAGAATCGTTCAAAAATGCCTCTGACTCAAGCAGACATTTGAAAAGGTATCTGTTCACAAATGCAGTACCGACATCTGATAGTATCTTATTACCAGGTTCGGCTGGAATCCGTCTTACAAGTTCGATGATAGCAAGGTCATCACGTGTGCAAACATAGTCTGGAAAAAGAAAGTTACGCTTAACATATCAATAAGTGCAGAAACAACAATTCTTGTTTTACTTTTATTAAAGTTATAGGAATTGGACAACTCCGGTGGAATCGGCTCTCTTAGGCTTTGTTTCCACGCATCATGGCAGCAGGAATGCTCAGAACTCCTGGTATTAAAACTTTATCACTTACAAACATTAAATGGCTATGTAACACACAGATCAACCTTTAGAAGAAAATGAATAATAAATACAAGGGGACGGACATTTAGAGCATGTTAAATCAAAACATAAATTTAAAAATTATAGGGTTTAGGCTTTCAACGGTGAAGCGTATCACACCTACAGTCGCCTTAGAGAGAGACGCCACAGGGTCCATCCTGATGATCAAAGCATGATGAGGACGTGGTAGCATACGGATCGGATATAAAAACAGATCATGACTAAAGTTAGAGAAAGGCAGCTCATACCTGTGTCTGCTCCCTCCCTTATGATGTTTAGGATAGGATTAGGAAATCAGTCGAGGAAGCGTGATGATGCCGGCAATGGAGTGCGTTTCTCTCTTCCAACCCCTTTGCTTTGTGAAGTCGACGACTACGCCATATGCCAAAGGGAGGCCGACATTGGAGTGCGCCCTGTCTTCCAATAACTTTGGAAATCAATATCGAGTTGCCACCAAAGGGGAGGAGATCCGCCTGTCCACGGCAAAGTTGATCGTCGAAACAGGCAAATCTTTTTTTTTTTTCCAAATCTACCATATCAGAAGTATTATTGCTGCGTGGAATGTTTAAGCTTACAAGGAAACATGAACCAAAATTAAACGTCTACCATATCAGTAGTATAAGTTTCCTTGGTTAGTTCTACCAGCCATAAATAAATTATTCCTTGCAATAATGTTTCGTTTCATCCACGCGTGTTCAGTTGCTAATTGTGGGAAACTTGCTTATTTTGATCCAAGGGAAATACAAGCTGCGCCTTCAGACTCGATGACGACCATGTGTCTTGGCGGAAAAGTAATATGAAGTACATGCGCCTAATATTTTCAAAGGGAAAAAAGTGGCATATTTACTTGTATGATCACATTGGCGTCTGACAGATATGCCAAATTGTATTTCACGTTTGATTTAGTTAATTAATAGGAGAATATTGTATATTTTTTTTATACAAAACTTGTATCCTTAAGATCTGACGTAGGAAAAAAAGAAGCTACAAACTTACTGGGTTGAACATTTTTGCTTTAAGGCGATATCACAAAATACACTGTAGAAAAACATTGTATGTTTAATGGAAGAATATTGCATATTTTCAGATAGGAAAAATAATGGCACATATGCGATGTACTTTTGTTCAGAGTGTGTAGCATGCTTTCCTTGCAATAGTAATAAAGATAAAGATAACGCCAAAATATCATCACATTGTCGCCTGGCAGATGTGCCACGTTGTATTTCACATTTGATTTACTTAATGGGAAAATATTGTATATTTTCTATTCAAAACATTGTATCCTTAAGGAAAAGATGTAGAAAACCAAAATTACTGGGTTGAATATTGTTGTTTTCACGCGAAATCACAACGTACGATGGAACTATATGATTCTTATTTGTTCATCCCCGCATCTTCGTTCATAAAATTATGTAATATATTGTTGAAGCAGATAAATTATGACTCGATGTAGTATATCGTTCGATCAAACTCCATATTTAGTTAAATCCAAAAATATTTATTACAATAGGAAATACATGATGATGTAAAATGTTTCTGATCATATATCTAGATATGATGCGCGAATAGCAGAAAGTCGCATAAGTGGCTATAAGTCTGCATTGTGTGTTCGAAATCAATCTCTATAACAGGCCAGGTAGTAACTTGGAGGTTAGGCCACTTGTCCGTGCTGAGTTCTTTCAGGTCAGAGGCGTGGTTTATTTGCTTCTGTAAATTAACCCTGCAACTGTTACATACCAAATATATGAAAATTAGAGGTTCACATATGCAAAAAATTACTAAAATAATGAGACTTTGGCTGCGTAGCTTACAGTGTTGTGGAGATTCAAGGTAAAAATGCACGTGCGATACGCACACGCGGATATTGTTCAATACAATATCGCGGATGTGAAAGCATTTCGTTGTACAATACAAGAAAGTAAAAAACAGCTCCAACAGTGACTACACTTATTTTTGAAAAATTAACAAAAGAAGAACAATATGGTAAGATATTTCTTACCAATAATTCACGCTAGAGATATGGAAATAAAGAGCATATCATGGGTACTGCCCTACACTATTTCTTTCCCATATGCGCTATGGTAAGATAATTATTGTCGAGATATGGAAATAGTTGAGGCAATATCATGGGTATTGCCTAGTAGGAGATACTTTCCCGTAATGGAATATGGAAACAGAGTTATTGACGGTAGGCGATACGGAGACAAAGGAAAAATCACGGGTATTGCTTCCATGCAACAAATATTTTCCCGTAATATTGCCTAATGGAAACAAAATTATTGGATGCGCTTGTTGATATGGAAACAAAGGAAATATAACCACTGGATAAAAAATCTGGAGCTCTCATGCAAGGTGGAACCACGGGGAGTACCTGTCTGAAAGATTTACGTTCCATTACTTTTTCAACACGGCATAATTTGAGGTGCTATGTGACATCATGGTAAAAACAAAAGAAACAACAAATAAAATGTATGACGTGATGTATATTTTTATGTCCTTTAGTAAGTGTAATTTTATTTTTAATAAACTTTTATACTATAAACAAATTATTTTAATTATCCTTGGCATCGTTCCATTCAAACCTTAGTTTATCCAATTAAAAACCATGTCATTAGAATGTGTGATTCATGAAAGTACATATAACAACGTTTATAGAAATTGGTAAGCAAACGATGATGTTATAACTTTTATAAATAATATCTTGTCACGCATGCAACTAAAATAAAGAACATGAATAAATTATTATTAATGAATGTATTTGTGACTTTAAGAGATCATCATTATTAAACAATCATTTGTATGCAATGACATCACGAAATCAAAACTAACATATAGCAAATCTTCTCATTAATGCCAATTGTTTCCCTGTTATATCTCTCTAAACTCCTACTACATTTTGGTGATCACCTTTATTAACTTGAGCAAATTTCTTATTTGTCATCGTCGATTATACTATTCTCGTATTTACCATTGAAATTTTGTACTCTTATTTGCCATGGGATCAAAATTCACTTCTCTTATCTTCCACTCCAATCACTTTAGCTGATAGAAAATTTAATTCTGTCACAACTGTTCACACAACAAAGAAGAGTCAGGAGGGATTCCTGCTACCATTTCCTGCAGGCACTTCCCTAAATCGTCATTTCCTTAAGGAAATGGGGCCGATGAGATAGTGGCACACCTTGTAAATCTTCTTGAAAGAGATCCAGTGTGGAGTTCATCTGTCAATGTTTACATTGGTGATGTAAAACACTATATTTTTCTGTATAAAGAAATTAAAGCATGTGTGTGATGGTGCTAGTCAAAAAGAAGTGCATGAAAGGACGGTCCAGGAAAAAATCAACACAATGTCTCAAAGTAATCATCCTGATACTATGCACATTATCAGGTAAAAAGAAAAAAAATATCTGAATTCTAAAATATTAGCTGATACAAGATATGCAATTCAGAAGATACACGGTTTCTGATCCATTGTGAACACTAATAATTCAGATCTTGTTTGCAAAAAAAATCATTGTATTATTGCTAAAACAAGGGCTAGCAAGAACTATGTAAATTCAGTGAACCTGCGCGTGTGGAATGGTGACCGGGTGAGTGGTAGCTCAGAGGGGATTTAAGATTAAAAAATGAGAATACCAGCATATATGTCCTTCCCTTGTAGAAACCATGTAGCTATTTTTTTAAAAAGAAAAATGGACTAAAGCTTCTATTCAATGTACAAATACTTTTCTAGCCTCACAGATGCAGCTCAAACTTGGTAATTTAGATGTGACTTTCACAAATCATTGAAAAGTGACCCATGTGATGCAATCACAACAACACAGCTCTACTGCAGCGGCAGAGCACGTAACAAACCGCCGCTACGTGTTTTGCTGGTCCGCCGCTGTAGTGGACTTGTGTTGTTGTGAATGCAAGATAGCTATGTGAATTTATCTAAACACGTGCAGCTAATCAAGCTCAACCGTGCCTATGCCCCACATCTGCTCGACTCTTTATAATCCGGCCCCATGCAGCATCTTCGCAATGCTTCCCCGACAGAGTTGAGCACCACGGCGCAAGGAGGGGCTCATCCAAATCAAAAATCTTTCACCTGCACACCATAAGATTGAAACCACAATGAACCGACAAATTCGAGCACCTCCAAAGAAGGTCAGACACGAGCACAACACAAAAGAATGAACAATCTGAAAAAACAAGAAGAAGCATAATAAATTTAAAAGATACGCCCAACAGTGTAGATGTTCAAACCAGAACTTCATATGCATGTGAAACACTGGGCAGCATAATGATGTAAATCCAATAAAACGAATTATTTTCATTTAATGATGTAAATCACTGGGCAGCATAATCATAACTTTCAACTTACAAATATAGCAGTTCTGGGAAGCATGACAATTTTTTTCTCATAAATAAAAAAACACACATGCTCCCTCTGATCCAGAATGAAACACAGTGGCCAACCAACCAACGACAAATTAAATAAGAGAGTTAATGTACATCCAACCTATAAAATTGTCAATTATATAAAATTTGAGATACATACCTTCTTAAAAAAAATTTGAGCATATTCCCTTTGTGCAGTCTCTTTATCGATATGCGCCTGCAGAAAAGCTGAAGAAAAACGTAAAGCCAACTCACTTTCACTTCCAGAGATTAGTTCATGTCAAAAAGGATAAAACCCACAAGCTTCGCTAACAATCAGTTGATCAACAATCATAAAATAGAGAACTATTCAAGCCTTTGTGCCAGAAATGACTCAAATGGACAACCGATATGCATTGGGCCATCTTAACTAAAGAAAAGATGTTTAAAAACTGTACTTTACTGTCATCCCCAGTGCCATCCTCTCCTTGTTGCTCCACGTTATTAACTGCATGTTGCTCCACACCAGATTGCTCAAAGGTTGAGCTTCTCTATCAAAGAAAGCCGTGGGGGTGGTCTTACCCCCACCAGTAGAGTTTTTTTTTTAAAAAAATCATTGTTCTGGATAAAGCCTCGGAAGTTTTACTCCAGTGGAACTCTTCTGCAGCTCTGGGAAGGAACAACATAAAAGGAATAAATATCATGACTGGTTCAACATGTCAATTTTGAAACTTCTTCAAGGCAGTACCTATCAGAAACACTACAGATGATCATAACTTACAACAGGATTGGATAGAGGCCAGCCATGAAAAGAGATTCACCCATGACCATGGCAATATCTGTAACTTACAACAGGATTGGATAGGGGCAGACAGGAAATCAGTATAGTCAATAGGTGATGCAATTTATGGAATGATATTTTATCCAGATCTGACAACCCGAGCGAAGAATGACGTCAATATATAATGAAAACATACCAAATGTCATCCAAACTATCAACAAAGAAAAATATCATTTATTTAGCATCCAAACAAAACTCTAGGCCTCTGTAACAATGAACTAATGATCTCATTATTTAGATTTAGCTTCCGGAAGGTTTTGCAATCCAGCAACATTCTTCTTTTTTTATTTTAATCTGAGAGGCTGAAAAAAGTATCCATATTCACAATGAGATAAATATTCTTGTTTGTATATTTAATACTTGCAAATGTACAATTTATTAAAAGAAGATACAGAACCCATGAGAAATAGTAAGATATACCACACTATCTACATTAGTGAAAAGAGAGTTTATTAGTTGATACCAGAAGCAGCAAGCAATTCAGATAGTGACATCAGCAGAAGGAAAAAATATGTTCTGCGAATGTCCGCCCTTCCTTGCAATGTGCAGTCTAATACAATGATCAAATGGTGCACCCATAGCAATTTGTTTTTATCAGGCAGGAGATGTGAATTACCTCTGGTGAAGACTTGTGCTCCTTGCACCAAAATTGCTAGAACTTCTAGCCTAGAAGCTTCATCACATTCTTGTCGTCCTTAGTGTTTTTTATCAGGCCATCCACGAGGAACTCATTCTATATTCCCAAGGATAGGTAGCAGGCTGAGCTTTATGGAATGTAATCAATCCTCTTCATCATTCGTGTAGTGAAAATCAAAGCAGTGTATCAGCAGACCCGCTAGGTGATTCTATGCATAATGGAAATAGAAAAGAAAAATTAGCAAAGCAAATATGCAGGTAATGAAAAAGTTTTTGGTCTCATAAATGTCACTTTTATGAACATTAGTGTTTTCAAGGAAAAAAAAAGTTCACTGTTGCAGCATTAATCCGGTCAATTAGATTGGCCAAATTATCCCAAAAGACCAAATAATCAAGTCAATAAAATTGACAGAAATAATAATGATACCTGCAAGGCAAGGCAAGGCAAGGCAAAGCACAAGGATCACATAAACTGATTGATACAGAGCACCGTGTAGACAGTTCATCAAGCCATTTTGCAGACCGAGTAGACGAAACTATCTTTTTGGACGCCTAGAATATTAGAGGAAAATCTTAAATTAAATCAGATTTTGGTACTTTCTTTCCAATCAAACAAAACACGTGTTTAATACAAATAGTATATTAATAATTTAACACTTGCATTTTTCATAGGATAAAAGTAGTAGTCTGAAGACTAAACATGTTATATGGCACTTGAGCATTGTTCACCAATGAAATTTAGTACAAGCATAAGCTAAATGACAATCAAGACAGACTCATGCAAGGCATGCATGCACACTACTTGCTGCATGGCCGTGGGCAGACGAATAAATAGTCTCAATCAGTATATCTTGGCAGTAGAAATTGTTGAACTGCACCTCCAACTATTAATTACTGAAATTCTAAATAATTATTCACTGGCATTTTCTTAGCAAATGAAATTGTGCTAATTTCAACTGACATCCTACTACTACACATTCAAATTGAATCTGATGAGCACCCTATCCATGCTGAAGCAGAAAACTTTGAGATTGAATGGTTTGCACATTCGAAGAAAGAAGAGATTGTGTGGAACAAAGAGCAAGAGAAAGAATGCACCACAGTTTCCTATCGAAAGAATCGTAGGCAGTCCAAGAACAGAGTTTCTTTTGCCAAGAACATGATCTTGCCTTCTCCTCGTCGCAAATTCCAGCCAACCGCAGCCCATGCAGTCATACCTTCTTACTTGACTAATGGAGAAATGGGGGAGCCAGAGTCATACCTTCGGACAAATGGAGAAGAGTACAGATTAATCGGCCCGCAGTGCAAAATGTTTCAAATAGTTCTCCACCAGCATCATATTCCATGTCAATGGCGACGTGCGTTGGTGTATCCAAACCTGCTCTCAGTTAACACAAAACAAAGGTTGTGAGCGACTGCAATCTGGTCAGTTGAAAATGATATTATGTCACATAATAGGATTTTTTCCCTATTCGAAAAGGACTTTTGGGAGACTACTCAGAGAACTGCCAATCAATAATTAATGACTGGCAATTTAGGCAGCGACCAAAGGATAACAAATTGCAAATGGAAAATTTAGGAAGGAGAAACAAATACATATATAATAAAACGTAGTGATTATGATGGGCATCAGCGTCCATCTTGGTTGCCATTTATGGAGGGACATCTCTCTAAAACTGAAATCTAAAAACAAAAAAAAATAAACCTAATTAAGAACAATATTCATGGAGGGCCATTTTAATAGAGTGTAGTCTAAAAGCATGTGTTGTATGCAAAAAATTTAAATTGGATTCAATGATACCAAAAATAAATGCAATTTACAGAGATTTGCTAGTACCATAGTTTTTAAGACAGCGAGGCGTCGAGTCGCAACCAAAGCAGTGCCTTGCTACCTAGGCAACAAGACGACAATCGACAATATGGCCTTGTGGCAACCAGGCGGCGCCTGGACACATATATAGCTGACACCGTGAAAATCAGAGCTAGCTGACACAAGCAAAATCACGTTTGTGTTATCCAATTTATCGTGTAGGCAATATGTGAAGTCACAGGAACTCCTCAATGGACAATGGTGAATATCAAAATACCTAGTTGATCAGGATAAAGACACATGTATGAAGGATTCTAGCCTCGACCAAAATTATTGGAACCGAGACTATATAGATAAAATTCATTAGTTCATTAGGACCTCTTTCATTCCTACCTTATGTTCAACATATCGGGACCTCAGTTTAGTTAGCATGACCGGACATACATTTGGTTCTAGAAATATTCAACAAAATAATGAGATGAGGATTAACCTGGATCTGGCGAAGAAAGGAGCACTTATTGCAGGTATGACTGCATGATTGACGCCATAACCTGCTCACCGGAGCCTTTAACTGCATAACGGATCAAACATTCACAATGGACATCGTGCTGCTACCATGCAGGAGCTCACAACCAGCATGACGGCAAGGACAAGGGCGAGGCTCATGGCCTCAGAGGGTGATTTGCGACTTGCAAGGTGGAGCCCGAGGACGAGGTCGCCGGAGAGGATGCAGCCGCGCGCGGCGCAGACGTCCGAACAGCGTGCTCCTCCGCAGCGCCATACACAGCTAGCGCAGCCCCCGCACAATCTTCACGAGGCTGCCTCGGCCGCCTCCACGTGGATCGGCCGCACCTAAAACAATTGATTGATCGAGCTTCTACCAGCAGGAAAATAAAATCAATGGGACCAGTAGGAGAGGAGATCGGTGCTGCGTAAGTGTACCAGGTCCGGCGAGGCCTATGGTGCCTGTGGCTGCATCCTGATTTGTCGTCGCAGGCAGGCAGGCAGGATCGTCGTCATCGCGCAAGATCACCCGGAACGGCACCACCAGATCGTCGGCGCCAATTGTCGTCTCAAGTCTCGACCAGGAGCAGGCAGACAGGATGGTTGGCGCAGACCGTCGTTGTCGTCGCACAGATCATCGTCGCGCAGGATCGCCCGGAACGGCGGCGTAGGCGAACCCCGGTGTGATATCCTTGGAAATTTGGAATTGATTTGGAATGGAAACGCTGAGGCTTATCAAGGGGAGCAGTCGATTGGAAGGAAATATATGGAAACGGATTTCACGTTACAAGGGTGTGGAGATTGAAAGGAAACCTCAGCGTGAAGATTGGCAGCAAAAAGGAACGCGTCTTGGTACCATAAAGTGCTAGCGATATTCAAATTTGGTTTCGATGGAAAGGTTGCATCGGAGAGGAAGGACACTCGGTTTGGAAGGAAACAACTCAGTAGGAAACCTCGCCAGGGGTGCTGCGGGCGGGTACAAGCCGCGCCAGGTGAGAAAAACATGAATTCGACCCCCAAAATGTAACCTTTTGCCATTGTAATGTGTAACCAGAGGTGTAACACCTATGTAACGGCCCCACCTTGCTTAAAATCCGAGGGTCGAGGCAGCCGCGGGGTGAGATCAAGATGGCAATCAAGGGTGGATATGAGGTTGGGTACCTAAGATTTAGGTAAGCCAACAAAAGGTAGGCAACTCGTGCTTTATTAGTTTAGATTCTGTATTTGGATATGAACTAATCATGTGTGACATTTCCATTGCAGGAGAGTACTGTGGTGAGCCCAAACACCGTTGTCTCGAGTGTTCAGACTTTGGCTTTCGATGTGCGATTTGAAGTCCGCAATGAAGTGAAGATGGTGCCTTGTTTCCTCAAATGCTTTCCCAATGTCAAGACGCTTCACATCTATGTAAGATTTGACAACCCCCTCTGGTTTTATTTTAATTTTGCATCACCAATGTCACCGCTAACTTACGAACATGATCCGATCAGTGGTTGTAGATTTGTAGTATGCTTCAACACCATAGCTAGCTGAAGTGCTGATTAATATATGTTCCATCTCGGATTTTTGCAGTCAGATATAACCCACAAGCCCACTGGCAAGGTCAACCTCAAGTTCTGGCAGGAGGCTGGACATATTGAATGTGTTCAGTCTCACGTCAAGAAGTTTGTTTTCCAAGAGTTTAAAGGAAAGAAAAGTGAGCTGGCATTCCTCAAGTTCATCGTTGAGAGAGCGCAAGTGCTGGAGAAGATGGTGATTATGGTAGCGTCTGAATGTTTCTCTTCGGCGGATGATGTCAATGCCAAGCTGAAGACGTTGACTTGTGCAAAATGGGCAAGTGAAGAATGTAAAGTGATTGTTTTCAAGAGTCCAACCTCTGAACCAGGATCGCCTCTTTGGCATTTCAGTACAGCGACTGATTTTTCACGTGAGGACCCATTTGATATTATGACTGCTCCCGCAGAACCATACGACAGTGCCTTTGTGCTTCATCACCCCGCCACTCATTGAGGTGATGGCTCCCTACATGAAATCTATAAGACACTGTTTTTGATTGCTTCCTTCAGTTCCTTGTATTGCTGAACTATTCTGAAGGGCTCTACTAGCTTGCAAGCTAAGCATTGAAGTTAATTAGCTGTACTGTTCTTCTCGCAAGGTGCTAAAGTTGTGTGGACTTGTTATTGATCAAGATTAACTGATCTCTGTATTTCTTCTGCTTCAGCGAGAGTTTTTGTGATGCCATGCTGCATAACTTCTGCTAAATTTATGTCTTGTTGCTGATGGGAGTAATGGGAGCTTGAGAAAATTTTTAGCCAAATCATTGTTTCATAACTTTAGCAATTTATCTGCACCCTGAATAGTTATTGATTTTAAGTACTTATAGATATTGAAGCTAGTTTGATTAATTTGTGGTGCAGTGTGTTGTGATATGGGTGCTACTCGTTTATTTTATCTATTGTATAGCTTTAACTCCAGGACATATATGGTCATGCTTAAGGTCTAGTATTTTGGCAGTAATGAGTATATGTATATAGTTAGCATCCCTGTCATAAGTATCTTGTTGTGTGGCTGTACCATGGGCAAAAGTTTATTTCTTAAATCTCTTTTGGGCGCAAATCTGTATTACTATAACATCCCAGGATTCCGTGTTTCTTGTGCACATTGTATGGAATGAGCAATGCTCAGATTTGGATGTTGACTTTGGTGATCATGGTTATTGCTGATCATGACCATGATAATCATGTTTTTTGCTGATTCAGAATATGAATGTTTTTAATAATTGTTTGGCAAGACCTGACCGCCAATCATCTGCATGTATCTAGGCTGTTGTGTGCCATCATGATGATCTGAGCACACAATACTTCTTTTATCAGGTTGGCATATCTGGTACTGCATACATGAATCATGAATTAATTACTTTCAACCATAAACAAGCCTCTTCTGTGTCAACTGCGAAGTGTCTCTAGGTTATTGTAGCTTTGGCAAAGCTTGCATTTCATATGTTTCTTTTGAACAATGCATTCTGTATCTTTTTTTTATTAGGAAATGGAAGAGGATTCCGGCCTCTGTATATTGGGAGTAGTATATATTTGGCTTCCAGTCATAAGTACTGAGCAGTGTTCCTTGATTGGCACCATTTTATATTTCAACTATATCACCGACGATATAGTATCTCTATGTTTTGCCTAGCTTAATGCTCACATTAGCAGAACCCAGGGCAGCACTTCCAGTAATCACTGCGGAGTCATAAATTGCATTGCTTTTGTTCTGTGTTTGCTGCATATATGTAGTACATTACAATTGTTCACATTTGGAAGTTGCTTTTTGGCGATATGACGGCAAGGATTGTCTTGGATGTTGCTGATAAAAAATGTTAGTGTTTTACATTATCATCAATCTCCAATGAGGTACCTAATATGTTGTTGTGACATCATGATGATCAAATAACACATCTGATATGTGAGTGCCGGAATATGTATCTGAACAAGTTTTCCATGTCAATTGTTGGCAGCTTATTTTCTGTCAACTCCCTAGGTAGATAAGTATATTGTAATGAGTTAAAATACGGATTGAGTCATGTTATTGTTGTGATATTTAATTTGCACAACCTAGGCCTAATAGCATATGCAACTTGCATACTAAAACCTACTGATGCTTCATGCTATGTATGGTTCACAACTATAGGCTTTGTACAGATTTGTTGCACTATTTCTGGAGGAAAATGCACGATTTCTTTTGCCAAACCCATTTTGCTGAGGGAGCCAGAGCGTTGTGTTTCCACTAAGAATCGAATAACTAAATAGACACGCCATTTTTTTTTTGTTTGAACTTTGGTTTGTGACTTTTTGTTTTCTTGGGAGCCGATATTCAAAGGATTTCGTGTGCTTCCATTCCATCTTGCACTCGAAGTGACGAGGATGTTGGGGGAAAAACCCCCTTGTAATAGTTCTTCCCACTGATCAAAGGAAAAACAAAGTACATGAGGTAAACTTTTTCCAAAAAACAAAAACATAGTATAGACGCCTACGTAACGCACCAGTACATACTCAGAACGTGCGCACGCATTCTACTCCAATAAGCGCAAACGGGAGACTAGGAGTGCCTGTTCTTGAGATTGTTTCCAGATTCAGAGAAGGTGTCCGATTTGAAACTTTCAAAAAACTTTTCAAATCCAACTTGAAGCTTTTGATTTCGACTTCACACTCTACAAATTTGAGTTGTAACTCTTCAAAATCGAATTGAAACTCTGAAAAGTCGAGTTGGAATTTTGAAAAATGTCGAGTTAAAAAAATCGAATAGGAACTTTTTTTTTTAGACGAATCGAACACAAACTCTGAAAAGTAGGAAATCCGGAAGCAGGTTAAATATGTGGCGCCCGTGTTCAACTTCAGACAGATTAGACTCGTACCATAGCATTTGGTCCGGAAATTTGGCCCAGCAACTCGGAGCCCAGCTCAAATTTGCTTCCACCCCCGAGGCCCCGACCATCGTCCTCCACTCCACTCCGCGTCTCCGCTCCAGCCGCCGCTTGGCCACACCAAAACGCGATGCCTCGCCGCTCACCGCCGGCGACCACGGAGCAGGAGCCGCTCATAGGCCACAGCATGAGCGAGATGCTGGCCGGCCTGCAGCAAGACCTTGGCATGGACAATCCCGATTTGCTGTTGATGGCGACCGGCGGAATGCTCGAGCTCATGTACGACGCCATCCCGGACCCGCCCGTCTCCCCCGCCGCGCGCCTCGCCTCCGCCGTCGCCCGGAGGTCCCCAGCCGACGGCGTCGATCGCATAAGCTGCCTCCCCAACCAGATCCTGCGGAACGTCGTCTCCCGCCTCCGCGCCAAGGACGCCGCGCGCACCGGCGCGCTCGCCCGTCGCTGGCGCGGCCTCTGGTGCTCCGCGCCAATCGTCCTCGTCGACGAGCACGTCCTCTCGGACCGCCTCCCGGCCGGGCGGATGGCGCCCGGAGGCGACGACGTCGTGTCCAAGGCTGTCGTCGCCGCCGTGTCCCGCGCCCTCGCCGCGCACCAGGGCCCGATTCGCAGCTTCCATCTCACCCGCGGCCACATGGCGTCCCACGAGGCCGAGGCCGAGCGCTGGCTGAAGCTCCTCGCCGCCAAGGGTGTCCAAGAGCTCGTCTTTTTCAACCACCCGTGGCCGCTCGACTTCCCTCTCCCCGCCGCCGCCTTCAGCTGCGTCTCCGTCACCCACCTGCAGCTCGGCGTCTGGATGCTGCCGGACACTGCCGTGCTCCCGCGCAACACCCGCTTCCCCCACCTCCGGGACCTCGTCCTCAGCTTCATCTTGATGCGGGACCATGACCTGGCCTTCTTCGTCGAGAAAAGCCCCGTCCTGGAGAACCTCACCATCATTGGAAGCCAGCTCGATGAACGCCTTCGCCTGGTTAGCCGCAGCCTGCGGTGCGTGCAGCTGGGTATGTTTAAGGGGAATGTTGCTGTGGTGGACGCTCCTCGCCTCGAGAGGCTTCTCCTGTGGATGGCGCTGAATCGTCGCAAGGAGAGGTCAAGGATCAAGATTGGTCATGCACCCAATCTGCGCATGCTGGGATATTGGCAGCCAGCAGAGCACGAACTGGAAATCGGCAGCACCGTCATCAAGGTCCTAGTTTCTGTTTTGGATATCGTTGTGTATTAAAGTCATCAAAGTTCTGTCATTCTGCCATCTTAACTTCTCTTTCTGTTGTATTTGCACATTTGGCACTGCAGGAGAGTACAAAGGTTAGGCCAAGCACCATCGTCCCTACTGTCCGTATGTTGGCTTTGGAGGTGCAATTTGAAGTCTGCAACGATGTCAAGATGGTGCCTTGCTTCCTCGAATGCTTCCCCAATGTCGAGACACTTCATGTCTATGTAATCTATCTTGACGACACGCCCTTGTTTCATTTAGCAGTGCATTGCCATTACTATGCTAACTACTAGGATTCGGTGAGTATTTATTTCATGACCTAGTCGCTGACAATGGCATGCTTCGATCTGTCTCGCAGTCACAGAATGCTGAGCCTACTGGCAAGCTTGATATCATGTTCTGGCAAGAGGCTGGCCCTATTGAATGTGTCCACTCACATGTCAAGAAGTTTGTTTTCCAACAGTTTCGTGGGAAGAGAAGTGAACTAATGTTCCTCAAGTTCATTGCGGAGAGAGCGCAGGTCCTGAAGAAGATGTTTGTTATGATGGCCCTTGAAAGTTTCTCTTCAGAGGATGACATGAAAGCCAAAATGAAGCTTCTGGCTATGGTAAAATGGGCCAGCAAAGATTGCATGCTGATTTTTGTGATGAACCCAGGCTACCCAGCCACTGCACAGGGATCTCCTTCTTGGAGTTTCCACAAGGCATCTGATTTTTCATGTATGGACCCTTTTGACCTACGCACCATTGAAAATGAATCCTGGGTGTTTCATCATACCAGCTCTCCCGTTAGCTACAAAGTTTGAAGGTTTCGACTAAGATGGATCGTTTTAACTCTTGAACTGTTGAAGTTAATTAGTAGCATCATTTTTCTTCAGAAGCCTACTGTTGCTTCAACTATTTGTTTTTGGAGGTATTAACTGTTATCGGCATTGCTTGTGATTTTGTTAAAAGCTATTGCTCTGCTAAATTTCTCTGTGATGCTGGTGGGAGTAATGAGAATTATTAGACAAATCTTAGCTAAAGCATGGTTTTACCCCTATGTTTATTTGAATGTTTGTTCTGTAATAAGCATGATTGATTTGTTTTGCATATTTAGCATTCTGATTGATTCGTCATGTATATATTACATTACTAGCGCTGGTGTCTGGTCTTCCTGATTTGTTTTATCAGCAAATCCTGGTTTATTGTGCAGCTACTGAAGCTAATTTGGTTATTTGCAATGCAATATGTTGTCCAAGGGCTACTTTTTTGTTTTGTTTATTGTAGATTCAGCTGCAGGGAAATTTGTGCCTGTAGATTCAACTTTCCCTAGTTATCAATATGTTCTCTGGCAAGAAAATGTTTTCATAACTAGAGAAAGTTGGTGCTGGAACACTGTTTTGATACTTTAAGTTGTACCGTTTTGCTAATGGCAGTAACAGTGTTTCACAGATTAAAGCTACTATCTTATTGAAGAGCTTTCTGTTAATGCTTCCTTTTCTGCATCCAGCTTGCCTGTCTACATACATTACATATTGCAAGTCAATTATCAGCTGTGTGCTAGTTTTTCTATCAGCTCCTGCTTATTTGGGTTTTGTTTTTGTTTCCTTTTTGTTTCAAAAGTCTTTTCTGCTGCTGTTTGTCACTGTTTCTCTTGCAAAAGCCTACTGTTGCCTGAACTTGCTATAATTTTAGTGCATTGCTATTTGCATTTCTTCTGATCTCTTCTCTAGCAAGAAGTGGCCCCGCTAAATTTATGCCTGGATGTTGCTGGGTGTATTAGATAATTAGAGAAATCTAAACGAAAATATTCTTTCATGACTTACCAATTTCCCTGGAGTGTTTCTTAAAATGGCCGTTCCATCTTCATCATAATTTATTGTTTGCAGAGTTTACACCCTGAATCCTGATTGATCATTGAAATTACCTCTGTTTGTTTATGAAGACAGGCTGATTTATTTGCAAAGCATTATTTGTTTTATTTTTAAATGTTCTGTCTTGAACATACTTGATTAGCTGGTAGGTCAAGTACCTTAGCTTGGAGTAGAGATTAGCTTCCAATCTTACGTAGTGGACAGCTTGGTTGAAACACGAGGTTAAGGTTCGTTTTAACTCTAGTTGAAAAAGGCTTTGTTGTCTGTGAAGCTAGTAGCATGAGTGTATTCATCCTATATCATTACGAGTATGGCTGATTTGCTTAGGAATATGTGTGCAATAGTTAGATAATCAACTAAATATGGAGTAAATTTCACAAAACTACAACTATTTGCGTTGTTGTTGCACAAAACTACAACTTTTTTGACCAATTTCACAAAACTACAACTATTCTAACATCTTGTTTCACAAAACTACAACTATTAGGTTTGGTCCCACACGTCATCCACACATGTGCCATGTGATATGGACCCGCCCATCATTGACACATTGTTGACGCGAAAACGCGCCGCTAACACGAGCACGCAAACGTGCAATCCGCAGACTTGCAACTCGCGGCGTCGTCTGCGGAAAACCAACGAACGCCTGCCCGGGAGGGATCCCGTCGAGGCAGGCGCACCCTGGGTTGTCCTAGCGTCGGCAGGCCAGCTAGAACGCCTTCAATCGCCGTCGAGACGAAGGAAGAACAGAAATTAGGGTTGGAAAAGATGAACTAGGGCAAAAGGAAACGATAAGAAAATAATAGTGTTTTTGTCGATTGTGATATCTCCTCAATCGGCCACAACCCCAGCTTAAATAGGGTGCTCGGTCTCGAGCTAGTACACGAGTCGGAGAAAGGAAAAACTCCTGAGCTATTCCTTGCATCGAACATACTTTCCTTCTCTCTCAAGCCTAATCCTATTCCAAATCAACAATGCCACCGCTTCCAGATTAAACAAATACTTCATGCGGCCAATGCACACACATATGTACGTATACATGTATGCATGCATTACGTGGCATCTTTTATTTCCTTGAGCTGGTCCCACGTCAATTCTTTTGCCCTGGAGTCTTGATCCTGTACGCCTTCATCTTGATCCACTCCCAACACGCGCGATCAAGTCTGGGCGCTCTCGGCCTGAGTTGCGGGAAGAGGCAGACAAAATCGCAGTTGTCCGACGCCCACGGCCTGAGTCTCGGGGAAGGCCAGACAAAACAAAGCTCCAATCTCTGTAACGGACAGACAAAAAACGAGCCCAATTCTCTCAAATAGGCAGACAAAACCGGAAATTGTCTGGGATATACAGAAACTTCTAAGTTCTTGGCTCAGCTGCTCAATTGCTTCCATCGGCCTGCAAAACACATGCAACATCCTAATACCAAGACAAAATCATTAGCATAGGCCAAAATACACAAACAAATATCCAATCCGGCTATTCAACTAATTAAGCAACTAATCGAGCCGGAAATAACTAAAATGCTAATTTTGGGTGTCAACATATGCCCCCTTGTTTTTTGGCAAAGCTTGCGTGTCAAAAAATATTTATGCCCATTTTTTTTCTTAGGACGATAAATAAATCATCGGCCATTTTTATCCTAAGGACGATAAATAAATCATCGGCCATTTATCTTTTAAGCATCCTGCCACACACTTGGATAATACTTCTTCAAGTATCGACCATTTAAAGCTCTCGGCAAATGCTCACCTTGTAGTGTCTCCACCATGTAAGAATTTCCAGTAATTACCTTTACAATCTTGTATGGACCCTCCCAACTAGGAGACCACTTACCAAATTTATTGCTCTTCGTTCCAAGAGGCAAAATTGTTTTCCACACCAAATCGCCCACTTGAAATGATTTCACCTTCACCTTCTTGTTATATGCTTTGGCAACTCTGACTTTGTCTCTCTCAATCTCCTTTAGAGCTTTCAATCGCTTGTCCGTGACCTCATCAACATTGTCCATCATTAAATCATAGTAATCTATAGCAGAAAGATCATTTTGCTTGGCCAATCTATATGCACCCAGATTCACCTCTACAGGTAAAACGGCTTCTTGGCCATACACAAGCTCAAAAGGAGTAACTTTAGTAGCCCCATGCTTAGATATACGATGTGCCCACAAAGCTTCAGACAAAACCTCATGCCATCTCCTAGGATTTTCATCTATCTTCTTTTTAATAAGCTTAATGAAAGTTTTATTACTAGACTCAGCCTGACCATTGGCCTGAGCATAATAAGGAGATGAATTGAGCAATTTAATCTTATAGGATTCAGCAAATTCACGTACTTGACTAGAAATAAATGAAGTACCTTGATCTGTAGTTAAAGTTTGTGGTATGCCGAATCTATGAATAATATGCTCAGTAATAAAATCAATTACCTCCTTATGTGTCATATTCTTGAGAGGAACAACTTCAGTCCAGTTAGTGAAATAATCTGTAGCCACCAACACAAAGCGATGACCTTTCGATGATGGAGGATGTATCTGACCAATGAAATCCAATCCCCATCCACGGAATGGCCACGGTTTAATAATAGGATGCATCATAGCAGCAGGTACCATCTGAATATTACCAAATTTCTGACACTCTTCGCATCCTTTGTAGTACCGAAAACAATCAGCAATCATACTAGGCCAATAAAAACCAGCCCTTCGCAATAACCATTTCATCTTAGGAGCTGATTGATGTGTACCACAAATACCTTCATGAATTTCACCCGTGGCCACCTTAGCTTGATCTGAATCTAAGCACTTTAACAACAAATCTTCAGCTGTCCGGCGATACAATTCTCCATCAATCAAAATATACTTGAACACCAAACGCCGAATTTTTCTATCAACCCTTTTGCTAGGATCCTGCAAATAATCAATAATAGGAACCCTCCAATCTTCTTTTACTAAACCGGAATCTGAAACATCCGGTTCTCCCTGATTTTCAGTATTAGCAATCTCAAGCACCGGTTTTTTGATAAATGAAAAATTTCCTTTTCGAATACTATAACCAGATGCTTGTTGTGCCAAATCATTAGCTCTAACATTATCATGCCTAGGTATTTGATGTATTGAAAATTCATCAAAATATGAAATAATATCTAAGCATTTGTCAAGATAAACATTTAGTGATCCATCAAGACATTGAAAATTTTCAGCAACCTGTTGAACTACCAATAATGAATCACCAAAAGCCTCAACATGCTTGAGACCTATGGATTCTAAAATTCCTAAGCCGAACAAAAGAGCTTCATATTCAGCTTGATTATTAGTGCAAAAGTATTCTAATCGGCAAGAAAACTCAAAGGAAACACCATTAGGTGAAACAATCACAGCACCAATACCCTGACCATCTCTACACACCGATCCATCAAAATACAATTTCCAGGGTACAACAGAAATATAGCCGACTTCTAAATCATGTTCAATGTCGACCCGATGCTCAACAATAAAATCAGCAACTATCTGGCCCTTCATGGATTTTAAAGGTTCATAGGCCAAATCATATTCTATTAGAGCATATGCCCACTTACCAAGTCTACCACTCAAAATTGGTCTATGCAGCATATGTTTAATAACATCAGTTTGACAAGCTACGATGCAAGTACTAGATAATAAATAATGCCTCAACTTAGTACAAGCATAATATAGTGAAAAACATAACTTCTCAATAAAAGTGTACCTTGTTTCTGCTTCCAATAATCGTCGGCTTATATAAGTAATAATGTACTCTTTTCCTTCGGTCTCTTGTGTCAGAACAGCACCGATAACATTGTCCTCTGCGGCAACATAAAGCCGAAAAGGAACTCCACTCCTAGGTGCCTTGAGTACAGGCGGTGTAGAAAAATATTCCTTGATCTTCTCAAAAGCCTCTTGCTGTTTTGCCCCCCAAGTGAATTCATCTTCATTTTTCAACCGAAGAATAGGAGTAAAAGCATTGATCTTTCCTGACAAGTTTGATATAAATCTCCTCAAATAATTCACCTTGCCCAGGAATTTCTGTACATCCTTTTTACATATAGGAGCTTGAACTTTGTTAATAGCTTCTACTTTCTTAGGATCTATCTCTATGCCATTCTCATGACTAATAAAACCCAAGAATTTGCCAGCCGACACACCAAAAGCACACTTAAGTGGGTTCATTTTTAAACCATACCGACGCATTCTTTCAAAAGCAAGACGCAAATCCGCTAAATGAGAATCCAAACCAGCCGATTTAACAACTATGTCATCAATATAAACCTCTATAATTACACCAAGCAAATCATGAAAAATCAAATTCATAGCCCTTTGATAAGTAGCACCGGCATTTTTCAGGCCAAAAGTCATTACAACCCACTCAAACAACCCAACAAATCCTGGACATCGAAAAGCCGTTTTAGGTATATCCTCCTCGGCCATAAAAATTTGATTATAACCAGCATTACCATCAAGAAAGCTAATAACTTTATGTCCAGAAGCATCATTAATTAACATATCGGCCATAGGCATAGGATATTCATCTTTAGGAGTAGCTCTATTCAAATTTCTAAAATCAATGCAAACTCTCAACTTACCAGAGCCTTTCTTCTCCACTGGTACAATGCTTGAGATCCATTCAGCATACCTACAAGGCCTAATAAAATTGGCCTCAAGCAAACGATTAATTTCCTCTTTAATTCGATCATATATTTTAGGATTAAATCGCCTCACGGGCTGTTTATATGGTGTAAAACCTGGTTTAATAAGGAGCCGATGTTCCACTAACTCACGGCTTAGTCCTGGCATTTCATGATATTCCCAAGCAAAACAGTCCACATACTCTTTCAATAGCTCGATTAATTTTGCCTTAAAATCGGCATTCAAATTTCTGTTTACAAAAGTCGGCCTTGGAACAGTGCCATCTCCAATATCAACTTCTTCTAAAGGATCAGCTGATGTGAACCCCTGACCTAATTTATCTAACCCCTCAAAATCTTCAATAGTTTCACACACATCATTCTTACTTGACCGGTAATGTTCTACCCGTTGCTGCAACCACTCTAAATTAGCATCCATCTAAATAATGATAGAATTTAGCCAATTTTCCATCGGCTTTACAGTAACAGGTACAAAGCCATCTCTGGATACACTAAGAAAATCATAATCAGATAAATCTAAACCCGTTAAGCACTTGACACCATCATCTGTCCAAATATCAGGAGCATCAGCCATAGCAATACAAGCCGAAGTATCAGCATGCACAACCTCAATATCATCGCCAACCCACTGAATTAAAAATTGATGCAAAGTAGAAGGCACACACTTATTTGCATGAATCCAATCACGTCCCAAAATAACACTATAATTACCTTGCACCTCGGCGACGAAGAAGGCTGTAGGCACGGTCTTGCTCCCAACGGTAAGCTCCACAGAGGCAACTCCTTTAGCTTCAATTGGCTGGCCTCCTCCCACACCATTGAGAGTCATGTTGGTCCTGATGAGTTCCACATCTGATTTGCCTAACTTCTTGAACATAGAGTAAGGCATTAAATTTACAATAGCTCCACCATCAACAAGCATACGAGAAATCGGCGATCCATCAATATGTCCCTTCACAAACAGTGTCTTCAAATGGTTCTCTGATTCCTCAGGCTTCTCAAAGATAGCACGCTTTGGCCCAAAATCAAACTGAGCCACCTCATCATTTTCCTTCTCATCATCTCCAACCAAAGAATAGTCTAGTGATGACAAATAAACAACATTAATATCCATACTATCATGTGTTGGTGACGGCTCATAATCAACTTGTTCCTCATCCTCATCTCCCTCTGATGTTGGTGGAGCTGCTGTAGAATCAAGTGGCAAACTAGATGGAACTTCCACCGCTGCTGAATTTGTCAAAACCGGATCGTTCGGTTCAGAAACCGGAACCTCCAATTTTTCTGAAATTTCCAGCTGGTCTTTTGGAACTTCTGATTTATCCAAAAATTCTAGCTTAGCCTTGGGCCTCCACACTTGTGTCATAGGCTTTAACTTGTTGAAGAATTCATCTCTTTGCTTCTCAAGCTCCTGCTCCTTCTTTTCTTGAACCCGCAGCCTTTGCAATCTTCTCTTTTGAGTGCGATTCAAACTGGGGGGACACCATCTTGGCTGCAAATATTTTGAAAGAGTAGTACTGCTGCTAGCTTCATGATCATTAGCCATAGGAGCAACCTGGACAGAAACATTACCAATTTGAGAATTGACTGAATCATTGATAACAATCGGTCCTTTGAAGCATCCTTTGATTTCCACATCCGCCTTCCCAATCTTGATCACATCATTAGATGTTGTTCTCTCTGTATCAATGCTCATGGGCGCAGATTGATTAGCCTCTTTCCTTTCCTTGACACGATAGACTTGCCTCGTTGGAGCTTTAGGCTTTTCCGATACAACAGGAGATTGCGGCTGCTGAAATCTGAAATTTTGGTTTTGCTGAACTGAGCCATAACTCCATGGTTGTTGACCTGATTGGTAAGGACCTAATCGATCATGAACAGGACGTGAGAGTCTATCAAATGCTGATTCTCTAGGTGCCATCCATGCTGGGTGAAGTGGTGGAAATTGCATAGGAGGATACGGCATCCACATCCCATTGTAATCCCAAGCTAGATAGGGAAAATAATTCATAGGAGGCCCCCATGGCATTGGAGCACACGGCCCATTCGGTGGATATATGGTCACAACATCTCTCTTTTGCCGAACAACATCTCTTTGATGTAAATCCTGCTCTCTTTGTCTTGGAGGTGATCTTGGGTGCTTTTTAAATGGTTGAACGTTTGAAACGGCATTTTGATGAACATACTTGTTTAGGAGAGCATCAAAGGTAGGCTTGAATGGCACCTTCCTGTTCTGCACCTTCGCTTGATTCACCTTCCACGTGTCCACTTCTGGATTTTTTGGCTTGAAGAATTTTGGCCTTTCCGAAACCAAGCTGGACGAACCTCCGATTTTGGATACCAGAGCTTGTAGCTTCTTTTGGATAGCAGGCTGAACTGAGTCTCGTAGAGATTTGCTTGATTGCCCCCCGTGCTCAGAAGCCTTTTCAAGCACCACTTCTCTAGCTAGACGGTTGCTCTTGGGCCTTTCTTCACCAATGATCACATTCTTGCCTTTAGTTGAATCAGCTTGTTCAGGACGAACCAACACCTTTGCATTCTGCAGATCAATTGTGTTAACAGGAAACGGTTGGCTGTCCACCTGCATCCTTAAGACTCAATCGTCCCTCATTAATGGCCGATTGGACCTGCCGACGGAAAACATTGCAATCATTAGTAGCATGTGAAAAAGAATTATGCCATTTGCAATAAGCTCGCCGTTTTAACTCATCGAACGGCGGTATAGTGTGTGACATTTTGATGTTACCATTATTATACAACTCATCAAATATTCTATCACATTTAGCAACATCAAAAGTAAATTTAACTTCTTCTTGCCGATTTTTGTGAACCGGCTTAAGAGATGCACAAGAATAAGACTTAGCTTTAGATGGCCACACAAATTCAGCAGCATAAATATCTCTAGTATCATCATCCGAACTATCAGATTCACAATCAAGCACATGTATATTTGGACGATGTGATCTATGATTTTCTTTAACCTCCTTACTTCGGCTTTCATGAGCCAAAGCTTTTTGATGCAACTGATTAACAGTAAGAAAATCATGACCTTCTAGCTTTTCTCTAAGATAAGTACGTAAGCCATTAAAAGCCAAATCAGCCAAATCCTTTTCACAAATTGTCAAATTAAAGCATCGGTTTTTAGTGTCTCTAAACCTTTTAATATAATCATTAACAGATTCATCATGTCCTTGTCTAACCGATGTTAAATGAGACAACTTTAATTCATTATCGCCACTATAAAAATGCTCATGAAATTTTCTTTCTAATTGCTCCCATGAAAAAACAGAATTAGGAGCTAATGAAGAGAACCAAGAAAAAGCAGTTCCAGTCAATGATAAAGAAAATAAACGCACTTTCAAAGCATCATAGGAACTAGCTTCTCCTAACTGTGCTAAGTATTGACTAACATGCTCCCATGTGGTTTTGCTATCTTCTCCATTAAATTTAACAAAATCAGGCATACGCTAACCAATGGGATAGGAAACCGAATCAAAATGTGAAGGATATGGTTTCTGATAAATCCGGCTTCTATTTTCAAATCCACGCCAAAATTCTCTCTAAATTGTTTATTTAGTTCTTCTTTCATGGCAGCTAGACATTCTTCCATATTAGTTATAGGAGCTCTTCGCGCTGTATTATGTTGCAGAGATGAATTATATGGCCTATTAAATTGAGAATTAGGTACTGGGCCATAAGGTATACCACTGCCTATAGGTGGAATTGGTGAAGAACTACATGCAACAGACCTACTCGGGGGTATGAAATTAACAAGCTCATTGGTTCGGTTATTAATAACTGAACTAGGTATGCTAGCAATAGGTTCTGGTGCTGGTGGACTTAAAACAGTAGCACTCTCCGGCTTGTCGTTAAATGCACTAGCTTGAGCCGGAGGTGTTTGACCATGAAAATAATTCAACGGCATGCCAAAATGAGGTTGATCTAATTGTGCACTAGGTGTAGCCGATGAACTCGGGACATGTTGTGCGATAGGAACAGCAGCAGACATAGGAGAAATATTTACATTTTTAAACGTCCTAGCTCCTCTATCAGATATTGCATTTGATTATTCAAATTTTTATTCATATCAGCAATAATGTTAGACATATCTTCATAACTAACTGAGGAGGAAGGATTGATCGCGTTGGTCGTTACCTCAGGTGACTTGTTGATAGAAATCGGCACAAACTCTTTGATTTGAGTCACTGCACCTTGCCGATCCTTCTTGAAGCATGAGAGAAATTCCTTCAACTCTTGCTCCTCCCGTATCTTCTTGACCTCCTCGAACTTCTTGCGTACATCTTCTGGAATTTCTTCAAACGAAGCCTCGATGATGTTCTTGGGATCAATCTCAGAAAGAGAACCCGACATGGCTGGAAAAGATGAATTCGGCTTAGGAGCCTGAACCTTCTTCTTCCCCGGCGGAGTCGCCAAAAAGTGTGTTGATCCGCAAAACAAACGAACGAACGCCTGCCCGGGAGGGATCCCGTCGGGGCAGGCGCACCCTGGGTTGTCCTAGCGTCGAGACGAAGGAAGAACTGAAATTAGGGTTGGAAAAGATGAACTAGGGCAAAAGGAAACGATAAGAAAATAATAGTGTTTTTGTCGATTGTGATATCTCCTCAATCGGCCACAAGCCCAGCTTAAATAGGGTGCTCGGTCTCGAGCTAGTACACGAGTCGGAGAAAGGAAAAACTCCTGAGCTATTCCTTGCATCGAACATACTTTCCTTCTCTCTCAAGCCTAATCCTACTCCAAATGAACAATGCCACCGCTTCCAGATTAAACAAATACTTCATGCGGCCAATGCACACACATATGTACGTATACATGTATGCATGCATTACGTGGCATCTTTTATTTCCTTGAGCTGGTCCCACGTCAATTCTTTTGCCCTGGAGTCTTGATCCTGTACGTCTTCATCTTGATCCACTCCCAACACGCGCGATCAAGTCTGGGCGCTCTCGGCCTGAGTTGCGGGAAGAGGCAGACAAAATCGCAGTTGTCCGACGCCCACGGCCTGAGTCTCGGGGAAGGCCAGACAAAACAAAGCTCCAATCTCTGTAACGGACAGACAAAAAACGAGCCCAATTCTCTGAAATAGGCAGACAAAACCGGAAATTGTCTGGGATATACAGAAACTTCTAAGTTCTTGGCTCAGCTGCACAATTGCTTCCATCGGCCTGCAAAACACATGCAACATCCTAATACCAAGAAAAATTCATTAGCATAGGCCAAAATACACAAACAAATATCCAATCCGGCTATTCAACTAATTAAGCAACTAATCGAGCCGGAAATAACTAAAATGCCAATTTTGGGTGTCAACACACATGTGCAAAAAAGTTGTAGTTTTGTGAAACAAATGGTCATAGTACTTGTAGTTTTGTGAAACTGGCAAGAAAAGTTATAGTTTTGTGCAACAACAACACAAATAGTTGTAGTTTTGTGAAATTTACTCAATTAAATATGTGTTCTGGTGCATAGTTGCTACAAGTGAATGTGAAGTCACAAATTACTAGTGTTCTGGTAGTATAGAAAGATTCTGCATACTTAACCGGTGATATTTTCCTTCAAGTAAATGTTTAGAAATAACTTATGATGCATTGTTCATCTAAAATTTGCAATAGAAATTTTAAAAGAGCTGGAGAAAAGTTAATAGTGGATGACAGCGTGCCTGCCTTCTAGTGGAAACAACTTTATTCTAGCTAATCATTAATTATTTTGTTAGATGCTGTTATGATAATCTGAAGAATCATTTACGTCATATTAAACTTGTCTGCTTATAGCATTACATGCTGTACCCTCCAGATGACATGCTGAATCTTCTAATTCAAAGAAGCAAGCATTGATATCCCTTTGTAGGACTTGCCGAATCAGCTAACTCAAAGAAGCAAGCATTGATTTTCTTAATTAGATTGCTCACATATTCATTGACAAGGATATAATGATGCAAATATCAAGCATAGAGATAGGAACAAACTAGAAGACAAAGTTTATCCTTTGTATGCATTAGCTAATGATATTTTGAGTTCATTAAAAATTGATGATTTGTGCTCTCATGAAGTTCTACATTTCAGTTCTCATAAAAAAGATATCTGTTTGGAGGACTTGTTCTTTGAGAGGCATCGAACTGATCTGTATTTCTTGTGATTTGTCCAGTAAGATGTGGCCTATTTTGTGATGATAATATAGTGTAGTTCTATAATTTGTGTCTACATGTGGTAGGAGTAATTGAGAATTAGAGAAAACTGGAGCTGGAATACTGTTTTGAAACTCAAAGTTGTACTTTTATTTGCTAGTGGTAGCAACACAGTTTCACATGTTAAACTTACTATTTTACTTAACTGAAAATATGTTCATGGTGCCAAAGTACATAATGACTATAGCAAGAAATGTTTGCACGTGCTAGTGATTTCTGCTCCGAGAATTGCGTGCATGCTGAATGTTGACCGTGGATCAACCTTTGGCCTAACAATTGCCGAGTTTTTTTGTTTGTAACTTGGAGCAGAAATACAGATTGAGTCCTATTGTTAAACGTTCCCCTATGCTTGAGCATTTACACTCGTAGCCATCATTCAGAATCTGAATTCTTGAACCTAAACTTGACAAAATGTTCAATTGCAGTGCTCAATTCTATTTCATTTCCTGTTACCTTCACAATGATAGGCTTGAACAATTTGAGCTTGCGGTTCCTGTTGTTTTCCTGCTGCCATACACAAGTTGCAAGCCATAACCGTTTTGCACTTGTATATGTCACATATTTGCACGTACTGCTTTGACGAATTATGTACTAACATGTTCCAACAAGAGTGTAATAGCCAGAGGCATCTGTTTCTTTAACCTATTTGTGTTTTTAGTTTGCATAACTTTGCATAGCCTTTTTTTTTTTGGGGGGGTATCCAAACGATTCTGCCCTTGCAAGTTGCAACGACTTCCAGTCTATAAAAGGCAGCTTTCTAATGAGATCTTATGCAACCCCCCATCTTTCAGTCTGACAAATGTTTATAATGAAAACACGATGATCGTAAGTAGTTTGAACCACTAAAATAATCATTTTCAGTCACATTTTTATTAGCAAATGGTATGATGCAATGAAAGCCAGATCCTCATATAGCACTGATGCCGTTTGACCTTTGTTGAATGTGCTTAATTAGTTTGATGTTGAGCTGGCATAGATTGACATGTCGATGTCGACCCAATTCACCGATGGTTTGTCTGTTTAACATAGAGGCACATAGGAATGACCAAATGGTGCAATACTGTCCTGTGTTCGTGAAGAAAAAACGTAGATAAAGGGAAGGGGAGGTATCTATTGCATTACCTTTGTCACCTCGTCGAACTTGACATATCAGCTGTGTAACAGCTACTGTTAGTTGGAAGGCCAGGACCAGCGACATGATTCACAAATAATTCCACCCACATACGACATAGAACTTTCCGCAGGGAAACAAAAGAGGAAAAGAATAGAGAAGTATCAGACGCAAAACGAGAAGGTCTGAATACACTGCTTCTGCTATCAAATCCACTCTGCACATTTTGTAGATTTATTACCAGCCACAGCTGCAACAATACCTGCATTAGCTATTTGACAGCTATAGAGCAAATAATCTGTTTTTCTCCCAGAGCAGAAAAGGCATCTTAGGGCAGGTACAATGATGTTGTCTCATAGACGGTCTCATCTATGACACGTAATTATAGACAATTTATGAGACAACACATACAATGAATGATTGTTTTGGTTGTCTCATATTTATTGCATCTTCCCTTAATTTATGAATGAGAAAAGGAATGTTTATGAGTTGCATGACAACTACAACTCGTACAATGGTGTGTAAGTCGTCTCATACTCCTAAATTTTAGCGCTCGAGGTGGTTGCCTCGCGAAACAACCGCCTCTTTCTTTTTCCTCCCTCTCTCTCTTCCACCTCATCAAAAATCCTATGTGGCATTGCATGAGACGGGCTATGAAACTGCCTACGTGTAGCATTGTACCTGCCCTAAATTGGTCAGTTGCGTCGAACCGATATCAAACCGAAAAAAGGAAAAACCGAAGCGCTAGCACTGCTTTCTGGCCCACCGCCGCCGGCGGCGATCAGGAGGTGAGGAAGTCGCTGGAGCGTCCGAGGCCAGATCCCAACCGATCCGGAGCAGGGGTCCGTCTAACAGCAGGCACCGCGATGTCGTGACGAGCTCAATTCCAATTCCGTCTTCCTCTTCCGGTCGTTGCACGGCCGCCAACCAGGAGCCGACAAGCTCGTCGGTTGCTTTGAAGAAACGGTGACAAGCTCTGGTCATGGACTTAATCAGTTCTTTACCATTGACTCTGTTTCTGTGCTGCCTGCGCGCTCGTCCGAGTGGCCAGAGCCTCCAGGCTCCGGAGCGCTGCTCCGTCGGCCCAGGTTCGAGCACTGTAGTGGACAGTGCCTGAAATATGGTATTGTTCATGCAGTGCAAAAAAAATCCTTCGCCTTTTCCGGGTAAAAGCACATGGTAAAGACTCGCGTCGGAGTTCACAACGGCTAGCTGAGTCCCTGTGTAAGATCGGGAGGGGGGTTCGGGGGTTTTCTCGGCCTACGTGAGAGGCTCTTCTCCTTAAGCAAATGCCGTCGGGGGCGGTCTTACCCCCGGCAGGTCGAGTTTTTTTTTTTCTCTGCTTGGAAGCTACACAGACGCTCTTGAGTTTTGAATCAGCTGCCGAGTAGCATTCCTCACATACAGGTCTGAACCCAAGAGCAACAAGTTATGTAGTTCCAGTACGTAGCTAATCGAATTGTATTGTGTTTTTACAACTGAAAGCAGATGACGGTCAAGCAGCATATCCAAAGTACCTGTGTTTCAGCAGGCTGTATAATGTGTTCTACTAGCAGCATAATGTATATGTGTGCAAAAAATTAGAGCATGCTGTATATTTCTTAGTAATGGATAATTGATAAATTAAAGTACATGGTGGAATAGCTAATGTAATGAAATAACTTTTAGCCAATTCCTTGATGCGTTATCAAATAATTTATGGTAGCAACATCTTTTTTTTATATAAAAAAATGATGGTTACAATACAACAAGCTCCGTGCATGCATGTGCTACACGATTTATTGATTACAAGGATAATGAACCAAAATGTATCTCTTTAGGTTTTTTTCATGCGTCTTAAGAAAGATAATTAGTCATCCAGTGAATGAAAAATATTATATCTTGCACCTTATTGTTTTACCAAATCTATCACTATTTGCTGGGTTAATTAAGATGATTTTTTGTCCCCATATATCATATTATCAACTTCATCTTGAATATCATTTTGAGCCTTTTAGGTACATGTGTGGCACATGTACATTGTTAAAGTATGAATAATATATGTGTTCTCTATCGGTGTATGTTGTTCTTTATTTTGTGTACTTGGTACACTGGCATGCCGCATTTCCTTTTACTCTCACTTAGGGCTGTGGATAGAGAAATCCCCCTCCGCATGATTTTTCTCCCCCAACATCGACGACACGACTAGGATTTCGGTGTCTGCTAAGGTTGTGGTGGGCTTGTTTGGGTCTACCATGGCCCGGGTGCCTTTTTTTTTCTTCTAAATTCTATTTTGTGCCTTGGGGCGGGATGTTCGTCACTGCTATTTTCGTTTACCAGTGACAAAAATGTATTGGCTGTCTTTTTGGGCTTTGCTACGAATGGAGGAGGAGTGTCTCCAGTTTTCATGAGGATGTCGTGTGCTTGAGACCACTATCATGGAGGTGTTTGCGACCAATGGCTGGTTTTTTAGTAATAAACTTCCTTTTGTTTAAAACTATGGCGTCTGTCTTTTATTTGGTCCACTCTATGTTAGAGTTGGATGGTCGTGTAATAATGAACAGCTACATGCATTGGTCGATGCAGAGGCTGGAATATTGAAATATATTTTTTTTCTATTAAAAAAGAAATGCACTGGCAGATGGCTTGCCCGCCACTTCTCAGGCAAAAAAGGCCCGCCTCAAAAGGCCTTCTTAGTGATCATCATAACTTTGTGTTAATGTGTTATCTCGAAATTATTATGGGCCGTCAATTTTAGTTTTGATTGATGATCTCTTACCTCCTAGGTGGTAAAAAGACCTTGATGATTGTAGAAAGATTAGTTTCCAAAATTATTAGGATTTTTGCTCATTTTAAGTAAAAAAGAAATAGAAACGTGTTTTTTTGTCTTTGATCTAATCTAAACTAATAAAGCATGAGTTCCTGTGACCTATCTACTCACCCTTAGCATCTTGTACCCATCAATCTGGAGCCTTGAATCTAAATGGGACCACCCCATCTAACCGCTCGATTGCACATGACCCACACGATGAAGGAATTCCTACGCCACCTGACACTTTTTATAGTTAGTTTCGTCGACCTCCACAAAAATAATTTTCACCAATGATTTTGTTTACCTGCCCACCACACCTGCCTACAGCCTCCACAAAAATTGACGCCAATGCTTTCCTTACACCACATTTGCTTTCCATAATCAATGCATGCGTGATCAATTCCCTTCCATGCTACTGATGGGCTGATGCTTTCCTTACGCCACATTTACTTTCCATAATCCATGCATGCGTGATCAATTCCCTTCCAAGGTGCTGATGGCCCTTACCCCACGTTTACTTTCCATAATCCATATGCGTGATCAATCCCTTCATATTTTCTTCTTTTCCTTTTCCTATGATTTGAGTTTCAAAATTATTTCCATCTCGATCCCGGCTGTTGAGAGGAGGGCAACAATTGAAACCGACCTAGCCAATGTCACCACGCCTCCTCCGACCGCCGCTGCGTCGGCGGAGTACCACCCCGGCGCCACTGCCGCAACCGCTGAGGAGAAGCAAGGCAGTACCATTCAACCGCCGTCGTGCACGCGACAGCCGACGAGCTAAGACACCCTCTCCATGGACGTCATCTCCTGACGCCGACAACGGTGCCCTCTTACCACCATCAACTGCCCTATTTGCTACATCTGACCCAGCACGGTGTGTGATCCAATCAACAAGTCATAATCCTGGAATCCTAGCCGAATATTACAATTTTACTTTGTTCAATTAATTTGAGCATTTTGCACTATCACGTGTTGCATGGGAACTGTTATATACGGTAACAACTAATTCATGGACTTATACCAGTTTTATAGGTTGTTTATGCAATTCAGTAGCTGTCTAAGAGTATTATGGCGTAGGAAAATGATAATTAGACATGTTGATTATAGGGATGTGCTAGAGTCATAGTACTGTTTGTTACAATTTTTTAGATGGTTGTTGTATTCAAACACTTACACTGTTACATTACCAAGTTTCTGGGATCCTCAATTAAAAAAACGATTTCTGGGATCCTCTTGCACACTATTTTTTTTGTATCATTTGTGTATCATAATTTTCTTGATTAACTTTGGTACATTTATGCACCATCTGTTGTTGCTACACTAGCGTACATAATCAAGTGGCATCTGCATGGTTTGCCAGCCGCGCTATAGGTGCATCCTGTGTGCCATACTTTCTACAGGCCCTATATAGATTAGGTAATTAATTTAGATTGGAAAGAGACTGCATGTGTGCCATACTTTCTACAGGCCCTATATAGATTGGGTAATTAATTTAGATCGTAAAGAGACTACCTGTGTGCCATACTTTCTACAAGTTCAAGGATTTTGTAGTTGCTAAGAGCAGCTGGCGCATTCCATATTTTTCAACCCGTGGTTATATTTCTTTTGGGGTCAATAATTATGTTTCCATTTTAGGGAAAACATTTCCTTCTGATCAATACCCATGATATTTCCTTTGTTTTCATTTTGCTTAGCGTCAATAATTCTCTTTCCGTATAACAATAATCGCGCGTGCGCGTCGCACGTGCATTTGTACTAGTATTAGTAAAAATCAGAACGTAGTGATGAAACTCACTAACGTGGTAAGAGATCAGGAGGCATTAAAATTTGAGGTCGGGCAATTCCGTTCCGAAAGAACCGGAGGAGGGTGCCAGAGGAGGAATAGGAAGGTAAGAGATTTTCCTTCCCAAAATAAGTGCCGGTTCTTTCTCCAATTGTTTTTTCCTATTCTATTCTGCACTGCACTCGGAGGCTAGAGTACGCTATAAAAACCCATACGAGGCCTGCCGCTTAAATAGAAACATAGGCGAAAGAAGATTGAGGTAGTAGTCACCTTTTAGCACTAGTCGGCTTAGGTTATTTAGCCAATTGCAATGGCCGGGGACAAGAAGATGGTTCTCGCGCTGTTAGCTATGCTTCTCATGCCGCTGATGCTCCTCCTCCCTACCATGGCGCGGCCAAGCACAAAGGCCTTCTCGGTGCTGAGGAAGGGTCTCTTTGGACCGGACCATATCACCAGCGATCCGCCGCCGCCTCCACAAGGTCATACTCCGATAACCCCGTTCTGAGGAAAGTTCCCGGTGGACGAAGAAACCCCATGACCAGTGACCCACGGCCTCCATATGAAAGTTCCCGGTTGAAACGCTGGTTAGGCCATGTTTCCATTCAGCATAGGGTCCCTATTGGACCGAACCCGCGTCGAAGCCCTACTCCCCCAGCCTACAATGTCGTTATGACATAGGGCGTCCAACTTTCAGTCCTCTCTACGGCAGATGTAACCCCGTAGGGAAGTTTCACGTGTGAAGAAAATTGTAGCAAGCAGTTTCCGCTCAATCAGGGGTATTAATAATAAAGGATGCTATGTTTTTGCTATATTAGCCGGCATAGATGTTTTCGTAATATTATTTCTTTGTGGTTTGTGATGAACATATAAATGGCGTGACGTATCGAAACAGTTGTAACCATATATTTCACGTCGATTCCTCCGTTCGCACAGCCCCCCGATTCTTCCGCCAGCGGCCTGCCTCCTCCTAATCTTCAAAGGAAATTTTCTCTTTCTTTGCGTAAATGGAAGAAACTTTTCTTAATGCATTAATTGGTTGACCCCCTTGGGTTTTATATGGAATTTTTCTCACGCAGTCTTTTTCCTTGTTGCCAAAAGAATAACGTTTGCATGGCATGGAGAAATGCTACAGTCACGTAATTCCCACGCACATGCATTGATTAGAAAAGTGTTTAGCTTGATTTAGGATGGAAATGCATTGATTAGGAAAGTGTTTAGCTTGATTCAGGTAGGAAGGTGTATTTTCCAAGTGACACGTCAGATTTTTTTAAAAACGTGAATCAATGATAAACCAATAGCGTGATGCCATGTCAGCGTGTGCGTGAGAATTACGTGAATGGATTGCGTGACTCTAGCGTTTCTCTTTTGCATTCAACCCTCTCCAATTCCTGAAATCAAAACAGAAATTGATTCGGTTTCCTTCCATGCATGCAAATCTCACATCCAGCCACAGATTCACGCATCCATGAACAGTGGGGAGTCAAGTATAAATAATTAGTTGTGCATGGTGCTTTCACTCTACACTACGGGAAACCCCCTATTTGCCAAGTGCCAGAGGCACTCGGCAAAGCCTGTATTACACTCGGCAAAAAGTTTACCGAGTGTAACACTCGGCAAACACCGGACGGCAAACAGCTCTCGGCAAAGCCGGGTTTTCAGGAATTATCAACGACAAGAAAATGTTCTGTCGTTGAAAGATGACGCCTGTAGGGAGATTGAGGGGTATAACGAACACGGGCCAACAACTGTACGGGGCAGCCCCCATGCCATATGGATTGAACCCATCTGTTGCCAGGGCCACACGTACATTACAAGCCTCCCGAGCTTTGATGTGATGAATGTTATCGAATCGTTGCCATGCTTCACCATCGGATGGATGTACAAGCTTATCGGCCTTGCATCGAACTCCATATTTGTGCCATGTCATCTGTTTCGCGGATTCCTCGGTCATGTACCGTGAGCTGCCTTTTTTGCCCATCACCCGTGTCTACCTCCATGAACCTAGAGGACCCACACTTTGGACAGTATTTTGCTTCTGCATGCTGTTTCCTGAATAAGACGCATCCTTTCGGACAAGCATGTATCTGCTCATATGGCATCTTAAGTGCACTAAGCACTTTCTGTGCCTCATACATGCTCATTGGTAGAATGTGACTTTCCGGAAGCAGGCTGGCAACAACTGTCAACATAACATCGAACGCGTTCCGACTCAAGCTAAACTGGGACTTCACGGCCATTAGACATGCAATGGCATCCAGTTTTGAAACCCTGGTATGCCCGTGAAGAGGTTTCTGTGACGCTTCAAACATGTCATAGAAGCGCTTTGCGGACTCCTCTGGCTCCTCCTCCCCCCTAGGTTGTTCACGGAACTGGGCTTCCTGATAGTCCTGTAACATGTCCTCCACCCCGCCATCAGCATCACAATTATCGACGCGTTGTCTCACGACCTCCTCCCTCAATCTATGGGCTTCACCATGGTAGACCCACCGGGTATAGCCTGGCGTAAATCTATAGTTACCAAGATGCAACCCCATCTCCTCCTCTGTCTGCTCCCTTGTGTTGCCGCAACGGCTGCAGGGACACCAAGTCTTTCCACCTTTGCTGACATTGGCAAATGCTTGTTTCAAGAAAGCAAGGGTCTTGTGAACCCATTCACTTGTTTCAGAACCCTTCCTTGGACGGCCCGTGTACATCCACGCACGGTCATCCATCTTCTATCATATGACGGAGCAATTTAAAATTCATTGGTATCTACACGATGCATACAATGTCTAATAGGTGAAGATAGGTCCTAATCCCACCCGACAATGCGTAGATGGGGCTAGTTTCCAAGGTCTACTCCGGTCCGAGACAGAATTTCGGCAGCACCTCCCCGCTATTCTCCAAATACACGTCCTGGGAGGGAGATTGTGTATCCGGAGAACAACAGGGAGGCGCGGCCGAAACTCTGTCTCAAACCGGAATAGACAATGGAAACTAGCCCCATCTACGCATCCTCGGGCTGTCCAAGAAACGTGGACAATTCGAAATAGATACGGTCGTAGATATGCAACCCTCGGGCATATCTCCAACTGTATCTATTTCGAACGGGAGACGCCTAACTAGGTTACGCGTTACCTACAAACAGAAATGGAAAAGGGCGGGGGGGGGGGGGGTCTTTTATGTCTCACCTTGCTGTCCCGCAAAGTGACGAGTGGAAGACGGTGGAAAAGCCTCTCCTATCCTGCAAAGAAAGAAACATAAAGCCGTCAATTCAAAATTTTGACAGCACCTCCCTTGTACGGTGAGGTTCCCAAAACCTGCAAGGAAACAACGGCGCGATGACCGGCAATCACAATCCAATTTAAATCAACGGCACGATGGCCGGATACCACATCGAATTGATGACAAAGCATCAACAATTACTCAAATTTTCCATTTCATTCCATACAAATCAACGGCACCATGGCCAGCAACAACATCGAATTTGATGACAAAAGCATCAACCATTACTCATTTTCAATTCACCGCTGCACATGTGAAAAATCTTGAACATTTTGCAAGCAATAGCTCAACATTTTGTAACATTTAAATGATAGCTAGTACTATCAACCTACTATTCGCCATTCATCATATTCATTCATCATTGAAATGACTATCACACAACCTATTCGCCACTGCACATTGAGAAAAACCAAAAAAAAAAAAAGAAGGAAAAAAATGTGAGCTCACCTGCACGACGAGGAGCAGATAGCCGGAGAAGGGGTGGCGCCGGGAGAAGGGGAGAAGGGGGTGACGCGGACGTCGAGGCGACGCAGCAGGGGGCAGCTTGTCGGGGGCGACGCAGCAGGAGGCCTTCGGGTGACTTCCTCGGGGGCGGGTGCAGCAGCGGGGGGTGGCGGTGGGGTGGCCGGGGCGCGGACGGGGTGGCGGGTTGGCCGGGGCGGGGTCGACGGTGGTGGCCGGAGCCGAGCCCCTCGTCGCCACGGCGTGCTCCCGGGCCCCTCGGCGCGCCACACGCTCCCGAGGCGCTCGGAAGGGGAGGCGCGGGGGAGGGCGCGGTGGTGGCCGGGGCCGAGCCCCTCGTCACTGCGGCTCGCTCCGGTGCCGCTGCGGTGGACGGCGGCGGTGCGGTGGAAGGCTGTCACACCCCAAAATTTCTTATTTTGGAATGTGAACGCTTTCCAACTTTCAATGTCAATTTTCAATATTTTCAAAGGTTTTTCTTAATTTTTGTTTAAATTGAATTTATTTTGTCTTATCAAATGTTTGCCTTAAATGATTTCTTTTATTTTATTTAAAAGATTTATTTAAAATGGTTTGATTATGAAAATGTTTAAATAAGCAAATTTTAGTTTGTCCCAAAACTTTGAAAGAAAATACTTGTCTTGACTTTCTTTTGTTTTCTTTAAAATGGTTTGAGTCTTTTTTTATTATTATTCTACAAATCAGAAAAATCAATAAAACTAAACCCCTCACTAAATGGGCCCCAAATACATCTATATCCTAGCCCATCTCATTTGTATTCTGTATACTTCTTTCATTTATTTATTTCTCCTAAGCTATGCATCTATCATGAGCCGCATCCAAGCTGGTTGCTTTCCCTGTCTTGTTTCCGTGTCTTGTTTCTCTCTTTGACTTCTTTCTTCTCCTTGGCTAAACAGCAGCGGCAGAACACTAGCAAACCATCACCACAGCGCAGCACTATCAGCTCCAGTTCATGCACGATAAAACCAGCAACCATGTCATATTATGATCAAAACCAGTCGCCCACTCTAGCCTGCATCAATGGCCATAATGAAGAGAAAACTGATGTTGTAATTGCCATAACCCGCGCCATCCTTCCCTGCTGCAGTTTCTGCTCAATCCAGCCGCACTCCTCCTCTTCCCTATCCCCTCCTCTCCCTCCCATGGCCTATAAACTCAAGCCAATACGCCCCTTGGCATGGCTGACGAACTTCCACTGCCTCTCCTCACTTATTCTGGCCTGTTGAGTCGAGTTACCTGCCCATTTCCTCTGCTGCCAGCCACGTCCAGTCATGGCACCCTGGATTGGCAACTTCGTTCCCAATGATCCAACCAACGAAACGCCACCAAAATCTACCGGAAGGTGCGTCTGTTCATCCTCTATGTCATATCCGAAGATCGCGGCCAAAGGAGCTCCGATACAGAAGCAATTTGATTTGCCATCCGGTTTGCCTGACTTTTCGCATCCAGCCATGCCGTCCCTGGTTGGCTTTGACGTTCCCGGCGACCCAGGCATCGGCGTGCCTCCAAATTTATCCTGCAGGTGCGCCTTGTTATTCCCTACAATATATCCAAAGATCATGGCCAGAGGAGCTGTGATGCCTCAGGAATCAGATTCGCAATCCCCTGATCCCTGTCTATGCACTTACAGCTGCAGCGTCCTCTGTTGGCATTCGCGTTCCCATCGACCTTTTTATCCAACCGCCGCCAAATTTTGTCAGGGTGTACGCCATGAAGTTTTCTACATCATATCCGAAAACTGTGGCCAGAGCTGTCCCTACGCGACCGCGATTGTGGTTGCAATAGCCGCTGGTTCCTGTTCTGGGCGCATCCAGCATGCGGATTGGTAATTCCCTTCATTTTCCTCTCAATTCAGAAGCCTTCTTGATGCAGGTCTCATACTAGATCATGGCCCGTTATGTCCTGTTCGTTTTCACAGGAGGGCACCCTGAGAATTGCAGTGATGCCTCCAAGAACACAGTTGGCGTGTGAACTGCCGCTGCGCGGTTCTGCTCTGTTCCAAGCGACCAGCAGTTCGTGTCACCGCCCCGGCTCTGATCTGCACCACGTCGACCACCTTGCTGTCGTATCCCAGTGATCAGAGTGCTGCCGCAAGCCTGCAACCACATCCGCTGGGTGGAAGCACTTACCCTACCGTTACCTCGCCGCCGACCCGCTGTACAACATCACCTTGAAGGAGTGCATCCACATGGTTTCCTGCAAAACAGAGTTTGAACTGCGCTCTCTCTTGAACCAATTATCAGGGACACATCCACGAGCTGCATACCTGTCTTGGTAAAGTTCTCACAGAAGTTGCTCCTCTTTATCATTCTAGCTCTTATTCCGTTTTATCTTGTTGTCTTGAAATGCAACACGATAGCATGTTATATAGCTCCGTTCTATCCCTTTTTAATCCAAGCTCGATACAATTCACATGTTCAGGAAACTCCAGAAACAGAATTCATTGGTCCTGTTATTGCCCATTTATCCTATACCTCAAACAAGTTGTTTCATCCATTTTGTAAACTCTTTAAAATCTATGTTACCTTATATTGCACAACCAGGACACGATCAATGTATTATTTTAATTATCAAATTTGTGTGGTACGATGGCAGGTACGATGGCAGGTGCACATGCCATTTTAGCACACCACAAGTTTGTGATATTAAAATAATATATCATTCGTGCGCCTCAATGCCAGCTTCTAGTGACATATTGATCTACTCGAGTCCAATGAATAGTTCTTTCATAATTCAGTTATTTATCCAAACCTTGATCTATCCAACCATTGGCCCTTTTGAAACCTAGTACTCTTATTTTACCTCATGCATTGTGAATTGATTGTGTGCTTGTTTCTTTTTTTTTTTCAATGTTTGCGCGAATAGGGTAACACGCATGGGAATCACACGGATATCATGAAGATCAAGAATTGAACTCACTAAGCAACAATACTACCAACAAAGAGGCAAGTGTACTTGATCATTTTGTATCCAATTTATAAATGTTTTATTTGCAAACCTGCATGCTTGAGTCAATATGCTATCGAACCTATATGTAGGGTTTACTAGAATTGTCATATCATTTTCCTTGTCGCCTTAGCTTGCTTTATTTGTTTATGGGTAGAATTGCTTAGCCTTGCTCTGTGTCGGGTTGGGAAAGATTTAATATGACTAATTGAACTTCTGCCACATGAGGGTTATATGGTAATTTTTAGCAACATGATTGGAGTTAGGGATTTGGGTGATATGGTTTGGGAGCTGTGCTGGGGTTACCGGCAGTCCCTTGGTTTTGTTGATCACCTAAATCTAAGGACCGGTTCGTGGAGCGATCACCCATGAAAACCGTACAGCCACGAGTCCAAGAATGGGCGCGGCCTGGCGTATTACATTGTGGAGACCAGTTTTGTGCGTGCCAAACGGCGGTGCGAGGAAGGCGGGTATGCTGGAATCGTCGGGAGAGAGATGTGTGGGGACAGGAGAGTTACTCCTCGGAACCATCTGGCACAAGAGGGGGCCTCTAGGGGTCAAGGGTATACTTCCCCTATTGGTGGAACCTTAGTGGGCACGTACAAGCTGGAGGAAGCTGTGGAAAAGCCTTGTTGTGATCTCCTGGCCGCACACCTAAGGAAGTGTGCATGTGCTTGGCCGGCATCGGCATAAAGGAGACTTTAGTCCACCTGGCAACAGGGGACGGAATCACAACTCGTGGGGAAATGTGTACAACCTCTGCAGAGTGAAAACTGTCATGACAGCCGTGCTCACGGTCAAGAGCGGCATGGACCCTCACACGATTAGTTGGGAATGATGGTTGGATGGGCATCACAGTGGGGTAACTGTGATTGGGTACAGGTGGAGTAACCTGTAGAGACGTACAGGGTGGTTGGAACCCTTAATTTTGGCAAGGTGGAGTAACCTTGGCCGTTTGGAGATATATATCACCTAGTAAATAGGAGTTGCTTTTATTAAATATTTTACTTAACTGCATTTATGCAAATGAGCCCCTGTTAGCCTTTCTTGCTTTTAGCCAACATGTCATACTTTCCCCCACTTGCTGAGTACTCTATGTACTCACGCGGACCCAAAACCACCTTTTGTTTGTTGCTCAGTGAATGAAGACATCGAGGAGTACTTGAAGCTGGAGAAGCGGTGTTCTAGGCATGCGATCTTCCGGTCGACTTCCTGTGGGATTGAAGGACGCCAACGTTTAGATTTATTTTTTTCCGCTGCAATGTCATCTTTTCTTTTAGACCATTTGGTCATTCTTGTAATAATGTTATCGATTTAATAAAGATATTGTTCTTTTATCACATATATTGTCCTGTGTGCGTGAAAATTGATCCTGGGCACGCATACAGATGCATTCGGTTTTGGTCTTTGAAACCAGGTGTGACAAGTGGTATCAGAGCTATATCGACTGCAGGACGCAAGCCTAGATAGAAATGGTCGGTTTTAAATTGTTATTTTCAAAACTAATTTATAAAACTCCTTGTTCATATATTTTTCCTCTTTATTTTAACACTTCCTTGATTATTTGTCTCCTTTGTCCATTTTAAAATAAAATGTTTGTGCGATGACCCAAGCCTTAGCTGTTATATTTAGCCTATTCCTATGCCTGACATGGAACCTTGTTGTAGAAGCTATCCAAAAATAAGTTTAGTTTTACGTTGTAGTACCGTTGGTTGCTTTGTTTGCTTGTGTCATGCTTGTTTTGATTGTTTTGTTTTTGTCTCTGAGTTAACGAAACTTTTTTTTTTCTCTATACCTTGTCCTTAGCCCAATTGATCCTATCTTGTTTACCTGTTCGAACGTATCAAGACTACCCTTTGGGTGCAACAAGATGGCCAGCTAGAAGGGAATCACCGTCAACAGCATCAACTAAAGAAAAGACGATTATCTCCTGAAGATTTCTCACCAGTCGTCCACATAAAGAAAGCTACAAGTGAAGCCCTCCAACTACAGACAAGTCCTTATTTGATTTTTGTTTCCCTTTTTCTATATTGTTTGCCTGTTTGTGATATAGGATGTTTTGAGCCAATCTTTTCTTGATCATATTTGTCCTTGAAAGGTGTCTATCAAACTTATGCATATAGTGTGATCCTTTATAAATCTTGTAAAATCATCGTCTCTAGAAAACTAATTCCCACTCCTAGCTTCTCTGAATCTCGGGGCGAGATTCCATTTAAGGGGGGTAGTTTGTCACACCCCAAAATTTCTTATTTTGGAATGTGAACGCTTTCCAACTTTCAATGTCAATTTTCAATATTTTCAAAGGTTTTTCTTAATTTTTGTTTAAATTGAATTTATTTTGTCTTATCAAATGTTTGCCTTAAATGATTTCTTTTATTTTATTTAAAAGATTTATTTAAAATGGTTTGATTATGAAAATGTTTAAATAAGCAAATTTTAGTTTGTCCCAAAACTTTGAAAGAAAATACTTGTCTTGACTTTCTTTTGTTTTCTTTAAAATGGTTTGAGTCTTTTTTTTATTATTATTCTACAAATCAGAAAAATCAATAAAACTAAACCCCTCACTAAATGGGCCCCAAATACATCTATATCCTAGCCCATCTCATTTGTATTCTGTATACTTCTTTCATTTATTTATTTCTCCTAAGCTATGCATCTATCATGAGCCGCATCCAAGCTGGTTGCTTTCCCTGTCTTGTTTCCGTGTCTTGTTTCTCTCTTTGACTTCTTTCTTCTCCTTGGCTAAACAGCAGCGGCAGAACACTAGCAAACCATCACCACAGCGCAGCACTATCAGCTCCAGTTCATGCACGATAAAACCAGCAACCATGTCATATTATGATCAAAACCAGTCGCCCACTCTAGCCTGCATCAATGGCCATAATGAAGAGAAAACTGATGTTGTAATTGCCATAACCCGCGCCATCCTTCCCTGCTGCAGTTTCTGCTCAATCCAGCCGCACTCCTCCTCTTCCCTATCCCCTCCTCTCCCTCCCATGGCCTATAAACTCAAGCCAATACGCCCCTTGGCATGGCTGACGAACTTCCACTGCCTCTCCTCACTTATTCTGGCCTGTTGAGTCGAGTTACCTGCCCATTTCCTCTGCTGCCAGCCACGTCCAGTCATGGCACCCTGGATTGGCAACTTCGTTCCCAATGATCCAACCAACGAAACGCCACCAAAATCTACCGGAAGGTGCGTCTGTTCATCCTCTATGTCATATCCGAAGATCGCGGCCAAAGGAGCTCCGATACAGAAGCAATTTGATTTGCCATCCGGTTTGCCTGACTTTTCGCATCCAGCCATGCCGTCCCTGGTTGGCTTTGACGTTCCCGGCGACCCAGGCATCGGCGTGCCTCCAAATTTATCCTGCAGGTGCGCCTTGTTATTCCCTACAATATATCCAAAGATCATGGCCAGAGGAGCTGTGATGCCTCAGGAATCAGATTCGCAATCCCCTGATCCCTGTCTATGCACTTACAGCTGCAGCGTCCTCTGTTGGCATTCGCGTTCCCATCGACCTTTTTATCCAACCGCCGCCAAATTTTGTCAGGGTGTACGCCATGAAGTTTTCTACATCATATCCGAAAACTGTGGCCAGAGCTGTCCCTACGCGACCGCGATTGTGGTTGCAATAGCCGCTGGTTCCTGTTCTGGGCGCATCCAGCATGCGGATTGGTAATTCCCTTCATTTTCCTCTCAATTCAGAAGCCTTCTTGATGCAGGTCTCATACTAGATCATGGCCCGTTATGTCCTGTTCGTTTTCACAGGAGGGCACCCTGAGAATTGCAGTGATGCCTCCAAGAACACAGTTGGCGTGTGAACTGCCGCTGCGCGGTTCTGCTCTGTTCCAAGCGACCAGCAGTTCGTGTCACCGCCCCGGCTCTGATCTGCACCACGTCGACCACCTTGCTGTCGTATCCCAGTGATCAGAGTGCTGCCGCAAGCCTGCAACCACATCCGCTGGGTGGAAGCACTTACCCTACCGTTACCTCGCCGCCGACCCGCTGTACAACATCACCTTGAAGGAGTGCATCCACATGGTTTCCTGCAAAACAGAGTTTGAACTGCGCTCTCTCTTGAACCAATTATCAGGGACACATCCACGAGCTGCATACCTGTCTTGGTAAAGTTCTCACAGAAGTTGCTCCTCTTTATCATTCTAGCTCTTATTCCGTTTTATCTTGTTGTCTTGAAATGCAACACGATAGCATGTTATATAGCTCCGTTCTATCCCTTTTTAATCCAAGCTCGATACAATTCACATGTTCAGGAAACTCCAGAAACAGAATTCATTGGTCCTGTTATTGCCCATTTATCCTATACCTCAAACAAGTTGTTTCATCCATTTTGTAAACTCTTTAAAATCTATGTTACCTTATATTGCACAACCAGGACACGATCAATGTATTATTTTAATTATCAAATTTGTGTGGTACGATGGCAGGTACGATGGCAGGTGCACATGCCATTTTAGCACACCACAAGTTTGTGATATTAAAATAATATATCATTCGTGCGCCTCAATGCCAGCTTCTAGTGACATATTGATCTACTCGAGTCCAATGAATAGTTCTTTCATAATTCAGTTATTTATCCAAACCTTGATCTATCCAACCATTGGCCCTTTTGAAACCTAGTACTCTTATTTTACCTCATGCATTGTGAATTGATTGTGTGCTTGTTTCTTTTTTTTTTTTCAATGTTTGCGCGAATAGGGTAACACGCATGGGAATCACACGGATATCATGAAGATCAAGAATTGAACTCACTAAGCAACAATACTACCAACAAAGAGGCAAGTGTACTTGATCATTTTGTATCCAATTTATAAATGTTTTATTTGCAAACCTGCATGCTTGAGTCAATATGCTATCGAACCTATATGTAGGGTTTACTAGAATTGTCATATCATTTTCCTTGTCGCCTTAGCTTGCTTTACTTGTTTATGGGTAGAATTGCTTAGCCTTGCTCTGTGTCGGGTTGGGAAAGATTTAATATGACTAATTGAACTTCTGCCACATGAGGGTTATATGGTAATTTTTAGCAACATGATTGGAGTTAGGGATTTGGGTGATATGGTTTGGGAGCTGTGCTGGGGTTACCGGCAGTCCCTTGGTTTTGTTGATCACCTAAATCTAAGGACCGGTTCGTGGAGCGATCACCCATGAAAACCGTACAGCCACGAGTCCAAGAATGGGCGCGGCCTGGCGTATTACATTGTGGAGACCAGTTTTGTGCGTGCCAAACGGCGGTGCGAGGAAGGCGGGTATGCTGGAATCGTCGGGAGAGAGATGTGTGGGGACAGGAGAGTTACTCCTCGGAACCATCTGGCACAAGAGGGGGCCTCTAGGGGTCAAGGGTATACTTCCCCTATTGGTGGAACCTTAGTGGGCACGTACAAGCTGGAGGAAGCTGTGGAAAAGCCTTGTTGTGATCTCCTGGCCGCACACCTAAGGAAGTGTGCATGTGCTTGGCCGGCATCGGCATAAAGGAGACTTTAGTCCACCTGGCAACAGGGGACGGAATCACAACTCGTGGGGAAATGTGTACAACCTCTGCAGAGTGAAAACTGTCATGACAGCCGTGCTCACGGTCAAGAGCGGCATGGACCCTCACACGATTAGTTGGGAATGATGGTTGGATGGGCATCACAGTGGGGTAACTGTGATTGGGTACAGGTGGAGTAACCTGTAGAGACGTACAGGGTGGTTGGAACCCTTAATTTTGGCAAGGTGGAGTAACCTTGGCCGTTTGGAGATATATATCACCTAGTAAATAGGAGTTGCTTTTATTAAATATTTTACTTAACTGCATTTATGCAAATGAGCCCCTGTTAGCCTTTCTTGCTTTTAGCCAACATGTCATACTTTCCCCCACTTGCTGAGTACTCTATGTACTCACGCGGACCCAAAACCACCTTTTGTTTGTTGCTCAGTGAATGAAGACATCGAGGAGTACTTGAAGCTGGAGAAGCGGTGTTCTAGGCATGCGATCTTCCGGTCGACTTCCTGTGGGATTGAAGGACGCCAACGTTTAGATTTATTTTTTTCCGCTGCAATGTCATCTTTTCTTTTAGACCATTTGGTCATTCTTGTAATAATGTTATCGATTTAATAAAGATATTGTTCTTTTATCACATATATTGTCCTGTGTGCGTGAAAATTGATCCTGGGCACGCATACAGATGCATTCGGTTTTGGTCTTTGAAACCAGGTGTGACAAAGGCGGCGGCGCGGGGGAGGGCGCGGGAGGCGGAGCGGCGGCGGGGGAGGGCGCGGGAGGCGGAGGGCGGCGCGGTGGAAGGCGGCGGCATGGGGGAGGGCGCGGGAGGCAGAGCGGCGGCGGGGGAGGGCGCGGGAGGCGGAGGGCGGCGCGGCAGCGGGGGAGGGCGCGGGAGGCGGAGGACGGCGCGGCAGCCGGGGAGGGAAGAAGATAAGGGAGAGAGAGAAGGAGAAAGAGAGGCCCCGCGCCTAAGTCAAATAAATAAGTTTGTCGAGTGCTAGATCTGAAGGCACTCGGCAAACAAGGAGGCACTCGGCAAATCTTTTTTGCCGAGAGCCTTAGGCACGGCTCTCGGCAAACATTTTCAGCATGATCTTAAAAAAAATTAGAAATTCGAAATAAATTCAAAAAAATGCGAAATTTTGTGTACATATACTTCTTATGTTTTGTTAACTAAAAAAAAATGTTTCGGAGTGAAACCATAATGTGATTTCCATTTTGGTTCGAAATCTAAACGATCACTTCATAAGTCTCTTGATCTTCTTCGGGGAAGCTTTGGTTTCTAAACAATGTACGTGACAACTTTAGCGAAACTTTTTCTACGATTTATCATGGCCTCCACGTATGATTTCATGATACCCGCGCGAGTCTCATAATTTTCAGAGTTTGTTTGAATTCTATAAAATTAAAATACTATTCAACCCCATCTTCGCACTTATATTTTATGTAAAAGATGAGCGAATTTTCAGTTCATTTCATGGTTAAGACCTTACATTGGACTCAAGAACATGAATATCAACTTTTGCGTGAATATATTTTATTATTTGAATCACCTAAAGTTCAAATTTGAATTATTTTCAATATATGCTTTATATGTCATAAACACCTTAAATATACCAAACGGATCAAAAAAATCACCAAACTTTTGCATGAAGCAACATTCATACATACATCCACCACACAAATAAAAATTGTGGGAAAAAATGAAGAAAAAAAAATATTTTGCCGAGGGCCAACGTTAGGCACTCGGCAAACAATTTGTTTGCCGAGTGCCACTAACGGAGGCACTCGGCAAACATATGGAGTACCGTGTGTTGCGTGTTTGCCGAGTGCCTCTGGTGTTGGCACTCGGCAAACAAATTGTTTGCCGAGTGCCAGGTGCGCCACACTCGGCAAACATCTGGAGTACCGTGTGCTTGTTGTTTGCCGAGAGCCGATGGCGAGGCACTCGGCAAACATATTGTTTGCCGAGTGCCCGACAAAAGGCACTCGGCAAACAGCGAAACACATGGCATATTTCCGGTTTCCCGTAGTGCTAGGCTTTAGGTTTGTTCAGACCATAGTATAACCCTGGTTTAGGAAAGCGATATTTACCTGCTAGTGAGACCAGCTTACACGAAAGTAAACAAAAGAAGAGAAAAATAGTCCATGGTATCCAAAACGTCTTCTTAACCCAAAATGACAAAGCCATCCTATTATACAGGTTAAGAAGCTTCAGTCCTCTATTGCCCGCCCGTCAGGAAAGCTTGATGCCGATCACATTGATCTAGAATTCTAGAGTGACGTAAAGTAATGGTGTGGTAGAAATGACCTTTTGCCCTTATGTTGTTTTTTTTGGGTATACACTGTTGTTTCTTACCTCTCTCGCTCTGAAAAGCTCAAACAAGACAGCTGCCATCTTCTATTCCGCCACTCACTCAGTCTAGGCTTGTTCGGTTGCTCATGATTGGTTCCATGCCTCATTTCATTCCAGGACCTCGCTCGGGCCCATGCGGAACCGAACAATCATTTCAGACCAGATTGAATTTCATTCCTGGCCAAATCATTGCACCCAGAACGGAAACGAATTGTATGAGATCCAATCTCTCGCTAAGTGTCTCGCCGTAATCTCAAAGCCACGCATCTAACAACAAGTCATAATGAGTATGTTGGGGTATCGAAGGTCCTGGATGGACTCAGCGAAGCACTCCAACAGATTATGTGTCCTAGCGAAGCCCCACTACAAGAAATGTTATGATAGGTGACGTTTCATTTTTGTCACAAAACTGAGAAAATATGTCATGAGATGCATTCTGTGACGATCTTATGACGAAAATCAGTTCGTCACCTATCATGCGTGTTTAAACATGATTTGTGACGAAAACATAAGTTATCGTCATAACTATTTTATGACAATCTTACTCAAAACGTCACAAAACTCAAAACTCAGTAAGGCCCCCCTTTGAAAGCTGCCGGTTTGTGGCCAAAGCCCAATTGAAAGCCCATCTTACATTTCACCTAGACCAATTTTCAGCCCATTGAGTTTTTGGTTCTAGCCAGTTATATTTGTGGTTTTCTGACTCGGCCCATTTATTTATTTATTTTGGCAGACAGATCAGCCCACTATCTTTTCAGCACGGCCAGTTTCCCCCTTTTTTTATCAATATAGGCCAGACGGCCAGTTTGTTTGAAAAAAAATCAGAAAATCCCAGATAATGAAATCAAAATGCTCACAGTAACGAAATCTCAGCAAGATACAATAACGATGTTACATGCATAAATGTCACCAACACTCAAACATCACAGTTTCATTGTTAATCAATAAGGTAACTAGAAGCATTCTGTTGTATCAACCTAAACCATAATTCTAATAACGCTAGTTTGGGACTGCCAACAAGCACCAGCTTCACGGTCTTTCTTCAGGGACTCAGCAACTAAATTGCAACCTGAAGCCCAGTCTTGTTCCTCATTCTGCAGAACAACAGACTAAATTAATAACAAGACTTGAGATGGCATAAAGTTGCACAAACCTTTTTTCATAGTTAGACACACAAGCTATGAGAATGAAAGCAACCAAAGATACAAAGGGAAAGCATTGATACAATCTAGTTAAGTGCTTAAATATTCAACAGGTAGTCGAATAGATAAATTTTAAACTCAAGAAGAACCTAGCTTTTGAAGCCTAAACAATCAACAAGTAACCAGGGTGTATTGTATCATGTCAGGTTTCAGGGACTGCTGAAATGCAAAAAAGTAAAACTTTCCTGTCTTTTTTCCTACAGGCTGTATCAAGCACTTGCACATTTAACATTTGTGCTAGCTCATATGTACTGCTACCCCATCACCGGTCCAGCTATCAAAGGATCAATCCATGCAAATCTTAAACGATCTAGTTTCACAATGCACTGGCAAGTGTTGTTCATACATGCATTCTACAGGATTCATAACAGGAACAGAGCAAACAGAATCAGAATATCAGCCTTGAAATTTCTACAGACCAGTTCTCCTAGTAGTCAATTTTCTTCCATCTTTGTTGAACCAAATGATCTAAATTTAGTTAATTGAATAAAACACTCCAGTAAACTGAATGTCAAAGCAAGGATGAATCCAGAAACCTCTTACCTGCATCTGCATAACTTATGGCTGTACAACTGCCGATGAGATGTGAAAGGCTAACATCCTTGTTGCGGCGACAAGGGGCACAGAGTGTAAAACACCGAATACTACAGATAGAAGAAAACCATAATTTAATGTTCAGAGTAACATGAAAACATTGGATAGATTTAAACACTGGAAATCTAGAAATGAGTGTTTAGAGTAATTTCAGAGCAATGCTTAACGACCAGGCCAGATTACCTTGCACAGATGCACTTGTTATTGTACATTTTAGATTACTTCAAATGTCTCACTTATAAGGAACCTTTGATCAAGTGCACAAAAGAAGTCAGCAGGTTCAAGGATTACGTAGCACTGATGAATGGTATTCAGACCCACAATTAACGCTAGAAAAAAAATTGCAGGCAGCATCATATATTTTTATCGTGTTCACAATTGCTTGTTCAACCATCCCATGGTCAATTTAGTACAAATTTCTTAATAAGCTAACATCTATTCTAAGGAGCAAATCAACTGTTCAGCTAGAAAACGTATCTGATAGTTTAACTCGTGTGCAATAGGATGAAAAGATTGGCAGCCTACATCACACAGCGATTCAAGGCACAAGCATGTGCAGGTAGCAGGAACAGCCACGCATGCAGCTAGGGCGCTAATGTGTCGGGTATCCTCTCACCTCGGAGGCCGCTGTAGAGGGAGAGGAGTGGAACTGAGGCCGACGAGGACGAGAATGGAGAGCCGATGCAACTCAGCCACAGCAGGTGCGTCAGAAAGCGAGCTCAGATCTGCTGGAGAAGCAGCGTCGCCGCCAAGCTCCCAGGCTCGACGGACCCAGGGCAGGCGCGCAGGTGGCGCAGTGGCCGAGACCCCCGGTACTAGAGTGCGAGGACGCTGCCGGGGTTGCGGAGCGTGAGACCGAGGTTGAGCGCGGGGATAGTCGTCTTCACCCACGCTCGACGAGTCGGGCCCTCCGTCTCCGCAGCTCGAAGGTCCCAGATCTGAGAAGAGGGCCACTTTCTCCACGGTCGATGTGGCCGCCTCGCCCGGGCGATGAATGCCAAGATGAGGAGGGAGAGGAGGCCGACAAACGAGGGAGGAAGGTGGTGGGAACGCGCCATGGCCGAGAGGAAGGACGGTGGGGGACGGGCGCTGTAGCCAAGAGAGAGGGGAGAGGGGAGATGGGAGAGCGGCGGCGATGGGAGAAAGGAGAATGGACTAGAGCAATACGACTAGGGTTTGTCACTTTATACCGTGTTAGCGGGCTTGGGCTTTGGGGCACACCTGTCAGCGTCACGAACGAAGACACCATCACAGAATTACGTTTTCCTTCTGGAAAGGCGTCCAATCATTTTATTTTCTTGTCTTTTTCAAAGCTCCAAAATATGTTGAACTGTGGATTCAAATTTGTTGTGATTCTGTAACAAATTTACTCCAACCTTCATTAATGTTTTGAAAATTATTGACTAATTATTGGCCATCTAAGTGTATTGAAAGTTTACTCAAGTGACAAGAAAGTTTTTAAATGGACATGGATCATTAGCTCTTAAAAATCCTACAAACTTTATTGTAGGTACATGCGGCTATGTTACACATATCCATCAATTTTCAGGTCCAATTTCATATTATGTTGAGAGGTACAAAAATGACAAAGAAATGGATAGTTTTTTATTTCTTAAATCTTTTTTATCTTCAAAAATATATTGAGTTTCATGCTCAAATTTGTTGTTGTGTTGATTTATGTTCTATCCAACCTCTGTAATTATTTTGGATTTGTTCTGAAACTTTTGAAATTGCATCTCTATTGTAACCCAAGCATTCTATACATCTCATATGTAGTTTGGAATCAAATCCACTGCTAACTTAACACCCACATTTCCAAGTGTTTTCTAAAATTCCACCAAAAATACTATGTGGAGATATGTAAAAGGTGTGCATGTTCAACAAATTTCATTTCCAAAATCAAATGTTTTGGAGAGTTGCAAAAAAATGAAGCAACAAGTTAATAGTGACCATTAATGAATTGATAGGTATGTGCAAAATTTATCTCAAAAAACATTATGTAGATCCGTCCACATGATAGATAACGTTTTTAGAAAAAACAAATAAAAAAGAATCATCCGATTTGGATAATATATGAAGACTTTATACATGTTTCAAATTTTAATTGTAAATCAAAAGAAAAAATGGATAACATGGGAGAACTGCAGCATGAACAGCTGGGCCCACCTGCGAGCCCATATATCAGCGGCTGAATGGGTGTCTGATGGCTCACATGTGGGCCCTGTGTCCACCAGCGCGGGTCCAGTAGCCCAGCAGCATGGTTTAACTCAGCCCATGGATGATGAGCCGAAAACAGGCCTTGTCGCCAACTTATGACAGCTTTTTTTTATAGGACTTATGACAGCTTGGTTCAACAGCAGAGGCTGGGCTATTTTAATCTCAAAAAAAAAAAAGGCTGGGCTATTTTCGGCCTTCATTCTTGGGATAGTTCATCAGCCGACAATAGCTCGAGGCTAAAACATCAAGTTATGGGCCGGCCGGAGCTGCCCCTTACTCATTGTTTATGTCATTTTATTTTTGACATAAAGCTTGCTAAAACTATATTTCTACTTTTAAATATAACTCTGTTGTTCGCCCTAAAAAAAATATAAGTCTGTAGCTCTCAAAATTATAAAACAATCCACATTGTACTTTATGACATGAAAAAGTCGAAAAAGTAATTGTAGCCACAATTACTTAAAAAATAAATATTTTATATATTTTTTACTTCTTTTGTCTAATGGAACGAGCCTAATCTAAAAACAAAAAGTGATGCAAATTCGAAATCGCGACCATTTGCCACCGTCATAAAATTATGATGCTCTAGTTAACTTCACATGACACACTAGGGTTTGTCACTATTTGGATTTGTGACGATTTCTTACAGGTTTTTATGACGCACATCTCAGTTTCGTCACTAAATTCATCCAACCAATCAGGATCGTCATAAACATAATGCCTTAGTGACGTTTTGATCAATTGTCACTCAATAATCGTCATAGAAGGCTAGATTTCTTGTAGTGCCCTCTGCGCGTCTTGGCGTCTGATAATCCCCCTTGCGAAGCCCTTCGGACTCCTTGTCGACCTTAGGACCCTTGGCGAAGCCCTCCTAGAGTGTTAGCGTCCTTGTTATCAGGTTCTCCTGCCCATGCGGTTCTTATGATCTTCCGTTGTGAATGGTGGCGAAACCCCCAATCGCCCGCCGTGCCGGGCGAAGGGGTGCGAGATAACAATCGGGAGCGGACAGAATAAATGAAGTGCTCTTGGCTCGAGGCCCGAAAAGCATATGTCATTACAGGGTCTCCTCCCTCCATATTTATAGGGGGAGGAGAAATCGTTATTACAGCTATGCCATTAGCCGATTCCATTACGCCTCTCCGTCTGAGGCTCTACAGCGCTTCGCTCAGTTGTCACTTTGTTACCCTTCCCTTAGCCTCATTGTCCTTCGCGTCTTGTTCTCACCCCTTCGCTTGTCAGGTACTTGTTGCTGGACCCCCAACACTAGCCCTCAACTGATGAGGTGACCCGTGTAATGAGGTCCTGAAGCAGTTTCCTGTAGTTCTGCAACAAGTCAAATCGTTACGTCATTTATTTCAAGGGTTGGACCCTTTGATTTTTACTGTTTGAATGCGCGGTGGCTCGTTTCGGTGTTTTACTGAAGCCTTTGAGTCCTCTCTTTTTACCGCGACAGATTTTTTTTCGATGGTATCTTCGCTATATCTGTTACTCCCCTTCGCTGGGATCAACTTGATCCTGCGAAGATGCCTCCCAAGAAGCCTCTGGCCGGAAGAGTTTGGAATGATACCTTCGGTTATTCTGAGTGCACCGATGCTTACCTTGATCAGAATTTCGTTTCCAGGTTCGGTCCTAGGGATTCAGTTCGTTCCCCTGTTCTAGTACTGTTCCAAGGCCGTTACCTGGCGAAGCTGTTGTTTTCCTTGATTTCTTCAACTATGGGCTTCGAGTGCCTGCGCATCCTTTTATCGCTCAGGTTTTGGATGCCTTCCAATTGGAGATCCATCAGCTCACCCCGAACACTATTGCGAAGCTTGCTATTTATGTTTGGGCGTGTCAATCCGAAGGCTTTGTCCCCAGCGTGTCTGCCTTCGCGTTCACTCACCGAGTTCATTTTCAGCCCACCTCATCTGTGAAGTTGGATAGCTTCGGGGTGATTAACTTTGTCCATGTTAATCCGAAGAATGTTCCCTCATTTGGTCAAGCAAACAAGGTCGCGTCTGGCTAGAAACAAAGATGGTTTTATGCAAAGTTCAGCGAAGACGTTGAGATTGTCAGCTCTATGAAGCCTCCTGAGTGGCTGATTAATGTTCAGGTTGAGCATGACGATGATTACGAAGGTTGCCTTGATTCCCTTCGTAAAATCAGGCCTCTTCTAAGCTGCAGAGACCTTGTGGAAGAATACATTTCTGCGGGCATCGATCCCCTTCGACCCAACTAGAATCTTGAGTTCGCAGGGGATTCATATACCAACGGCCTTCGCAAAGGATGGCGACGCTCCTTCTATTCCCGAAGTCGAGGAATCAGCCAAGGCCGTTGTTGGACCTTATATTGAAAAGGAGCTTGCTGGCCATCAAGAAGCTGGTATTCCAGCTCGCTTCAACCGGTCCTTCGAAGCTCGGAACCAACCGTACGAAGATTATGGTGCTCCTGTTCCGAAGCGGACAAAGCGTTCAAGAGCTTCGACTTCCAAGGATCTGAACCTTCGGAAAAACGCCGTCGTCGGAAAGCCCCGGTTCTCCCTGGTACACACCTTCACGGGTCAGTTTTAAACGTTAATCCTATTAGCTCCGCGCCTCCCTGGAGTCCTGTGGAGGGCAAAGGTTCTTCGGAGGATAGTTCAGACAAGGATTCTTCATCTGAGGAGGACCCCTTCGGTGAACTGCCTCGTTTTCGCATTTCCAAAAGCGACGACCCTATTGAGTTTGAGCCTCATAACGAGTATTCGGGTCATGGTATTCCTTCGCTGGTCCCTTCGGAGATCTTCCCTAGTGCTGCTATTTTGGAAGATGCTGACAAGGTTCTTCCTAGCATTTTATTTGCTAAGGAGAGGAAGCAACTTTTCGAAGTTGATGATGAACTTCTATTTTAGGCACTTTATGCTAACCAAGTCAAGGTAAAACCTTCTCTCTCTCTCTCTCTCTCTCTCTCTCTCTCTCTCTCTCTCTCTCTCTCTCTCTCTCTCTCTTTTATTCTTTATGTTTTGATCCTTGCTTTAGATGAAGCTTTTTGTTTTACTGACTTTTTCCTTTTTCAGACATTTCCTGTTATAGGTGCCATCGAAGATCAGTTCTACCAGACAAAAGCTTCGCGATGCGAGGCGCGAACTCAGGGAGAAGACTCATGAAGTGAGAGAGGTTTCATCGCCCCTTTTCAAGGCTTGTAAAAGGTTGAGGGATTGCCTCGTTTATCTTGGGAGCAAAGTGCAAGATTTTCCTTTGCCGAACACTTCGAATAGGGAGTTTGCTGAATGGATTTCTGCAAACTCTTCTCATGCGAAGTCTACGGCGCAAAACTTTGGTGTCCTTGCTGGAGCTGCCGGTATCGAGGAGGCCTTCGCTCAGCTGAGCCTGTTTGGTGGAGCGTAGACCCGATTTTAGATGAAGGTTTTTCTCCTTCGACAGAGCTTCCAAATCCCGTTCCTGACGAGGTGCGAAGCTCTCTTTTTAAGATGATTCCGCACTGGCATGGAGTGGGTTGCAGTCGCGTTTCAGCTTTTGTTGAATCTTTTGAAAAGACCCAAGACGCGACGGCTTCGGAGGAACCCGGGTATGATGCATCCGAGGATTGACTTCGCTCTTGTTGAGAGCCTTTGTAATACGATGTATTTTATTTTAATCGAAGGTGCTACTTTGTCTCATTAGTGCGTTCCTTCGATTAATGTACTTAATTGACCTTTTTGGTCTTTATGCGATGTCTGAAATACTGTCTCTTTTAGTATTTCATTTTCGCGTTTTTCTTCCCTTTGTTGGGAGCGCTCTTTTTTGGTCGAAGCTTTCATTTTTAGAAAGTTCTGCCGATTCTGTCCTTTTGGACGATATCGAAGTGCTACAAGATCTTCTTATTAATCCTTCGATTGACTCTCTGATTCCCATTATTCAGGGTTTTTCAGATGTTCCGTTTCTGTTCTTATTTGGACGAATGTTCCTCCGTGTCATAGGGACGAAAAATTTTGAACTTTTTTCAGGGAAAGAAGCTTTATTCCTCGGTCCTGCCTCATTAAAAACCTTGCACCCTGCGAAGGGTTTTCCGCTGCAAGGAAAAGAGTACAGGTCGGCTTGTCTTTTACACATAGTATTTTTCAATTTTTCTACATTCCAGGTATGACTTACTTCTTCTCCTTCGGAAGTCAATAGCCTGAAAGCCCTTTCATTGATGGTTGCCTTCACTATGAAAGGTCCTTCCCATTTGCTCTGTAACTTTCCTACAGTTCCTTCGTTTGGCTTTCGCCTAAGGACCAGGTCTCCATCCTTTATCCCTTTCGGCTTCACAATTTTGTTCTTCCATTTCCTGGTTTCTTCTTTATATTTCTGTAGATTGAGTACTGCTTCGTTGCGATGCTTCGTCAGAATTTTCTGTTAGGCTTCGCAGAGACTTGTTTTCCATTTCTTCCAGTGTCATCGCCTCCTCTCCGAAGAGTAACTTGAAAGGGCTGAAATCCGTTGATCTCGATGACGTAGTTCTTAGTGACCATAGAACTGAATGGAGCTCTTTTGGCCATTTTCCTTTATTGATGTTGAGAAGCCTTTTTTCCACTGCCAAGAATATTCTTTTGTTCGCACCTTCGACTGCTCCATTTGACTGGGGGTGGTATAAGGATGCGAAGCGAAGGTTTATTCCCATTGATTCGCAGAAGTCGATGAATAGCTGGCTGTCGAATTGTTTTCCATTGTCTATCACTAGCTTCTTTGGGACTCCGTATCTGCAAATTATGGCTTGCCACACGAATTTTTTCATGTTTTCAGAAATTATCGAAGCTACTGCCCTGAACTCGATCCACTTTGAGAAATAGTCCATTGCGACAAAGGTGTACTGTAGGTTCCCAGGTGCTGCTGGTAGTTTACCAACTATATCGATGCCACACTGGTAGAAAGGCCATATAGGTTGCATTAGCTGTAATTCTGCTGCTAGGCTTCGCTGATGTCTAGCAAAGAACTGGCATTCATTACACTTTCTTACTACTTCTTCGGCGTCTTTTGCTGCTGTTGGCCAATAAAAACCCATTCTATAGACCTTCGCTACCAAAGGCCTTGATGCGATGTGGGATCCGCACGTGCCCAAGTGGATGTCTTGTAACATTTGCCTACATCTTCTGGTAAGATGGAACGTAGCCATGCTTGACAGACTCCTTCCTTGTAAAGTTGTCCTTCGATCAGCTTGTAGTTTCTTGCCTTTTGTGCTATTCTTTTTTCTTTGACTTCGTCTTGAGCTTCGTACTGATTGTTCAAGTCAGCTATTATCGGAGCCCTCCAATCTTCCCATAACTGAAAGAGATGATGAACCTTTCTTTTGGATTCTTCGGCTGTTGATCCATCCAAGATCTCGAAGAAAACGTCTAGAGGGAGGCCTTCGCCTTTTGCAGCAGCCTTCGCTAGTGCATCTGCTTCTTTGTTTAAATTTCTTTTTAAACTTTTGACAGTGAAGCCTTTGAAATATTTTTGCATTTTGGTCACCGCCTTGTGATACTTGATAAGCTTTGGGTCTCTTGCCTGATAATTGTTTTCTACTTGATTTGCTACGACTTCTGAGTCTGTACTAACAAGGACTCTTCTTGCGCCTAGAGCCTTCGCTTTGTGAAGCCCAAGTAGTACTCCTTCGTATTCTGCTATGTTGTTAGTTGAGTGGAATTCTAACTTGACAGCATATCTCAGTTTGATTCCTGACGGTGACGTTATTATTGCAGATGCTCCGGCACCTTTAGCGCCCCATGCCTCATCAATGAATATCGTCCATAATGCCTCTGTCATTGTTATGGATGCTTCGGGTGTTGCAGGGGTCCACTCGGCTATGAAGTCTGCCAGAGCAGCCGTCTTGATGGCTGTTCTTGCTCTGAATTCAATATCGAAGGGTGCTAGCTCTGCTGACCATTTACCAATTCGCCCTATTGCTTCTTTGCTTCGCAAGGTATCGCGAAGGGGAAAAGAAGTTGGTATTGTTATCTTCCTGTCGCTGAAGTAATGTTTCAATTTTGTTGAAGACATGACCACTGTGTATGCCATTTTCTCTATCTCTGAATATAGTAACTTTGCTCCTGACAAGGCTTCGGACATGAAGTACACCGGTCTTTGACTTTTATCTTCGATGACTTCATGAACCAGTGCTGCGCTTACTGCTGTTGATGAGGCCGCAATGTATAAAAATAGATCTTCGCCCTGTTTCGGGCTAGATAAGGTGGTGAGCTCAGTGAGGGCTTTCTTGATATTGTCGAAGGCTTCTTGTTGTTCATTTCCCCATTGAAACTTTTCCTTCGCTCGAAGTGCTTTGAAGATGGGGCCGCTTCGCTCTCCCAATTTCGGGATGAATCTGCTTAAGGAGTTCAACCTTCCTGCTAGCCTTTGGACATCCTTCAAACACTTGGGCGGTGCCAGACCTTGGACAGCTTCGATTTTTATCTTGTTTGCCTCTATGCCTCGCTGTGATACTGTTGGGAACTACACCGAAGCCCCTCTGACCCACGCGAAGGTCAACAGCCACCAACGAAGGAAGAATGAAAGAGCAGACGGCACAGGAGCCCGAAGTCACCAAACTAAGAGCCATGCTAAAGTAGCCAATGGCATACATGTAAATATAATCATCTCGCCCCCTATAAATATGGAGGGAGATGATCCTGTAATGACATCTGGTTTCCGGGCCTCGAGCCAAAGAGGGAATCATTCACATCGCATCCGACTCTCTCAACAGGCCAAACCCCTTCGCCCAGCATCGCGGGAGAAGGAGGGCTTCGCGCGATTAACCACAGGGAACCTGAACGGAACAACCCTCGTCCGACATCGTAGGCCGAGAGGGAGGGCTTCGCATCAACCAACAGACGACGACATCGACCAAAGAGGGCTTCGCGAGGTGCTTCGAAGGCTCATTCCCCCTCAGAAGGCTTTAGGCGAACGAGAACACATCAAGATTCTGTTGGAGGGCTTCGACACGTCCTACGAAGACCTTCGATCGCCCAACATTTGGCGCCGTCCCGCGGGGTGAACCCACGACCACGATCAACATGGCGAAAGCAAAGTCAATAACAAACGTCAGCGACACACAACGCGCAGAGATCGAAGCTGAAAATGAAAGGCTCGCGAAGGAAGCGGAAGCCAGAACAGTAAGAGAACAAGAAGAGCAGGACAAAGCCGCACGAGAAGAAGAGGTAGCAAGAGCCGAAGAGGTGGCAAGAAAAAAAGAAGCCTTAAGAGCTATGCAAGTAAACAACGCTGAAACATCTCAAGCAGGAAGTTTCCAGCAAGAGGACGACGAAACACGTAACATAACTGAAAGGCTTCGTATCATAGAACAAGAGAGAATCGAAAGAGAAAAGAAGTTGGCCGTCATCGAAAAGACAGCGAAGCTAAAAAAAGACATGCTCGAAAAGATAACGCAAGCCCAACAAGAGATCAACGTAATGGACAGCAAGCTAAATAAATATAATGAGAAAATAGAGAACCTGAAGAAACAAGAACAAGACATGCACCACAAGACTCGCAAACAAACCGAGCACAAGATAGTGTACGAAGTAAGCAGCTCTGGCAAGGACAACCAGCCATGCATCATCTACAACGAGAACTCGCCTTTGAGCGAAGAGCTACAGAGTGAACCTTGGCCGGTCAATTTCAAAATGCCGAAGATAAAGGCATACCAAGGAAAAACATGTCCGAGAGAGTTCCTCATGTCTTTCGAAGCCGCAGTAGAATCGGGCGGAGGATCAAACTCAACGTATGCGAAAGCTTTGGTGATGGCAGTCGAAGGAGTAGCAAAGACATGGTTTTCCACTCTTGAACCAGGATCAATTAATTCTTGGTCCGAATTAAGAAGAGAGTTCATAAACAATTTCCAAGGCTTCCAAGCATCAGAAATTCATCAGGGAAGACTATTTTCTTGCAAACAGAAACCAGACGAAGGCTTAAGGGAATACATGTAGAGATTCATGGAAATAAAGTCAAGAGCAAAGGACGTAGGAGCTTCGACAGTTATCGATGCACTGATGGAAGGCTTGAGGGCTGGCCCTTTCCACTCTGCACTAACAAGGAAGAGACCCAAGACTATCTTCGCACTATTGGACACCTTCGAGAAGTACGCGAGGTCGGATGATGAGTTCTGAAGGAAAAAAGAAGACGAAAAGAAACAATCCCAGCTAATCAAAGATGAAAAGAAGTATAAAGAAGAAAAAGAAGCGAGTCGAAGCAGGAGGCACGACGATAACAGAGACAGTTCGAGAGATCATAACAGTCGAAGGGTACACAACCTCGAAAACAGAGAAGAAAGGGGCGATTAAAAGAGAACCAAAGACGATGAAAAAGGGAAAGAGCGAAGCAACCATGATAGAGATTGCGAAGACAAAAACAAAGAAAACAATCAGAGAAGTAGTTCTCGCACTCCATACTGTGAGTTGCATGGCGAAGGAAAAGACCATACAACAAAGCAGTGCCGAAATCTGCAACAATTCAAACAGGAATGGACTGCAGAAAGAGAGGCGAAGAAGGCCATCAGACATACAAGTAACTATCGTGAAAATTGGTCTCAAGGGAACCCAATGTCAATATACCCTTTGCACTCTGTCAATCATGTTGTCAACTACCCAAGAGAAGCTTCGCATCAGGCACAGCAATATGCCTACTCCCAACCTCAAAGCCTGGCAGCATTGCCACCGCCTCCAGAAATGAATCAGCAAAACAATGGAAGAAACACAGAAACAAGCTACACGTCTCAAAGACAAACCGTCAACGCTATCTCCGGAGGGTCGACCCAGCAACTAGGTTCAAGGGCAAGAAAAGAATACATACGAAGGGTACATAACGTGTCATCAAGGGCTCCGTTTGTGAAAACCAAGTGGTCCCACGTCCACATCACCTTCGGAAAAGAAGACGCAAGGGACCTGGATCAACCTCACTCAGACCCATTGGTCATCAAGGCAAATATAAAAGGGTTCGATGTACTCAGAATACTGGTCGATGGAGGAAGTTCAGCTGTTATCCTCTTCGCCTCTACATATAGAAAGATGAAGCTGGAAAACGAAACACTACAACCAGCAGGAATACCATTAATCGGCTTCACTGGAAAGGTTATCCAAGCGCTGGGAAAAATTAACCTACCAGTAACCTTCGGCGAAGGAGACAACGCAAGAACTGAAGATGTGACCTTCGATGTGGTTGACATTGTTTATCCTTACAATGCAATCTTCGGAAGGGGGTCCATCAACAAGTTCGAAGCGGCCATACATCAGGGCTATCTATGCATGAAGATTCTTGGTCCCATCTCTGTGATCAACGTCCTCGGAGACCAACTCCAAGCAAGAAGTATTGAAGATAGGGAAACCCCTGGAAGGAAGAATGTCCATTTCATCCGAAGAAAGCAAAAGGCCCCATCGCCCAAGACCTTCGGACTAAAAAATTTGTCCATGATATATCAGATATACATGAGCCGCGTCTACCAAGAACATTTCTTCGGTAGCGCGCGCGATGGCGATATGTAAAAGCACAAAACTCGCGGGGGGTGCACTCTTTTTCCTCACGAGGGTAGCCCTGCGAAGGGTGTGAGGTTTTTTAAAGAGGCACCCTCCAAGACTGTAACACAGTTTTATAATTACTTTTTTACCCTAAAAAATTCCAGAGCAATTTCCTGGGGGGCGCAGAAGAGCCAAGGAAGGCTCAAGAAATGAAGCTTCGAGCTCAAAAACGATATCAGGCAAAAGCCTAGAGAATCCGAAAGTTACACCAATTAAGTATTTGGTGTAATCTTAGTTTGGATCGATGTATCACGAGGGACGATACAAAGACTCCAGACAAGAGTCGAAGGGAAAGATAAGCAAAGAAAGCCTAATCTACCCAAGTATCGACAAACAGAAACCTTCGCAAAAGGAAAAAAGCGCGATCCTTCGCATGAAAATGTTCAAATATCAAAGAACTAAAACACGAAAACTTGCGTTCCTTAAAGGAAACACAAGGTCATCGTGCAAGAAGCATTAAAAGCTTCGAAAGATATTGAAGAAATCTTCTCTCTGGCAAAGACCTTCGAAAGATTGCTCCAAAACAAAAGCTTTATTAAGCAAAAATCATTGTCTAAAGGGAACCATCGTCAGGTTCCTGCTTTACAATAAGCCCTAGTTCTAACATCATTTCATAAATAATGCTATACTCATCAAAATCAAACCCACTCGAAGGCGAGTAAGGCCTCTGAAAAACAAGGTCGACCACTCCAGAAGAAGACATCCGCGCAACATGCGAAGCTGCATCGAATCCATAAGATGAACTTGTTGGCGTCTCTTACGGTCACGCGGGAAACACGCGACCGCGGGAGACGCCGGGGGTTATGGAATTGTTCACTTGCACTATTTAACCAAATAATCCACAACTAGTAACAAGTACTAGATATGAATTATAAGGTTTGTCATGTTAAATAGAATATCCGCAAGCGGACGGATAACCCGTTGTAGCATTTCACCCGAGAGTTTTCCAGGGTATCGTATTTATATTTTCCCAAAGGAAGACATGGTTGACAAGAGTACTTATGTTCATGGTGTTACAAACGATAAGTAATATAACCACATTCCAATGCAGGGGTAAGGTTTAGTAATAATAAGGATAGTGCGACACACACGAAGGCATTCCACTCTCTCTAATAAAAGGCGAGAGACAATCCTAAGCAATGCTAAGTTAGACTAGCGAGCTACTACTCCAAAGGTACAACATTCATATAGCGTGCACAACCTCTACCTATCATCTAGCGTCATGCAAGCACAAGCAAGCGTCTAATGCCTAGGCAACATCGGGAGATCCGGCATACGCAAGGTCTGCCTCGCGACTCCGGCCTATTTACGTACTCCTATGCCGTGCCCGAACGTGGAGGGTTCCTTTGGATGGACAGGGCTGTCACTTCCTGCCACCTACCTCTACAAACCGTGGGACACGCACATACCCAAGGGTGGATAGACTACCCCGGCACCATGCCAGCGTTACTAACCACGACTCTAGATCCCTCGAGGCACCCCCAACCCTTCGGATCGACGGGGTGATAAATCTAGAGCACCTTGGCAGGACAATGAGCCCGATGCCTAAACATGAGAACAACTAGCCTAACTAGCATAAACTAGATAAAAGGGATCAAAGCTAGCACTAAGTCATGCATAAGCGTTCGTCGCTCAAGAACGAGCGACGAACGATGAATGATTAAGCAAGTTCAAGAATAATCGATGATCGAGTATGAACGAACGAAGAACGAATGATGAACGAGCATGAACGAACAACGAACGATCATACAAGATCATGATAGAACTAGCAAGCTCATAACAACTATATGAATACTTGTATTCCATAGATTAAATAACAAGTCTTACAAAGAGAGAGAAAGGATACAAGAGCGCTACCCAATTCTCCACAAGACTTTGGAAGCAATAGGGCAACCCACTACTCAGCCTAGCACTAACTAGAATTGCCTCTAGCTCTAGTGTGAGGAGGAGGGAATGATCCTTGTGTATTGTGTGTCTTGGAAGGAGGGGGGGTACCCCTCCTTATATAGTCCTTGAAGGTCGGCAACTTTGAGGCGGTTCCCGAGGTCGGTGGCATTTAATGCAGGGGGAACCGACCTCCAGAGGTCGGTTACAAACCGCCATAGAAAGATGGGCCCAGGGGGCCACCCTGCCAGGTCGGCCGACCTGGCCAGGGGGGGTCGGCCGACCTGTGCCTGGCCCCTCTTGGGCTGGGCTTTGGCAGGTGGCTCCCCCTCTGGGTCTACTTCTCTGGTCCAGGTGCATTTGGCCTTAGTTGTGTTGGACTTTGACGAGATTTGGCCTTTTGTCTTGGAATTGTATTCCCGCGGCGAACGTTGTCTTGTAGAAGTGTTGATTCGTCGCCTTGGGGCATGATTTCACCTGGATTTCTCCCTTATTCCACCTGCACACTAAAATCTAGAGGTACATGTGGAAATAGGTTATTCTTAAATAAAGTGCGTGTAAAGAATGTCCAATCCTTCTTGTTTATTGAGCTAGTTGATGGTCGAAATTGGTCCGTAACGACCGTCAACAACTCCCCCAAGCTTACCCCTTGCTCGTCCCGAGCAAGAAGTAGGACTTTAGGTTGTTGATCAGGAGTTGCTACAATGCCTACTTCTCAAAGGTACCAAGTGTATAACAAAGATACTCATCCTTGAGTTGAATAAGTTGGCCAAGGTAACTCACCCTTCCCTTAGTCCTTATGGGGCTTTTGCTTTATACTTCACCTTGGGCGGTTGAGAGAGAGAACGGTGTACGAGCATTTGTTTTCTCATTCCTTGTCTTGCTTTTATTCTCCGGAGGTTTTCAAAAGATTTCAAAACAAACCAAGTTCCTCAAGTGATACTCTCGAGTCGCTCAAGTGGTGTTTTTATCCCTTACCAAGGCATGTGTGTTGCCTCATCCTACATCTAATAGGCTTTTTGTGGAGCTCAAGGTAGGATATAGAGAGAGGCATACTTGCATTCATACTTTGCAAAACCAAAAGAGTGGATCCACGGAGATAGCAAGCCATACAATCAAAGATCAAGATGTGCAAGTGTGTGAGTGGATGGTGGTGGTGTATGTGACTACTCCTCTTTTTGTTCACCTCTCTTTATTTTATATTTTGGGGCATGGCTATCTTTTCTTCTTTCTTTTTCCATGCTCAAAATGAGAGCAGATTTTGTCTCTTTCTTTTCATCATGCTCATCTTTTGTGAGCTTTATTTTCTTTCTTTCTTTTTTTTTTTTGCATAGCCATGCCTAATTTTGATATTTCAAGAGAGGTGATAAATTGTGAGGAGTGTCTTTATTTTGGTGGAAGGTATGACATGTTGCTAACTTCCGGTGTAGAAGTTTAGCATATGAGGTGAAATGTGTACGTGATCTTGATCATGAGAGTATGGAGAACATCTCACTAGGGTCACAAAATTTTGATAAAGCTCAATGAAATGACAAGCAGCATATGTAAGGTTTTTCATTAAGTACTACATATGGCTTTGGTAGGAATTTATCATCACTGAGGAACTTATAAATTTTTATGATTTTCGAAAACAAAAAGCTCCGGAGTTTTCAAACTTAACTTGGAACAAGATTGCATCAGCTCTTTTTACCATATCATCTCTCACAACAACTTAGGTTCAGTGCAAGCGTATGCTACCCACAAGTTTCAGGTTCTAAGCAAGTATTTTTCAGCCAACAAACTCAAAACTTGGAGAATACTAAGTTATAAACTAGGCACAAGAGAGAAATACGGCAGAGCAACTATTCATCATCTCAACATAGAAGGAAAAGAAACATTTTTACAGCACATAAAAAGAAACTACACTAACTATTTTTGTTCTTTTTAGTTTTGTTATTTTTATTTTGTTTTTCATATGAGAAACAGGAACAAGCAAAAATGAAAGGAAAAGGATACAAGTTGCGATACATGATACCTTAGCGGGGGGCATGGTCTCTCCCCCCCAAGCTTGTTCTTGCTCATGGGTTTGGTGGATTGAACCCCATGTGGCGAAAGTAAGCCGAAAGATCGGCTTGTCCCCGCTCCGTCATGTTGGTGAGGTTGGTGAGCTGGGTGTCGGTGCGTTCTTGCCACTGATGGGTTTGTAGGATGTGTTGATTCAGCGCGTATTGAGTGTCTTCTGCCGTGGTCTCGAGCCTTCCCATTTGCTCGGAGAGGTTGTTCATTGCTTGCTCAAGGTGGAAACCTTGAGTTGCACCAGAGTCGGAGGAGTGTTCCTCCCATTGTTGTTGCGGAGTGAACATCCTTGGGTCATGCCCCGAGGTTTGCCACGCCGAGCCCCCGGCCATGTGCGGTGGCGGGGCTGAGTATACACCGGGAAAATACCCGGTGTGACCATACCCCGGGCCGCCATGAGCCATGGGCTGCGGTGTGGGTGCCTCGGAACTTGATGGCTGCTCTGACCTGCGCGTCCTCCTGCGGGAAGAAATACTCCTGCGCGCACTCTCCATTTCTTGGAGCTCAATGGTTAGATTTTTGCAAGTATACAAGCGAAGATCCGGGTTAGGTAACCGAAACTCGTTTGTATACCCGACAAAATAAAATATGAGGCAATCATTTGGACCACGCTTAAGTGTATGACCGCGAATAAGATAATCTTTGTTTATGAGCAAGCGAGGAGTATCAATAAATTCAACATTAGCATCATGCAAAGCACCTACTCCTGCAACGATACGTGTAATCAATGAAGTGCACTCGATAGGTCCTATCATCCCAAAATTATCTAGCCATTGGTGAATCATGTATTGCACAGGAGAAATCTTAATTTTCTCAACCATAGCATAAAGAATTTTCATTTCATCCTCGCGCACAACTCTAATATCACTCCTAGGAAAAAGAGTGATGCCAATCCACATGTGCAAAAAGCGCAAAGTAGGGTGATGGATGTGATTAGTTCTAGGCTGCACACAAGTTGAAAAACCCGTAATCCTTTCCCAAAATGCAAGCTTTGAAAAATCAGGAAGGGCATTATCAATATCAACATTGCAGCGAGTATTAAAGCCGAGTATCATGCTAAGGTCCTTCCATTTCAAACGGTATTCTTCCCGGAAAAACCGAAAAGTAATACCTTCATCTACTACTCGTAGGGTGCATAAAAGCTGAAGTGTAAGCAAGCGGGAACCCGGCTCATGTACACTAGCAAAATCTTTCCACTCTATAGCTTTGAATACTCGAGAAAATTCAGCATCCATACCTGTTTGTTGCAGCAGCTCCGTGTCAAATGCTCGCGTAGGAGCAAAGATACGGTTTTGAAGAAGTGCGTAGGCGTTCGTCTCGTGCTCGCCCACCAAGTCGAGGTCGGTGTCGGCGAGGAGATGATGCTCGTTGTTGCTCTCTTCTTCGGCTGCATGTGGTGGACTTGGCGGTGGTTCGACCACGGGGCGCGCGCGCGTGCTTCGGCGTGAAGAGCTTGGACTTGAGCTTGAGCTTAGGGACTTCTTCAACGATCCGTACAGCCGCTTCGCTCCCGACATGGCTGCAGCGAGGAGAGCAAGAACACAAGAACAAAAACTCCGAACGGGTTATGTTAGGGAAAATTGAATCGGCGAAACCGTCGGTTGTTCTTGTGAGCAAGAAAATCGCAACTCGAAAAAAAAAGCAAACAAAAACAAATCAAAACACAAACTGGAAGAATAGTGGGAGAGGAGTTTTTTATGCAGAATTTTGAGGCAAGCACAAAGTGAGAGCAAAGGAGAACCTTGTGAGCAAGAGAGTGAAGTGAATGAGGAATCAAATGAGTGTGTGTGAGGGGGAGAACACTTCTGCCCGGACACCCCAATTTATAGCACGAAATGTAGCCGTTTTGGAACGTTGGAGGGGAAATATGACCGTTGGGAAAAAGATGGGGGGCAGCAGTGGCTGCCACAGGTCGGCCGACCTGAAAAATGGGGCTCGGCCGACCCCCTGTGGGGCCCACTTGCTCCCCCTCTTGGCCCATGGCCTCCAACGGTCATATGGTTCATGACCTTGGCTGCTATGTCCAGTAAATCCTCGGAAATATTGCTCAGAAAGATTTCCAAATAAAATCATGCCTCGAAATTCAAATGGTTTTCGGAAAAATTGAAACTAGAAGAGAGAAAGTGTCGGAAAAATCCCAACATGTGGAAAATTTATTGTAGTGGTACAGAGGTACTCCAAAACCTTGCACAAAAGAGTGAAAAAGTTTTGAAGAACCAAATATTTTTGGAGATTAATTTTTGTATGCATGGCGAGATGAAAATTCAAATATGCTGGCGGAAAAAATTCAAACGATTGAAATAAGAATTTCTTGTGGTGAAATAAAATATGCAAGGTGATTTTAAAGTTTTTAAATGCAAGTGGTGGGTTTGAAAAGGAAAAATCAAGAAGGAATCAAATGAAATGATAATGCCGATTATCCTGTCGGCCAGGGCTTCGCCGTTTTAAGTCCGGCGAGCAAGGACTTCTCCATGCGTTTCATTCTTAAGGTGTCGGCCCCGTCCTTGGAGAAGAGGATGAAGATGGCTGCACCTTCTTTACTTGCCACATTTGTTTGATCTTGGGTTGTGTTGGTGGCTTCTCAATTTGAGGGGTCGATTTCTTGACCCATAACCCCGGCCTTATTGTTGCGGGCTTCTTGGGTTGGTACCATGACGGGTTCTCACGTTTGTCAATTTGCTTCCAAAGAGCAATGAGACTATCCGTCTTTCTCGGGGTCACTTCAACTTCTTTGATGTTTGAGGGGTTTGGCCCATACTTGATCTTGATCATTGAGCATTGTTCTTTTCGGGGTTGAAACTCGAATTTCTCCTCCTTCTCATTGTTGTAGAAACGGATTTCTCCGGCCCCAACATCAATTTGAGCCTTTGCGGTGCTAAGAAAGGGACGTCCCAAGATGAGGGGTGTCTCTTTATCAATGTCCATTTCCAGCACCACGAAGTCCACCGGAATGAAGTTACCACGGATTTTCACCGGAATGTCTTCGGCTATTCCCGCGGGGTAGCGGACTGATGAGTCCGCTAGTTGTAGCCTCATTGGTGTAGGAGTTAACTCCGTGTAGCTCAATCGATCGAAGACTTCTTTGGGCATAACGCTGACGCTTGCCCCAAGATCACATAAGGCGTGTTCGAAGTGATGTGCCCCAATGGAGCATGATATGGTGGGGCAACCAGGGTCTTTCTTCTTTTCTAGGAGCCGATTGAGTATAGCCGCGCTACACTCTTCGGTGAGCTTGACCATCTCTGTCTTGGGCAGTGGTCGCTTGTTATTGAGGATGTCTTTGAGGTAACGTGCATATGTGGGTACTTGTACCATGTCCATCAAAGGCACGTTGACATGAATCTTTTGGATGACTTCCATAAAACGATCAAATTGTTCATCCACCTTCGGCTTCTTATTTCTGTGTGGGAATGGCATGAAACTAGTGTCTTGGAATTCTAGTGCCTCTTTCCCAGTGGTTGCCTTTGGTTCATCATTCTTTTTCTGGATGATGGAAGCGTCTTCTTCTTCTTGTTCAACCCTGTCCTTGTTACCTGCATGGTTAGGATATGGCGGGTCCCGAGTGGATTCCTCCCCTCGTGGTAACCGCATTAACATTTTCTAAAGAAGACTCGGGTTGCCCCGGGATCTTCCCAGAATTAGAGGTAGGAACAAGAGCAGCAAGCTGAGCAAGTTGGGTTTCTATCATTTTGTTAAAACTCAGCTGATTTTTGAAAGCGGAAGAAAAACCTTCTAGCTGTGAATTTATATTTTCTAAAACTTTATCGTTGAGAGCAAGCTTTTTGTTGATTGATTCATTAATTTTAGCTTGGCCAAGAACCAAATCTTTCAAAGAGGGCTGATTATTGTAAAAACCAGGAAAATTGTTACCTCTATTTTGATTTTGATTATATCCTTGACCTCCGTTTGGACGATACCCGTTGTTGTTGTTCATGTAGAACGCATCTTCTTGGGTGTGGGGGCAATTCTTCCCCATATGGCCCGTATCCCCGCATTCCTCACACGTCATGTGTGAGTCCAATGCACGAACACTACCACTTGAAGTGTGTTCATCCAAACGCTTCATGAGAAGGTCAAGTTTGGCGGACAACATGTCCACTTCCTTGACAGGGTGGATGCCTTTTGAGCGTGATTGGAGTCGATCATTGCTCCACCCTTGATTGGAGACCATCTTCTCTATAAGATCTTTTGCTTGAGTAACGGTTTTGGAGAAGAAGGCTCCTCCAGCAGCGGCATCCATATGTCCATGGGCTGTTGGTGTCAACCCGTTGTAAAAGTGTTGGAGAATGAGCCATTCTTCCATCCCATGGTGTGGGCAGGCTGATGTGTATTCTTGGAGCCTTTCCCATGCCTCGGGTATGGATTCATTTGTTGCTTGCTGGAAGCTTGCAATTCTTCCACGAAGAGCATTGGTTTTGCCCATCGGGAAGAACTTAGCGAGGAACGCCGTAGAACATTTGTCCCAAGTGTCAATATTGGCGCGGTTTGCATAGAACCATTGTTTCGCTTTCCCAAGGAGGGAGAGCGGAAACAAACGGAGCTTGATAGCATCTTGATTGCCTTCTCCCGTGCCTGACGTGTTGCATATTTCTAGGAATTGTTGGAGATGAGAGTTGGCGTCCTCGGAAGCCTTCCCACAAAAGGGGATGGCTTGCACCATAGTGATGAGGCTGGACCTTATGTTAAGTCCGGCGTCACCAACGTCGACGTTGGGTCCAATGGGCACATTGGCGACGGTGGGCGCGGAGTATTCATGAAGGGTCTTTTCAGCCATGACGTTTGACGTAGATGGTGCGGAAGATGCGGGTTCGCTTGTCGAGAGTACTTGAGGGGAGACGACGACGCGGTGTCGAGTCTTCCTCACAAGTGACTCGGGATTATCAACGAAGTTTTTCGGCAAGTCGAATCCACGCATACACTATCCTGTTTTCACATCAAAGAGAAAACAGATCAATGTTAGCCTGCATGGGCAATGGTTAAACCACATCAAGTGTAATCATGAACAATCATTGTATTCTTGTTAACCAATGTCTTCCCCGGCAACGGCGCCAGAAATGCTTGTTGGCGTCTCTTACGGTCACGCGGGAAACACGCGACCGCGGGAGACGCCGGGGGTTATGGAATTGTTCACTTGCACTATTTAACCAAATAATCCACAACTAGTAACAAGTACTAGATATGAATTATAAGGTTTGTCATGTTAAATAGAATATCCGCAAGCGGACGGATAACCCGTTGTAGCATTTCACCCGAGAGTATTCCAGGGTATCGTATTTATATTTTCCCAAAGGAAGACATGGTTGACAAGAGTACTTATGTTCATGGTGTTACAAACGATAAGTGATATAACCACATTCCAATGCAGGGGTAAGGTTTAGTAATAATAAGGATAGTGCGACACACACGAAGGCATTCCACTCTCTCTAATAAAAGGCGAGAGACAATCCTAAGCAATGCTAAGTTAGACTAGCGAGCTACTACTCCAAAGGTACAACATTCATATAGCGTGCACAACCTCTACCTATCATCTAGCGTCATGCAAGCACAAGCAAGCGTCTAATGCCTAGGCAACATCGGGAGATCCGGCATACGCAAGGTCTGCCTCGCGACTCCGGCCTATTTACGTACTCCTATGCCGTGCCCAAACGTGGAGGGTTCCTTTGGATGGACAGGGCTGTCACTTCCTGCCACCTACCTCTACAAACCGTGGGACACGCACATACCCAAGGGTGGATAGACTACCCCGGCACCATGCCAGCGTTACTAACCACGACTCTAGATCCCTCGAGGCACCCCCAACCCTTCGGATCGACGGGGTGATAAATCTAGAGCACCTTTGCAGGACAATGAGCCCGATGCCTAAACATGAGAACAACTAGCCTAACTAGCATAAACTAGATAAAAGGGATCAAAGCTAGCACTAAGTCATGCATAAGCGTTCGTCGCTCAAGAACGAGCGACGAACGATGAATGATTAAGCAAGTTCAAGAATAATCGATGATCGAGTATGAACGAACGAAGAACGAATGATGAACGAGCATGAACGAACAACGAACGATCATACAAGATCATGATAGAACTAGCAAGCTCATAACAACTATATGAATACTTGTATTCCATAGATTAAATAACAAGTCTTACAAAGAGAGAGAAAGGATACAAGAGCGCTACCCAATTCTCCACAAGACTTTGGGAGCAATAGGGCAACCCACTACTCAGCCTAGCACTACCTAGAATTGGCTCTAGCTCTAGTGTGAGGAGGAGGGAATGATCCTTGTGTATTGTGTGTCTTGGAAGGAGGGGGGGGTACCCCTCCTTATATAGTCCTTGAAGGTCGGCAACTTTGAGGCGGTTCCCGAGGTCGGTGGCATTTAATGCAGGGGGAACCGACCTCCAGAGGTCGGTTACAAACCGCCATAGAAAGATGGGCCCAGGGGGCCACCCTGCCAGGTCGGCCGACCTGGCCAGGGGGGGTCGGCCGACCTGTGCCTGGCCCCTCCTGGGCTGGGCTTTGGCAGGTGGCTCCCCCTCTGGGTCTACTTCTCTGGTCCAGGTGCATTTGGCCTTAGTTGTGTTGGACTTTGACGAGATTTGGCCTTTTGTCTTGGAATTGTATTCCCGCGGCGAACGTTGTTTTGTAGAAGTGTTGATTCGTCGCCTTGGGGCATGATTTCACCTGGATTTCTCCCTTATTCCACCTGCACACTAAAATCTAGAGGTACATGTGGAAATAGGTTATTCTTAAATAAAGTGCGTGTAAAGAATGTCCAATCCTTCTTGTTTATTGAGCTAGTTGACGGTCGAAATTGGTCCGTAACGACCGTCAACAGAACTTTCGTGGCCAGCCGAGCGACCGCGACCTCCGCCCCTTTTCCTAGAAATCCCTCGGCTAGGAGAAGAAGCATCACGAGACTTACAACCCCCAGAAACCTCAGAATCAGGAAGACCAATTCTGATGACACCAACAAGGCTACCAGGAGGGAAAACATAACCTTCGACACCTTCGACAGGGGACAGAGGATCAGAGTCAGTAGATAAAACAAATTCCGAAGAAGACGAGCTCAAAATCTCGATAGCATCTTCAACACGAGCCTTCCGAGGAGAAGAAGGCCCAGCAGAAGCAAATTCGCTCAACGAAACCTTTGACGAAGGCTCCGGAGTAGCAAACTCGCTCAAAGAAATATCAGAAGAAGCCTAAAGTCCAAAAATCAAGCAAAAATTAATCAAAATAGCATAAAGTTTACAACGATTACAACAATTCTCAACAAGATACAAGTTCGAAGGGATGATGTAACCCCTCTCTCGAAGCAAAAATAAATTGTTTATACCTCACTCTGAGGTAGACGACCGACAGACTGCACTCGGTTCCAAAAGGATTCGTCAAAATGACTGGCGACCTTCATGAGAGCTTCAACCACAGGACGGGGAGTAGAATCAACGGCAGAAAATTTAAAGTCATCAGAAGCAACCTTCGCCAAAGCATTATTCCCTTCGACATCAAGAGAATGGAGGAGGTCTCGAACAGCCAGATGAACGGCATTGGTAGAGAAGGCCCTACAAGCCTTCACAACGTAAGGAATATTGACAGAGAGCCAAGACTGACGCTGCTCAGTCGAAGCGTCCTCAGGGATCTGATCTGGAGTTGTCCCCACTGAGATAAGTGTTGGGGACTACACCGAAGCCCCTACCCGACCCACGCGAAGACCAACAGCCAATGGCGAAGACAAAACGGAGAAGACAATCAGACTAAGAGCCGTGCCTATACAGCCAATGGCATACATGTAAATATGATCACTCTCCCCCTTATAAATATGGAGGGAGATGATCCTGTAATGACATCTGTTTTTCGGGCCACGAGCCAAAGGAGGAATCATTCGCACCGTATTCAGACCTCTCTAATCACTCGACCCCTTCGCCCGGCATCGCGGGTGAAGGAGGACTTCGCGCAACTAAACTGCAGGGAACCTGAGCAAGAACCCCTTCATCCGGCATCGCGGACCAGAGAAGAGGGCTTCGCTCCAACCAGAAGGCAACGACGACATGCGAAGAGGGCTTCGCGAGGCAAACCGAAGGCATCGACAACCTTCGAGAGCTTCGCCAGAACCAGAGCGCTTCCATCAACCGTTGGAGGGCTTCGATCCGTCCCATCAAGACCTTCGATCCCCCAACATTTGGCGCCGTCCCGCGGGTTGAACCCACGACCACGATCAATATGGCCAAGGCAAAGCCGAGAACAAACATCAGCGACACACAATGCGCAGAAACCGAAGCCGAAAACGAAAGGCTAGCGAAGGAAGCAGAACTCAGAATAGCAAGAGAGCAAGAAGAACGGGACAAAGCTGCAAAAGCAGAAGAAATAGCAAGAGCCGAAGAGGCGGCAAGAAAAGAAGAAGCTCTAAAAGCCATGCAACTAAACAACGTTGAGACATCTCAAGCAACAAGCTTTCAGCAGGAGGACGACGAAACACGCAACATAACCGAAAGGCTTCCACTAGTCTTGGTGAATTATGAAGTACAGGTGCAATCCATACAAAAACAGGGGAAAACATGCACTAAACGTGGACTTTGGAATCGACGGATTTTCCCCGGACTGAAGAACTTAGTCCAAAAGCCCAAAACCACAGAATCAGGCTTCAAGATCAAGCAATGCACGTGGTTTAGGCAAGTACACAGGCCAAGGAAGCAGCCAGAGGAGGACCAGGCCCAGAGGGGCCCAGGCCAGGTCGGCCGACCCCCTCTGGCCAGGTCGGCCGACCTGCCAGGGAGGCCCCACTGGCCCATCTTTTTATGGCGGTTTATCACCGACTTCTGGAGGTCGGTTCCCCCTGCATTAAATGTCACCGACCTCGGGAACCGCCTCAAAGTTGCCGACCTTCCAAGGCTATAAATAAAGGGGCACCCCTCCCTCTCAACACACACCACAAGACGCAAGACTCTCCAATAGAGCTCCACTCCAATCCTTAGGCTGAGAGCCTTTTGTACACTAGTAGAATAGGAGAGAGGGCAAGGGAGAGAAAGGAATACTCCTTCCACTTTGGTGGAGGTTTAGTTCTATTTCTTTACCTTGGCGTGTAAACACTCTTTGTGATTTATACGTGGTGGTTATTTATCTAGCGAGCATTATTACTTTTCTAGGCGTAATTCCTGTTATACTTGTTTACGGGATCATTGCTCCGCAAGGGGTGCTCTAGCCTTCTAAATTCAGCTTTGGGCCGAGGTTAGAGTAGTAATCAACGGCATAGACGTGGTGTCTAGGCTAGAGGTTACCTTTGTTTGCTGTGTGCTCCACGGTTTGTAGAGGTAGGCGGCAGGAAGTGACAGCCCTGTCCGTCCAAAGGAACCCTCCACGTTCGGGTACATAGTAGAGCTACAGGTCGGAGTGGCTTGGCAGACCAGGCCTAAGCTGGCGCCCGAAGTAGACAAGTAGAGCTTGAGTTCGTCTATCCTCTAGGATAACTAGATATAATCACCCTCTCGATCCTAGGCTGCTAGTTGTCTTGGTTGTCCTTGGGTAAAACTTGTCCTGCGGTAGAATAACTCCGTTCCTTGGGGAAAACAAATACGATACCTTGGAATACTCCCGGGTGAAGTGCTACAACGGTATTCCGTGCGCTTGCGGATTTATCTGTGACGTAAGAAATACCGACAAGCATTTCTGGCGCCGTTGCCGGGGAACGGTTGATATCTCTATTGCAAATTAAGTTTGCCCTCGTAATCTATCTTACTTACCGTTCTGTTTTTATTTCCCTTAATTTCAAAAACTCACAAAAACATTTCATGGAGTCACAACCCACCATCCAATCATTCTCTACTCCACGGGGCGAGCTCTTAGAGCCACCATCATCATCACAACCCATTTCTTCATCTGGCTATGAGTTTTCCCCCGATTACATTTCGATGATAAGAGGTTTATCCTTTTCGGGTTTTAAACATGAAAATCCTTATGAACACTTGCGAGAGTTTGAGCATTTGTGTTCATGCCGATCGATCCATGGCATGACACAAGAAACGTTGAAGTGGAAATTGTTTCCCTTCTCTCTCAATGAGAGGGCGAAGCAATGGTACACTTACACCGCTAAGAGAGTGAACGGTGATTGGAAAGAATTGCGAGACAAATTTTGTCTAGCGTTCTTCCCTGTATCCCGTATCACTTCTCTACGAGCGGAAATAATTAACTTTCGGCAAGAAAAAGAGGAAACCTTGAGTGCATCATGGATTCGGTTCTGTTCATTAACAGACTCCGGACCTGAATTGTTGCTCCCCGAACCCGTTTTATTACAACATTTTTATTCGGGATTGAGCAGCGATACCGCACTTTATCTTGACACGGCCGCTGGTGGATCTTTTACTCATAAGACCATAGCGGAAGCACACGAACTTTTGGATTGCATTGTGGAAAACACTCCTTTTTCCGCTGATTTACTAGTTGAGCCGGAGTCAAAAGATGAGGAACTCGTTGTGCAAGAAACACAACAATTGGTGCCAACAATGGTAGACCCAACAATCGAGTCCCTATCTAACACAAAAACAATGATAGAGGATGATGAACCTCTTGAGTTCCCGTTTGAGTTCGAGGAAGAAATTTTTGAAAATTTTGGAGACTCCTCGAACTACTCTTGTCAAAAGAGGCCGAAACTCCCTGCACCAACCCCCGAACCTTTAGAAAAAGATTTTCTTTTGAAAACCATTCGGGAGTTGACATCAATCATAAGCGATGAATGGTTGAGAGAAAATGAGTTTTCTTCCGATACTATTCGTTTTGAACATCCTACCTCAACCATTCAAAGCTCAATTCGGGGATCAAAGGTAGATGTTCTCTATAATCCTTTAGTGGGTGCCAACATCATGTCCGAATCTTTTGCTTTAACCATGTTTGGGAATGAAGTTTGGGCGCCCACTAGCAAACTCCTTAGAACCTCTCCGGGGCACTTCTTTGAGGGTTTGGGGATCGTTAGAGACGTCTGCATTAAGCACGATGATGCCGAAGTATCGCTAGATTTTCACGTCTTCGGGGTTTTGGATTTTGATGTTCTTGTAGGCCATCCCATAGAAAAGCTTTTCTTAAAAATATCGCCTTCTGGAACCCTTGACTTCACCCTCGGCAAGGAACCTTTTTCTATCCCTATCGTTCATACGCTGAATACTTTTGCCGAGCAGTCCCCCGAAGTAGACGATTGCATAGAGGAAGTTATGGCAGTTTTTCTTCACGAAACCCCCGAATCGTCCCTGGAAGAAGATGCTCTCAATTTTGTTTTAGAAGAAGACGGTTCGGAAGAAACCTTTGAGCTGCCCGAAACCTTAGCCTCACCGCCACCGCCCATAGAGCTCAAAGCACTCCCACCGGGCTTACGCTACGCTTTTCTTCACGGAAACCCCGAAACGCCTGTCATCATAAGTGACAAGCTCTCGGAGGAAGAAACCGCTAAACTCTTAGCCGTGTTAGAGAAACGTCGCTCCGTTCTTGGCTACTCGCTAGGAGACCTCAAGGGAATCAGCCCTGCTCTTTGCACCCATCGCATTCCCATAGATCCCGATAGCACACCTTCTAGGGAACCTCAACGGAGGTTGAACAATGCAATGAGGGAAGTCGTTAAGAAAGAGGTCTTGAAACTTTTGCATGCTGGTATTATCTATCCTGTTCCACACACCGAGTGGGTGAGCCCAGTGCAGGTTGTGCCCAAGAAGGGAGGAATGACGGTCGTTCATAATGACAAGGACGAATTGATCCCTCAACGAACCGTCACGGGGTGGAGAATGTGCATCGATTACCGAAAACTTAACAAGGCTACAAAGAAAGATCATTTTCCACTGCCCTTCATCGATGAGATGTTGGAACGGCTGGCAAATCATTCTTTCTTTTGTTTCCTTGATGGGTATTCGGGATATCATCAAATTCCCATCCATCCCGATGATCAGAGTAAGACGACTTTCACATGCCCTTACGGAACTTATGCTTATCGTCGAATGTCTTTTGGGCTATGTAATGCGCCTGCTTCTTTTCAACGATGCATGATGTCTATCTTTTCTGACATGATCGAAGAGATTATGGAGGTTTTTATGGATGATTTCTCTGTTTATGGGAAAACCTTCGATCATTGTTTAGAAAATTTAGACAAAGTCTTGCAACGTTGTCAAGAAAAGGACTTAGTGCTCCATTGGGAGAAATGCCACTTTATGGTTAGAGAAGGCATAGTCCTTGGGCACTTGATTTCTGAAAGAGGGATAGAGGTGGACAAGGCGAAATTAGAAGTTATAGAAAAGCTTCCACCTCCCGTTAATATTAAGGGTGTTCGCAGTTTTCTTGGACATGCGGGGTTCTATCGCCGTTTTATCAAAGATTTCTCTCAAATTGCTAGACCCCTTACAAATTTGCTTGCAAAAGATGCACCCTTTAATTTCACTCATGAATGCATCAATGCTTTCAATACTCTCAAAAATGCACTCATCTCCGCTCCAATCATCCAACCCCCTGATTGGACGCTTCCGTTTGAAATTATGTGTGATGCTAGCGACTTTGCTGTGGGGGCTGTTCTTGGTCAAACTAGAGATAAGAAGCATCATGCAATTTCTTATGCTAGCAAAACTCTGTCTGGAGCTCAGTTGAATTATACTACCACTGAAAAAGAGCTCCTTGCTGTTGTTTTTGCTTTTGATAAGTTTAGATCTTACTTAGCTGGAGCAAAAGTTATCGTTTACACCGATCATGCTGCTTTGAAATTTTTGCTCTCTAAGAAAGATGCTAAACCCCGTTTGATAAGATGGATTCTTCTGCTCCAAGAGTTTGATTTAGAAATTCGTGATAAGAAAGGAGTAGAAAATTCTGTAGCGGATCATTTGTCGCGCATGCAATTCACTAACCCGCAGGAATTACCCATCAATGACTTCTTGCGCGACGACATGCTACTCCACGTCAAGGACTCACATCCGTGGTACGCCGACATTGTGAACTTCATAGTGACGGGGTACGTACCACCGGGAGAAAACAAGAGACGACTCATCTATGAGAGTCGTCGTCACCTTTGGAGTGAGCCCTTCCTTTACCGTGTCTGCGCCGATGGACTGCTCAGAAGATGTGTGCCGACACCCGAGAGCACACAAATCATCGAGAAATGTCATGCAGCTCCATACGGGGGACACCATGGAGTGTTTCGTACTCAGGCCAAGATATGGCAAAGTGGTTTCTTTTGGCCAACAATGTACGAAGACACAAAAGAATTCGTCAGACGATGCCCACAATGTCAAAGATTTGGAGGCATCACGGCAAGGGATGCAATGCCCCTCAACTTCAATTTACAAGTCGAACTCTTTGACGTATGGGGCATCGACTTCATGGGGCCATTCCCCAAGTCACAAGACTGTGAATACATCTTGGTGGCAGTCGACTACGTGTCCAAATGGGTAGAGGCAATGCCGTGCCGAGCTGCCGACTCCAAGCACGCTCGCCGGATGTTCCACGAGATTATCTTCCCAAGATTTGGAACACCGAGACTAGTGATAAGCGACGGAGGGTCTCATTTCATTGATAAGACCTTCCGAAGCTTCCTTAGAGAACTTGGAGCACGACACAACATAGCCACTCCATACCATCCTCAAACAAGTGGGCAGGCCGAGACTTCAAACAAGCAAATCAAACGGATCCTGCAAAAGACCGTGTTAGAAATGGGGAAGTCATGGAAAAGCAAGCTACCCGATGCACTATGGGCATACCGGACAGCATACAAGACACCCATAGGCATGTCACCATACCAACTCGTATATGGAAAAACATGCCATTTACCCATTGAGTTGGAACATCGAGCATATTGGGCCATTAGAAAATGGAATATGGACCTTCGAGGTGCCGGATGGAAGAGAAAAATGGAGATAGCTGAGTTGGAAGAATGGAGAGACAAAGCTTACCACGACTCAGCCATTTATAAGGAGAGGACTAAACGGTGGCACGATAAAAGAATAAGAGTAAAAGAATTCAAAGTTGGAGACAAAGTCTTGCTATTCAACTCACGGGTGAAACTATTCGGGCACGGAAAATTGAGAAGCAAATGGGACGGGCCATACACGGTTATTGAAACTTAGTCACACGGAGCAATCACACTCCAAGACGATGAAGGTAAAGTATTCAAGGTAAATGGCCAGCGTCTAAAAATTTATTTTGAACCCGATACGAATAAAGAGTTTGATGTCATGCACTTGATTAGTTTAGAATCTTTATCATGATATCCTCTGATTTGTTTTATCACCCGTAGTAGCACTTTCCTTCGAATAATTATAGCAAGAAATCAACCAGAAAAAGAAAGGGACCAGAGGGTCCCACAGCAGGTCGGCCGACCTAGGGAAGGGGGGTCGGCCGACGCCCCCCTAGCTCCTCTGCCTCCCATCTTTCGTCCACTCGGCCACCTCATCTTTCCTTGCTACTTCCCTGCTGTTTTTGGAAGAAAATATTTTTTCTCTGCGCCAAGGGGTGGAGAAAGCACCTATTTATACCTCTCTCCCTCATCCCACCTCTTCATCTCTTCCTCCTCCCGCACCATGAATGAACAAAGCGACGCTTCGTCCACCATCTCAGAAGATGCGCCCATGAAAGGTAGCCCTCTTCGGGGGATCAATGAAGAACAAGCTCTGGACGATGCCTATCGCACCATAAGGAGGCTCCGACAAGAAGTAGCACGCGCTAAAAAGGAAAACGGGGTTCTGCAAAACCTCTACAACCACCTCTGGAAGGAAAAGAAGAAAGATGAAGAACTTATCAAGACCCTCACAGGAGGGTGGGCGCAATATGATCTCGCTTTAGAGCTGATTGAAGAAGAGAAGAAAAAGCTGAGAGAAGCCGAAAAGGCTAAGATAGAATAAAGATTAGACCTTAGGGCGCATTTTAATTCCTTTCATCATTTTTAATTTCCTCAAATTTGTAATGCGTCTGTCTAATTACTAAATGCAATCAATTTAGTGCTCCCCGGGCTTGCATACCGGTAGAGCAATTGGTGTTTCCAAATATTTTTGTCTATTTTGAAGGAAACAGGCAAAAAGGCAAGTGTGGGGGGGATACATCGCGAAAACAGAAACAAACTCGAGCAAATCACTCAGAACCATCACGGGAAGGACAACACCAACAATTGTGCAAAATTTGGGCACCAGCAGGGGCCACACCAGGTCGGCCGACCCCCCCCTGACCAGGTCGGCCGACCCCTGGTGGGTCCCACTGGGCCTCTGCTTTCCCATGCTACTTAAGTTTGTTTCCCACACTCCCTTTTTGCCTACCATACCTGTCAAGTTCATTCTGAGATACGGAAATAAAACTTGACCAATTAAAACTTGGGAAAATTTCTTTTTAGCACAACCTTATGAATCCCAATACTCTCCCTTTTTTGTTCTCAACCTGAACTTGCACACTTGTTATTACTCGCTTCATCACCACTTGCTTGTGAACAACCTATCCATAAGAACCCATGTTTTTCTAGATAATTGGCGAGTGCGATATGGTTCGATGAAATGATCTTTTGCTCAATCTACAAAGTCCTTGGAAATTTTATTTCAAAAAGTTAAAATAGCATGGCTCGCTGCTCCTCTTTTGGTATATGATTTCCTACCAATGCCATATGTTGATCACAATTTTCAAACTTACACACATATGCTGCTTGTGTTGCAATGAGCTTTTCCAAAATTTTGTGACCCTAATGAGATACTTGTCATCCTCTCTTGATCAAGATCACGTACACGATCCACCAAAAATGCTAAAACTCCTACACCGGGAGTTAGCACTTTCACCCATCCAAATAAAGACACTCCTCACTTTTATCCCATTTTACCTCTCTCTCTCATAAACAAAAGAGGGACATGGCTATGCAAAAGAAAAAAAAAAGAAGGCTCACAAAAAGGTGAGCAAGATAAAGAAAGACAAAAAAAAATGCTCATGTACAGAGCATGAAAAGAAAAGAAAGAAAAATGATAGCCATGTCTCGGAAATACAAAACAAAGAGAGGTAAAAAAAAAACCAATAAAGGAGTCGTCACATATAAACATCCACACATCCATCCACACATGCACTTCTTGATCAAGGTTGTATGACTTGAATTCTCCGTGGATCCTTTCTTTTGGTTCAGCAATATTTGTGATACAAGTATGCCTCTTCTATCCCTACCTTGAGCTCCACATACAAGCCTTAGAAGTAGGACAAAAGAGGCAAGATAATGCTTTGGTAAGGAAAATACACTTTTTGAGCGATCCGAGAGAATCAATAGAGGAGCAAGAGCTATGTTGTTTATATTTTTCAAAACTCTTTCAAAAACCCCAAGGTACTTAGTCGATGAAAGCGAGGTGATTTGAGTCATGAACCGTTCCACTTTTCAATCATCCAAGAATACATGTTAGCCACCATCATGTTCGCAGGTAAAAAGGTGTGGCTTGTAATAGCTTGTGTGCAGGTTTCATTCATCAACAGGGATGAGTCCTCCCCAATTTCCACTCATAGCTTTACTCGAGGATGAGCAAAGAGCTAAGTGTGGGGGATCTTGTTGACGGTCCTTACGACCCATTTTTACCGTCAACTTTATGCACCTTTGTGAACCTAACACCATCACCAAGTGTAGACATAGGGTTTATTTCTAACAAATTCCACTAGTCTTGGTGAATTATGAAGTACAGGTGCAATCCATACAAAAACAGGGGAAAACATGCACTAAACGTGGACTTTGCAATCGACGGATTTTCCCCGGAGTGAAGAACTTAGTCCAAAATCCCAAAACCACAGAATCAGGCTTCAAGATCAAGCAATGCACGTGGTTTAGGCAAGTACACAGGCCAAGGAAGCAGCCAGAGGAGGACCAGGCCCAGAGGGGCCCAGGCCAGGTCGGCCGACCCCCTCTGGCCAGGTCGGCCGACCTGCCAGGGAGGCCCCACTGGCCCATCTTTTTATGGCGGTTTATCACCGACTTCTGGAGGTCGGTTCCCCCTGCATTAAATGTCACCGACCTCGGGAACCGCCTCAAAGTTGCCGACCTTCCAAGGCTATAAATAAAGGGGCACCCCTCCCTCTCAACACACACCACAAGACGCAAGACTCTCCAATAGAGCTCCACTCCAATCCTTAGGCTGAGAGCCTTTTGTACACTAGTAGAATAGGAGAGAGGGCAAGGGAGAGAAAGGAATACTCCTTCCACTTTGGTGGAGGTTTAGTTCTATTTCTTTACCTTGGCGTGTAAACACTCTTTGTGATTTATACGTGGTGGTTATTTATCTAGCGAGCATTATTACTTTTCTAGGCGTAATTCCTGTTATACTTGTTTACGGGATCATCGCTCCGCAAGGGGTGCTCTAGCCTTCTAAATTCAGCTTTGGGCCGAGGTTAGAGTAGTAATCAACGGCATAGACGTGGTGTCTAGGCTAGAGGTTACCTTTGTTTGCTGTGTGCTCCACGGTTTGTAGAGGTAGGCGGCAGGAAGTGACAGCCCTGTCCGTCCAAAGGAACCCTCCACGTTCGGGTACATAGTAGAGCTACAGGTCGGAGTGGCTTGGCAGACCAGGCCTAAGCTGGCGCCCGAAGTAGACAAGTAGAGCTTGAGTTCGTCTATCCTCTAGGATAACTAGATATAATCACCCTCTCGATCCTAGGCTGCTAGTTGTCTTGGTTGTCCTTGGGTAAAACTTGCCCTGCGGTAGAGTAACTCCGTTCCTTGGGGAAAACAAATACGATACCTTGGAATACTCCCGGGTGAAGTGCTACAACGGTATTCCGTGCGCTTGCGGATTTATCTGTGACGTAAGAAATACCAACAGTACACAACCTCGAAAACAGAGAAGAAAGGGGCGACGAAAAAAGAACCAAAGACGATGAAAGAGGGAAAGAGCGAAGCAACCAAGATAGAGACGGCGAAGACAAAAACAGAGAAAACAATCAGAGAAGCAGTTCTCGTGCTCCATACTGCGAGCTGCATGGCGAAGGAAAAGGCCATACAACAAAGCAGTGCCGAAATCTGCAACAATTCAAACAAGAATGGACCGCAGAAAGAGAGGCGAAGAAGGCCATCAGACACACGAGTAACTATCGTGAAAACTGGTCTCAAGGGAACCCAATGTCAACATACCCTTCGCACTCTGTCAATCATGTCGTCAACTATCCAAGAGAAGCTTCGTATCAGGCACAGCAGTATGCCTACTCTCAACCTCAAAGCCTGGCAGCACTGCCACCGCCTCCAGAAACAAACCAACAAAACAATGGAAGAAGCACAGAAACTAGCTACACGTCTCAAAGACAAACAATTAACGCTATCTCCGGAGGATCGACCCAGCAGCTAGATTCAAGAAGGGCAAGGAAAGAACACGTTCGAAGGGTACATAATGTGACGTCAAGGACTCCGTTTGTGAAAACTAAGTGGTCCCATGTCCACATCACCTTCGGAAAAGAAGACGCAAGGGACCTTGACCAACCGCACTCAGACCCACTGGTCATCAAGGCAAATATAAAAGGATTTGATGTGCTCAGGATACTTATCGATGGAGGAAGCTCAGCTGACATCCTCTTCGCCTCTACATACAGAAAGATGAAGCTAGAAAATGAAACACTGCAACCTGCAGGAATTCCATTGGTCGGCTTCACTGGAAAGGTTATCCAAGCATTGGGAAAAATTAACCTACCAGTTACTTTCGGCGAAGGAGACAACGCAAGAACTGAAGATGTGACCTTCGATGTGGTTGACATTGTTTATCCTTACAATGCAATCTTCGGAAGGGGGTCCATTAACAAGTTTGAGGCAGCCATACATCAGGGCTATCTATGCATGAAGATTCCTGGTCCCATCTCTGTGATCAGCATCCTCGGAGACCAACTCCAAGCAAGAAGTATTGAAGATGGCGAAACCCCTGGGAGGAAGAATGTCCACTTCGTCCGAAGGAAGCAAAAGACCCCAGAGTTCAAGATCTTCGGACTCGAAAACTCGTCCATGACATATCAGAAATGCATGAGTCGTCTCTACCAAGAACACCTCTTCGGTAGCACGCGCGATGCCTATATGTAAAAGCACAAAACTTGCGGGAGGTGCACTCTTTTTCCTCACAAGGGTAACCCTGCGAAGGGTGTGAGGTTTTTTAACGAGGCACCTTCCAAGACTGTAACACAGTTTTATAATTACCTTTTTACCCTCAAAAAATTCCAGAGCAATTTCCTGGGAGGCGTAGAAGAGCCAAGGCTCAAGAAACGAAGCTTCGAGCTCAAAAACGATATCAGGCAAAAGCCTAGAGAATCCGAAGGTTACACCAATCGAGTATTTGGTGTAATCTAAGTTTGGATCGATGTATCACGAGAGATGATACAAAGACTCCAGACAAGAGCCGAATGGAAAGATAAGTAAAGAAAGCTTAATCTACCCAAGTATTGGCAAACAGAAACCTTCGTAAAAGAAAAAGCGCGATCCTTCGCATGAAAATGTTCAAATATCAAAGAACGAAAACACGAAAACTTGCGTTCCTCAAAGGAAACACAAGGTCATCGTGCAAAAAGCATTAAAAGCTTCGATGATATTGAAGAAATCTTCTCTCTGGCAAAGACCTCCGAAAGACTACTTCAAAAGAAAAGCTTTATTAAGCACAGACATCAATCAAGGAGAGCCATCGTCAGGCTCACGCTTTACAACAAGGCCTAATTCTAAAAGCATTGCGCATACAATACTAAATTCATCAAAATTATATCCATTCGAAGGAGAATAAGGCCTTTGAAATATGGGATCTATTATCCCAGACGAAATCATTCGCTCAACATGCGAAGCAGCATCGAAGGAGGAAGACGAATCTAAAACGTCCCCTCCCTTCTTCTTCTTGGCGGCACCTCGATGAGAAGAACTACTACCTCGTGGACAGCGATCACGAGGCCTTCGTTTGTTCCGACCCCGACTCCCTTCGGGAACATCAGCCTCTGGGCGATAAACTCTCCCAATAGCCACAAGGCTAGAAGGCAACGACAACAAGCGAAGAGGGCTTCGCGAGGCAAACCGAAGGCATCGACAACCTTCGAGGGCTTCGCCAGAACCAGAACGCTTCCATCAACCGTTGGAGGGCTTCGATCCGTCCCATCAAGACCTTCGATCCCCCAACAATAAGAGCGTCCTGAATGTGACTGCAAAGAGAAGACAGGCGAAGCTCTTCAGCCTCAACAAAAGAAGCCGCCTCCTGATCCGCGGTTTCAACTTTTCCGCGAAGGACCCTGTTGGCCTCCAAAGCCTCCGCAAGGGACGAATCGAGATCCTCCAGCTGTTTCTCTAGAGAAGCCACCTTCGCCTTAAAATCCTCAGTGGACTTGACGAGGGTCTCCTTCTCAACAGAGAGATCAATCACACGTTTTTCGTTAAGAGCAAGTGCATCCTCTTTCTCCTTGATCTTTGCTTCAAGAGCCGAAAGATCCTTGCGAAGACGGTCTCGATCAGCCCTCGCCAGAGTCAGCTCATTAAACTGGCGAAGGGAGGCCTGGGTAATAGCAAGCGACTGACGAAGACAAGAGCGAAGTTAGAAAGGCAAGCAGCTGAGTAAATACAAAAATAACAAACCACTTACCTTCATTTGCGAAGATAGTAAAGACTTGTATAGAGCATCACCACCCTGAAGTACGAGTTCATTCTCCACTTGAGGAAAACGAACCCTCTCTGCAGCAGCAACAAAGGGCGCAGCGGCCCTGGCACTCATAACGAAGGTGTTCGAAGACACCTCATCACACAGAGCTAAAGAACCCCTAGCAGCTTCGACTGAATCAAAAGTCATGTCAAAAGGGAGAAACTCTCCAAGCATTGCTTCAAAGACTAAGTGTAGGAAAAGGTCACCACCTGCTGAAGGGCTAAGGGGCTCACGAAGCCCGACACCCGGTTCCGAAGGAAGTTGAACCTGGGAGCGATCTGTAAGAGGTCCCAAGTTATCAGCAATTTGACGAAGCTCAGCCATACTAAGAGATGAGAGACAACCTTGAGCAGAAGCTTCGGCTACTCCTTCACCATGAACAGGGGCAACAGGAGGAATATCAGGACCCTTAACACAGGTCTTGTCCTGGATCTTAGATTTCGATCCGAACTTAGCAAGAACAGAATCAGCACCCTTCGAAGCCTTGTCCTGAATCTTGGTCTTCTCAGCAGCACTGGCATCATGAACGTCAACTGTAGAAGCAGAAATATCCTTTGCAACAAAAGAAGAACTCTTCGAAGTGACTTTCTTAGGGATAGATTGAACTTTAGACCCAGAAGAATGGCTACCCCCATCCTCCGGAATGGAGAACAAATCCAATGCGGAGCGAATCACCAGAGGCTTAAAAGCAAAAGATGGTTTCGCTGAATGTGAAGTCTTCGGCTGATTTGCCGAAGGAACAGCAGCACCCAAAGCCGTCGCATTAGCTTCGCTGACAGCTTTATCGGAGCTGTCCTTCGACGAGGTCTTGTGAGTTTTCAGCTTCTTTTTGGCTTGCTCTTCACTAGACCTTCGGCTACCAGACATCTTGAAAAAGGACGAAGGAAAAGGATCTCCTATTGCGAAAGGAATTGGAATAACCAAAGGAAAGAAGACGCGCAAAACATGCGATTGAAGAAACAGCGCGCCCACGATGAAGATATATAGAAGGCAAGCGACTATAGGGAACTGAAAAGAAGTACGAAACGAAAACGACAAGACACATGTATGGATCAGAAAGGCACACGGTGTAATCATAAATTAATAAATAAAATTGCCTCTGGGTTTAGTTACACTAATAACACATCACCAATTGAGGGCTAATGTTGGGAACTACACCGAAGCCCCTCTAACCCACGCGAAAGTCAACAGCCGCCAGCGAAGGAAGAATGAAAGAGCAGACGGCACAGGAGCCCGAAGTTCCCAAACTAAGAGCCATGCTAAAGTAGCCAATGGCATACAAGTAAATATAATCATCTCGCCCCCTATAAATATGGAGGGAGATGATCCTGTAATGACATCTGGTTTCCGGGCCTCGAGCCAAAGAGGGAATCATTCACATCGCATCCGACTCTCTCAACAGGCCAAACCCCTTCGCCCAGCATCGCGGGAGAAGGAGGGCTTCGCGCGATTAACCACAGGGAACCTGAACGGAACAACCCTCGTCCGACATCGTAGGCCGAGAGGGAGGGCTTCGCATCAACCAACGGACGACGACATCGACCAAAGAGGGCTTCGCGAGGTGCTTCGAAGGCTCATTCCCCCTCAGAAGGCTTCAGGCGAACGAGAACACATCAAGATTCTGTTGGAGGGCTTCGACACGTCCTACGAAGACCTTCGATCCCCCAACAGATACCATGAAGCCCAACAACTTTCCAGCTTCAACTGCGAATACACACTTCGTTGGGTTAAGCTTGAGATTATGTTTCCTCAAATTTCTAAAGGTTTCATCCAAATCTTTTAAGTGGTCAGCCCTTTCAACTGTCTTTATGACTATGTCATCCACATAAGCTTCGGCGTTTCTTCCCAGTTGTTCTTCGAAGATCTTTTTAACCAACCTCGCAAACGTTGCCCCTGCGTTGCGAAGGCCGAACGGCATTCTGATGAAACAGAATGTTCCATCGTGCGTGATGAAAGCTGTTTTTCCTCATCTTCCTTTGACATGTGTATCTGATGATATCCTGAGTAAGCATCCAAGAAGCTTAGCAATTGACACCCAGCTACCGAGTCTGTTATTGTGTCAATGCGGTCCAGAGGGAAGTTATCCTTCGGGCAAGCCTTGTTTAACCTTGTGAAATCGATGCACATTCTCCATTCTCTTGTTTTCTTTTTTACCAGGACAACGTTTGAGAGCCAACTTGAATGGATTGTTGGCCTTATTACTCCGGCTTTTAGCATTTTGTTGACTTCGACCTTAGCAGCGGCTTTCTTTTCATCGGATACCTTTCTGATTTTGTCTACGAAGGGTCTTATCCTTGGGTTTGCCTTTAACTCGTGCTGTATTGTTTCTCTTTTGATTCCCGTGATGTCTTGCGGTGACCATGCGAAGACGTCAGCATTGTCTTTTAGGAATCTGATCAACTGTTCTCTCTCGTTTGGGGAGAGGTTCTTGCCTATCTTTACTGTCTTTTCTGCCTTTTTGGGCCATAGAATGACTTCCTCTATTTCACTCGAATGTTCTAATTTTGCTTGTTCGCCCTTCGCTTGATTGTTTCCGTGATCATCGTTCTTGACTGCTTCTTTACTGGCTTCGTTTGCTTGTTGTCTTATTTGATTGTAATATATATTTATGATTCCCAACTCCGAAGGAATTTTCATTGTTAGGTAGTTGTGATGGACTACCGCTCCGAAGGCCGTCAAGAACTGTCTTCCAAGCATGGCATTGTACTGACTTTCCAAATCCATAATTAGGAAATCTGTTTCTTGAGTTGCTGTTTTTTCTCCGTCTTCAAAGGTTATGTTCATTCTTATGGTTCCTATTGAGCATGTTTCTTCTTCGCCGAAGGCCTTTAACACCGATTTATTGGCACTTGTGTAACCGTCGATCTTCATGCGTCTTAGAGTGTCCTTGAAGATTATGTTCGCTGGGCTTCCATTGTCGATCAGGATTCTGTGTACTAGGAATCCTTCGATGTCTGTTTTATCACGAAGGCATCTGTGTGCGGGTAGTGAGTGACTTTGATGTCTTCCGACGTGAATCGGATAATTGTTTGCTTCCATGTTGGTTGTTCTGTTCTTGCCCTCGTAGCCTTTGCTGGGTGATGATCTTGTCTCCTTTTCATCGTGGGTTCGGCCCATGGACGGCGCCAAATGTTGGGGTATCGAAGGTCCTGGATGGACTCAGCGAAGCCCTCCAACAGGTTATGTGTCCTAGCGAAGCCCTCTGCACGTCTTGGCGTCTGATAATCTCCCTTGCGAAGCCTTCGGACTCCTTGTCGACCTTAGGACCTTTGGCGAAGCCCTCCTAGAGTGTTAGCGTCCTTGTTATCAGGTTCTCCTACCCAGGCGGTTCTTATGATCTTCCGTTGTGAATGGTGGCGAAGCCCCCTATCGCCCGCGCTGCCGGGCGAAGGGGTGCGAGATAACAATCAGGAGCGGACAGAATAAATGAAGTGCTCTTGGCTCGAGGCCCGAAAAACATATGTCATTACAGGGTCTCCTCCCTCCATATTTATAGGGGGACGAGAAATCGTTATTACAACTATGCCATTAGCCAATTCCATTACGCCTCTCCGTCTGAGGCTCTACAGTTAGCTTCGCTCAGTTGTCGCTTTGTTACCCTTCGCTTAGCCTCATTGTCCTTCGCGTCTTGTTCTCACCCCTTCGCTTGTCAGGTACTTGTTGCTGGACCCCCATCAGAGTAATGACATGGTTCCTCTTCTGTTCGGGCCATGCAGCAGGAAGGTTCTGTCTCGGTCCAGTCGAGCACCGTGGGGCATGATCGCGGCGGGGCCTTTGGTCTCCATTGAGCACGGTTGGAGAGTTCTAGTAACATGCGGCACACGAGCCGTTTTATCTTCCATCCATCGAGCCTGGTGCGCCCGGGGGGTGTTCCGACAACGTGCGGCTGCCAGTCCTCAAAATCCCTTGTGAAAGCGGCCACTGGGGGAGTTCCCCATAGCTGGGAGGTGCGTGCACACCGTATGTCAATGTCAACTATCCAGGTAGCCATATGTTGGGGGATGAGGCTCCTTAACGGGCCTAGCGAAGCCCTCCAACAGGTTGTGTGTTGCGGTCCTAGCAAGGCAAAGCCCTCTGAAGGCCTTGGCGTATGGATCCTCTTTGCAAAGCCCTCTGAATCTGTCTGCGGTGCTAGACGAAGGCGAGAGCCCAGGCTCATCCTCGGGTCTCCTGTACTGTATTGCGTCGAAGCCCTCTTTCGCCCGCGGTGCCGGGCGAAGGGTGTTGAGACGACAGAGATTCGCGGAAGGAGCAAATGATGTATTTGGCTCGCGGCCCGAAAAACTGATGTCATTACAGGATCCCCTCCTCCCTATTTATAGGGGGGGGGGGGAGATTGTTATTACAGTAAAGTCCTTTGTCAATCCCGTTACGTCTCTCTGCAGGGGGCTTTATATACCATAGTAGGCATCACTTAGCTGCCACACGAATACCCTTCGCCAAGAGCTTTGGCCCCCTCACTGTGAGTCTTTAGCCTTTGGTTCTTGTCCCTGGCCCTTCGCCTATCGTGCACTTGTTGCTGGACCCCCAACATTAGCCCTCAACTGATGAAGTGTCACGTGTAACGAGATCCTGAAACAATTTTCTATGGTTCTGCAACAAGTTAGATGTCACATCATTTATTCTAGCGTGATGTCTTTTCATTTTACTATGTGATTCGAGCGGTTTGTTTCCCAATGCGCTATCTGTGTCTATACAAGGGGTGTTGTCTTCGACATTTTACTGAAGGCTTGTGCTTTCGTTTTCACTGCGGCAAACTTCTTCCTTGAGACCTTCGTTGTGACTCTTGTCACCCTTTGTTTTCTGTTTTTGAAGCTAGCTTGTTTGCGAAGATGTCTCCAAGGAAGCCTGATAGGATCTTCAGAAACGAGTTCGGGCATTCCGAATGCCCCGAAGCTTTTCTTACCAAGTATTTCCTCCCAGAGTTCGGACCTAGGGCTTTGGCTCGCTCTCCCGGTTCCAGCGTGGTTCCGAATCCGGAGCTTGATGAAGCTGTGGTGTTTCTTGAATTCTTCAAGTATGGGCTTCGGACACCTGCACATCCTTTCGTTGCTCAAGTCCTAAATGCTTTTCGTTTAGACATTTCTCAGCTTATCCCTAATGCTATTGCGAAGCTGGCTATTTATGTTTGGGTGTTCACTTCCGAAGGGCTTACTCCCAGCTTGTCAGCCTTCACCTTTACACATCGGGTTCATTTTCAGCCTACGTCGACTGAGTGTTCAGATAGCTTTGGGGTGATCAATTTCGACCCTATCTCCCAAGACTCCGTTCCATCCTTCGGTCAGATGAACAAAGTTCTGGCTGATTGGAAGCGAAAGTGGTTCTATACGAAGTTTGGCAATGGAAGTGGAATTGTCAGCATGATGAAGCCTCCTGAATGGCTGACTTCTGTTGATATTTCTCATGATGATCAATTCGAAGGCTGTATTGATGCCCTTCGCAGGATCAGATCCTTTCTGAGTTGTCGTGATCTGGTGGAAGTGTATATCTCCGCTGGTGTAGATCCCCTTCGGCCCAATTGGAGCCTTCAGTTTGCTGAGGATCTATATGCTAATGGCCTTCGTTGATATGTGATGGAAGGCGGTGGTCTTTCTATTGCTGAAGTTGAGGCTTTAGCTAAGGACGTAGTTGGATCCTTCGTTGAGAAGGAGTTTACCCGCCGTCAGGAAGCTGGCATAACCGCTCGGTTTAACCGAACTTTCGAAGCCCGTGGTTATGGCTATGCCGAATATGCTGCTCCTCCTCCAAGTCAGAAGAAGCATTCTAGGGCTTCGACTTCTGATGAGCCTGCTCCTTCGACAAGACATCGTGGCAGGAAGCCTTCGGTGCCTGCTGGAAAACGTCTTCATGACTCTACTTTGAATGTTGAACCAGTTAGCGCTGTTCGTCCAAATGGTTCTGTGGAGAATGAGGACTCTTCGGGAAGTGACTCATTCAAAGACTCTTTGTCTGAGGATGACGGCTTTAGCAAGATTCCTCGTTTTCGAGCTCTGGAAGGCGAGGCCCCTACGGAATTCGAAGCCGATCCGTGTCCTGAATATTCTAGGCATGAGCTTCCTGAATTGGTCCCTTCAGAACATTTCCCTGGGACTCCTTTTGCGAAGGACGTTGATGATGTAATGTATAGTCTTCAATTCCCTAAAGAGAAGCAAAAGCTTGCCGAAGTGGATGACAAGTACTTGTTTAAAGCTTTATATGCCAATCAAATCAAGGTTTGTTCTTTTATTAGCTTATTTTTATTTGTATTGTTGAAACAAGTTGTTTATTTTTGAGTTTCTTCTTTTTTAGGCCATTCCTATTCTTGGCGCCTTAGAAGAACAGATCGACTGTCTTCACGGCCGCCTTTGAACGAGCAAGGATAACATTCGTGATATGAATCGTCAGATGAAGACGATGACAGCTGAAGCCGCCTCGCTTTCCTCTCCTCTTTATCAAGCTTGCGAAAACTTGAGGGATTGCCTCTTGTACCTTGGTAGCAGGGTGTCAAGCTTCCTTTCGTCAGATTCTTCGAACCAAGAACTCAACGAGTGGCTTGCTGTAAATTCTGCTTATACCAAGTCATCGGCGGAAACTTTGGTCTTCTCGCCGGAGCTGCCGGTATTCAGGAAGCCTTCGCGCAACTCAGTGTGTCTGGTAGCGAGGTTAACTCTTTTTTGGATGAGGGGTTTTCTCTCTCTGCGAAAATCCCGGAGCCTCTTCCACGTGAAGCCTGAAGCTATCTCGAGAAGACTATCCTGCATTGGCAGGAAGTTGGTTCCGATCGGGTTTCTTCTCTTTGTTGCTTCCTTAGGTAATGCTCAGAACACGGAGGCATCGTCTGAGCCAGAGGATAATGCTGGTGAGGATTGAATTTGCTCTTGTGGAGCATTTTGTAATACAACTTTGAATAGTGTACTTTTATTTAACCGAAGGTAGTTCTCTTGTAAGATAAATTGGATGAAGCTACCTTTGTTAATTTCTTATTTTGACCTTCGAATTATTGGTCTTTATGCGATGCCTGGAATACCTTTTCTTTTTGGTATTTCGTTTTCGCATCTTTTTTCCCTAGTTGGGAGAGTTTTGTCTGATCGAAGCCTTCCCCTTCTAGAAGCTTATACCATCGTAGATAATCGACTTTCTCTTGTCTATTATCCATTTTCTGTCCTTTTGGACGATGTCTTTTTGTTTGGCGAAGGGTACAAGTTTTCCTTGTTTATCCTTCGGAAAATTCTTTCGAGATCATCTTTTTCCCATTTTCTTGGGAAACATCGATGCGTTCGATTATGTCCCTTTGGGACGAATATCTTTCATGCCGTCTCGGCGAAACTATAAAGTTTTTGGGAAAAGTATTTATTTTCTTGTCCTGCCTCGTTAAAAACCTTTCTCCCTGCGAAGGGTTTCCCTGTGCAAGAAAAAGAGTACAGGACGGCTGTTTTTTACACATAGTATTTTTTCAATTTTTCAACATTCCAGGTGTGGGTAACTTCCTCCCCCTCAGAACTTAATAGCCTGAAGGCTCTTTCATTGATGGTTGACTTTGCTATGAAAGGTCCTTCCCATTTGTTTTGCAGTTTTGCTACAGTTCCTTCGTTTGGCTTCCGTCGAAGCACCAAGTCTCCATCTTTTATTTCCTTTGACCTTACATTTTTATTTTTCCATCTTTTGGTTTCTTCTTCGTATTTTTGTAGATTGAGCAAAGCTTCGTTTCGGATTTCCTCCAAGTTTTCATTTGATGTCAAGGAGGCTTCGTCCGAGTTTTCTACAAAGCTTCATAATGACTTGTTTTGCATTTCTTCTGGTGTCATCGCCGCTTCTCCGAAGAGTAGTTTGAACGGGCTGAAACCTGTTGACCTTGAAGGTGTTGTTCTTAATGACCATAGCACTGAATGAAGTTCTTCCGGCCACTTGCCTTTTTTGATATTGGGTAGCCTCTTTTCCACTCCCAAGAATATTCTCTTGTTTGCGTTCTTGACTGCTCCGTTTGTTTGAGGGCGGTATATGATGCGAAGCGAAGGTTTATTCCCAATGATTTGTAGAAGTCAATAAACAGCTGGCTGTCAAACTGTTTCCCGTTGTCTACCATAATCTTCCTTGGCACTCCAAATCTGCAAATTATGGCTTGCCACACGAACTTTTTCATATTGTCCGAAGTGATCGAAGCTACTGCTCTGAACTCGATCCATTTTGAGAAATTGTCCATTGCGACGAAGGTGTATTGAAGATTCCCAGGTGTTGCTGGCAACTTTCCAACTATGTCAATACCCCATTGGTAGAATGGCCATATGGGTTGCATTAACTGTACTTCTGCTGCTAGACTTCGCTGATGTCTTGCAAAAATTTGGCACTCGGTACACTTTTTGACTATTTCCTCAGCATCCTTCGCAACTGTTGGCCAGTATAAACCCATTCTGTAAGCCTTCACCACGAGTGGTCTGGACGCGATGTGAGACCCACACATGCCTGAATGTTTGTCCTGGAGGATTTTCTTGCCATCTTTCGATAGGATGCATCATAGTCATGCTTGGCAGACTTCACCTTTGTACAATTGTCCTTCTATCAACTTATAGTTTATTGCCTTTTGTGCTATTCTCTTCGCTTCAACCTCGTCTTGAGCTTCGTACTGGTTGTTCAGATGGGCTATTATTTGTGCTCTCCAGTCTTCCCATAGCTGAAAAAGATGATGTATTTTTCTCCTGGATTCTTCAGCCGTTGATCCATCCAGGATTTCGCTAGTGCGTCAGCTTCTTTGTTCAAACTTCTCTTTAAAGTTTGGACAGTGAAACCTTTGAAGTATTTTTGCATTTTGGTCACAACCTTGTGATACTTAATTAATTCCGAGTCCCTTGCCTGATAGTTGTTTTCTACCTGGTTGGCTACGGCTTCAGAATCTGTGCTAATAAGAACTCTCCTTTCACCCAGAGCTTTTGCTTTGCGAAGCCAAAGTAGCACTCCTTCATATTTTGCTATGTTATTGGTTGAATGGAATTCCAATTTGACAGCGTATCTCAGCTTGATGCCTAAAGGTGAGGTTATTATTGCTGATGCTCCAGCGCCTGCTGCGCCCCAAGCCCCCTCGGTGAATATAGTCCATAGTGACTCTGTCATTGTATGGATGCTTCGGGCGCTGCAGGGGTCTATTCAACTATGAAGTCTGCCAGAGAAGCTTGCCTTGTTGGAGATGATGCCGAAGGCTCCCTGATCCACGCGAAGGGTAAAAGTTATAAGGCGAAGGCTAATAGAGGAAGTAGCGAAGGCTGAGGACCAGAGACAAGGCTAAGCCTACTACGAGAAGACGTAATAGAATTGACTAATGGCACAACAGTAATAACAATTTCTCCTCCCCCTATAAATATGGAGGGACGAGACCCTGTAATGACATCTGTTTTTGGGGCCCCGAGCCAAGAAGCACTTCATTTATTCTGTCCACTCACGATTGTTATCTCGCACCCCTTCGCCCAGCATCGCGGGTGACTGGGGGCTTCGCCACCACTCATAACGGAAGATCATACGAACTGCCTGGGCAGGAGAACCTGATAACAAGGACGCTAACACTTCAGGAGGGCTTCGCCAAGGGTCCTAAGGTCAACAAGGACTCCGTAGGACATCGCGAGGGAGATCATCAGACGCCAATGCATAGAGGGCTTCGCTAGGACACATAACCTGTTGTAGGGCTTTGCTGAGTCCATCCAGGACCTTCGATACCCCAACATTTGGCGCCGTCACGCGGGTTCAACCCACGACCACGTTTGACATAAAAGATGGCCAAAGGCAGATCTTCAAAGACAATAGACGCCGAAGCACAGCGTGCTGAGATCGAAAAAAAGGAAAGACTCGCTAGAGAAGAGGAAGCCAAGGTCGCTAGAGAACAAGAAGCTGCACGAGCCGAGGAGGTTGCTCGAGCCGAAGAGGCTGCAAGACAAGAGGAAGCTCTAAGGCAGGAAGAAGCTCAGAGAGGAATACAAAACAACATCGGAGACGCTTCGCAGGTAGGAAACGTCCTTCCGGAGGGTGACGAAACAACAGACGATGAAGCAGATTCTATAGCAGAACGACTTCGTATCTTAGAGCAAGAAAGGCTTGAGAGGGAAAAACGCTTGGTAATCGTAGAAAAGAAGTCCAAACTGAAGATAGATATGCTGCAGAAGATAACGCAAACACAGAGGGAAATTGATGAAATGGATGAAAGGCTAAACCAAGTAAACGAAGATATGAGAAACCTGAAGAAGCTAAATCAGAATCGTCCAAAAAAGACGCAAAAGCAGAACGAAGGGAAGGTGGTCTACGAAGTAAGCAGCACAAGCAGAGATGTTCAACCAACCTCGATGTTCAATGAAAATTCACCCCTAAGCGAAGAATTGCAAAATGAGCCTTGGCCTATCAACTTCAAAATGCCAAAGATTAAAACATATCAAGGAAAATCTGATCCAAGGGAATTCTTTATGTCCTTCGAAGCTGCAGTTGAATCTGGCGGAGGTACAAATTCAACATATGTGAAGGCACTTGTGATGGCAATCGAGGGCACTGCAAAGACTTGGTTCTCCACCTTAGAGCCGGGATCAATCAATTCATGGTCCGAGTTGAGAAAGGAATTCATAAATAATTTTCAAGGCTTTGAAGCGAAAGAAGTCCATCAAGGAAAATTGTTCTCTTGCAAGCAAAGGAACGATGAAAGCCTTAGAGAATATATGCAGAGGTTCATGGAAATCAAGTCGAAGGCCAGAGGAGTAGGAGCTTCCACGGTCATTGATGCCCTAATGGAAGGTTTAAGGTCTGGACCTTTCCACTCTTCGCTCGCAAGGAAAAAAACAACCACAATCTTCGGGTTGCTTGACATCTTTGAAAAGTATGCAAGATCAGACGATGAATTCAGAAGGAAGAAAGACGACGAAAAGAGAAAGACACAGCAACTAAGAGACGAGAAAAAAGCTAAAGAGGACAAAGAATAAAGTCGAAGTCGAAGGCATGATGAAAACAAAGAAAACCACAGAGACCACAGCAGCCGAAGGGTACACAATCTTGAACACAGAGAGGAAAGGGGAGATGAGAAAAAACCATAGAGGACGAAAAAGGAAAAGAGCGAAGCAACCACGAAAAGGACCACGAAGAAAGAAACAGAGACAACAGTCAGAAAAGCAGTGCCGGGACATCCAGGCTTACAAGCAGAGTTGGCTCGCAAACAGGGAAGCGAAGAAAGCTATTTGACACACGAGTAACTATCGCAAAGATTGGTCTCAAAGCAATACTCATCCAACGTATCCTTCGCATTCGGTAAATCATGTGATCAATTACCCAAGGGAAGCTTCGCAGCAAATGCAGCAGTACACTTATCATCAACCGCAAAGCTTGGCTGCGTTACCACCACCACCAGAAATGAACCATCATAACAATGCAAGACACTCAGAAGCAAACAGCGAGGTGCGAAGGCAAACAATAAATGCCATTACTGGAGGATCAACACAGCAGCTAGACTCAAGAAGGGCCAGAAAAGAGTACATGCGAAGGGTCCAGCACGTCTCATCAGGAGCTCCTTTTGTCAAAACAAGGTGGTCTCATGTTGACATAACTTTCGGGGAGGAAGACGAGAGAAACTTGGATCAACCGCATTCAGACCCATTGGTAATCCAGGCAAACATCAAAGGCTTCGATGTCCTCAAAATCTTTATTAATGGGGGAAGCTCCATATTGACGGTGCAAAAATCATGAATTCACCGTCAACATATCGGTAAATAAAAAGCTAACCACCAAGATTCTGTGCATAGTAGTTAGGAATTAACATACTTCCACAAGTTTTGGTGAATTTTTGATGCAGGAGTAAATAACGGAGGAAACTGGCCCTGACTCGAAGAAAAAGTCAGGCCAGCCGGTCGGCCGGCCCCCCTTGGCGGCCAAAGGTCTCGGCCTTCCTCCAGCAGGCTGTAAATGGGCTCAAACGACACAAACCAAAGCCTGTTCAGCAGAATTCCACCGACATACCGTCTGGTGGGCTGTTCGGGCCTCAACTTGGCCCTTACTCCAGTTCTGCCGCCCCCACGAAGCCACCGACCTACGGACCGACTTGAGGAGCCAATCAGGGACGTCCAGGAGTGAGGCGGTGGTGAACCGCCACATCGGGCGGCCGGCCGGCCCCCCTGGTAGGCCGGCCGGCCTGGCTTGGCGGCCCCGCCACTCCACCTCGCGCTATAAGATGCTCCCTGTCCTAAGGATCCTATAAATACCCCTGGTGTCCGCAGGAACAACTCGCACCTCGCTGATCCAAGAGATCCATTACTCATTTGTAGAAGTAGAGTTATTATTTGGGAGTTAGAGTAGAGTAGAGTAGAGTAGAGTGAGAGCTCTTCTCGAGGTTCCGGAAGTCTTCTCGGAGTTTCGGTATTGTTCTTGTATCTTAACTCTTGTAGAATTACTCTTTATTTATTTATATAATTATTTCTATAATTATTTAGTTTATTCTTTCTTTATTTTATTAGTAATTCTTTTCTATTTAAGTTTATTTACTTATTAAGCTAGTGCTCATAATAGACTTGTTGTGGGTTTCGTGATTGTGTCTAAGTAGTATGAGGGAGTGCTTTGCCGAAATGGAGTTCGCGCTTAGTGAAAGCTATGCTACATTCTTAGATAGGGCTATTCTCTCGATTAAGGATAGTTCCTCTAGGATAGTTGTAAGCGCGGTGCTTAGAACTATACCTATGCACGATTGGCGTGTATCTTTACGGAGGACGGTAGCCCCACGTGTGACAGGCGTGTTCAGGCCTTTGCAATCCGCCATGTTCAAAGGCAAACCAACCGGGTTCTCAATACGGTTAGATCCCAGGGGGAACCTGCAGTATTGGGGTTCAGTACCAACCCTGGCACGATGGCCATGCTCCGAAACAACATGACTTGAGTGTGCATAACCTTAGCTATAGTACATAACCTTGTACAATTAATTGCTAGAAGTAAATAGATGTAAGATTAACATATAGGAATCTTTGTCTCTATCTCGTTGTTCTCCCAATGTAACTTCTACTATCTTTTTTATTTCCTTGGATTATATGGTGAGTGCCACCCATATATCATGTACCCCTTTTACCCCCGTCTTAAGTAAGGTATCGTTATTTCGCATAATAGTATCTACTTTGTTACATTTTCAACTTCCTATCGCTCTACTTCCCTGAGGAAATATAAATACGATAACCCTGGAATACTCCAAGGTGAAATGCTACAATGGTGTTCCGTGCGCTTGCGGAATTAATGGAAAATTAATTATGCACATATTCACCGCCAACAAGCATTTCTGGCGCCGTTGCCGGGGAAGTAGAAGCTAGGATTTTGAAGTATAACGTTGTATACTATTGTGAAAGTAACTTTACTTACTTTTGCGGGCTTACCCTTGTCCTGTTTTCTTATTGTGGACTTTTAAACAAGACCGTGTATGACTGGTTTCGACCTACCAGAAAACTTCCACTCCGACCCAGAGCTGTTCTTGAGAAGGGCGAGAGCAAGACTCACCTCTCCTTCTGCACGTACGACGTCCAAAGCTCTGGCTGTCGAAGGATCCACTCCACCGGTCATCGACCTACCCGCCTCAACCTCAACCAACAACAACATGGGTGAGCAGGTCGAGAAGTCGATCCATGAGTTCTCTGCACCAAACATGGAGAACATCTGTGTGGGACACCTCCCACGCATCAACAACAAGGACTACGAGCTCAAGCCGGGCCTGCTCAACATAATCTTGGCCAGTCCTTTCTGTGGCAAACCTTCGGAGGATGCAAACTCTCACCTCCAACGGTTCTTGATGACGTGTAACACGTTTGCACGCAAGGATCAATCTCAAGAAGAGATTTGCTTGCAGCACTTTTCATTCTCACTGTTGGGGAAGGCCTTGCAATGGTTCTACGTGAACATTGAGGCTCTCAACACCTGGGAGGCATGCTCAAATGCATTCCTCGCTAAGTTCTTCCCGCTGGGCAAGACAACTGCCCTGCGCAACAAGATTACGGGCTTCCAACAGCTCGCAGATGAATCCATCTCCGAAGCATGGACGAGGATGCAAGACTATGTGCTCGCATGCCCACATCATGGCATGGAGCCATGGCTCTGTTGACGGTCGTTACGGCACGATTTTGACCGTCAAATACCTGCACAAATGGAATCAAAGTAAACACCAAACATAGTGGTAGGGTTTAAAACTAACGAATTCCACAAGTCTTGGTGAAATTATGGGTGCAGGTGCAATCAAGATGAATCCTATACAAACCCGAGGGAAAAGAGGCCCAAAACTCCAAATCCTGGAAACTCAGTTTTTCCCGGAATAAAGATATCTTCCAAGGGCCCAATAACCGAGAGAAACACTCAAGTCTACCCATAGCACTCGGGACCAAGGTCAAGGAACAGAGGGGAGGCCACCTGCCAAGGCCCAGCCCAGGTGGGGCCAGCCACAGGTCGGCCGACCCCCCCTAGCTGGGTCGGTCGACCCCCCCTCAAGCCCAATGAGGCCCACTCTTCTATGGCGGTTCGCAACCGACGTTGCAATGTCGGTTCCCCCTGCAATCAATGATACCACCTCTTTTGGTGACAGCCTTGCTGGTTACCCCCCTTGTTCCAGGTTGACATAGAGCTTAGACTTGTATGTGTTGCATGAGCAGGAATATAAGAAGTACATAAGGATCCATCTCGGCTCTCTTCTTAACCCCGCTTAGCCTAGGCTTAGTTCTAGTGTTAGATTGGATTGCTCTGGTTGTGTTGTCACACTACCCCTACCATACTTTTATCCTTACCCCTGTTTAGACCTTGGGACATTATTAGTTATGTGATTATGAACTTTGCTATCTCGTAAACCACCGCCTTCCCTGTGGAAAATACGATACCCTTGAATACTCACGGGTGAAGTGCTACAACGGTATTCTCCGTGCGCTTGCGGATTTATTTGTGACCGTAAGAAATACCAACAAGCATTTCTGGCGCCGTTGCCGGGGAAGGCACTGGTTGAAGAGTCACCAGCATTGTTTATAATTATATTTCTTTTAATTACCACTGTCTAGATAGGTCTACCTTTGCTTTGTTTTCTCTTTATGTGAAAACAGGGTAGTGTACCTCTGGCGTTGACCTATCGAGGCAATACACAGAAAATCAAGAAGTAATCTTGAGACGAACAGAACCGCGAGTCACCCATCCTCAAGAATACTCTCGATAGTCAAGCCATCTACATCCACACCATCAAGCTCAACGCCAATGGCTGAAAAGTTGTTCCAAGTATACTCCGCTGCCGTTGTTGACCGTATGGCACTTGGGCCACACGTCAGCACTGGAGACGGAAACTTCAGACTTAGAGCCAGCCAAATCTACATGGTGCAGGCCAATCCATTCCATGGAACGGCCAACGAGGACGCAAGCACCCATCTTTGAAAATTCCTGAAGGTTTGCAAAACTTTGTCCATCAAGGGAGTCAACCAAGATGTCATTCGACTTCGTCTATTTCCCTATTCTCTTGTGGGGGAAGTAAGACAATGGTTCTATGCCAACCCAAGTGTTGCGACTACTTGGGATGATTGCTCCGAAGCGTTCCTCGAGAAATACTCTCCAAGAGGCAAAGCCTATGCCCTTCATGTACAGACTCCAAACTTTTGGAGAGCACAAGAAGAATCCATTCCTAAAGCATGGGAGAAATTTCAAGATTATTTGACAACATGCCCTGATCATGAAATGGATGATTGGACAATATTGATCAATTTCTACCATGGGTTGACACAACCAGCTCGTGACTATCTTGATTCTCGTGCCGAGGGGAGCATCTTCTCACTTACCGCTGCGGAAGCAACAAAATTAGTTGAGAAGGTAGCTATCGGTGAAGGGTGGAGACCACACCCTCAACAGGAAGAGACGCCTTCCAACATCACCCTAGAAGGGAAGCATAAAGGGAGAAGGCTTCGCACAAGTGCTTTGAAAAGACGGCTACAACCCCAACACGAGAAGTTGTTTGCATCCTCATCTTCGGGATCAAGCACCAAGTCGCCAAGCTAAACGCAATGGAGATAAGTCTTGCTCATTGGACTTAAAACAATGATGCCCTTGCCAAAGGTAAATTGGTAGTTATCTCATATTTGATTTCCATTTCCACATGCATATTTGAATTTCCTCAATTGCATTCATGCATTTCACTTGCATATTTTATTCTTACCCATCATTTTGCATATCTGAATTCTCCCTCGACATGCATTTCCATTGTTTGCATGTTTGAATCTTTCCGACTTTTGTTTGGGATTTTTCAAACCACATTACATTTACAAAAATTTCTTTATTTTTGAAAATGAGTTTGAGGCAATCTTTTTTATGGAGAATGTTTTGAGCAAAATTTTGGAGGAATTTTTGGCACAACTCCCTCTGGCTTTCCAACACATAGCCATCATGAGGTTGTCAACCAAAATTGGACTTCATTTCATTATATTTGTTTCCAGAGTGCTTGGTGCCTTCACTTTTCATTCCACTCAAGCACTCTTTTCCAAAATTCTTACTCTTGCATTTCCCGAGAATTTTCATTGTTTGCCCCAAGTTCAAAAACAAGATCTCCTTGAAAAAAAAATCTGAGAGAATAAATTTGGTAAAATTTAACTTGAGCCAACCTTTTGGAAAATGCTTTGAGCAAAAGTTTTGATGGAATTTTGGCACAGCCCCCTTGACTTTAAAGCATATAGCCATTGTGGGGCTGTTAACCAAGTTGAACTTCATTTCTTTTTATTTGGATGCAAGGGTGTTTGGATTCTTCAAATTCATCCCTTTCGTACTCAAGCACCCTTAAAACAAAATTCTTGCTCTCGCATTTCCCCAATTTTCCATGATGTTTTGTCTCAAGTTTAAGAAAAAGATTTTCTCTTTTCTTTGGTTCTCTTATTTGCATAGTTGGAGTCTTTTAAAAATAAACTTCTTCGATCTTCAGTCGTCTCCAACTCTTCTTTTTCTTTTTTTTCGAAAATCATTCTCAAAGAGAGATAATTTTGAGACAAACCCTTTTGGCTTTTCGTCTCGAAGTTAAGAAAAAGATTTCCCTTTCTCTTCTTTTCTATTTGTTCAATAAATTGAGTTGCGATAAAAAAAGACATCCTTGCAAAGGCAACCGACGGGAAATCCATTTGGTTTTCACTAACGTAACCCGTGCTCGAGTTCGCTTTTGTGTTCTTGCTCTTATGTGCAGCCAGGATAAAGGCCAAAAATCAGCTCATCAACACGTTGAAGAAGGCGACAAGTTCAAACACAAGTCACCCCCGACGTGACACATACTCGTCCCCCTCCATTGAGCTCATGCCTAATGTGAGAAGATTGGCATGAAGAGCCTCACGAAGATCCCATGGAGGAGGACCATGATGAAAACAACACGTCAAGACTCCTCTTCGACACCAACCTTGTCTTGGTGTGCGAAAAGAAGGTACAAGCCTACAACTTCAATTCGAAATCTCTGCACAACGAAGGTATGACCACATTCTTTGCTAATAATTGGAAGCCCAAGGGTGATATGGTTTTTGTTCGTGTGGATGAGTATGGCTCCCACCTACTTACCACATGATTTCCCATGCATCCTTGTAGTAGTTAGGCAATGGTACTACCCTTCGGTTCTTCCATAGGGAGTATCACCCTTCATGCACACATCCTTGCTTTCTACTAGGCTTTCATAAGCATTGCTTGTCAGACTTTGAGCCTACAACTCCTGATCTTCACAAGCATGCTCTTTGGCAATGAATCATATCCCTTCTTGTGCTTGATGCATGGTTGGCTTGCCATGACTTGTGTTCCTCAAAGCAATCATAGACATATCTGTATGAGGAATGAGCTTAGAATCCTCTTGCCATGGTTAACAATATCAAAATCCCTCCTATGCAATGCATGAATGGTTAGAACTTTCCAAGCAATTTGGACTTCTTGAGTGCACCTCGTTGTTTTCTCATATCATTCATGGAGTTGGGGCTTACAATGTTTCGAGTTTTCATATCACTAAGCCCCAAGTTGCTTTTAATCAACGAGGATTATCTTGCCCATGGTCACACTCAATCTTGGTCCACATGACTTGCTTGTGCCTTTCTTCCTCGGCTGTACAAATGAGGTCCGGTCATCTAACCCGGGACCTTGTTTGTATGTGCTCCGAGAGCTAACCATGCCTCTCCAAGTTGGATGAAGATTGCTTGCAGGAGTAGTGTTTCTGGCAGGATTCTCAAGAGCTGAATAAGAATTGCAGCCATGCGAGTGCCACCACCGTTGTGACACTTAGTGGCAGCAAAATATGGAAGACAAGATCGCCACTTCATAGCCACGCTGCTCAAAACCCCAAAATGACTGTACGCCCTACTACCACAACCACTTGGGACTCAACCACAAAGCAAGGGCCGAGAGCAAAGAACAAGTGTGGGGGGAGGTTCCCTCCCCCCACAAAGGTAACTTGTATCCTTTTTCTTCCACCTTGAAAATGTCAAAATAAAATAAAAATTATAAAACTAAAATCAATAAATAAATAAATAAGTAAGCTAGGTGCTTCTTCTCTCTTTTCTTTCATAAGGCACCTAGAGTTTAATTCAATAAATCTAGGCTCCCCGGTCTTTAACCCCGGTAGATTCCTCTTTGTCTTCGCTTTGTTTTTGTTTGTTTTGAATAAATAAAGCAGGTACAAGAACAAGTGTGGGGGGAGATCTCTCGAGTTCTTCATCACGCACACATTCGAGATCTCCCCCACCAACATGATGCACAACCTCGCACTGATCGACACGTAAAACAGTGGAGCCCTCGGGACAAGAAAACAAAGTTGGGTCGAACCTTTGGGTCGATCAAATATCTCATGGTCCACTTGGCCTCCACTTCACCCAAGGTGATGGTTTGCGCATCCTACTCTTCTATTCCATCTCCCCAATTCATGAGTTAAAATAATATTTTGAGCCAATCACTAAAATTTAACTCCAAAATAAAATGAACTTTGTTGTTCCCTCAACATACATGCTTCTAGTTGGTTGGCCTGCATACTCTTTATTCCTCGCATCATACACCTGTTGCTTATGAACACCAATCTCATAGGAACCCTTGTTTATCTAAGTTGTTGGTGAATGTGATATGGTTGGATGAGATGAATCATGCTTCTTCTGCATAGAGTGCTTGGGAATTTATCTCGCAAAAATTTAAAATCTATAGCTCTATGCTCCTCGATGATCTTATATTCCTACCAAAGCCATATGTCGACTACATTGCAAAACCTACACACATATGCTGCTTGTCATTGCATTGAGCTTTATCAAAATAGTGTGACCCTAGTGAGAAACTTGTCATACTCTCTTGATCAAGACCACGTACACTCCACCTCACATGCTGAACTTCTACACTGGAAGTTAAGCAATACCACCATCCATCCACCAAAATAAGTACTCCACAAAAGCATTGTTACCTTTCTCTCTCTCTAATTATTATTGGAGACATGGCTATGCAAAAGAAAGAATAATCCCTGCTCATACAAAAGTAGAGCATGATGAAAAAAAAAAGAGAAGGGATAATGTTGAAAAAAAAAAGAGAGAAAGAAAGAATCATAGCCATGTCCTCCTCAAACATTCAAAAAGAGAAAGAGAGAAGGAACGCAAAAAAGGAGTACAATTTCCACCACACCACCCTCATACACACTTGCACATCTTGATCAAGGTTGTATGACATGCATTCTCCATGGATCCACCCTTTTGGTTCGGCAAAATATGTGATACAAGTATGCCTCTCTTTCATTCCCTACCAAGCTCCACATAAAGCCTTTTGTAGAAGTAGGATGAAAAGAGGCAAATCCAATGCCTTGGTGAGGAACCATACACATTGAGCGATTTGAGAGTGATCATTTGAGGAGTATGAGCTATGTTTTTACTTTGAAAATCTATCAAAAACCCAAGTTACTCAGCAGAGGGAGTTATGATGATTTGAATCAAGACCGTTCCATTCCTCAACCGCCCAAGATGACATGGTAGACACATCAAAAGTTCACGGGTACAGATATGGCTTGGAATAACTTGTATGCTAGCATCATACCAATGGAAGTCGTGTTTTATCTTAATCTTCCACCTTCAATCGAGGACGAGCAAAGGCTCAAGTGTGGGGGTCTTGTTGACGGTCGTTACGGCACGATTTTGACCGTCAAATACCTGCACAAATGGAATCAAAGTAAACACCAAACATAGTGGTAGGGTTTAAAACTAACGAATTCCACAAGTCTTGGTGAAATTATGGGTGCAGGTGCAATCAAGATGAATCCTATACAAACCCGAGGGAAAAGAGGCTCAAAACTCCAAATCCTGGAAACTCAGTTTTTCCCAGAATAAAGATATCTTCCAAGGGCCCAATAACCGAGAGAAACACTCAAGTCTACCCATAGCACTCGGGACCAAGGTCAAGGAATAGAGGGGAGGCCACCTGCCAAGGCCCAGCCCAGGTGGGGCCAGCCACAGGTCGGCCGACCCCCCCTCAAGCCCAATGAGGCCCACTCTTCTATGGCGGTTCGCAACCGACGTTGCAATGTCGGTTCCCCCTGCAATCAATGATACCACCTCGCGGAACCAACTCAATTCCACCGACCTTGGAGGCTATAAATAAAGGGGCACCCCTCCCTCTCTGAAGAAAACACAAGACAACACACATTGACACCAAGAGGAATCCATTCTCTAGCATTAGACTAGTCTCTAGGCTGTAGAGGAGTAGAGGGGAGAGTTTGGTAGAGGAGAGGGCTGTCCTCCCTTTGTGAGGACTTAGCCCAATCTTGTATCTTGAGGATACTTGCTAATAATATATTGTTCGTCGTTCGTTCTTCGTTCGTTCGTCGTTCGTTCATCGTTCGTCGTTCGTTCATCGCTCGTTCGTCGTTCATCGTATATCAAGTAAGTATCAAGGTCCACCTCAATAGAATTATCTTCTTTATTCCTTATGACTTATGATTGTACTAGTATGATAGCCATGTGCTTTCTATGTGGTTATTATCTAGTCATGATTGGTTGCTTCATGCTTGACATGCCTTTATTCATTCGTTTATGTCCTTACACTCGATTCAAGCATGAAGTGGTGAGACATGCTCGGGCCCATAACTTGTTAATCCGTAGGGTTAGAGTTATGTGCGATATAGATCGTAGCTTGTTAATCCGCAGGGTTAGAGTTACGCATGTCTCACCCATTGACTTGATGATCCGTAGGGTCAGAGTCATGCATGTTCTAGCACTTGATCTGTTGATCCGTCGGGTCAGGATTAGGTGTACTCTTATTCCCGACTTGATGATCCGAAGGGTCAAAGTCCCATGGGAATCGAGAGTACTGTTTAGCAATGTGAGCGTGGTGCTTAGGTTGATAAACAGCTTTGGGTGTTTGGATGAAGACCCCGCAAGATCTGCAGGTTGCGGATTCCCGCATGACGTGTGAAGAGTGTGGAAACACGGGGTATCTGGGAATTCATTGCCCCAATGCCATGGAGGAATGCAACTTCCTCAACAATGGCAATGGATTCCGCCCCCAGAACAACTACGGCTGGAACTCCAAGCCTGACCTCTCATTCAACAGAAATCAGGGAGGTAATGGTAATGGCAATTTCTCTCGCTTTGAACTCTCTATCAAGGATCTAGTGCTTGGCCAAGTTAAGATTAATGATGGCATTAGTAAGAAATTTATTTCTACTGATAAGGCCTTGGAAAGCATGGATGCTAAGCTAGAGTCGTTCAGCACTGCACTGCAAAACCAGCTGAGCCATAATAAAATGCTAGAAATGCAAATTGCACAAATTGCTTCAGCTGTGCAGCCTCCTATCGTGGGTAGACTTCCGGGGCAACCTGAAGTCAACCCTAAGGAGACTGTAAATGCAATAACTATCAGGTGTGAAGAAAAGTATGAAGGCTCTTCATCCATTGAGGACATGAGGAGGAAGGACCCCGGATACCCGAGCATTCCCTGTTTGATCAACGAGCGGTGTTTCTCTCGAGCATTGTGCGACGTGGGAGCAAACGTGAGCATCATGCCAAAGGCAATCTACACAGGGATGAGACGCCTAATGAAGCCTATAGCAATGGGCATGAGCATTCAGCTTGCAGATCGGTCACGACGCACACCCGAAGGGATACTCAAAAATGTCCCTGTCCAGATCAAGAGTCTCTTTGTCCATGTTGATTTCATTGTACTAGCCAAGAACGTCCTGGTTCAAATCAAGGATCTTTTTGTTCCCGTTGATTTTGTTGTGCTTGACATGGAGATAGACTGTCACACCCTGAAATTTAAAACTTAAATTAAACATGTTTGAAGCCCTCAGGTCAAGGTTCAGATGTTGGAGGCTTTTGAATCACTTTCAAATAAACAAGTAATTAATGGTTAAGCAAAACCAAGAAAAGAAACCCAATAAATCTCAAAATATGTGCACATGTTTACTAATTCTTTAATTAATGTATAGAGAAACAATATTATGAAGATGCCTTGTAAGCACAAGTTTTAAATCTTGGAGCATAAACAAGGTTGTTTCTAAACTCAAATTATTTAAACAAATACATGCTAAATTGACCCTTGAGAAGAAATTCTCATTTTTGTAATGGCCTTAAAAAATTCAGAGAAATTTGAATCCTTGCTGCATTGACGGATTTTTTTTCTTTCGAAATCCGTAGCATATCTCAACCTTGACCCAAAATAAAAGTTGTTACACGTTCTCTATTCTAACAGCAGTAAAATTGTCATAAATTCTGGAGCTCAGTAAGATGACCGTTTAAATCCGAAAAAGGAGAAATGAAATCTGACCACTTCACTCTTGGGCCCGCATGTCAGCCAGCCTGCCTCTTCTTCTCCCTCTCCATTGGGCAGCTGAGACGGCGCCTCCTGGCCCTGAGCGGCCATTGCTGGGCTCTGCTCCCCTCCCCTTCACCAACAATTCTGTCCAGGTTCAGCAGTTCGAGCTGCACCTTACCCCCTTGTCTCCCAGGCCGGTTCACCTTCCCTTTCATTTTCTTTCTTGCTCACTCTGTCCGGGCAGGCAGCAGCAGTGCGCTCCAAGCAAGCCAGCGTGCCGCCACTGCTGGCCGTTCTCCGGCGAATCTGAAGCTGCAGGAAGGTCTGCACAGAACTCGTGCACCTTACGGTGCTACTGGTTCTTCTTCCTGATGGAAACGACGACCTCGCGTTCATCTTCTCCGACGCCGTGGGCTGGGCGAGCTCCAATCTGGCAACAAGAATGCACCCGCTCGACCTCAATCTCTCTTTCTTTGGTGAGCAGCTCGTCACTTCCGTGTCTCCTTCACATTTGTTTGCTCTGCTCCTTCACCACCTATCCGATTGGATCTGCAGCTGCACCAACTGAACCTCAGTTTTCATCTCTGCTGCCTGCCGGTCTCGCCATTGTCAACGTGAAGACAACTCCCTGCTGCAGAGCTCCTCCATTTCATGCTGCACGCCGGTGAGCCTCGATGACCCCTTTTTCCTGTCTAGGACCTGTTGTGCCTTTTTTTCTCTGTTGCCGAGCTGCATAGGCCATGCTAGTTCGTTCTGCAGAAGCAGAGAAAAGCTAGTTAACCAAAGCATGTTAGTACTTGTACATCTCGTTTCTCCCCAAAAATCACTGGAAATTGATGACAGCTCAGAAAATTATGAAACAAAATTTGACGGTTTCCTTATGAACAGATCTGCACACTTCAAATGCTTGTATGTCGTGAAATGCATGTGTATGACATCTATGGAAATATTTGTGAACACAATGTTTATTGCATTCCAGACATTTTGTGCATCCATAAATCATATCTATTATTCAGAATGCTCCCTGCCATGTTCTGCATCAGAATGTTTGCTTTGGAGCACATGTCTTGTCATAGAGATTGCAGATAATATTTTTACTTGTTCTGCACAATTCTAAATGTGTTAAAGTTGGATGCTATGTTCTAACTTAGTGAATCCAGCTCTCATGTTGTATTTATATCATCTGTTATCCTAAAAAAATTTCCAAGGTCATAAACGTATCTTTACATGCACTTGTTGATTTATTTTCTTCATAAACCCACTGAAGCCTTGTATACTTCACTATATAATTTGTATGCTGTATAACAGCTCGAAACCTGTACTACAACTCTTATCCCTTTTTATGTTGATGGACACAAAACATTTCATTCTTAAAACTGTTGTTTGAGTTGCTTTTTCTGTCAATGTCCACATCAGCATGCTGAAATTGTTTATTTTGTCATTTCTTGAATATAGCCCAAACTGAGTTGCTTTGACATCTACAAGTCCTTAGATCATGTATGCTTTCAAATAAAATCTCTTGCTGTTTGTTTAGGTCTCATCCGGATGTTTTTCCTGACAATACATTTATATGTCGTTTATGCTTGTTCTAATCATAGTAAATGATTTATGCAGGCAAAAATAGTGGTTCTAGTTTCTAAATTTTTTCCTCATACCTGCAATGTGACATTAGGAATGAAACAAGGCCTGTTCCACACTTTTCAACAGGCATTCTGTTTTACTTGCTTAATGATGCTTAATTTTGTCTTTTTCACCATGATCAATTTATGCATGAAAAATTGATGAAACCTATGCAAAATAACTTGTCTCACTGTTGTTTGTTTGAATGCAAAGTTCCATCCTCATATCATTTGTTTAAGTACCTTTTCCGCATTAATCAACTTCAAGTAAATTAAACTTGTAAAAATCATAACTAAATAATTGCAAATCCATTTGAGGTGAGACCAGACCTAAACGTCTTGTGTTGGTGAAGCTCATCAACTAATAATAATCACATTTACAGAATACATTTACAAACTTTCGTCCAAAGTTCATTTTCATGTTTTAACAAGATTGCAAGATTTCTGGACAGAGCATGACTGTTTTATTAATAATGCAAGCTGTACAACTCCAAATCGACTCATTCCTGTTGTGTTGGACTCATACATTGTTAAGCTATCTCTCTGCAAATTTTCAAATCATTTGGTTTATGCATCATGTCACAGCATCCATATTCATAGGACGCAGTTATTTTATTTTAGTGAACGAAACGTCGGAGTGTGACGGGAGTGCTGTCGAGGGCGACACCACTGAGGTTGAACCTGCTGTGGAGAATGCAACAACTGAAGGCAAGCACCAATGCATCTTTTACCCAATTTTGGATCTATTTGCATTGAGTCGGGCATTAGCAGTAATATAATTGTTGGGTAAATCCTATTTGCTGCATTATCCATTCCTTGATTACTTATTGATATCCATGTCCTTGTTATGCTTCTGGTCAGGGGGTGGTTGGTTTTATATTTGTGTCTCCGAGACATTGCTTAGCCATGCTTAGCACGGTAGAAGTCGAATCGGTGGCAAGGTCACCACCGGTCGCGAGCATAGGACCTTTTTATACACTTGTCGGATGTTACAGGCTCAAATATGATGATAACGATGATTAATTTGTGGACTGAGCGGGGGTGGTAGGATGGTAGCCCCGCTTGGTCGATCAAGGACCCGCCGTTGTTATTCGTTGGCCTAAGCACTTTCCGTTCTAACCACATGTCGAATATAATGGTAAGACAAGCCTAATATCTCATTTCGTACCGGAAGTTTGGGACATGACCCCATTGCTTGTTGACACGCACGAGTGGCTGATGGGCGCCTACGGGGCCATAGCACTCCTTGCTTTGAGGATGGTCCAACCGTTCGGGCACGGATGGGAGAACGGTTGACATTGAGTACCCCCTTGTGTGACTTTAGCGGGTTGCATGAGTCGTATGGTCCTCTTGTCGTGTGGGTACATTGGGACTCCCCTGCAGGGTGTACAATCGATTCGAATCGCCGCGATCTCGGTCATGATCACACTTGGTGTCCATTGGATTTCATCGTAGTTAAGAACCTCACTTGAGAACAGGATAATTGGAACATGTTGGAATATATGATGATACTTGATATTTTGGTTTATGGGTTTATGGGGCTGTTTTAGGTGTCTTGTGCCCATTAGGTCTTTTCTATTATAGTTATGCTTTATGTTCACATGTCACTTTACTTAATTACCGCTTTATTCAAAAATGTCATCCTATGGCTTTATCCTTGCTACCTAACCAAATGCATCATCCTTGGAGTCGGGACTAGTATGTGCCCATGGATAAGTCTTGCGAGTACCTTCGTACTCACGTTTGCTTTGTTGAAGTTTTTGTAGGTATTGTTTAGGTGCTGCCCCGTTATGGTGCGTGATGGTGGTGTTCGTGGGCTGAGCACTACCACCTTTTGCTTTATGTTTCAAAAATTTTCCGCTGCGAACTCATTGGATTTTGATGCTAGAATCTGAACCAAACCTTGGGCTATGTTTACATGAGATAGGAAGTTTGAGAGTTGGAACTATACCCCTTTTGCACACATTCTTGTAAATTTTCAGAATCTGTCCATTTTGTTTACTACTTGTAATATGATGTTTTTACTCCTGTAAAACTGAAATGAATGTATCTATGTGATGATGCGATGATGATCATCGTTGGATACCGATGTGCTTGTGGTCTTGGGCTTGCTTGAGAAGCATATCGGGGGACTACCGGGGTTATATTTTAATTGATTGAGTTTGTTGTTCGCGTGCTGTTTATGGACTGCGAGCTAACTCGGTTAATTCAAATATTACTTGGGCGGTTCTTACAGCGTGGCATCAGAGCAAGGTTCACATATACACCCTAAAACTTGCTTAGCAACTCGGGGTGGGTTAAAATATGTAAAACTTCACTAAAGCAACTAAAATTCTGAACTAAGTGGTTGCTGAATTTTTTTTCCCCTTCTATCTTGGAATTGCTTGTCTCACTAATGATTAAGTAATTGTTTTGCTCTCACTTTCTTGGGTCATGGGTGGCAGCTATACTTCGTTTCCATAGGACACGATATTAGTTTGCGAACTTGAGACGATGTTTTTGAAAATTTGCCCATGTATGACGAGTAGTTTTAATACCGTTCTGTAGCATCTTTTGAACTCATATTACTGCTGTTGTAGCTCTTGTTTTAATTCATATTTCAAGCTACTTTAGTTCATATGATATATATTGATCTTAAGTTTATTTCTTATGTTTTGGGACAGCCACCGTCATATTTATGGCTGTCCAAATCTGTTATATGCTTGCTGAAATTGTTGGGGGAGAGATAATGCTTTCGTGTGAGAATCGTTAGTGTGGGTCATTTGCATATCATTTCATACCTTTTTGTGCTCATTCCTGAATGAAGTTTTTGATATTTAAACTATGTAAATCTCCAACGAAATGAAGTATTTTTCCTGCTGTCTAAATCTGTAACAAATCTGTATGGTTGAATCTGCAGTGAATAAACCGTTGTAGGTGTTTTCTTGTCGGCCAAAAATTTGAACTTTGCTAGAACAATTATACGATATAAAGTATACTAAATATCTGAGACATTTTACCATATTTGTTGAACGTGTTTTCAGCTCCTTTCCCTGCTTGTGTAGCATTTTTATCAGTCTTGGTTTTGCTGTCCTAAACTGCTAAGAAATCTGGAAATTCAGTCAACTTTGAAAAATTTTCATTTCAAATCTACAAAGGCTTTTGAGCTGAAATCTGTACCAAAATGTCACACACAGTGTTCTTTACCATCACAAAAACCATCAAAAATTTTGGAGCTTCAAAAGGAGGAGAATCTGATGTTTTGGCATCGACTACCGATTGAAGGCTGCTATCATCACCTACAGGGAATTTTTGTTCCCTTGTATCGATATATTTTGATGGATTGTTCAGAACCATTCCACAAACTTATACTTTATTTAACCAGTCCACAACCTTATATATACTTCATCTCATAAGACGTTCCGACGATCTTTTCCTCTTTTCCATGACGAAAGCGACGCCAAGAAGAATTCAAGCAAGATGCAAGATGAAGTTGGCCTGCAGTACAAGAGATCATGTCCTCTCAGGATCTTTGTTATAGCGTAACTCAAATTTGATCTTCGTTCTGTCACCAAGTCCTGAATCCTGTAACCAAGACATTTGTCAATAACCTTCTTACCGATTCACCCTATGTGAGGAAGCTTTAGAAACTTGGCAAGAACTTTCCTTTCCCCTTGCTTGTGGTTTCTCATTCTTGCTCATTTTAAAAAAAATATATGACAATGTAAAGCATGTGCATTTGCAAAATACCACCTATGCATTGCACTAGCAGTCTAGCACTTTTTATTACATTGCCATATGCATGAAAGAACACATGTCATGCCATATGCATCAATACATGTGCACCATGCTCATAGCACCATTATGCATCATAACATGTGCATCACGACATTTTGCAATTGGATCATTACATGAGCATCACCATCTTTGGGAGGCCATTCTTGAGCGCCACCAACACCAACATCAACATGGGGATAGGGGAGATCCACTTGGACTTTAATGGCAGAGAAGAGACATTCAACTTCAAGCCCAAAGTTGAGCAGTGCAACCAGGTGAGGGTCTTCTATGGAAAGAACCCGAGAGAAGTGGAGAAGATTGAGATCACTCCACCCATGCCGCAGCCAGACAAGCTCATCACACACATGAGGAACTACCTGGCAAGAGAAATGGAAAGACGGCCAGCCAATTATTGGAGAAGTCCGAAGAAAGTATCCGCGCAGCCCAAGACGTCACAAGCACCCTCAGCACTTCAAGAAATAACAGGCGAGTCAAAGTCGCTAAGGAGGAGGAGAGCTAGGCGCGCCAAGAACACACGGGCAGCAAAGGTACCCACAGAAGAGAGTACAACATTGGCGCTTACAACAATGGTCGCCGCCACAAGCACTAAAAAGTCAACCAAAGTGTGGCGAAAGAAAGAAGGAACCTCTACACCGCCTGATTCTCCGGCGAGCGAGGTCCAATCGAGCTGAACAAGAAGGAGAACGTCTAGCTTAAAGACGTAAAAATGAGAGCCCTCCGATTGGGGAGGCCATCCCAATCGTTATCCTTAAGCCAGGCCTGGCACTTGCTTTTCCATTAAACTCAGAAAACAAAATAAAAAAAATTATAAAATATAAAAAAATATCAAAAATAGTAAGGTTCCCGGCGATGCCCATTAAGGGCATGCCACATGTATCACCCTCATTCATTTTGCAGGTACAAGAAGAATGGAGGAGTCGGCGATTCAATACAAGCTTAAGTCTCGCAAAGACTCAAGCTTAGGAAGGACCGCCAGGTAAGTATTTCTATTGATTAATAAAATACTACCTGTTTTGAATAAAAATGCTAGAATCTTGGTGATTACTACACTTAAAGGAAATGATAAGTAGTTACATGATAGCTCCCCTTGTGTCGCATTGATGCAACCTCTACTCATGACATGTGTGTTATTTATACTTGAGCATAGTCACATCACTTGTGTTGCTACATTTTGTGGGTTGCATACATCACACCAAGTCTAAGCATTGTGAACTATGATATGGCATGATTAGGATTTTTGCAGTTCTTGGTATGGTAAAAGTTCAGAGATGTTTTTCATTCTAATTGCCGCAAGTACCTAAAAACCCTTTCGTTTTGTAAACACTTCCCTTGTGAGGATTTATTTACCTACCAAAACCCATATCATACAGATATAGACATCCTCACTCATAGCCATTTGCTCATGCGTTGAGTTTTGTTAAGGTTTAAATGCTTTTGAGAGTAAGCACTCTAAATCTTGGTCATTATTCATTTGCGTGAGTTTTTGTTTTCTTTCCACCAAAAAGGAATGTTTGAAAATTCGTCAAGCATCTCCATCCATCCATCATCACTCCATTTGCAAATTCTTTTGGGTCTATATCAAAAAGCTCAAGAATAGTTCAAAAATGCTCATGAACCTGTCATTGCTAGTGCTAATGCATCATGGAGTCTAAAAAAAAAAAGAGAGACTCCATGATTTGCAAATATGCACTAAGGTTCTTATCATAAACATCTTGAGCATGAGCATAAAAAAGACCAAAAGTTTGCAAAACCGTCTCCATCAGTGTGTATTCATCTTCTTACCCTTCATCACCATTTTCCATATGACCGAGATATAAAGAGTTGCTATGTCTCTTGAGATTTATTCTTTAGCTTTACAACATGCGCATGACAAATGTGCATATCCATACCAAGCTCCACATACAAGCCTCATTTGGTAGAAGGTAGGATTTGAGTGAAGCTTGTAGGAATAGACTCACTAGAGGGAAGGGAAGTGTGAACCAAAACAAAGGAGAAATTTTTTTACCTTGTCTTGCAGCACATAAAAACTCTGGACTTAAACCTGCTAGAATTGTTTTCTCCAAAAGTGATGTTCTAGTTTTCAATGCTATGTGACAAGGTGAAGTATACACGCCCCACACATGTGCAACATATTGGTAAATAAAAAGCTAACCACCAAGATTCTGTTCATAGTAGTTAGGAATTAACATACTTCCACAAGTTTTGGTGAATTTTGGATGCAGGAGTGAATAATGGAGGAAACTAGCCCTGACTCGAAGAAAAGTCAGGCCGGCCGGCCCCACCATAGGCCGGCCGGCCCCCCTTGGCACCCCAAGGCCTCGGCCTTCCTCCAGCAGGCTGTAAACGGGCGCAAACGTTACAAACCAAAGCCTGTTCAGCAAAATTCCACCGGCATACCGTCTGGTGAGCTGTTTGGGCCTCAACTTGGCCCTTACTCAAGTTCTGCCGCCCCCACGAAGCCACCGACCTACGGACCGACTTCAGGAGGCAATCAGGGACGTCCAGGAGTGAGGCGGTGGCACCGGCCGGCCTGGCTTGGCGGCCCCGCCACTCCACCTCGCGCTATAAGATGTCCCCTGTCCTAAGGACCCTATAAATACCCCTGGTGTCCGCAGGAACAACTCCCACCTCACTGATCCAAGAGATCCATTACTCATTTGTAGAAGTAGAGTTATTATTTGGGAGTTAGAGTAGAGTAGAGTAGAGTGAGAGATCTTCTCGAGGTTCCGGAAGTCTTCTCGGAGTTTCGGTATTGTTCTTGTATCTTAACTCTTGTAGAATTAATCTTTATTTATTTATATAATTATTTCTATAATTATTTGGTTTATTCTTTATTTATTTCTTTTAGTAATTCTTTTCTATTTAAGTTTATTTACTTAGTTAAGTTAGTGCTCATAATAGTCTTGTTGTGGGTTTCATGATTATGTCTAAGTAGTATGAGTGAGTGCTTTGCCGAAATGGAGTTCGCGCTTAGTGAAAGCTATGCTACATTCTTAGATAGGTCTATTCTCTCGATCAAGGATAGCTCCTCTAGGATAGTTGTAAGCGCGGTGCTTAGAACTATACCTATGCACGATTGGCGTGTGTCTTTACGGAGGACGGTAGCCCCACGTGTGACAGGCGAGTTCAGGCCTTTGCAATCCGCCACGTTCAAAGGCAAACCAATCGGGTTCTCAATAGCGGTTAGATCCCAGGGTGAACCTGCAGTATTAGGGTTCAGTACCAACCCTGGCACGATTGCCGTGCTCCAAAACAACATGACTTGAGTGTGCATAACCTTAGCTATAGTACATAACCTTGTAGAATTAATTGCTAGAAGTAAATAGATGTAAGTCTAACACATAGGAATCTTTGTCTCTATCTTGTTGTTCTCCCAATGTAACTTCTACTATCTCTGTATTTCCTTGGATTATATGGTGAGTGCCACCCATATATCATGTACCCCTTTTACCCCCGTCTTAAGTAAGGTATCGTTACTTCGCATAATAGTATCTACTTTGTTACATTTTCAACTTCCTATCGCTCTAATTCGCTGATGAAATATAAATACGATAACCCTGGAATACTCCAAGGTGAAATGCTACAATGGTGTTTCGTGCGCTTGCGGAATTAATGGACAATTAATTGTGCACATATTCACCGCCAACAGGGATCAGGCTCCTTAACGGGGCTAGCGAAGCCCTCCAATAGGTTGTGTGTTGCGGTCCTAGCGTGGCGAAGCCCTCCAAAGGCCTTGGCGTCTGGATCCTCTTTGCAAAGCCCTCTGAATCTATCTGCGGTGCTAGACGAAGGCGAGAGCCCAGGCTGATCCTCGGGTCTCCCGTACTGTATTGCGTCAAAGCCCTCTTTTGCCCATGGTGCCAGGCGAAGGGTGTTGAGACGACAGAGATTCGCGGAAGGAGCAAATGATGTATATGGCTCGCGGCCCGAAAAACTGATGTCCTTACAGGATCCCCTCCTCCCTATTTATAGAGGGGGGAAAGATTGTTATTACAATAAAGTCCTTTGTCAATCCCGTTACGTCTTTCCGCAGCGGGCTTTATTTACCATAGTAGGCTTCGCTTAGCTTCCACGCGAATACCCTTTGCCAGGAGCTTTGGCCCCTTCGCTGTGAGTCTTTAGCCTTCAGTTCTTGTCCCTGGCCCTTCGCCTGTTGTGCACTTGTTGCTAGACCCCCATCACCATATGGGTAGCAGCTCCCTTCTTAGTTTCGAGGTTGTTGAAGAGGATTTTGGAGAGGACTTCATCGCCTGAAATTTTAACCCATTAACCATTAACATTGTTTGCTGACCCCACTAGTGACGGAGCTCGGGCTATGAGGGTCGACAAGTAAAACTGCGCTGCCATCACTAAAATTTCTATGCTTTGGTCCAAAATTTCACCGTTTGCACTACAAGAAATTCAGTGGTCCATGACGGTTTCTTGATGACGATTTAAGAAACTGTCATGGATCGTATATCATCCGTGACGATTATCCAATTTTTGTCATGGATCTCCGATCTCTAATACATAAGGTGCTCTCATTCCGTGCGAAACCCTCAAAAACGTCACAAATGATTCCATGAAATCGTCACGAATTAGACCATATGTACAATGATACTGTGGTGACAAATTTCAAATGTAGCTTATAATTTTTCATGCTTAAACTAATATTTTGAATAAAACGAACGGTTACGTAACATAAAAGGTAAAAAACAGAATATTGTAAATCTCCATACTAGTTTTCTACTGTGACACTCCAAACCCCACGCCATGGAGACGAAATGACGAACAGAAACACAATACGTGAAGCAGTTCCCCACAACGACTAGCTCAGCCCTTATCTTCGTCTGTTGGCTTGCTTCAGAGCACAAGGACGACAAATATGAATGGGTCTTCAATATAGGGGTAGTAGAAGATGGTCTAGTCGTAGCCGCCAACACTAAACTCCTCCGACTCGAAGTACTCTCACTCGCCGGCCATCTCTTTGGTCGCAGTGTAGCCATCCACGTCGAAGAGGATCTCCGACTCAAAGTATTTTTTTGCAACTTAATAATTTAATGATTTATTAATCAAAGCCAAGCTGAATTTTAAATGCACGATTTGTCACCGAAAAACACAGGTTATGGAGATGTGTGGGTCGAAAATGCCTGAACAACCCTTGGGCCGTCCTATACGTATAAGCTACAAGCAACACGTTCATCATCAAGACATCCTCCCATCCTCTGCTCTCGGACCAGCGTCCAAAAAATGGCTGCAAGAGGCAGGTGGGTGGCACCACCCACCGACACGTGGGATCCGCCGCTCGCCTGGGACCCGCTCGTCACACCGCGTCTGCACTGCAGCCTCAGCACCAGCAGTGCCCATCCCCGTCGCCGAGCACCTGTAGAGCCGTGCCCACTCCAACGTAAGCATTCCGTCCGTGCCTTTGCCCAGGACGAGACCAAGGTCTCCGCTTCCGTTTCAGACTTTCAGTTTTCAAAAACAACAAATAAGGACCACCGGGTTTCTTGCATATCAAAGCAAAGCCCCTTGTGTCGTCGCTTCCGTTTCAGTTAAAAAGAAGAAGAAAAAAAGGGCGGGTTTCTTGCAGCAAAGCAAAGCCACTGCACACAGACTCGAGCCATTGCCGTAAAAACGGAACAGCAGTAGTAGTAATTTTCAAATGCTTCCGCGCGCGGTCTAACAACAGAAAGACGAAACTGCAAAACGTACGTGCCTTTTCCATGGGCGTTGCAGTTTCTGTCCCATGGCTGAATCTGACACACGAGCCGCATCCGCAAGCAAAACCCGGACACCTCGGCACCTAGTTTCCAAAACCCCACCGGCTTCTGGCCGCGTCCGCATGTGCGCGCAATGCCGGGTCAAAACAGAAAGCCGCAAGCTTGCCGTTGCCGTGGCGTGTTCCTTCAGCCAATGACTCACTCGGGGCGTCGCTTGCAGGCCCCCCACCTAACTCAGCGAAAGCCCGCAGGGCCATCGGATATACGGCGGACGGTTGGATTTGGATCCGGTGGGTGGGGCTTTTAGGACGATTTACGTTTTCTCTAACAACATTAATAACTCCAATTTCTGTTATCCCCAAAAGCATGAAATTTTTCAGTCCGGCCCTCGCATTTTGGAACATTGTCACTGTAAATATTTTGGAACACGAGGTCAAGTAGCCCCACGCCAATCCAACGTGGATCTGCGTCAGTATTGGCGCGGCGTCACCAAACATTTCTATTTAAGCGACCCTCCTCTCGCCTTTGTTTCTTCAATCCATGATTCAACTGTTAAAAGAAGTCCTGATGTCGCTGTCAAGCCGAGATCACTGTTCAAGTTAAGGTTTTTTCCCGTCGTCGTCGGAACTCTATAAATGGAAGGGCCAGTGTTGAAAATCAAGGTACTATCGCAATTTATGAGTCTGATTCTTTTTTTTTTTCTCTCGTTGTGGCCGTTGTTTCCATTAAGCTATGTCTAGCAGCCGCAATTTCTCTGTATATGACTAAGATATCATCTATGCAAGTGTTGATAATAATTTCTCCGATAAAAAATGCATTCCACACTAGAATGGAGAACACTTTCCAGAAATATTCATTTCATTGACATAGCAAGACGGCAAAATTGGGTAAACGACCCGCCGCTTAAGATACTTTGTAGAGGCAGACCTCGTTAAATGATTTGTAGCAGCGACCCAAAAACTAATCCACCGCTAAAGACATCGAGGTTTGTGTAGCGGTGGCCCAAAAGACAGCTTGTCGCTGCAAAATAATTTCTAGGGTCAATAAGTCCCGAGGCTCGTCACCCGCTAGAACATCTATCTGTTTTGTGCCTTAAGTTTTTTTTTTGGGTGTCAGACGCTAGCATTCCAGTATGAGTAGTGACAGTAAGACATTACTACTGACTAGGACGCATCCATTTTCCATTGTACTATGTGTGCTTTCTTATACCACTGCCATCCCATAGATATCTTACTGGCTGCAACATATCATCGCTTTGCAGAGCTGAAAGGCACATAATTCTAAGTGTTCCTCCTGCTGATGGGACCTGCTGTTGTGCCACTTCCGGAGAACCCCTTCTACTTTTGCCCCCCAGCTTCTTCAGGCTCTGGATCTGAGGAGGCTGCCGAGAGCGGCGGAGGCAACCGCTTCCACTCCTGGGACCAGGGACACTTTGGTCCTCATTCGCCGGTGAACAATGAAGGGGTCTGGCTGAGCTCTTCACAGCAACAGCCGCCTCTCTATGAAGCAAGGAGGCTAATTGGGCAGGTTGATTCCGGTAGTTCTCAACTACCAGAGAACTTGTCGGCAGACGAGGAGTCTTTCCACCAGATGCATTTTCCCCGTAACTAGCCGGCATAGGGTAAATCCAATAAGTTTATAGTAAAAAACCTGGAACCCATGTTTGCTGGTTGGAAGTAGATGATGGGAACCAGGGGTGGAGCCAGGAATTGACTATGAGGGGGGCCAGAGAGTAGTATTTGTATTATGAGGGAGGCCAAAATTATTTTTTTCTTCAATTACATGGTAAAATCATGTGTAGACATGAGAAGTGCATGGAGCATATAGGGGGGGGGGGGGGGGGGGGGGGGCGGGTGGCAGGCCCTGCTCGCCCTCCCCTGGCTCCAACCCTGATGGGAACCCCAGTTGGTTGTAAGAAAAGCAGGGTGGCATGGTAAAGTACAAGATATTGTAACACATGTTCGTTGTAAGAAAAGCAGGGTAGCATGGTAAAGTACAAGATATTGTAACAGATATCATGTATGGATTGATAGATGTCACGGAGTTTTCCAATCATTTGATGAAAAATAAATGGAAGGCGAGCCTGTTACAATTTTTCACAAAACCTATGCATGCCACGCTCTATGATACATAGATACGGAGCGGTGTAGTGCACCAACTGAGTGGCAGTCACCCATCAAATCCTCCTTACCGGAGCAGAGGGAATAGATCATCTGTTGTTCTCCGTCTTAGATGACAAAGAAGAACAGGGACGACAGACATGGACCTCTTTGGCCTGCACCACGGTTGGCAAGCTCGATCGACTCATCTTGCCTTCAAAAAATCAAAGAAACCAATGGTTTCAACAACTAAAATCAACTGGAATGTTTGTTGGGAACTACACCGAAGCCCCTCTGACCCACGCGAAGGTCAACAGCCACCAGCGAAGGAAGAATGAAAGAGCAGACGGCACAGGAGCCCGAAGTTACCAAACTAAGAGCCATGCTAAAGTAGCCAATGGTATACATGTAAATATAATCATCTCGCCCCCTATAAATATGGAGGGAGATGATCCTGTAATGACATCTGGTTTTCGGGCCTCGAGCCAAGGACGGAATCATTTTCATCGCATCCAATTCTCTCAGCACGCCAAACCCCTTCGCCCAGCATCGCGGGTGAAGGAGGGCTTCGCACGATTAACCACAGGGAATCTGAACGAGATAACCTTCGTCTGACATCGTGGGCCGAGAAGGAGGGCTTCGCACCAACCAACAGACGACGACATCGACCAAGGAGGGCTTCGCGAGGTGCTTCGAGGGCTCACTCCTCCTCCGAAGGCTTCAAGCGAGCGAGAATACATCAAGACTCTGTTGGAGGGCTTCGGCACGTCTCACGAAGACCTTCGATCCCCCAACATTTGGCGCCGACCCGCGGGGTGAACCCACGACCACGATCAACATGGCGAAAACGAAGTCAAGAACAAACGTCAGTGACACACAACGCGCAGAGATCGAAGCTGAAAATGAAAGGCTCGCGAAGGAAGCGGAAGCTAAAACAGCAAGAGAACAAGAAGAGCGGGACAAAGCCGCACGAGAAGAAGAGGTAGCAAGAGCCGAAGAAGTTGCAAGAAAACAAGAAGCCTTAAGAGCTATGCAAGTAAACAACGCTGAAACATCTCAAGCAGGAAGTTTCCAGCAAGAGGACGACGAAACACGTAACATAACTGAAAGGCTTCGCATCATAGAACAAGAGAGAATCTAAAGAGAAAAGAAGTTGGCCGTCATCGAAAAGACAGCGAAGCTAAAAAAAGACATGCTCGAAAAGATAAAGCAAGCCCAACAAGAGATCAACGCAATGGACGGCAAGCTAAACAAATACAATGAGGAAATAGAGAACCTGAAGAAACAAGAACAAGACAGGCACCACAAGACTCGCAAACAAACCGAGCACAAGATGGTGTACGAAGTAAGCAGCTCTGGCAAGGACAACCAGCCATGCATCATCTACAACAAGAACTCGCCTTTGAGCGAAGAGCTACAGAGTGAACCTTGGTCGGTCAACTTCAAAATGCCGAAGAAAAAGGCATACCAAGGAAAAACATGTCCGAGAGAGTTCCTCATGTCTTTCGAAGCTGCAGTAGAATCGGGCTGAGGATCAAGCTCAACGAATGCGAAAGCTTTGGTGATGGCAGTCGAAGGAGTAGCAAAGACATGGTTCTCTACTCTTGAACCAGGATCAATTAATTCTTGGTCCGAATTAAGAAGAAAGTTCATAAACAATTTCCAAGGCTTCCAAGCATCAGAAATTCATCAGGGAAGACTATTTTCTTGCAAACAGAAAACAGACGAAGGCTTAAGGGAATACATGCAGAGATTCATGGAAATAAAGTTAAGAGCAAAGGACGTAGGAACTTCGACAGTTATCGATGCACTGATGGAAGGCTTGAGGGCTGGCCCTTTTCACTCTGCACTAACAAGGAAGAGACCCAAGACTATCTTCGCACTACTGGACACCCTCGAAAAGTACGCGAGGTCGGATGATGAGTTCCGAAGGAAGAAAGAAGACGAAAAGAAACAATCCCAGCTAATCAAAGATGAAAAGAAGTATAAAGAAGAAAAAGAAGCGAGTCGAAGCAGGAGGCACAACGATAACAGAGACAGTTCAAGAGATCATAACAGTCGAAGGGTACACAACCTCGAAAACAGAGAAGAAAGGGGCGATGAAAAGAGAACCAAAGACGACGAAAGAGGGAAAGAGCGAAGCAACCATGATAGAGATTGCGAAGACAAAAACAAAGAAAACAACCAGAGAAGCAGTTCTCGCACTCCATACTGTGAGTTGCATGGCAAAGGAAAAGGCCACACAACAAAGCAGTGCCGAAATTTGCAACAGTTCAAACAGGAATGGACTGCAGAAAGAGAAGCGAAGAAGGCCATCAGACATACAAGTAACTATCACGAAAACTGGTCTCAAGGGAACCCAATGTCACTGTATCCTTCGCACTCTGTCAATCATGTTGTCAACTACCCAAGAGAAGCTTCGCATCAGGCACAGCAATATGCCTACTCCCAACCTCAAAGCCTGGCAGCATTGCCACCGCCTCCAGAAATAAATCAGCAAAATAATGGAAGAAACACAGAAACAAGCTACACGTCTCAAAGACAAACCATCAACGCTATCTCCGGAGGGTCGACCCAGCAACTAGATTCAAGAAGGGCAAGAAAAGAATACATACGAAGGGTACATAACGTGTCATCAAGGGCTCCGTTTGTGAAAACCAAGTGGTCCTACGTCCACATCACCTTCGGAAAAGAAGACGCAAGGGACCTGGATCAACCTCACTCAGACCCATTGGTCATCAAGGCAAATATAAAAGGGTTCGACGTACTCAGAATACTTGTCGATGGGGGAAGTTCAGCTGATATCCTCTTCGCCTCTACATATAGAAAGATGAAGCTGGAAAACGAAACACTACAACCAGCAGGAATACCATTAATCGGCTTCACTGGAAAGGTTATCCAAGCGCTGGGAAAAATTAACCTACCAGTAACCTTCGGCGAAGGAGACAACGCAAGAACTGAAGATGTGACTTTCGATGTGGTTGACATTGTTTATCCTTACAATGCAATCTTCGGAAGGGGGTCCATTAACAAGTTCGAAGCGGCCATACATCAGGGCTATCTATGCATGAAGATTCCTGGTCCCATCTTTGTGATCAACGTCCACGGAGACCAACTCCAAGCAAGAAGTATTGAAGATGGCGAAACCACGGGGAGGAAGAATGTTCATTTCATCCGAAGAAAGCAAAAGGCACCATCGCCCAAGACCTTCGGACTAAAAAATTTGTCCATGATATATCAAAGATACACGAGCCGTGTCTACCAAAAACATTTCTTCGGTAGCGCGCGCGATGGCTATATGTAAAAGCACAAAACTCGCGGGGGGTGCACTCTTTTTCCTCACGAGGGTAGCCCTGCGAAGGGTGTGAGGTTTTTTAACGAGGCACCCTCCAAGACTGTAACACAGTTTTATAATTACGATTTTACCCTAAAAAATTCCAGAGCAATTTCCTGGGGGGCGCAGAAGAGCCAAGGCTCAAGAAATGAAGCTTCGAGCTCAAAAACGATATCAGGCAAAAGCCTAGAGAATCCGAAGATTACACCAATTAAGTATTTGGTGTAATCTTAGTTTGGATCGATGTATCACGAGGGATGATACAAAGACTCCAGACAAGAGTCGAAGGGAAAGATAGGCAAAGAAAGCCTAATCTACCCAAGTATCGACAAATAGAAACCTTCGCAAAAGGAAAAAAGCGCGATCCTTCGCACGAAAATGTTCAAATATCAAAGAACGAAAACACGAAAACTTGCGTTCCTTAAAGGAAACACAAGGTCATCGTGCAAGAAGCATTAAAAGCTTCGAAAGATATTGAAGAAATCTTCTCTCTGGCAAAGACCTTCGAAAGATTACTCCAAAAGAAAAGTTTTATTAAGCAAAAATCATTGTTTAAAGGGAACCATCGTCAGGTTCCTGCTTTACAATAAGCCCCAGTTCTAACAGCATTTGATAAATAATACTATACTCATCAAAATCAAACCCACTCGAAGGCGAGTAAGGCCTCTGAAAAATAGGGTCGACTACTCCAGACGAAGACATCCGCGCAACATGCGAAGCTGCATCGAATCCATAAGATGAACCTTCGCGGCCAGCTGAGCGACCGCGACGATCGCGGCCTCCGCCCCTTTTCCTAGAAATCCCTCGGCTAGGAGAAGAAGCATCACGAGACTTACGACCCCCAGAAACCTCAGAATCAGGAGGACCAAGTCTGATGACACCAACAAGGCTACCAGGAGGGAAAACATAACCTTCGACCCCTTCGACAGGGGACAGAGGATCAGAGTCAGTAGACAAAACAAATTCCGAAGAAGACGAGCTCAAAATCTCGATAGCATCTTCAACACGAGCCTTCCGAGGAGAAAAAGGCCCAGCAGAAACAAATTCGCTCAACGAAACCTTTGATGAAGGCTCCGGAGTAGCAAACTCGCTCAAAGAAACATCAGACAAAGCCTAAAGTCCAAAAATCAAGCAAAAATTAATCAAAATAAGCATAAAGTTTACAACAATTACAACAATTCTCAACAAGATACAAGTTCGAAGGGATGATGTAACCCCTCTCTCAAAGCAAAGATAAATTGTTTATACCTCACTCTGAGGTAGACGACCGACAGACTGCACTCGGTTCGAGAAGGATTCGTCAAAATGACTGGCGACCTTCATGAGAGCTTCAACCACAGGACGGGGAGTAGAATCAACGGCAGAAAATTTAAAGTCGTCAGAAGCAACCTTCGCCAAAGCATTACTCCCTTCGACATCAAGAGAATGGAGGAGGTCCCGAACAGCCAGATGAACGGCATTGGTAGAGAAGGCCCTACAAGCCTTCACCACGTAAGGAATATTGACAGAGAGCCAAGACTGACGCTGCTCAGTCGAAGCGTCCCAAGGGATCTGATCAGGTGTCGTCCCCACTGAGATAAGAGCGTCCTGAATGTGACTGCAAAGAGAAGACAGGCGAAGCTCTTCAGCCTCAACAAAAGAAGCCGCCTCCTGATCCGCGGTTTCAACTTTTCCGCGAAGGACCCTGTTGGCCTCCAAAGCCTCCGCAAGGGATGATTCGAGATCCTCCAGCTGTTTCTCTAGACAAGCCACCTTCGCTTTAAAATCCTCAGTGGACTTGACGAGGGTCTCCTTCTCAACAGAGAGATCAATCACACGTTTTTCGTTAAGAGCAAGTGCATCCTCTTTCTCCTTGATCTTTGCTTCAAGAGCTGAAAGATCCTTGCGAAGACGGTCTCGATCAGCCCTCGCCAGAGTCAGCTCATTAAACTGGCGAAGGGAGGCTTGGGTAATAGCAAGCGATTGACGAAAACAAGAGCGAAGTTAGAAAGATAAGCAGCTGAGTAAATACAAAAATAACAAACCACTTACCTTCATTTGCGAAGATAGTAAAGACTTGTACAGAGCATCACCACCCTGAAGTACGAGTTCATTCTCCACTTGGGGAAAACGAACCCTCTTTGCAGCAGCAACAAAGGGCGCAGCGGCCCTGGCACTCATAACGAAGGTGTTCGAAGACACCTCGTCACACAGAGCTAAAGAACCCCTAGCAGCTTCGACTGAATCTAAAGTCATGTCAAAAGGGAGAAACTCTCCAAGCATTGCTTCAAAGACTGAGTGTAGGAAAAGGTCACCACCTACTGAAGGGCTAAGGGGCTCACGAAGTCCGACACCCGGTTCCGAAGGAAGTTGAACCTGGGAGCGATCTGTAAGAGGTCCCAAGTTATCAGCAATTTGACGAAGCTCAGCCATACTAAGAGATGAGAGACAACCTTGAGCAGAAGTTTCGGCTACTCCTTCACCATGAACAGGGGCAACAGGAGGAACATCAGGACCCTTAACACAGGTCTTGTCCTGGATCTTAGCCTTCGATCCGGATTTAGCAAGAACAGAATCAGCACCCTTCGAAGCCTTGTCCTGAATCTTGGCCTTCTCAGCGGCACTGACATCATGAACATCAACTGTAGAAGCAGAAATATCCTTCGCAACAAAAGAAGAACTCTTCGAAGTGACTTTCTTGAGGATAGATTGAACTTTAGACCCAGAAGAATTGCTACCCCCATCCTCCGGAATGGAGAACAAATCCAATGCGGAGCGAATCACCGGAGGCTTAAAAGCAAAAGATGGTTTCGATGAATGTGAAGTCTTCGGCTGATTTGCCGAAGGAACAGCAGCACCTAAAGTCGCCGCATTAGCTTCGCTGACAGCTTTATCGGAGCTGTCCTTCGACGAGGACTTGTGAGTTTTCAGCTTCTTCTTGGCTTGCTCTTCGCTAGACCTTCGGCTACCAGACATCTTCAAAAAGGACGAAGGAAAAGGATCTCCTATTGCGAAAGGGATTGGAATAACCAAAGGAAAGAAGACGCGTAAAACATGCGATTGAAGAAACAGCGCGCCCACGATGAAGATATATAGAAGGGAAGCGACTATCGGGAACTGAAAAGAAGTACGGAACGAAAACAACAAGACACGTGTATGGATCAGAAAGGCACACGGTGTAATCATAAATTAATAAATAAAATTGCCTCTGGTTTTAGTTACACTAATAACACATCACCAATTGAGGGCTAATGTTGGGAACTACACTGAAGCCCCTCTGACCCATGCGAAGGTCAACAGCCACCAGCGAAGGAAGAATGAAAGAGCAGACGGCACAGGAGCCCGAAGTTACCAAACTAAGAGCCATGCTAAAGTAGCCGATGGCATACATGTAAATATAATCATCTCGCCCCCTATAAATATGGAGGGAGATGATCCTGTAATGACATCTGGTTTTCGGGCCTCGAGCCAAGGACGGAATCATTTTCATCGCATCCAATTCTCTCAGCACGCCAAACCCCTTCGCCCAGCATCGCGGGTGAAGGAGGGCTTCGCACGATTAACCACAGGGAACCTGAACGAGATAACCTTCGTCCGACATCGTGGGCCGAGAAGGAGGGCTTCGCACCAACCAACAGACGACGACATCGACCAAGGAGGGCTTCGCGAGGTGCTTCGAGGGCTCACTCCTCCTCCGAAGGCTTCAAGCGAGCGAGAATACATCAAGACTCTGTTGGAGGGCTTTGGCACGTCTCACGAAGACCTTTGATCCCCCAACAATGTTCTAGTTCTCTAAACCACACGTTCCAAGAAAAGAAGCTAATTATTCCAACAAATGAAACCAATTGGTCCAAGAAAAGAAAGTAAGTATTCCAGCACAATGGAACTGAAATTCTTCTATAGTGATGGCGGCGGCTCTGGGCTGCTGCTGCTGGAATAATCTAAACCAATAAAGAACCAGTTTGGGAACATATCAGTTTTACCCTGCCAGATTACACCCACTTATGGATCCACCCTTTATCTAAATCAATCCCTTTTTAAAAACCGTCGGATTCTGCCAGGCAGGGTGGTGCCAATCGAAAAGGAGGAAAGGGGACGGGAGTCACGGCGCAGTAAAAAAAAGGGACACCTGCCTCGCCGCACCTGGTTTTTTTTCATCGATCAATTTGGTAGCCACTCGGTATTCCCACCTCCCCTAATTACTGGCTACGTTTATTGCTTTCCTTTTACCGTGCATCCGTGCCGCCGTGCTTGGTTACAGCGTGGTCTCTAAATGTTTCTGAATCATGATCTCTAGTCTCCTCTCGATGGATTGAGGTGGAGTACGGAAACCACGGCGTCACTCCTGGCGATCGTCCGCATCCTTCTTCGGTGGCCTGATCAAGGCCTGGGTGCTTGGCGGTGGCAGTGGCGATTGGTGGATGGAGAGGATGTAGCTTCTACAGGCGATCAACACCACCGCAAATTGCTCTCGTAGGTACGGCGAGCCCGGCAAGGGTGAGCGGATAACTCCATAGATTCACGGCGGCGCGATGGAGCGGATGCTGTCGACGGTGTGGAGGTGGGCGGCGATACCGAGCCCTGGTCTTTTACCTGATCTTGATTCGTTGATCGCCACCTTCCTATCTGTCGGATCCGATTCATCTTTATGACTGCAGATCACAGCATTGGCGCTGACGCGAGAAGGCCGAGGTTGCGACATCGATCTCGACCGCGACAGAGCTACTGCCTATCTCCCGAGTTGAGTCGTTGCCTGCAGGCGCTGGTGAGCACCCCACGACCTATACGTGCTCGCTTCCTCCTGTTTCTGAATTTTCCGCGATGCCCAGTAGCTCTGTCGCTGTCGCTTGCCAATTCCACCTTGAAGCAACACTGAAGGTAGCTATTTGGCTTTTTTGCCTGTTAGTAGTATACTAGCCCATCCCGATCTTTTGGACAATCACCAGATATTGACGACAGCTCTAAAATTTATGAAACTTTGTATCTAACTTGTACACATCTTGCTGTACCAGTTAAAATTCTGTGCATTTTTTACCTGTCGGTTAAATGACAGAAATATTTACTTTTATGCAGCATCCCAGTTAAATCCCAATCAAAAAATGTTATGTCCATTGTTTTTAATTGATCACCTATCGTTTGATTTCTTCTGCCACAGCACAAGCTGTGCTGGGCATACAAATTCTGGTTCAAGGGCCAAGGAATGAGGCCATATATTTCAGAAACCAATCAGATCAATTCTTCCTGTTCGTTTTTGGCCTTGCCTGCTTGGTTTATTAAAATTTTCCTGGAGTACGACATACCCGTCATGTATTATCTGATTGTCCATCTCAGCTGCCAAGATGTAGCGAGTTTCTCTTTCTTTTCTTTATTATAGGTATGAATGCTCGGCTCTCACCCATCCCGTCCCCCACCACCACCAACGCACCCGAGTTCGCCGGAGCTCCGGTGAGCCCGCGCCGGAGTTTTGAGCGAGGTGAGTGCTCGGGATCTAAATTCCCCACTCCAGGCGGGAACTCGCGGATTCGAGTGCAGTCCCCAGCTGTCAGAATCTGTAATTTGGCCTTTGGGCTTTGTATCGTGTTGGAGTCCATTAGGGACGCGTCCAGGGGTTTTGCACGCTCCTAACCCCTATATTATCAGTAGCCGCTGCCCCAGTTAAGGTTGGGTTTTGCTTAGATTATTTTTTCAAGAACAGTTTCGCCGTTCATCGGTTTGTGAGACCCCAACTTGTGATCTTAATTCAGATTTCAGCAATTTGGTTGCATTCTTCTGTGTTCTTGCTTGTGTTCTTCGATTCGCAGGCAAGGATAAGCCTTCTTGGCGAGGTCAACCGTGCATCGCCGGTCGATAACCTGAGGAGACGTGGTGCTGCGATTGCGGGGTTCAGAACGTGTTGTTCGGGAGCCGGATCGATGTGTGTCAAGTCTCCACCAAATCGAGAGTTATCAGAACCTTTCGGAAGATCGGGAACCCTAGTTCACATCAGAGTTGAAGGGCACAACTCTAGGGAGTGCAGCAAAATCGTCAGGTGTGAGATTTGTCGCAAGGGTACACACATTACTAAGCGATGTGTCTGGCCGAAGCAAACAAAACCAGTGATTCAGATAGTTGGATTAGCAGTGGATGGGCTAGGATTCTGTTCAGCTCAACATGCTAAAGTAAATCATAAGAAGACCAGAAAAGTGATTCAAGGTCTGGTGAAAGTGAAAGCAGGTTTTCTCACGGCTAAGCAACTGGAAGCAGATTTTTCTTGTCACTTTGCCTGGGGAAAGGAATGGAAAACTAAGCAGGTTGGTCAGGACTTCCTACTTCAGTTCCCCAACAAGGAGAGGCTGCAGGAATTAATCAATTTTCCTGAGCTGAAACTGAAGGGGTCTGGAGCCAGTGTGGAAGTACTGCCATGGTCAGCACAAGCGAGAGCTAAGGCACGGCTACATACAGTCTGGGTGACAGTTGACAATGTGCCAGAGGAAATGCTGAACTATCATGCTGTCTGTGAGATTGGTTCTATAATAGGGGCTGTAGAAGAAGTGGAAATGGAGGCACTAGATGACTGAGATGAAGTGAGGTTCAAAGTCAATGTGAAAAGTGTGGTAAAAATTCCACCAGTATTGGAGCTAGTTGTCAAACCATTTATTTATGACATCTACTTCAAAGTTGAATCAATAGTGGAGGAAGGCTGGAATGCTGAGGGGGATTCAAACCCAGCAAAAAGAATTTCAGTGGAGGTTCTCAAGGAACAAAATAAATTTGACATTGCACATAGAGATTCAAAAAGGCACAAAGGCATGGATGATATACAAGAAAATGGGCAGAGGACTGGCACTGAAGAAGGAGATGTCCAGATGAAGACAAATGAAAATCAACTAGAACAAGTGGCAAAAGATAGAGAATTAGCCAAGCAGCTACAACTTATGGAAGAACAGAAGATTGACAAGAACACGAATTCTACAAAAGAAGATTTAGTCAGGTCTGCCAATGTAGGAGTTATTCCAGTGACCATACAGGTTGAAGGGACTCCCTCACTGAAGCAGATTCAGGACAGGCAAATGAGTAAGGAAAATATATAGTAAAGGCAATGATGCAATGACGGAAGATATCAACCACTTTTCCATAGAGGACAAAGATGAAAGAGTACAACTAGATGACAGCCAGCCGGATGAAGAAGAAGAAGAAGTTATGGATTCACAAGATGATGGAGGCTTTGCAAAGGAATGTGGGGTAGAACTGTCCCAGTCTCAAGAGGATACAGGAACACAACAAGATGATGAGTTCACTGAAGTCAAAACTAAAAAAGCGAAGGGCCCAGCAAGAGGAGAAACAGGAAAAAGTGATAGGTTGAGCAAGTATGAAGACCAGAGGGTGGGAGACATTGCTGCTGTTCGAGCCGAGGCTAAGGATGCCTTTCTTCAGCAAGGTAATGAAGCCAATCCCTTCACTGTTCTAAATACTGAAAATAAAATTCTTATAGATATTGCTAGCAAGATAGGTGTTAATTTAGGCAATGATGTAGATTCTGATTTACAAAATATTGAGGTTATCAAATCCTTGGAACAAGATAGGATTAATTTAATCCTGCAATCCAACAAAAATGGTGTGAATGAGCTTAACCTCGGGGCTATTTCAGATCAATTTGATATTGATTCTGAGGCCATTAAGGAACTTTTAATGGACGATGAGGAAGATGAAAATCTGTCTTGTGACGATACCTGCAAGCCTATGGCTAGTCAGGTTAAGCGTAAGACCACAAAGAAAAAAATGCTTCTCCCTTTTCCATTAAAAGTAATGGTTTTAAATGGAACCTGATCATTGTTTATGGAGCAACACAAGAAGATGGGAAAGAAGATTTTCTAAGGGAGTTATCCTCCTTTTGTCATAACTGTAAATTTCCTGTCCTCTTAGGTGGTGATTTCAATATCATCAGAAGAGAGGATGAGAAAAATAAGCCAGGAGGACTGAACAAATGGAGTTTTCTTTTTAATGCGATCATTGAAAATTATGGGTTGATTGAATTAGATCTGACAGGACGAAAATACACTTTGGGCAAATAATAGAGAAGACCCTACTTTCGAAAAACTGGACAGATATTTGGTTAGCCCTGAATGGGAACTAAAATACCATAATGTCTCAGTTAGGGGACAAAACAGATGTATATCTGATCATGTCCCACTAATGCTCGAAGTAGGTTCACAACAGAAAGGCGATGCACTCTTTAGATTTGAATTATGCTGGTTAGACAGACCAAACTTTCATGAACTGGTCATAAAGAATGGGTCTTCTCCAGCACGTGGTAAATCCAGTATTGATATCTGGCAATATAATGTGAAAAGGCTGAGAAAGTTTTTAAAAGGATGGAACATCAATGTGGAAGGAAAATACAAGAAGAGGAGAAACAAACTCATTGATCTGATTACTGCAATGGACATTAAAAGCAAGACATGTGGAATTTCAGCAAATGAAAGACAAATGAAATTTGACTGGGAAGCTCAACTTAAATTCCTCATGAGAGAAGAGGAGACTAAGTTGAGACAAAGGTCAAAAGAAAGATACATTTTGGAGGGAGATGAAAATACTAGGTATTATCAAATAAAGGCACGGGGCAGAAGAAGAAGGACCAGGATTCGTACTCTAAAGCAGGGTGATCAAGTCATAGAAGGGGACATAAATTTGCTATCTCATGCAACCATCTTTTATAAAGAATTATTTGGGCCTCCATCTCCTAGTTCCATATCTTTGGACAACATGGAGATGCCAAAAATTTCAGATGAGGACAGACAAGACCTTGCCAAGCCATTCACAATGGAGGAGTTGAAGGAAGTTGTTTTTTCAATGAAGCATAATAGTGCCCCGGGCCCAGATGGATTGCCAACGGAATTTTATCAGCATTTTTGGGAGGTCATCAAATATGATCTGAAGAAAATGCTTGATGATTTTCACAAGGGGGTGCTACCTATTGAGAGGTTAAACTATGGTCTCATTACCTTGTTACCAAAAAGTGCAGACGCTAGTGAAATAAAGAACTACGGGCCAATTTGTTTGTTGAATGTGAGCTACAAAATCATCACTAAAGTGCTGACAAATAGGCTTAGTACAGTTATCACAAAAGTCATCGGAGAAAAAGGATTCATCAAGAAGAGGTTTATTCTAGATGGTGTGGTAGCTTTACATGAGATAATACATGAAGTCCACAGAAAAAATTAAAGCAAAGTGGAATTTTGTTCAAAGTGGATTTTAATTTGAAAAGGCATACGACAAGGTTCGTTGGGCCTTTCTATACCAGCTGCTACAACTTAAGGGTTTTGGTGACAAATGGGGAGATTGGATCATGAAAGTTGTAAGAGGCGGCAAAGTAGCCATTAGAATGAATGACAAGATAGGATCTTATTTTTCTACACCTAAAGAAGTTAGACAAGGGGGCCCTTTGTCTCCCTTGCTGTTTGATATAGTGGCTGATGGTCAGGCCCTCATGGTGAAACAGGCGCAAGATGCCAGCCTAATCAAAGGGTTAGTTCCACATTTGGTAGAAGGAGGGGTCACAATGTTACAATACGCTGATGATACCATATTCTTGTTACAGGATGACATGGAATCAGCTAGAAATCTGAAGTTTATTTTATGCCTTTTCGAGCAAATGTCTGGACTGAAAATAAATTTTCATAAAAGTGACATTTATTGCTTTGGAGAAGCTAAGACAAAGAGCAGGTTATAAAGTGACATCTTCACATGTCCTGTGAACAAGCTCCCAATGAATTAATTACCTAGGTGTATACCTATTGACAGGAAAAGACTGAGAAATGCACAATGGAAACCAGAAGAAGAGAAGATGGAGAAAAAACTAAGTGTATGGCAGGGGCAGTTTCTCACTTTGGGAGGAAGACTAACTCTGACTACTTCAAGTGTGATGAATGTACCTTTGTACATGTTGTCTCTTTATAGAGTACCAAAGGGAGTAAACAAGAAATTTGACTTCTACAGAGCAAGATTACTTTGGCAGAGTGGGAGTGGGACCAACAAGTATCACCTGGTTAACTGGCCAACTGTCTGTTTGCCAAAAGATTGTTGGGAAGACAGCTGCGATCCGAGTCAAGGGACAAATCAACTGGAAGAAATGAAGACACACGCGAAGGGGAATGCGATGTCGGGGACTGCACCGAAGCCCCTACCCGACCCACGCGAAGACCAACAGCCAATGGCGAAGACAAAACGGAGAAGACAATCAAACCAAGAGCCGTGCCTATACAGTCAATGGCATGCATGTAAATATGATCATTCTCCCCCTTATAAATATGGAGGGAGATGATCCTGTAATGACATCGGTTTTTCGGGCCACGAGCCAAAGGAAGAATCATTCGCACCGTGTTCTGAACTCTCTAATCACCTGACCCCTTCGCCCGGCATCGCGGGAGAAGGAGAGCTTCGCGTAATAGAACTGCAGGGAACCTGAACGAGAACCTCTTCGTCCGGCACCGCGGACCACAAAAGAGGGCTTCGCTCCAACTAGAAGACAACGACGACAAGCGAAGAGGGCTTCGCGAGGAGACTCGAAGGCATCGACAACCTCCGAAGGCTTCACCAGAACCAAAACACCTCTATCACTCGTTGGAGGGCTTCGATCTGTCCCACCAAGACCTTCGATCCCCCAACATTTGGCGCCGTCCGTGGGTCGAACCCACGACAAACCCAACACCGCACAACGCGAAGCGAAGCTTGCTACAAAAACAAAATCTCATAAACGAAGCCTTTCATACATATATTATGTCTGCTGCATTTTATATATGTCGAATATTAACCTTCGTTCCCTCTTGGACTCTTTCACAGGGAAGCACCCCTCAAGACTATAAAGCCTTCGCCAAGATAATGAAGCCTTCTCCAGGATTATAAGATCGAAGAGTAACAAGACACAAAGCGAAAGACGTTCTTTATTATCCAACACGAAGTTACAAAAATACGAAGACACAAACACCTACTTCTTCGACTTGCTACGAGTCCGACTAGCCACCCCAACCGGAGGCGAAGGCCTAACTTGACGACCTTCGGAGCTCTCATCATCACTAATGATAATAATATCAGGAGGAACAATAGCAAGAGGAACTGGTTGTGGAGGAACTTCAACAATAGCGTTCCTCGCACTCAATCGATCAAGCTCGTCGAAGTGGTCCACAAGATCCTGTGGAAGAGCATCTCCGCGCTTATAGCCATGACGTGTCAGATCCTTCACTATGCCTCGAGGGAGTCGATCCCACAAAGCCTCCATGAAGCAAAGAAGACTGAAGAAGCTGAATAAAAAGACAGAGATACCTCATGTATATATATACACCAAGGAAGAACATTCCAGACGCCTACAAAAATATCTCTCTTTTTCCTATAAAAGGAAGGGAACCTTGTCGTATTACAGGACATGATGACGAATACCTGCTATAAAAGCAGACGCTTCGAATTCGCCGATAAAAGGCAGAAAAACAAGTCCACCTTCGGAAGAATATCATTGAAGCAAAGCTTCTAATAAAAAAAAAGAGAAACCCCCTCGTCGAATTACAAAACAAGGTGGTAAATACCTGCCTTACAGATAGACGGCTCAGATTCGCTCTTTCGAAGGTAGAAAAAATCGCATCTACCTTCGAAAAGAGAATTAGGAGGGCCAAATCCTCAAGAAGGCAAAGCCTCGTCGTAACACAAGACAGAAAGGAAGGAATTCAATTTAAAAACAGAAATTCGCCAAAAAGGCAGAAAGAATGCCCCTATCTTCGCAAAGACTGCGAAGCAAAAATTAAAGGCAAAAGAGCCGAAACGGTAATTTTTCGTCAGAAGCAAAATTACCACCCAAGGGCTATGAGAGAGCCAACCAAAAGGCCTTCGCTCAGAAAAGCAAAGCCAATGTTATAAAAAGAGACTCAAAAGAGTCATCACAAAAATTCAAAAAGGAACCCGCAAAAAATAACGAAGCAGTCACCCTCCAAAAAGGCAAAGTAAGCCACAAAAGGAGAGAATGACAAACTAAAGTATACCTTCGCATACAGCGAAGACAGAAATGGGAAAACAAAACGTATCCGGATTTCCTTCGTCAAAAACAGATGAAGCAGATGAAGTTACGAAGCAACCCATTACATCTGGACATCGAAGCTATGAAAATGACAAGCGAAGATAATTACAGAGGAGCAAAGGTGGATAAATAATCACAAGGTGCGCTTACACAAGGCTACGAAAATTCGAAGGCTCAATACAGAGCTCGAAGTCATCGCAGAACATGAAGTACATGAGTAAGATATTGGATGCAATAAAGCTTCAGAGTTTTGATAAAGCAAATATTACATCAAAAAAGTGTATCCAAAATAAATACATATCAAAGGACATCCAAAAAGGCTATCTACAACCATTCGAAGGAGTTCAAGAAGAGCCTTCAGGAAAGTCAGGAACAAGACACTTGACCCTATTCCACCAGAAGTCATTAATCAGACACATACACTTGCCTTCGACAGCTTCGAAATCATGAGAAGGATCCGAAGGCTTCATTGAAAAATCAGAACGACTGACCAAGTTAATAGCATCGCTACCTTCGCAAGAGAAGCTGTGGAGAAGATCTCGAATCATAAGAATCACAGCATCATAAGAAAAGCTCCTGCATATTTCAACAAGACCAGCCAGGTTCAAACGAAGCCACTCGCCCAAAACCTCCAAAGAAGCATCTGCCGGCACCTCATCATATTTTGCTCCAAGTGCCTGAAACAGCTCATTGACAAGATCACAAAGGACAAGGGATTTAGCGAAGGAGTTATCAACAGAAGACATCTTTAGCTGAGACGCCTTCGATAGACGGGACAAAAGATGCTCATTAAACAACTTCTCCTTCTCCAGTGAAGCCTTCCTTTCGCGAATCTTTTCTTCAAGAACAGACAGATCAGAAATAACCCTAGATTTATGGCTTCGAAGGACCTCAACCTCAGCCAGCAAGTCAGACGTGGCAACAGAAGAAGCTTTCAGGGAATCATCCTTCGCAGAAAGAGAGGCCTGAAGAGACGACGCGAGCAGCGAATCACCAGAAGAATCTTGGAACTCACGAGCGCAAGCTCGAGCAAGAATAATAGACTGAAAAAAGGAAGAAGCGAAGCTGTTAGAAGAAACACGAAGTACATAACAAAAAAAAAGAGACAGAGAAAAGGGGACAAGTAAAATACTAACCTTGATTTGATGAGCAACCAAGGAACGAAAGAGAACGTCACCCGAAAGGTTTGACAGACCAAGCTCAACCTTCGGAAACCGGACCTTGCGGGCAGCAGATTCAAGAGCACCCGAAGCCTGAATGTCGTCATTGATAGACGATAGCATGGTTTCAACATCCAGTTCAAGAGACCCTAAGCTCGAAGCATCTAAAGAAAAAGGAAGATAAGCGAAGGATCATGAGAATAATAACAATAAAAAAAAAGAAGAAGAAGAGAAAGAAAGAAAGAGGAAAAGCAATCCTTTGAAAATGAATACCAGGATTTGAAGATTGCGAAGGCGGGACAGCGACGCTACTCAAAGCCAAAGCAGTACCCGAAGTAGAAGTAATATCCTGACCTGGACCCGTAACCTCTGAAAGTTTCCGCTTGCCAAGTAAACCGAAAAACGAAGACTTCTTCGGAAGACCAAAAGTACCTTTTGAACACTCAGGAACCAGTGGACAGGAATTAATCAATTCAGACCTTTTTGTAACCCCAGCTGTACAGACAGCATCCGAAACAACAGTTGGAGAAACTTGCAAACCCACCGAAGGTACCAACGAAGAACTCTCGCAAGCAATATCAAGCGCAGCAGGAGGAATAGCTGAATTCGAAGGAGCGTCAGGAGACGGTTCTTCAAAGATAAGAGAATAAGTCGGCACAAGAAGAGAACCTGGCGAAGATGGAATTTCAGTATTCCTGGGAATGGACTCAACATCAGGAGTAACAACTGCCAGCGAAGGATCCATCTCAACGGTCGAAGAGCCTGAAACACTGAAGTAGGGAAAGATATCTCTTTCACATGAATTGTCCTCAGGAAAAGGACAATTGTGAAGGCACAAGTCGAAGCTCAGATAAAACCGATTAATTCGAACACTGATGCCCCTTCGAGTGCTTTCAACCCACTCCTTCCGAGAGAACTTCCCAAGAAAAGAAGTAACTCGGTCTTGAGGTGACCAGAGATTGAAGCCTGCAAAAGCAACAAAGTGTAAGCTGAAGGAATAAAAAAAAGGGGGAAGAAAACAAGAGGAAGCTATCAAAGGCAACGAAGCACAAGGAAGAATCATACAGGGTCCCGTTATCGAAGGAAAAACTGGCATTCTTAAGCCAAACTTATTTCTACCAAAAGAAGTAGGCCTCCAACTGCGACGAGCAAGGGGAAGAACACCAGCAGCAAAGCATTCCTCCAGGATGTCACGAAGGGTCATTCTCTGACTAACCCTCCCGAAAGCATCAACACATTGAGAAACAAAGCCATTCTGCGAAGGCTCTAAGTCATTGGTAATCCATATGCCAGAAGCTTTCCCAGTGTAGAAATCGACGTCAAGGTATTTATAGTAGAACCAATCTTTCACCCATTCATCAAAGGGTGGAGGATCGAAGCTACCAAGAGGCGTCAAAAACCCCTCCCTAGCCTCAAAACCAACAACTCCGAAGCAAGGGCTGAGATGTTGCTCATGATCATAAGTAGGAGTGTGCCGGGCCTGGTATACTCGATAAAAGACATGAGGTTCAGGATTTAAACCTTCGCTAATGCAAGCCCAAGCGAAGGCTGACATGGTTGCGACAGCAACAGGAGTAAGATGATGAAGTTGGAGATGATATAAAGAAAGAACACGAAGGAAAAAGCTCGAAGGAGGAAAGGATAGACCGGCATCCAGAAATGACGAAAAAACAACAAACTCATCGCTTCGAGGTTTCAGGCGGATCTCTGGGATTTGCTTCGGACCATGCAAAGGAAGACGAATTGAATCTATATCAACAAGACCAGACTCCGAATAGCACTGCAAAAAGATACCCTTATAACGGGAGGCGGAGATAGACTTTGTAAAAAAATAACCAGCTCGAAGAGAATGGAAACCCCTAGGAAACGCTGGCGACTTCTGCCTAGCCATCGAAGGAAGAAAAGAAGTACCTTCGAAAGAGGAGATGCCAACAAAGCAGCCACGACGGTAAAAAGATACGAATCGGAAAAGGTGAAAGCGACACATATTTAAAGACCTGCAGAAAGCTGGGGACATTGAGGTGAAAAACCGTACAACCAAGGGTTTAAGTAAGAAAAGGGAAATATACTAAAATATGAACAACTAGAAATAAAATAAGGAAAAAATCGCAGCTAAAGAGATAACTGCTTCAAGGAAACGACTTCGCTCACCTCCTTTCAACAGTTGAGGGCTAATGTTGGGAAGACAGCTGCGATCCGAGTCAAGGGACAAATCAACTGGAAGAAATGAAGACACACGCGAAGGGGAATGCGATGTCGGGGACTGCACCGAAGCCCCTACCCGACCCACGCGAAGACCAACAGCCAATGGCGAAGACAAAACGGAGAAGACAATCAAACCAAGAGCCGTGCCTATACAGTCAATGGCATGCATGTAAATATGATCATTCTCCCCCTTATAAATATGGAGGGAGATGATCCTGTAATGACATCGGTTTTTCGGGCCACGAGCCAAAGGAAGAATCATTCGCACCGTGTTCTGAACTCTCTAATCACCTGACCCCTTCGCCCGGCATCGCGGGAGAAGGAGAGCTTCGCGTAATAGAACTGCAGGGAACCTGAACGAGAACCTCTTCGTCCGGCACCGCAGACCACAAAAGAGGGCTTCGCTCCAACTAGAAGACAACGACGACAAGCGAAGAGGGCTTCGCGAGGAGACTCGAAGGCATCGACAACCTCCGAAGGCTTCACCAGAACCAAAACACCTCTATCACTCGTTGGAGGGCTTCGATCTGTCCCACCAAGACCTTCGATCCCCCAACAAAGATCAGGGAGGATTAGGGGTACTCGACCTATTTACCATGAACACTAGCCTGTTATGCATGTGGTTGTGGAGGTTAGAGACTTCAGATGGACTTTGGCTGCGAATACTGAGATCAAAATATGTGAATGACAAGCCATTGTCCCATATCACAGCAAAACAAGGTTCTTCTCACTTTTGGCAAGGACTGATGGAAGTCAACCCAACATATCAAAAGTATTGCTGCCGAGAGGTTGGAAATGGAAAGAGTATCAGCTTCTGGACAGACACTTGGGTGAATGGATCACCATTAGCCGAGCAATTTCCCAGACTATTTGACCTCACATACAACAAAAAGGTGACTGTCAACCAAGTGTTTACCAGAGGCATTCTCAACATGAAATTCAGGAGAAGACTGTGCGGAGTGACAGAAGACATGTGGGAACAACTGTTATCCATGTGTGAAAATGTGGTCTTGTCCGAAAATAGAGATAATGTGCAGTGGAAGTTAGGAAAGAAGGGATTCACAGTGAGTTCCTTATATAAGGAATTGAAAACGCTGGGAGTACCTTTTCCTTATACTTTCATGTGGAAAGTAAAAATCCCAAAGAAAATAAAAGTTGTTCCCGAGTAAAAATCCCAAAGAAAATGAAAATTGGCCGAAAAACAAGTTATTCATACTGGATTTCATGGTTTTGTGCACGAGATATGGCTAAGTTACGATCCATATGTATGTAACTTACATGGAAGTTCCTTTATCATCAGCATGTCATGTTTATTTGGTTAACTGTTGTACCATAGTTAGTCTGAGGATAATCAAAAAAGAAATAATAGAAGTGCAGAATCATGAACAGGCGCTCATAGAGTTAAGTAGCAACATGAGGAAACAAAAGGAACCTGATCTTGTTAGTTTTCTGGTGTCTGAGCAGGAGGCAATGCAAAGCAGGCATTTTAGTTTGCAGATTTTTCTTCGCTCTTGAAACTGAATGTAAATAAAAATATATGTCTATGCTGCAGGCAGCAAATCCTCCTCCGACATCAGGCCTCTGAATCTTTGGTATCGAAGTTTGCATTTGCCTTTCGTAAGCACTAATGACATTTGTTACCTGATAAAAATGGTCAAAATCTGCTTGTGATAATGATACGGTGGTACTACTTCTGTGCCACCTGTGAAGCTATCTCGCTTCGAATGTCAACAGACTTGTGACTACCTGATGAACGTTGCGCCTCCTTTGCTTACAAGCTTAACCCAATAAACATGACATGCTGATGATAAAGAAACTTCCATGTAAGTTACATACATCTGGATCATACCTTAGTCATATCTCGTGCACAAAACCATGAAATCCAGTATGAATAACTTGTTTTTGGTCAATTTTTTCCATCACAAAAATAACTTGAATAACTTATTTTCATCCTCAAGAAATGATCATAGACACTTAATGATGACTCAGACAAAGTAGCTTCATTGTGTTGCAGCATGTCAGTGAGTAATGGCAAACCAAAAACCAAAAAAAAAACATTTCATGGAATTCCATAAATTTCTCATCAATGACCAGATTGCTGCATGAAATCTGGAAAATGGTTTGCTATTTCTGTTGTATTGTCTGAAGAAGATGCTAATATATAATTCGTACAGTGCTGTTTGTAAAAAATCAAATACCGGCAGCAACATAAGCTGAAAATCTTGCAACAGGCTCACCAGAGAAATAATATTTACACTCTGTTCAATTTGTGAAAAAACACAAGAGGCAGAAACGTTAATATTGTTGGGGTATCGAAGGTCCCTGTTGGACTCAGCGAAGCCCTTCAACGTGTTGTGTTTGGTTATCTTGCCGCTGCGAAGCTCTTAAAACGTTTCGACGTCCGAAGGTCCCCTTGCGAAGCCTTCCTGACGCCTTGCCGTCTGCTGCCTCCTTGACCACGTTAACAGTGAAGTCTTGCATTATGCTTGCGGAGCCCTTTAAGCCGAAGATCTTGTACGCTAGGATTTCTTGTACTTGTCTTATGAGGTGGATGTTCTTCCTTCCTGGTGTTTCGTCATTTTCAATGTTCCTTGCTTGCAGCTGAGCTCCGAAGACTCTAATCACTGAGATTGGTCCCGGGATTTTCATGCATAGATACGCTTGATGGATTACAGCTTCAAACTTGTTGATAGATCCTCTGCCAAATATGGCGTTACAGGGATAGATGATGTCAACCACGTCGAAAATTACGTCTTCTATTCTTGCATTTTCTCCTTCGCCAAAGGTTACTGGCAGGACGATTTTTCCCATTGCTTGGGTTATTTTTCCAGTAAAATCGACCAGTGGAATTCCTGCTGGTTGCAAGGTTTCATTTTCCAGTTTCATTCTTCTGAAGGTTGAGGCGAAGAGGATGTCTGCAGAGCTTCCGCCATCGATCAATATCCTGAGGACATCAAAGCCTTTGATATTTGCCTGAATCACCAGTGGGTATGAATGTGGCTGATCGAAATCTCTTGCATCTTCCTTTCCGAAGGTTATGTCTACATGAGACCACCTTGTTTTGACGAATGGGGCTCCAGATGATACGTGTTGCACCCTTCGCATATATTCTTTTCTTGCTCTTCTTGAGTCCAGCTGCTGAGTAGAACCTCCTATAATGGCGTTTATTGTTTGCCTCTCAACTCCACTGTTAACTTCGGAATACCTTCCGTTGTTCTGGTGGTTTGTTTCTAGTGGTGGCGGCAATGCGGCCAAACTCTGTGGTTGGTGATAAGCATACTGTTGCAGTTGCTGCGAGGCTTCTCTTGGGTAATTGACCACATGATTCCCTGAGACTTTCATCATTCTTTTGCTTGCAAGAGAATAATTTTCCTTGATGGACTTCTTCGGCTTGAAAACCCTAAAAATTGTTTATAAATTCCCTTCGCACTTCGGACCATGAGTTAATTGATCCTGGCTCTAGAGTAGAGAACCAAGTCTTAGCGGTTCCTTCGATTGCCATTACTAGCGCCTTCGCGTATGTTGAATTCGATCCTCCGCCGGATTCAACTGCAGCTTTGAAGGACATCAGAAACTCCCTTGGACATGACTTCCCTTGATATGCCTTTATTTTCGGCATTTTTTAGTTGATGGGCCATGGCTCGTTCTGTAGCTCTTCGTTTAGTGGAGAGTTTTCGTTGAATGTCATATGCGGGTGAGTGTCCTTGCCAGAGCTGCTCACTTCATAGACAACTTTCCTTTCAGTTTGTTTCTTAGGCCTGTTTTGATTTTGCTGATCTATCTTCTTCAGGTTTTCCATGTCTTCGTTGAACTGGTTAATTCTGTCATCCATTTCATTAATCTCCCTTTTTGTCTATCTTATTTTTTGCAGCATGTCTGTCTTTATCTTCGACCTCCTTTCGTTGATAACCAGTTTTCTCTCTCTTTCTAGCCTTTCCTGTTCCAGAATACGTAGCCGTTCTACTATGGAGTCTGCGTCTTCGTCTTCCTCTTCTTCATCCTCTGGAAGGGTATTTCCGGCGTTGCAGTCTTCGCCGTTGCCAGCTTGTGTGCCTCTTACGATGTCCTCATGTCTTGTTGCTTCCTCAGCTCGAGCCGCTTTGGCCTGCTCTTCTTTTTCTTTAGCGAGCCTGGCTTCTTCTTCTCTAGTGAGTTTTTCTTTTTCTGCTTCGATCTCAGCGTGTTGTGCTTCGGTATCTGTTGTTTTTGAAGACTTGCCTCTGGCCATTTTGTTCGTGGTCGTGGGTTCGGCCCACAGACGGCGCCAAATGTTGAGGTATCGAAGGTCCTTGTTGGACTCAGCAAAGCCCTCCAACGTGTTGTGTTTGGTTGTCTTGCTGCTACGAAGCTCTTAGAACGTTTCGACGTCCGAAGGTCCCCTTGCAAAGCCTTCCTGACGCCTTGCCGTCTGCTGCCTCCTTGGCGAAGTCCTCTTGATGTGTCCGCGTTGCTGGATGAAGGTTCTCCTGCCCAGGCTATTCCTTGAGTCTTTCGTTATATGTAACTCCAAACCCTCAATCGCCCGCGATGCTGGGCGAAGGGGTTAGAGATGACAGAGAAATGTGGACGGAGTAAATGAGGTGTCTCTGGCTCGCAGCCCAAAAAACAGATGTCATTACAGTATCCCCTCCCTCCATATTTATAGGGGGAGGAAAGATTGTTATTAAAGCTATGCCATTAGCCAATTCTATTACGGCTCTCGAATGTATGCTCGGACTTGCCTCCGCCCCGTGCCCTTGGCAGCATCCTCTGATACCTTCGCCTGGTAATATTTACCCTTCGGATGGATCAGGGAGCCTTCGGCATTATCTCCAACAAATACAAAAACGCAAATAGGGAACTCAGGCGAGGAGTGACCAAAAAAAACCCTAAGTACACCTCGCTGAGCACACGGGCTCTTTTTATTCTATGATAAGCAAAGCCATGTACCTGACATGAAGAGCAGGTAACATATTGAAGTGCTGCACTGATGCTTCATTGGTAATCCAAAGTGAAAAATAGTGTCGTCACCTCACATGACATTGTTGTCAATTCTCTCATAAATGCAATTGGAAATGTGTTGTGTTCATCGATGGAGAATTCCTTCATGAGACAACTTGCCAAATCAGCAAGAACACTGCTCATTGCTGTGAGCGCCATAATAAGCATAGTAATGGCTTGTAAAATAAAATGACATATGAAATAGTAAACAACAAAGCTACATTTCAGGAAGGCAACAAAGTTTTTACAAAGATCAAAATCGACATACATATATGTCAGAAACAAAAACAACAGATTAGAATTAGACGCTCACCTACGGAAGCAATTTAAAACCTCAGCCGATCTTGCCACTTTAGTTTGAGCTCACTGGATATAATATTTGAGAAAACCTTCAGATTAATTAGATGGGAACTATTCGTGTACACCTTACCATTATTTACTTAGCAAGGTGTCTCATATCGCCATCATGTAAAATATTGGAGCATATACAAACCACCGTAAAGAATGAATGGGTAGACATGGTACAACAACAACTTTGAGATGCGGCTTTGGCTCCTTGAACAGTAAGAGCTTCATTAGGATTAAGCCAAGAACCATCGAAGGAATTAGAAATCAGGGCAAGCAGTTAATCTGTAAATGAGAGGGGCCCTGAAGCAAGCATACGCTCTCTTTTAGATAATGAGCTAGCCAATTTTATTTTATTTTTTTGGGAGGGAAAAGGTTGAGCTTTATTAGATCAATGTATGGTTACAATTGGCTGCTAACACATCAGCAGCGAAATCAGGAGTACGACCCAACCAAACCGCTGTGATCGACTTAGTACAAGCTTTATTGGCAATAAAATGAGCAACCCTATTTTGATCCCTATTGCACTGAATTATCTCAACCTCCCTAAGCTCAGCAGCGAGCATCTTGACTTCCTTCAGGAGCAATGCCAGATGTGATCTATTGTCATCTCCTGATCGCATCGCAGCGCAAACTGTCATACAGTCCGTCTCAAGGACAATTCGTTTCGGCACCCACTGAATAGCTAAGATCAGTCCTTCTCTACATGCGAGTAGTTCGGCTTCTTCAGCATCGGCGCAGTCGAAAAGCACCCGTCCAGATGACAAGGTAACCGCACCCTATTCGTCTCTTGCTACAATCCCCACTGCTGCACGGCCCGTATCCCTGAAGAACGTTGCATCGACATTAACCTTTATCCATCCTGGCTTTGGTGTCTCCCAAGATTTAGGGGCAGCTGGTTTGCGCCCTCTCTTTTGCAAACTATAGCATTCCTTTCCCTTACTTCCAGCAGCTATGGGTGGCTTTTGGACTTGCAGCAATGACTCATGGAAGCTCTGAAGAAATTTAACTGAACCCTCAACAAATAGGATCTTGCCTTCATGTTTAAGCTAGTTCCGGACATACCAAGCGCGCCATAGCATAAGCAGCAGTTTCCCTTGCATCTCCTTATCACATCTGTCGAGGAGTAGAAGTAACCACTCGGATCCCACATCAACAAGAGCGTCTTCAGGTGGGAGGTCCCAGTACTGACGCATAGCATAACGGAGATCACGCGCCAAGGGGCATTTTAACAGAGCATGGTAGTCTGTCTCATCCTCCACACCACATAACTTGCATCGTCCAGTAGCCTCCAGATGACGGGAGTATTTGTTCTTACCAGTGTTTTAAATAGCGGGCTATGGACTGATAGCGGCTTGCCTCTAAAACAGCTAAATGAGGCTATAGCGGGGCAATAGCGGGCTAAAATAGCTAAGTTGTACATAAGTGCAAATAGCGGCAAACCCTCTAAAACAGCTATAGCGGGCTATAGCGGCAGCTATAGCGGGCTATAGCGGCAGCTATAGCCGGCTATTTAAAACCTTGGTTCTTACTCGTCGGTAGACAAGCATTGACAACTCGCCATCCAAACATACAGACTTTTGGTGGCACTTCCGCTTTCCATATGGCATTCCATAGGCTACGCCTTCCATCTGGCGCGCCGCTATTTGATTGCTGACTGTCTAGATTATCCAGGTCCATGGACAACTTGTAAGCACTTCTCACCGAGAACAGTCCTGTCTTTTCATATTGCCATGCCACAAAATCTTCGTGTGCACGAATTGGCAGCTTGATCTTACGTATAGTGTCAACATCCGGTGGGTAGAAATTCTGTTCCAGTCTCTCAATGGACCAAGAGTTTATGCGTTGGTCAATGAGCTCAGAGACCCATTTCAGGCGACCACGACCTCTCTTACCCATTGGCTTAAGTGTGGGTTCAACAGGTAGCCATTGATCACGCCATATACGGATGCTTGTACCATTTCCCACCCTCCATATGGCCCCCTTTTTGAGTAGCTACAGACCATGTTCAACAGCTCTCCATGTTGGTGAAGCATTACCCGAAAATGATGTATCCAGTAAATGTCCATTTGGATAGTACTGTGCCTTCAGAATGCAAGCACATAGACTGCCTGGCTTAAAAATTTAGGAGTTTTACGGTGCCATATACCACTAGTATTATACTAGTGGTATTATGAAGGGCATTATAGTTATTTTAGTTTTATCGGTCCGTTTTTTTGTCACGCCACCACCCACCGAAATCCTTGGGTTGTGACCCTCTCACCCTACGATCTCGCCCTGCTGCCGTCAATGATGTTGCCGTCGTGCATCGCTACCAATTTTGCCACTTATCGCCACCGATTTAACACATCATTTATTTATTTTTTCCTAAAGTACCCTAGTATTGTTAATACTACTCAAGAATACTAGTGGTATTAGAGGGGATAGCAGAACTAATCTGGATCGTCGGATTTTAAATACCACAAAATACTACTAGTATAATACTAGTGGTATGGGGCACCATAAAACTCCTCTAAAAATTAGGCGCCAGGCCTGACGAGCTAGCAGTGCCTGATTGAATTTTTGCAAATCCCGAAAGCCCGGGCCACCCATCATGTTACACTTTAGCATTTTCTCCCACGCACACCAGTAGGTCCTTCGTTTTCCTTTTTCGGCACCCCACCAGAACCTCTTGATTGTCTTTGTCAGCTCTTCACAGAGTCCAGCAGTTAATTTAAACACACCCATACAATATGTAGGGAGTGCTTGTCCAACCGATTTGACGAGGGTTTCCTTTGCTGCACTAGACATAAATCTATCACTGTAGTCCGACATGCGTTTACAATAACGCTCCTGAAGAGACTGAAACGTATCCCTCTTCATGCGACCGTTAAGGGTGGGAAGACCCAAGTAACTAGCCTCGAAGGCTTCCCTCTGAACTTGAAGAATACCCCTAACCTCCTGCTTTACCGTGTTCTGAACATTGTTTGAGAACATGATGGAGCACTTCTCCGCATTTAGAAGTTGTCCAGTACCCACTTGGAAGTCTAACAACACATCTCGGATTCCTTGTGCTTGAGCAGCTGTTGCTTTGAAGAATAAAAGGCTGTCGTCCGCGAATAGCAAATGTGAGACTGCTGGTGCAGAGCGGCACACTTTCAGCCCTTCCAATATACCTAGGTTTTCAGCTCTCGACAACAATTTGGACAAACTATCAGCCACCAAAAGAAACAAATATGGAGACAATGGGTCACCTTGGCGTAGTCCACGCAATGGTGCAAAAGTCGGGAGTAGTTCACCATTAAACTTGATCCGGTACCTCACTGTAGATACACAAGACATAATCCAATTTACCCATGTCTGACAGAACCCCAATTTGAGAAGCACTTGGCGTTGTCAGTTATGAGTCTACCGGGCACGAAGTGAAGCGTCTCCGCTTTTCGCAGGATCGAGTCGGTATAGCGCTGATGAACAGACGCAACAGTACAACATATAAAAAGCACAAATTAAGTCTTTAAGTGGTTACATTAGTCCAATTAAAACATAGAGTCGCACAGTGGAATTAAACGATACAGATACAAGTCCAAAGCTAATAAAAATACAAGCGCACGCGCTCACGATACAATAAGAACCCGCATCCAAAGCCATGAAGATGCGGACTCGGGAGGAGATCACTCCTCAGTCTCCCAGTGGGCTGTCCAACCAAAGGGAAGCTGGCCATCCCACTGTCCACCTCCACCCATAGAGTCAGGGATGAAGGTGCTACCTGCAATAAAACATAAAGAGCCAAACCCTGAGTAACTAATACTAAGCAAGACTGACCCGTCAACGTGGCTATCTACAGCCGACTCCTAATATGCAAGGCTACAAAAAGATGGCTGACTCGATAGCATAACCCGCACTAATTACTTGGTCCTTACTTTCAATTTTTATTTTCAAGTTAAGTGCTTATCCAATAAAGCAGTGTACATATAACTAAAACAGATGTAAGTAACAATACATCAGAGCATCAATATAACAGTAATGAGATACAATAAATATAAGTACTAGTCATCATCATCAATCATGTCACACTACGAGGTGGCGCACTGAACAAGGTTGCTCTTGACCGAGAGCGGCGGCATCGATGTACATCCTGTAGGAGAAAACCTGACCATACGCCGCACACGCGTAAAGTCGCATGCGGCAACTGTTTGCAAGGATCCCCCTGAAGCTAGGCTAGGTCCAACCCCTCCCGAGAAAGGCCTTCCCGCACAGTCCCCGTCCCAGACGTACGACCTGATTGGGAAGCATCCTCTCTCTCCCGAATACCATGATAGAAAGGGCAGGCTTCCGCCGCACACCAGGGCAACCCAAGCTACTAAGTTTACTAGGCCCATAAAAACACTAGCATATGATCAGTACGTTCGAACTTGCTCAATAGGGCCAACAACGAATGGTCCTTAATCGACACGGACAGGGCTACACCACCGTGAAGGCCCAGCCTTCTCCAACCATCCTACACAAACCATTCCCCGTCCGGTCTCAACAAATCCTAAATCCATCTAGTACAATCCAGGGTAATTCCTAACTCGCGAGTGGGACCTACCACTCGACTTCTACCGTTCGCTAGTCCCTAAGCATAGCAAGTTCTAACGCAACCTAGACCACATCTACAAAAATAGGACACAAGGTAGGATATGGAAGGGTAATCCTATTGCAGTTCTAAGGCTTCACATTAATTCCTAATAAACCTAATGCACAATCAATTACAAGCCCCAATCAAGTGAGAAAGTAAAAATCCTAAATAGGGAGGCATGCACCGGGGCTTGCCTGGCTCAGGAGCGTAGCTAACAGGGTCAGCGGGGTCAGTGTCCTGCTGCGGCTGCTCCTCCTGCACCTCCTGGGTGTGCTCCTCCGGCAGCTGGAAGTCGAGCGGCTCCGGAGTCGTCTCTGTCACTACACGTTATGACAAGGATAAATAATGTATGTTAGATGCAATGATAATATGATGCAATTAAGGAATTGATTTCTTGATAGGACAGTCATTTATACTGTAAGTGCAATTAATTAACTTGGTTAATTAATTTCGTCTGGAGTATTTCCTTCATTGACTTTTAATTAAATTAACCATTAAATTAACTTGAGTTGATTAAATAAATAATTCATTTTCAAAAATCAATTTATGTCCAGTGGCATTTTTCTGGTGAAAGACACCACTGGAAGTGATTTATGGTGAAGTTTGACGATTTATTGTAATATGAGTTATTTACAATAATTTAAACAAGGCAGAGACGATTTAAATCATAAGTAAATAATTAAATAGGATATGACAGTATAAAAATATTCTGTAAGTGTGTTAACAGTTTCTTTACAAGCATGCAAGATTTCAGGATTTATGGAGCAACAGATAATTTAATATGGATTAAACAAGATCTGAACAAAATATTTTTACAGAAAACAGAGAACGTATTTTATGTGATTTGACATTTTTTCTACACAGAGCAGAGTACAAGAAGGCTAACAAAATTTGTTTTGCATTTTTCTGAGATGTATTCATTTTTCTATCGATTTTACAATTTCCTGTGAATTTCTGGAGATTTAACGAATTTCGAAAAAGAATAAAGATTGGGCCAGTCAATCAGATCCGGGCCACAAACTGGGCCGCACCAGATCTACCGTGCGCCGCACCGGATCTGACCACTCACGTGTGAAAACACACGGAGGGTCACACGGCTAGCCGCACAAATCTCGCGTGGCCACACGGAATCGTGACCGTGTGGTCCACGGTGTTCTGGCTGGAGCGGCCACCGGAGCGCGGCGGCGCACTTGCCGGAGTAGGCTTCCCGTCGACCATTCAACAGACGGAGAGCACGAGGAGATAGAGTGAGAGGTGGGGGCTTCACCTCGACGACGCGGTGAGGGCGACGGTGGCCGGAGGGTGGCTGCGACGAGCGGCGGCGGGTGGCGGGACTCCGGTGAGGTCGCGAGCTCGCGTGGCTTGACGGTGAGGTGCACCCGTGGGCGCTACGGCTTCGCGGAGATGAGGACAACGTCGCCGAGGTACATGTCGACGTCGAGGCGGCCCGGAGGACGGAGTTCTCCGGTGAAGCTCAACGGCAGCTCGACGGCGACGGAAGGGGAAAAATGGAAATGGCGACGAGGTGACTGCACAAACGGGGAGAAGATGAGGCAGGGGTGCGCACGAGGTTGAGGCGCATCTCCGTGCACAGGGAATCGACTTGAGGCTTACCCGAAGGGAAGTAATCGCCGGCGATGTCGTGGAGCTGACTTGGCCGTGCTCGGAGAAGACGGGCTCGATTCGATCTCCTCAGCCCGGAGCAAAGGAAAAGGTAGCCATGGTGAGCTGCGGCCAAGCCTTGCGCAGCTTCACGAAGCACGGCTCGGCCCGGGATGAGCTCACCGCGGCGGAGCTCCAGCTTCGGGCGGCAATGACTGGTGGATAGGGTTGCGGGGAGCTGGGGAGAGTGGAGAGCGGGTAAGGAATGAGTAAGGGAGGGCGAGGAGAGGAGCGGGGCGCGCTTTTGACGCCGTCCGCGGCCGAGGAGCGGGCCAGGGTGCCGCGGAGGGACGCCGCTCATCGTCGGCGACGTGGAGCAAAGGCTCCGACGTCCTGCAGTGAGACGACGTCGCTGATGAGTGGGCCTGGCCGCATCTTTCAATTTCAGGGTTTATTCAAACTCCAAATTTCGTTCAGATTTGTGCACACAATTTGACTAGCAAACGAACTCCAAAACTTACGATTTTGGTACCATTGGAAACATCTTGAAAAGTTCTATCCACTGGCCAACATGCACATCTGGAATCTAAAGGGATTTCAAATGGCAACATTTCAAAGTTGATCACTTTTTCAGGTTTGGGGATTTTATTGAGCTGCTAAATAAATTTTTAAAATCACCACAAATTCTCCAAAATTATATCTTGAGTAGGGCTATCCACTGGTATTTGTGTTTGTCCATGTTGTTATGCAAAAATTCGAGTTCCTTCACAAGCTTGAATTTGGCCATTATTTGAAATTTGCATTTCGAATTTGAATTTGGTCTCTTGTTGTCATAGGTTCAGATGATGATGTGTGTACTATCTAGCTCCAGGGACACGGGGTGTCACACGAAGGCACTCTGATTAACAAAAATTAAAGCATCCAATTGGGGCCGTAACCAGTTGACAAGACATTTCGAGACCACTTTGTACAAAACATTGCAAAGGCTAATAGGCCTGAACTCCTTAAGCTTCTCAGCACATTGTTTCTTCGGGATTAGTACAATGGTTGTATCATTAACACCTTGTGGCATTTGTCTAGTCTTGAAAAATTCCTGTACCGCTAGCACCACATCCTCCTTTAACAAGGCCCAGTTCCTCTGAAAAAAACGTCCCGGCATTCCATCTGGCCCCGGAGCCTTTAACGGCCCAATCTGAAACATGGCATCAATAATTTCTATTTCTGAGAATGGGGCACATAAAACTGCATTGACCTCCTCTGTGATCATCTCTGGAACTACGTGTATGACCCTTTCGGGTTGCACAGCAGGGTCCCTATCATACAACTTGTCAAAGAACTGCTGGGCAAGCTCATGCATCTGCTTCTTTGTTGTGCGCCAGACTCCATCATCACCAAGTAGCTTCTTTATTCGATTTTTCCTCGATCTCCACTTTGCTTTCTGATGAAAGAAGTGTGTGCTTCTGTCCCCATATTTTAGCCAGTCTACCCGAGATCTTTGGAGCCACATCATTTCCTCACGATACAATAGTTCATTCATCGTGTCCAGTGTACTCCGAAGCTCCGTGCATGATGCAGCATCCCCCTGGTTTCTGAGCTCAGTTAACCTGGTGCGTAGTGCTTTTATCTGTTTTGTGACCGCCCCAAAATTCTCGGAACTCCATTGTTTCAGCGATATTAGTACTGTCCTCAATGCATCGCCTACATCACCCAAGTTCTCCACTTTCTTTCTCCTGTTCCATGCCTCCTCAATAATGTGCGGCAATACACAGTCTCGCTCCCACATAATCTCATACATGATGTGTTTGGGTCCTGCACCACTACGTTCCTCTACCCCTAACGTGAACAACAAAGGGCAGTGGTCTGACCTGGCCGAGACGAGGTGTTCAACACAGGCGCCGGGGTATAAATCCCTCCAGTTATCATCAGCGACCACTCGGTCTAAGCGGACTTTCACGTTGCTCCGGCTCGGCTGATTATTATCATAGGTGAAGGGCAGACCCTCAAAGCCAAGATCATGTAGCTCACACACACACTGACAGGGCATCTTGGAAATCCTTCATTTGTCTTTCTGGACGTAAGCATGCAAAAAAATGCTCGTACTGCCACATTGCTTCATTGAAATCCCCCATCACGACCCAAGGCAGGTTTGATTTTGTTTTCAGGATAATCAGTTTCTCCCACATGCTGCGCCTATTTTCCACTTGTGGCTCCCCATATACAAATGTAACCCTCCATTGAGTAGCCCCAGGTTCCTCTCTGATTGCAACATCGATGTACCTATCAGCTTTTATCAAGTACCTCCACCTCCAGCGACTCATGCCAAAATAATGCAATACCTCCACTCAATCCCACACTGCTCATCGCGCAGAAACCTTTCAGACCCAACCTCCATCTCAATCTCTTGACTTTGGTATCCTTTACACCTGTTTCAGATAGAAACACCAGTTTGGGGTTATGCAACCTTGACAAGGCCACCAGCTTTTGAACTGCTCGGGGATTCCCCGCCCCCCGACAGTTCCAGCATAGAGTACTCATTGTTCCTGACGGCTCGCCATGAGCACCCGTCAGGTCAACAGCATGAGCTGGTGTGCATAACAATCTTCCCTTCTTCACAATGGTCTCGTCAACCTCAACATCCTTCCCTCCTCCCACGTTCTGTGCTTCAGTTTTGGCAGCAATGACATTCGACCTCTTGCCTAGTGGAGACACAGGCATCATATTGGTATCCCCCTGTAAAGCGTCCCCACAACTTCCTGCAGCAGCAAATGCATTCTTCAGAGAGTCATATGCTTTCTATACCGGAACCACACTCAGTGCCTCAGGAATGGAGAGTAATGTCATCTCATTTGCTTTGTCTGGCTTTTGCTTCCAGTTACGATCAGAGTTGACATTTAGGTTGTCAACCTTCTGGGATAGATCATCGCTCACATGTGGCGGCACCTGTACATGTACTTCATCTTTCTCCTCCTCATTATTCATGTTTGGCTTCATATTCCTAAATTGTTGAAGCGGGTTTGCAAACATATTTCGTGCCGCTGCCGGTTTCTCCACGTCGTTCATCGTTCTAGTTCTGGATTCAAACTCCTTGTGTGGCGACCCTCTTAGCTTCTCATCATATCAGAATCCCACGAAGCCATGTCTCTTAAACTGACATTCATTGTCTGCATGTCCCGTCCGACCACATTTAAAACAAAAATGTGGCACCTTCTCATATTTAAGATCGAAACTATCCATCTTCCCATTAATCTTTGACTGGATCCAAGGCCGTAGAGGTTTGTTCAATGGTACATGCACCTTGATTAGGAAATACTTCCCTAGTGAAATGGTACTATTCTCCTTGTACGCCTCAATGAATTTGCCCAACCTGTTCCCTATTGATTCACCCACAGCTTCATTCATCATAACACCTGGAAGGTCATAAATCTGCACCCATAAAGGAATGGTGTCCAAAGAAACCTCCGATGGCCGCGTTTTACCATCATATGGAACCACTAACAATGCATCACCCTTGTGTCTCCATGGCCCCCCATTCAGCACAAACTTATAGTCACCTTCCCCGTGGAATTCAAGCAGGAATAGATTATCGTGAAGGACCTTGCGAGCCACGTTTTTGTAGACGCTAGACGTTACACGTTCGGTGACCAGGCGTTTAACGTTTAACCCGTCTAAACAGCGTTTAAACGCTTTTAAACGGATTAAACGTTTTATTATTGTAGCAGCTGAAAAGTAAAGAAAAAGAAAAGAGTATTAAGGAGAAAGGAGAGGGAATGTGCTTTCCTAGCCCGGCCCATCTGCAAGCACGCAGCTCGCTTGCCCATCAGCAAGCACGTCCCCTTGCTCTCGTACCTTATCTACTCCAGCAGCCGTTCAGTTTCTTCGACGATTTCTCCGCCGCCGCTCCTCTGTCCTTTTCTCCTCCGGTCCTCCCCTGCTTCGATGTTCATCTGGTGCTCCTTCCCTTCAGCCACAATCGCCAGATCCGGTGAGCTCGACGGCCAGGCCAGCGCACGGACTTGGGCGGCGCTGCTCGACGGCCAACCCGGCGCACGGACGGCGGCAGCGCTGCTCGGCAGCCAGCCCCACGCGCGGACGACGGCGGCACTGCTCGAGGGCTGATGCAGCGGCTTACATGATGCAGGTCCGCTAAATCTCCACCCTTTGAACTCACCCATGACGCAAACGCTGCGGTAAACTGCCGAAACGCCATCCAGGAACGTCTCCAGGCCGTTCCGTTTTGGCCGTTTTCCCCGTTTTACACCGACTTTGACCGTATAAACGGGTCAAGCGTTTAAATGAGAGCCTAGGCCCTAAACTCCACGGCAGGGTGGCGTTTACCGTATAAACGCGTTTAGACGCCCGTCTAGGACCGTTTAGAAAAACGTGGCTTGCGAGTGATCTTTGCGCGTGGGAGCCATGCCCTCCACAACTCATTGAAAAGGCCATTAACATTGTAATGCTGAACTGTGAAGAAATGAGCCAGTAATGTCCAAGTCTTCAGGCTATCATCCATCATGTCATCTAGATCAAATTCTAGAGCATCTTCCTCTTCCTCTATTCCCTCCATCTCGTCTTCCTGGTCCAAATTATCTTCTACATGCACATTTGAGTCCCCTTCTCTTCCTACATCCCCTCCTAGCAGGGCTAGCTGTAGGTGGCGTCTACTGTTATGCTTTGATTCGACACCCCAGCGTTTGCTATTACTGTTGTGTTCATGTGGGTCTTCAAAACTCCCGTTGCCGCCCTCGAGGAGACCGCCATGGCCGCCCCTGGTGGGATTCGGCACTCTAGATCCAGATATGCTTCTACCTTCCAGCCCATCATCCATGGCTACCGCCTTCTCCAGGGAGTTGTTCACTGCCGACATCGCACGAACGATTGCACAGGTCGCCACCGACAAACAGGTAAAACCGACTTACACGACATAGATCTCAGGAACTTCGGGTGGGAAGAGGGCCCAATGCCTCCCCTTAATCACCCCAGAACCGAGAGATCGTAGCCGAGACGAAGAGGAAATCAAGGTGCCTGCGAAACAGCGTCGGAAACCGGGTGGAAACCTTGAGGGAGACAATCGGAAACGATCGGAGACGGCAGAGACCAGGAAAATCGCCCCCGCAACCCTAACCGCCAGGATAGGCTAGCGGTACGTGGCGTGACTGGAATCGCTGAGCTAGCCAATTGGACACTGATATAATATAATCACACACACAAGAATCAGAATCAGTATTCCTCAGGCATAACACATATCTAATTGACATAATAAAGGTACCATGAATTACTAAAGACGGAAGAAGGTGATCAGTTCTGAAGCAGATTCGAGGAATCAGTAGCTGCCGCCACACGTCCAGCCTTGCTGCGTTGGTCACCAGAGCCCTATGAACAGGGCTTCCACGATGGCCGCACCAGCAGATCATGCCGCATGAGGTTACCAATAGGCGGTGTAATTTACAGCTGCGCATGAACAAATCACAGGCCGAAAAATAGATCGAAATCCATCAAATCGAGACATACGACCGCCCAAATCTCAGCCAAAACATTCAGATTAGGTTAGAGGCAGAGGTGCAGAGCATAGGCGAGTACAGAAGCAGTTCTTCTCCACTTGACTACACGAGGATTGAGGGTGGAGTCGTGGAGAGAAGATGAAGATCAGATACCTACACGGTAGGAGATGGCGACGGAGAGGGGTCGTGCAGGAGAGTGGACGGCCCCGTCGAGAATGCAGGAGGCGAGAGGTCATCGCCCTACCGGCAGCGCACTCGTCGTTGTGGATGTGGGGAACGCCGCCTGGCTACGGAGAAATCTAGATTTGGTGGAATGGAATCGATAAAACAGAGATGGAAGGAAATTGATGGAAAGGTCGGAGGAATTCCCGGGAGGGTAGTGCGGGCGGGTAGGGAATTTGGAGCGTGGGAAAAAGCATTGCGATGTCAGGCTTTTTGGCTTAGTAATGACGATGAGCGTCATGCTCAGGGTTTAGGCCCTCTGTCAGGACTGGATACGGCAGGATCGGACGGTGGTTTAATTGGGGTTGATTTAGATCAGTGGTTGATAGACAGATGAGGTAAAGTTTGGCAGGTCAAAATATTTTCTTCCCAACTGGTTCTTTATTGGTTTACTAGTAAAAATGCACGTGCGCCACGCACGTGTCCGACCAAATGACATCACTTGGCAGGACTTTACATAAATAAAAATAAAAAGTACAAGAACCAGAGTTGTTCGAAACTGCCAACTAAATTTGCATTACAGATGTAATTTTAACATCAATTAAATGACATTGACACATATTACTCCCTCCGTTCAGATGTAATTTTAACATCAATTAAATCTGAATGGAGGGAGTGCATCAGTTCTGCATTTGGTATGAAAAAATAGTGGAACAACCTCTAAAACGAACCATAATTGTTACACAAAATGGACACCACCTGTAGTTGTAGGGTTCTTTCATTTACTCAAACTCCAATTTTTCACCCTGGTTGTTGCTTTGTTCCCCTTGGCACCTTTGTTGTTGCAGCTCTAGGAGGGACTAACGATTATCATGCATTCGCTACAAAACAGTTAAGCTCTATGAATAGAAAATCCTAATATAAGGGAAATCATGTTCAATAATGTGTACATTTAGCTCCAATATGATGTGTTATCAGTCAAGCACGTTGGGAAAGCAAGCTACAAGGAACAAGGTGATTATCAGGGAGGCAGAAGATAAAGCATTTAATGATGGCCTGCTCACCCTCAGATCGTCGTCCACTGCACTTCAAATGCAAAGCCTGTCAAGCACGTACTAATAATGTGATTAACGGATTATAGGATGCATAATAGCACGAATGAAATAATTAGCTACCAATATTTATTTCAGTGGTTATATATGGGACATAAGTCATTGACCTTGTGACAACTTGCAGGAAAGAAGTTAGTGAGCATTTTTTGTAATTGAACCTTCACTTAAGGACTCTTTGAAGCAAGCAATTAACAAAGTCATATCTAGGATAGTACCAATGCACGTGCGCCACGGACCATGAGAAAATTATAAACAACTTGACATCATGTTATCATTTTATAATTAGATTTAGCATCACTTGGCAGGAAAGAATAATGCGGGACCAGGTAAGTTTCAATATCGGGCATAATGCACTCGTGCCATTGATCACCATCTCGGCACAACATTTTTACAAAATAATAACACATGTATAATGCACTGCACCTAAAAATTAAAATGCATTTGACATTAATTTCATTTCAACGACGAGACAATATTGCTAAGTCTTTATTAGAATCAGGGAAATCACGAAGCAAGATGTAGAACAATAAAAGCTCCAAAAGTTTATTTCGTCCTTGTGCCCTTCTAGACCACGTTATATACAATTACAAGGAGTAAAATACTCCTACAGAGAAGAGGAATAGCATTTTACCTTTAGAGGAAGGAAAATCTACCAGGCAAAAAAATAGTACTTTGAATCCCTTTTTTTTTGTGCAACACAGCAACTGAGAAATAGCAATATATGCAGTACGCAAATTGACTTCCCATTTATTTAAATTCAGGTGATAAAACTGATCAACATTTCGTTGTTTTTTTTTATTTAGATTAAGTCACTACGGTAAACCGCTTGTTTGCCGAGTGGACTACACCAACACACGATGAATAATAGAGGAAAATGCTGACCCAGCTCTTAAAATTACCAACATGAAAATTCATGGAAACCACAGTGCTGGCCAGGACCTGTACACATTTAGTTAAACTCACCTTTATTTGCCTTTTTTTTTATCGGCCACCACGATATTGTCTCGATGAAAATACCAATGCCGAGATTTGGTTATCAATGGCAGAGGATCCATAGAACAAAGAAAATATGTCGAGTAAGCACAAAAGATGGGATGAAATACTCCAAAGCACATAAGATGGGATGAAATACTCCAAATCAAATATGTCGTATTTGGCTGCAATACTCATATTCAAGTCATAAAGATGGGATGAAATTAAACCGAATGGCATGCACTGTTTTACGAATGAGGGGACAACTTTTAGGTGTATGAAAGGCTAAGTTATGAGTGCAAGCAAAATTCTAATTCACATTTAAGCTGCAGTAGCAGATCAATGCAAAAATTCCTCAATGAAAATATATAAATCAATTGCTACTCGGATCAAAAGAAAAGATGAAGTTGTACCTTGATCCCCAGCAAGTCCTAGTGCTCATACGAAATGCGCTCTGGAATATTGACAGTTTGACACCTAATTAAGATAGGTATCCAGAATGAGTTGCAAAGGAAATATGAACACAGTAGGAACAAAGAACCACCAAGTAACCAATAGACCATCAGTATGCACATGTTAGGGATCACACCACACCTAACTTGTAAATCATGTCCACAACTGCATAATCTAGTCAATAGGGAAATAAATGGCAAACAGCAAAAAAAAATTATCCTGCGAAGATGCACATCACGAGCGGATCAGAAAACCGATCTAGAAAAATTGGAGGGAAGATCAGGCTGGTCAAATTGAACTGGGGAGCACCTGGTGTTGGCTCTGATGATGCCATCGCAAACACTAATTCAGTAAAAGAATCCCAGTATCATACTTTTAAATCAAACACATAATACTAATGTTTGTGATCGATCTAATCATATCGAGGGGAGAAATGAAATATCAAGCCAGTGACAATACTACATAGTAAAAATGCACGTGCGCCACGCACGTGTCTAAAAGGCTTAAAATGCTATTTACAATTTAGCTGATGGCATGGCATAATTAGATAATAAAAAACCTTAATTAAACCAACAAAAGTTGTGTCACTGATAGATTTGTTAAATCAATAAAATTCAAAAAAAAGATACTATTCAATCACTCATTGATTATTTATCTTTTTATAATATGGAAGGCAAAAGAAGACTCAATGACACAGTATTCCATTTATAAGGATAGTGCCGCACGTATAAAAATTCTTCCTTATGATGTTTTTTGATTTATGACATCACGGATAACACAAAATAAACGATAAATGTGGCATTCAAATATCAACAGAATGACTGTTTGGATGCTTGCATTTCTACATCCACAAAATTACAAAACACTTTATTAAAAAGCATCATCTCACTAAGCTTGGTTCTGTTACACACCACATATTTTTAAAAAAAGAGTAACTAATGTTCTACTTACTACACCAATAGGAATGTGACACAAGGTGAATAGAAAATCAATCGATCTCTATGAAATTTCCTACATGTAGTGTAGAAGTTTAAACAATGAACTGTGGAATAACACCTGAGTTCAGTTCTTGATGGGTTGAAACAAAACACTGCAGGCAAACATGCTTACTGATGTATGGTACCACAGATCGCAACACTTCATTTCAGGACATATGCCAAGCAACGGCTCTCGGTTATGTAAGTAAATAGATTTTTGTATCTATTTTCTTTGAGGAAGTGATTTACAGAGATCCCAAGTGACACTGATAAACCATTCAGATGAAGCCTGCACAAATATTGATATGATATGTTAGCAGTCACCCCTTGGATTTATACATATGGAAAAGAAAATCAGCTCTGACACTTTCTTCAATCTTTTCACCACTATTCTATTTTTCTAATAGAAGAACTAAATGTCAGCGTACTGATAAACAACAGTTTGCAAGCATAATAATTTGGAAAAAGTCCTATTTGCCTCCCTCAATTTTTATAGGGAGTGCAAGTTTTACCTTCAATTACAAAACCGGGTAGCCTGACTCCCTCAACTCCTTCTCTCACTTCAGTTTACCTCCCTCAGGCGGTTTTCAGAGTGGTATTGTCCACGTGGCACTGCGGGTCCCACCTGTTAGGTGCCACGTCAATTTCTTTTTCTTTTTCTTTTTTTTCCTCTCTTCTTCTCTTTCTCCACCGCCTGGCTCGCGTCGTCTTCTCTTTCTCCACCGGCTCGCGCCGCCGCCTCTCCCCGTCGTCGGCATCCATCTGTCCAAGACTGATCTGGAGTAGTTCAATGCGAAGTCGTCGCTCTTCTCCTCTCGCGGGAAGCGCGAGGCAAGAGCTACCCCGCGACGACGGAGCTCAGCTTCACCAACCACGTGGAGCCTGACCTGCGGTTCGTCTTCGAGTTTGACAGCGAGCCGGAGTGCAACCCACATGTGCTGTGGGGTGCGCAGGGAGGGGCGGCGGCACGACGCAGCGGGCGGGCAGGGTGGCGCGATGCGGCATGGGGAGGGGCGGCGCAACATGGCATGGAAAGGGGCGGCGGCGTGGCGGGCAGACTGAGCGGGGCGGCGTCGCGACGCTGCGGGCGAGCGAGGCGGGGCGGCGCGACGCGGCATGGGGAGGGGCGGCGGTGCGACGGGCAGGCTGAGCAGGGCGGTGCCACGGGCGAGTTAGGCGGGGCGGCGTGGGGAGAGGTTGCAGTGTGGCGATGCGGGCGGGCGGGGTGGGGCGGCGTGGAGAGGGGGCGGCGGCGCGGCGTGGCGGGCGGGCTGGGCAGGGCGGCGTGGAGAGGGGCGACGCGGCGGGCGGGCTGGGCTGGGCGGCAGCGTGGTGCGGCGGGCGCGGCGTGGAGAAGGTGCTTGACGCGTGGGAAAGAGGAGAAGAAAAAAAAAGAAAAAAGAAAAATAATGTGGCACCTGACCGGTGGGACCTGCAGTGCCACATGGACAATACCACTCTGAAAACCGCCTGAGGGAGGTAAACTGAAGTGAGAGAAGGAGTTGAGGGAGTCAGGCTACCCGGTTTTGTAATTGGAGGTAAAAGTTGCACTTCCTATAAAAATTGAGGGAGGCAAATAGGACTTTTTCCTAATAATTTTGAACAAATCTAAAGTTGGTCAAAGGTGAATCAAGTAAAGCTGTAAAGATGGTTGTTCTACAAATTACTCCAAAATCGATTTTTGCAGTTTGGATCAAAATGATGGGCTGCAATGCTGGATATGGAATTAGCAGAAGAATTTCTAAGCATTGTTCAAAAACCTCCTGTGCATACTGACTACAGCCTTTTTCTTTTTCTTTTTTAATATACAAAGCAGCTATGTGGAGGCATCCCTTTGCGAGGGCGCCAACAAATCAGTTTCATTGATCTTACCAACAGGCAAGTGTTTTGCCTCTTCATGTTTAGATGTGGATGCAACCTCTGCAATGACAGAGCAGCACACACAAAGATAAATTTAGTTCTCCGCCGACAGTAATACTAATGATAACTCACCAGTACTCTTTCACGAGTAAGAGCCAGCTAGCTCAAATTCAGATTGTTGTGGCCTGTGTATCCATTTTGATCTCCCCTTTCTAACAGTCAACCTATCCTCAGATGATATCGAATCTCTCCTGCTCCTTGCAACCAGGAAATAAATCCAAAACCATCAGAAAAACACGAAGCATCGATTCGAGACAACAAACCTAAAATTTGTGGCCTTAGTTCTTAGGGCACAAAATCATAAACAGGAAAATCTCATCAGAAGTAGTTTCATGTCAGGCAACAAGCAATGTATTTTTCCAAAGACCAATGAAACAATTAGTAGTTACTGAATGGTTATATGCAATAGTGAGGTGCCAAGCTATACCCTGAAAGGAAAATAAGTAGAGCACATGAAGCTTAGTGGTGGCATATAATTTACATTTTCATGCATATTAAAAAAGTGCATAAAGACTAACACTCTACCTATTACAGCAATAAGAATGTGCCATACAAGATAACAAAAAAAGGTTTAAATGCAAATTACCATGAGTAAAGTGGCTTCTCAGAACTCGGCCATGGTGAAATCTTTGAATCAGTGCACATAAAAAAGGATATTGGAATGATCCAACAAAAGCATCGACAGATAACAAAGAGGGAAAACCAGAGTGGCCCGAAGGATTTCACATACTCTGCTTCAATTCCATTATAATAGCTCAAACATACCAATACCCATAATTATTGGTCTCCTGATTCATTCAATGGAAAACGCATACAGTAATTAAGGGATGAAGGGGGAGGGAGGGGGTGATTCTTACGTGTTGACGGCGGCGAGGTTGGACGCCGGGTGGTAGATCATGTGCACGGGAGCAACTCGCCACCGCCGTTCACTCCGAGCCACCCGCTGGGCCCCACGAGGTGGAACGACTCGGCGTTCGGCGAGCCGACGACCCTCCGAAACCTACCGCGCAGGTACTCCACCCCTCCGCGGCCTGGGAGCTTGCCGGCGCCGGCCGTGACGGCACGCAGCTTCTCCAGCACCCACCCCTCCGCGTCCGACGGGCTCCCCCGCCTCGCCGCGTACCCGGCGCGCCGCCCGTTGAAGTACACCAGCCACCTGGGCGCGTCGAGCAGCGCGCCGCCGCCGCCGGAGCCTGAGTCGCCGGCGGCGGATGGCGCCGCCCACTGCCGCCGGTGCTCCAGCACGATCCTCCCCGCTGCCGCGATGTCCGCGCCGCCGAGGCCGGCCGGCAGGTCCAGCACCAGCAGGTGCTGATCGGCGTCCGCCGTCGGGCGGACCGCCGTGGTGATCCTAGAGGAAGAGGCGGACATGGCGGATAGATCTGGACCGTGGTGGTCCTGGAGCGTGGTGGGGAGGATGCACCTCGTGCTTGCGTCGGATAGATCTGGATCGGAAGAGGAGCTTGGCATATGGAAGGCCACGAAATTGATTCCAATAAAGGGGTACGGGGGTGGAGTCGCGGGTGGAAAAAAAATCAACCTTTTGCGTCACTGTAACGCAACAATCAACGTAAAGGGGAGGGAAGAGGAGGGGGGTGTGACGCTCGGCGATGCCCGGAACGATTCGGTGCGTTGGATATTGGGCCCACAATATGGCAGGATGGTTTAGATGGCAGGGTAGATAGTTTGGCAAGGTAAAACTGATTTTTCTTCTAACTGGTTCTTTAAGGGTTTAGAAGAGTAGATTCCTCGTGACAATATACCGTTTCATCACAAAAGAGCTTGTTTTATGACAAAAAATAATATTAGTTTTTTTTTTTGCGAGAAAAAAAAATTAATATTAGTCACTAAATCCGATAATGAAATCGTCATAAATAAACATGGCTCTATATTGTGACGAATATAAACGTCACAAAATTAGGATTATACATAAACAACATGTATACTTGCAACTCAATCGGATTGTGGATTGTGCACAATAGGTAGCCACTGGCAGCTGGTTCCGGTTATTCCAAAAGAAAAAAAAAACAGCTGGTCTGAATAGGCCTCGGCCCAAGCACGAAATGAGCTACATATTGTTTTTCCATAAATTTTGGTCGGGATGATCGAGTAACTGAAAAGTTTTTCTATCTATAAGCTGATGCTACATAATCAATAGTGTGCAAAACAAAAATTTTAAAGGAAAGAAAATATGTAGCTAACTGGTTATATTAGAAAGGAAAAATTATCTGTATATATAGCATATTGACAAAGTGTGGCTCGCCCACACACGCTGACAAAGTCGAATTGGTCTAAAACACACTTCGATTTGGTTTTTATTGTTTAAAACCCATAGCGGCCATTAATAAATATCAATGAGTATGTGCAACACAATAACAATCGTAGTGTCTCAGATGAGACTTTGTCAATGTGTTGTAAGCGAATCTCCGCACTTTGTCGGTGTGCTCCGACAATTTTGCCTACTCGGGCAGGTCAAAATAGCCAGGTACGAAGCCTGGTCTTTTTGGTTGCCCAGGCACCGCACGACCCACTTTAGTCTCAACGAAGCCCTGTCGCTGTTGGAGATAATGCTGAAGGCTCCCAGATTCATCCGAAGGGTAAATGTTACCAGGCGAAGGTGTCAGAGGATACTGCGAAGGGTGCAGAGCGGAGGCCCAGTCCAAGCTTACATTCGAGAGCCGTAACAGAATTGGCTAATGGCATAGCTGTAATAACCATCTTTCCTCCCCCTATAAATATGGAGAGAGGGGATCCTGTAATGACATCTGTTTTTCGAGCCACGAGCCAGAGAGACCTCATTTGCTCCGTCCACATTTCTCTATCATCCCCAACCCCTTCGCCCAGCATCGTGGATGATTGAGGGCTTCGGAATTATACATAACGAAAGACCCAAGGGACAGCCTGGGCAGGAGAACCTTCATCCGGCAACGCGGACACATCAAGAGGGCTTCGCTTAGGAAGCAGCAGACGGCCAGGCCTTCGGAGGGCTTCGCAAGAGGACCTTCAGACGTCAAAACACACCGAGAGCTCCGTAGAAACAAGACAATCAAACACAACCCATTGGAGGGCTTCGCTGAGTCCTACAGGGACCTTCGATACCCCAACACCGTCTGCGGGCCGAACCCACGACCACGAACAAAATGGTCAGAGGCAAGTCCTCAAAAACTACAGAGACCGAAGCAGAAAAAGAAAAACTCGCTAGAGAGGAAGAAGCCAGGCTAGCTAAAGAAAAAGAAGAGCAGGCCGAAGCGGCTCGAGCTGAGGAAGCGACAAGATAGGAGGACATCCTAAGAGGCACGCAAGCTACCAACGGCGAAGACCCCAACGTCGGAAATACCCTTCCAGAGGATGAAGAAGATGCAGACGAAGAAGCAGACTCCATAGCAGAACGACTACGTATTCTGGAACAGGAAAGGCTAGAAAGAGAGAGGAAACTAGTTATCATCGAAAGGAGATAGAAGATAAAGATAGACATGCTGCAAAAAATACTACAGACACAAAGGGAGATCAATGAAATGGATGACAGACTTAACCAGTTCGATGAAGACATGGAAAACCTGAAGAAGATAGAACAGCAAAACCAGAACAGGCCTAGGAAACAAACCGAAGGGAAAGTTGTCTACGAAGTAAGCAGCTCTGGCAAAGACACTCATGCACATATGACATTCAACGAAAACTCTCCCTAAGCGAAGAACTACAGAACGAGCCATGGCCTATCAACTTCAAAATGCCAAAAATAAAGGCATACCAAGGGAAGTCATGTCCAAGGGAGTTAATGATGTCCTTCGAAGCTGCAGTCGAATCCGGCGGAGGCTCGAACTCAACATACGCGAAGGCGCTAGTAATGGCAATCGAAGGAACAGCAAAATTGGTTCTCCACTCTAGAGCGAGGATCAATTAACTCATGGTCCGAGCTATGAAGGGAATTCATAAATTATTTTCAGGGTTTTCAAGCCGAAGAAGTCCATCAAGGAAAATTATTCTCTTGCAAGCAAAAGAATGATGAAAGCCACAGGGAATATATGTAAAGATTTATGGAGATCAAATCGAAGGCTAGAGGTGTGGGGGCTTCCACGGTCATCGATGCCCTGATGGAAGGTCTGAGAGTAGGTCCTTTCCACTCTTCGCTCGCAAGAAAAATGCCAGTCACAATCTTCAGGCTCCTGGATACCTTCGAAAAGTATGCAAGATCGAACGACGAGTTCAGAAAAAAAAGGACGACAAAAAGAAACAGTCACAGCAGCTAAGGGACGAGAAAAAAAGCTAAAGAAGACAAAGAGTCAAGCCGAAGCCGAAGGCATGACGAAAATAAAGAAAACTCAAGAGACCACAGCAGCCGAAGGGTGCACAATCTGGAAAACATAGAAGAAAGGGGAGATGAGAAGAGAACTAGAGAAGATGAAAAAGGGAAGGAGCGAAGCAATCACGACAAGGACAATGAAGAAAGAAACAGAGACGATGGTGAAGAAAGAAACAGAGACGATGGTCAGAGGAGCAGTTCCCGCACCGTCTTCAGTGAATTACATGGCGAAGGAAAAGGGCATACAACGAAGCAATGCCCTGACATTCAGTCATACAAACAAAGCTGGCTTGCTAACAGGGAAGCAAAGAAAGCTATTCGACACACAAGTAACTACCGCGAAGATTGGTCCCAAAGCAACGCGCATCCAGCCTACCCTTCGCACACTGTGAATCATGTGATCAATTACCCAAGAGAAGCCTCGCAGCAACTGCAACAGTATGCTTATCACCAACCACAGAGTTTGGCCGCATTACCGCCACCACCAGAAACAAACCACCAGAACAGCGGAAGGCACTCCGAAGCTAACAGTGGAGTTCAGAGGCAAACAATAAATGCCATTACAGGAGGTTCCACTCAGCAGATGGACTCAAGAAGAGCAAGAAAAAATATATGCGAAGGGTGCAACACGTATCATCTGGAGCCCCATTCGTCAAAACAAGGTGGTCTCATGTAGACATAACCTTCGGAAAGGAAGATGCAAGAGATTTGGATCAGCCACATTCAAACCCACTGGTGATTCAGGCAAATATCAAAGGCTTCGATGTCCTCAGGATATTGATCGATGGGGGAAGTTCTGCAGACATCCTCTTCGCATCAACCTTCAGAAGAATGAATCTGGAAAGTGAAACCTTGCAACCAGCAGGAATTCCACTGGTCGGTTTTACTGGGAAAATAATCCGAGCAATGGGAAAAATCGTCTTACCAGTAACCTTTGGCGAAGGAGAAAATGCAAGAACAGGAGACGAAATCTTTGACGTGGTCAACATCATCTATCCCTATAACGCCATATTTAGCAGAGGATGTATCAACAAGTTCGAAGCTGTAATCCACCAAGCATATCTATGCATGAAGATCCCGGGACCAATCTCTGTGATTAAAGTCTTCGGAGATCAGCTGCAGGCAAGGAACATTGAAAATGACGAAACTCCAGGGAGGAAGAACATCCACCTCATAAGACAAGCACAAGAGATCCCAGCATACAAGATCTTTGGCTTAAAGGGCTCCGCAATCATAATGCAAGACTTGATGAGGCGCTTCTACCAAGAGTCATCGAAGGACTCTTCCGTAGGGCAAACGATGCTTATGTGTAAAACATAAAGAACTTACTAGGGGTGCACTCTTTTTCCTCATGAGGGTAGCCCTGCGAAGGGTGTGAGGTTTTTTAACGAGGCACCCTCTAAGATTGTAACACAGTTTTATAGTTATCTTTTACCCTCAAAAAATTCCAGAGCAATTTTCTGAGAAGAGCCTCATCAAAAGACGAAGCTACGAGCTTAACAAATGAAATCAGGCAAAAAGCCTAGAACAAAGTCAAGGGTACACCAAATCAGAACTTGGTGTAACCCAATCCTGGGATGGCGTGTCATGAAGGATGACATTTAACCCCCAGATATGAATCGAAGGGGAAAGGTAAGCTAAGAAGCTGATCCTACCTCAAACTTTTTTCTACTCCAGAAAAGGAGAGTCAAAGTAGACAAAGTCTAAGATGAGTCAAAAATCGTCTAACGAAGAAAAAGTTTCCCAAAAGAGGAAAAAACATCCCTCTTCGCTCTAAGGAAAAAACCCTCAAAGAAAAATCATCGCCAGAAAATTACTCGGTATCTCAAATACAAGCACGAAAACTTTGACTTTCACCAAGGAAACAAAAGGTCATCGCGCAAGAAGCAAAAAGCTTCGCAGATGTATTGAAGAAGCCTATTCTATAAGTGAAGCGTGACAAAAAGTCTTCTTCAAATCATAGCTTAAGGAAGCATAAGGATAATACTCAAGGAGAGCCATCGTCAGGTTCCTGCTTTACAATAAGACCTAACTCTATTAGCTGTTGGAGATGATGCCGAAGGCTCCCTGATCCATGCGAAGGGTAAAACATATAAGGCGAAGGCTAACGGAGGAAGCTGCGAAGGCTGATGGCCAGTGGCAAAGCTAAGCCTACTACGAGGAGGCGTAATAGAATTGACTAATGGCATAGCTGTAATAATGATCTCTCCTCCCCCTATAAATATAGAGGGAGGAGACCCTGTAATGACATCTGTTTTTCGGGCCCTGAGCCAAGAGCACTTAATTTATTCTGTCCGCTCCCGATTGTTATCTCGCACCCCTTCGCCCGGCATCGCGGGCGACCGGGGGCTTCGCCACCACTCATAACGGAAAACCAATTGAACAGCCTGGGCAGGAGAACCTAATACCAAGGACGCTAACACTTCAGGAGGACTTTGCCAAGGGGCCCAAGGTGGACAAGGAGTCCGAAGGGCTTCGCGAGGGAGATCTTCAGACGCCAAGACGCGAAGAGGGCTTCGCCAGGACCAGACACATTCACATAACCTGTTGGAGGGCTTCGCTGAGTCCAACCGGGACCTTCGATACCCCAACATTTGGCGCCGACACGCGGGTTCAACCCACGACCACGTTTGACATAAAAGATGGCCAAAGGCAGATCATCAAGAACAATAGACGCCGAAGCACAACGTGCTGAGATCGAAGAAAAGGAAAGACTCGCAAGAGAAGAGCAAGCCAAAGTCGCAAGAGAACAAGAAGCACGAGCCAAAGCTGCACGAGCTGAGGAGGCTGCTCGAGCCGAAGAGGCCGCGAGACAGGAGGAAGCTCTAAGGCAGGAGGAAGCTCAGAGAGGAATACAAAACAACAACGGAGACGCTTCGCAGGTAGGAAATGTCCTTCCGGAGGGTGACAAAACTGCAGACGATGAAGCAGATTCTATACCAGAACGACTTCGTATCTTGGAGCAAGAAATGCTTGAGAGGGAAAAACGCTTGGTCATCGTAGAAAAGAAGTCCAAACTGAAGATAGACATGCTGCAAAAGATAAGGCAAACACAGAGGGAAATTGACGAAATGGATGAAAGGCTGAACCAAGTAAACGAAGATATGAACAACCTGAAGAAGCTAAGTCAGAATCATTCAAGAAAGACACAAAAGCAGAACGAAGGGAAGGTTGTCTACGAAGTAAGCAGCACAAGCAGATATGTTCAACCAACTTTGATGTTCAATGAAAATTCACCTCTAAGCGAAGAATTGCAAAATGAGCCCTGGCCTATCAACTTCAAGATGCCAAAGATTAAGGCATATCAAGGAAAATCTGATCCAAGGTAATTTTTGATGTCCTTCGAAGCTGCAGTTGAATCTGGCAGAGGTACAAATTCAACATACGCGAAGGCACTTGTGATGGAAATTGAGGGCACTGCAAAGACTTGGTTCTCCACCATAGAGCCGGGATCAATCAATTCATGGTCTGAGTTGAGAAAGGAATTCATAAATAATTTTCAAGGCTTCCAAGCCGAAGAAGTCCATCAAGGAAAATTGTTCTCTTGCAAGCAAAGGAACGATGAAAGCCTCAGGGAATATATGCAGAGGTTCATGGAAATCAAGTCGAAGGTCAGAGGACTAGGAGCTTCCACGGTCATTGATGCTCTAATGGAAGGATTGAGGTCTGGACCTTTCCACTCTTCGCTCGCAAGGAAAAAACCAACCACAATCTTCGGGTTGCTTGACATCTTTGAAAAGTATGCAAGATCAGACGATGAGTTCAGAAGGAAGAAAGACGACAAAAAGAGACAGACACAACAGCTAAGAGATGAGAAAAAAGCTAAAGAGGACAAAGAATCAAGTCGAAGTCGAAGGCGTGACGAAAACAAAGAAAACCATAGAGACTACAGCAGCCGAAGGGTACACAATCTTGAAAACAGAGACGAAAGGGGAGATGAGAAAAGAACCAGAGAGGACGAAAGAGGAAAAGAGCAAAGCAACCACGACAAGGACCGCGAGGAAAGAAACAGAGACAATAGTCAGCAAAACAACTCCCGCACCGTGTTTTGCGAGCTGCATGGCGAAAGCAAAGGGCATACAACGAAGCAGTGCCGGGACATCCAGGCTTACAAATAGAGTTGGCTCGCAAACAGGGAAGCAAAGAAAGCTATTCGACACACCAGTAACTATCGTGAAGATTGGTCTCAAAGCAATACTCATCCAATGTATCCTTCGCATTCAGTAAATCATGTGATCAATTACCCAAGGGAAGCTTTGTAGCAAATGCAACAGTACACTTACCATCAACCGCAAAGCTTTGCTGCGTTACCACCACCACCAGAAACGAACCATCAGAACAATGCAAGACATTCAGAAGCAAATAGCGAGGTGCGAAGGCAAACAATAAATGCCATTACTGGAGGTTCAACACAGCAGCTAGACTCAGGGAGAGCTAGAAAAGAGTACATGCGAAGGGTCCAGCACGTCTCATCGGGAGCTCCATTTGTCAAAACAAGGTGGTCTCATGTTGACATAACTTTCGGGGAGGAAGACGCAAGAAACTTGGATCAACCACTTTCAGGGCAGATAGGTCATACAGACACATGAGCAGACATGTCATACAACCCAGAAACGGGGATCGTCTGCAGGCAATTTAATGCTGCGCATGTTGCTAAAGATCAACTATAAATTATTTATACGTACCATTGTGTGGCCGTTTGATAAAAAATGTATCAAGCATAAATAATAGTAATATGATTTCAATATTTCCTCTTTTCAATATCTTCTTTTTTCTTTTCCATTTTTTCTCTTTCATTTTTTTTCTCCTCCACTGTCAGCTCCTGTCATCCACTCATTTCTCCACCAGTCCACCGCATTGTGGGGCTCCTGGCTAGATTTTTTCCGGCCAGCACTTCTCCTCTACTAATTTTCCAGCCAGCTCTTCTCCTCTCTCTCTCTCTCTCTCTATCTATCTCTCTCTCTCTCCGCATTGTGTGGCTACTTGGAGGGAACAGGGGACCTCGGCTGAGGAGTTAGAGAGCGAGAGAGCCTGGAGCTTGGCCAGAACGGTGACTCCGGCCACCGTTTTCCAATCCAAGGCGGCAGAGAGGAGGACGAGGGGAAGCTAGACCTAGGCTCACCTCGGGCAGGGACTACTTGGAGAGGGAGATCAAGGCGCTACCTCGCCTTTGTGTGGAGGATGAAGAAGGAGCTCGATTCAAGGATGGAGTGGAGCTCGCGGCGGCCGGGACGGAGCAGCTGCGGCGGAGCTCGCGGTGGCTGGGACGGAGCAGCTGCGGCGGAGCTCGCAGCGGCCGGGGGCAGAGCTCGCGGGGCAGGCGGATCCCGCTTGGGATCTGAGCAGGCCGTCGCTGGGGGAAGACGAGGCCTACAACGGAGCCACGGCCGTCTCCTCCACCTCGGTACACGGGACAAGGCCATCGCCTCGCGAGGCGACGGGGCACCCGTCTCTTGGCTGAGGCGGGGGGATTTCTGCAAAATTACCATCACAGAGACGGGCTGGACACGGGCGTTGTACATGCCCTCAGACCCATTGGTGATCCAAGCAAACATCAAAGGCTTCGATGTCCTCAAGATCTTGATTGATGGGGGAAGCTCAGACATCCTTTTTGCCTCAACTCTCAGAAAAATGAATCTGGAAAATGAAACGTTGCAACCAGCAGGAATCCCACTAGTCGGTTTCACTGGAAAGATAATCCAAGCAATGGGAAAGATTGTCATGCCAGTAACTTTTGGCGAAGGAGAAAATGCAAGGACTGAAGATGTGACCTTCGATGTGTTCGACCTCATCAACCCCTATAATGCAATCTTCGGGAGAGTATCCATTAACAAGTTCGAAGCCGTAATACATCAAGCATATTTATGCATGAAATTCCCGGGACCAATCTCTGTGATTAGGGTCTCCGGAGATCAGCTACAAGCTAGGAGCCTCGAAGATAATGAGATTCCGGGAAGGAAGAATTTCCATCTCATTAAACAAGCACAAGACATACCAACTTACGAGATCTTCGGCCTCAAGAACTTGGCAAGACCATGGCAAATCTTCATGAATCGTTTCTACCAAGAGTCATCAGAGCAACTCTTCGGTAGAACGAGCGATGCTTTTGTGTAAAAACAAAAAAGACTCACGGGGGGTGTGCTCTTCTTCCTCACGAGGGTAGCCCTGCGAAGGGTGTGAGGTTTTTTAACGAGGCACCTGTTGGCGGTGAATATGTGCATAATTAATTTTCCATTAATTCCGCTAGCGCACGAAACACCATTGTAGCATTTCACCTTGGAGTATTCCATGGTTATCGTATTTATATTTTCCTCAGGGAAGTAGAGCGATAGGAAGTTGAAAATGTAACAAAGTAGATACTATTATATGAAATAACGATACCTTACTTAAGATGGGGGTAAAAGGGGTACATGATATATGGGTGGCACTCACCATATAATCCAAGGAAATAAAGAGATAGTAAAAGTTACATTGGGAGAACAACGAGATAGAGGCAAAGATTCCTATGTGTTAATCTTACATCTATTTACTTCTAGCAATTAATTCTACAAAGTTATGTACTATAGCTAAGGTTATGCACACTCAAGTCATGTTGTTTCGGAGCACGGCCATCATGCCAGGGTTGGTACCGAACCCCAATACTGCAGGTTCCCCCTGGTATCTAACCGCTATTGAGAGCCCGGTTGGTTTGCCTTTGAACGTGGCGGATTGCAAAGGCCTGAACACGCCTATCACACGTGGGGCTACCGTCCTCCGTAAAGACACACGCCAATCGTCCAAAGGTATAGTTCTAAGCACCGCGCTTACAACTATCCTAGAGGAACTATCCTTGATCGAGAGAATAGCCCTATCTAAGAATGTAGCATAGCTTTCACTAAGCGCGACTTAGACACAATCATGAAACCCACAACAAGACTATTATGAGCACTAGCTTAACTAAGTAAATAAACTTAAATAGAAAAGAATTACTAAAAGAAATAAATAAAGAATAAACTAAATAATTATATAAAGAATAAAAGTGTAATTCTACAAGAGTTAAGATACAAGAACAATACCGAAACTCCGAGAAGACTTCCGGAACCTCGAGAAGAGCTCTCACTCTACTCTACTCTACTCTAACTCCCAAATAATAACTCTACTTCTACAAATAAGTAATGGATCTTTTGGATCAGTGAGGTGCGAGTTGTTCCTGCGGACAGGGGTATTTATAGGGTCCTTAGGACAGGAGACATCTTATAGCGCGAGGTGGAGCGGCGGGGCCGCCAAGCCAGGCCGGCCGGCCTACCAGGGGGGCCGGCCGGCCACCCAATGTGGCGGTTCGCCACCGCCTCACTCCTGGACGTCCCTGATTGCCTCCTGAAGTCGGTCCGTAGGTCGGTGGCTTCGTGGGGGCGGCAGAACTGGAGTAAGGGCCAAGTTGAGGCCCAAACAGCCCACCAGACGGTATGTCGTTGGAATTCTGCTCAACAGGCTTTGGTTTGTGACGTTTGAGCCCGTTTACAGCCTGCTGGAGGAAGGCCGAGGCCTTTGGACGCCAAGGGTGGCCGGCCGGCCTGACTTTTCTTCAAGTCAGGGCCAATTTCCTCCATTATTCACTCTTGCATTCAAAATTCACTAAAACTTGTGAAAGTATGTTAATTCCTAACTACTATGCACAGAATCTTGGTAGTTAGCTTTTTATTTACCGATATGTTGACGGTGAATTCATGATTTTTGCACCGTCAACACACTCCCCAAGCTTAACTTTGCTAGTCCTCGAGCAAACAACTCAGGGTACTGGCGGATCAGGAGTTACAAAGACAGCGCCCCAAGGGTAATAAAGATGCAACCACGTACTCCCTAAATGGTGGTAAGTGTACGAGAGTACGGAATTTTCACAAGTGTTGCACATGTGTGGGGCGTGTATGCTTCACCTTATCACATAGCATTGAGAACTAGAACATCACTTTTGGACAAAACAATTCTAGCAGGTTTAAGTCCAGAGTTTTTATGTGCTGCAAGACAAGGTAAAAAATTTCTCCTTTGTTTTGGTTCACACTTCCCTTCCCTCTAGTGAGTCTATCCCTACAAGCTTCACTCAAATCCTACCTTCTACCAAATGAGGCTTGTATGTGGAGCTTGGTAAGGTTATGCACATTTGTCATGCGTATGTTGTAAAGCTAAAGAATAAATCTCAAGAGACATAGCAACTCTTTATATCTCGGTCATATGGAAAATGGTGATAGAGGGGGAGAAGATGACCACACACACTGATGGAGATAGTTTTGCAATTTTTTTTGGTCTTCTTTTATGCTCATGCTCAGGATGTTTATGATAAGAACCTTAGTGCATATTTGCAAACCATGGAGTCTTTTTTTTTTAGACTCCATGATGCATTGGCACTAGCGATGACAGGTTCATGAGCATTTTTGAAATATTCTTGAGCTTTTTTGATATAGACCCAAAAGATTTAGCAAGTGAAGTGATGATGGATGGATGGAGATGTTTGATGATTTTTCAAACATTCCTTTTTGGTGGAAAGAAAACAAAAACTCACGCGAAGGAATAATGACCGAGATTTAGAGTGCTTACTCTCAAAAGCATTTAAACCTTAACAAAACTCAACGCATGAGCAAATGGCTATGAGTGAGGATGTCTATATCTGTATGATATGGCTTTGGTAGGTAAATAAATCCTCACAAGGGAAGTGTTTACAAAACGAAAGAGTTTTTAGGTACTTGCAGCAATTAGAATGAAAACATCTCTGAACTTTTACCATGCTAAGAACTGCAAAAATCCTAATCATGCCATATCATAGTTCACAATGCTTAGACTTGGTGTGATGTATGCAACCCACAAAATGTAGCAACACAAGTGATGTGACTATGCTCAAGTATAAATAACACACATGTCAGGAGTAGAGGTTGCATCAATGCGACACAAGGGGAGCTATCATGTAACTACTTATCATTTCCTTTAAGTGTAGCAATCACCAAGATTCTAGTATTTTTATTCAAAACAGGGAGTATTTTATTAATCGATAGAAATACTTACCTGGCGGTCCTCCCCAAGCTTGAGTCTTTGCGAGACTTAAGCTTGTATTGAATCGCCGACTTACCCGTGGATCCTCAAGCTTGAGCCTATGCAAGGCTTAAGCTTGAATAGGCTGCCTCCTCCATCCTTCTTGTACCTGCAAAAAGAATGAGGGTGATACAAGTGGCTAGCCCCTAATGGGCATTGCCGGGAACCTTACTATTTTTGGTATTTTTATATTTATAATTTTTATTTTGTTTTTTCTAAGTTTAATGAAAAAGCAAGTGCCAGGCCTGGCTAAATGATAGCGATTGGGATGGCCTCCCCAATCGGAGGGCTCTTGTTTTTACGTCTTTGAGCTAGACGTTCTCCTTCTTATTTAGCTTGATTGGACCTCGCTCGCCGGAGAATCGGGCGGTGTAGAGGTTCCTTCTTTCTTCCGCCACACTTTGGTTGTCTTCTTAGTGCTTGTGGCGGCCACCATTGTTGTAGGCGCCAATGTTGTACTCTCCTCTGTGAGTACCTTTGCTGCCCGTGTGTTGTTGGCGCGCCTAGCTCTTCTCCTCCTTAGCGACTTTGACTCGCCTGTTGTTTCTTGAAGTGCTGAGGGTGCTTGTGGCGTCTTGGGCTGCTCAGATACTTTCTTCGGACTTCTCCAGTAATTAGTTGGCCGTCTTTCCATTTCTCTTGCCAGGTAGTTCTTCATGTGTGTGATGAGCTTGTCTGGCTGCGGCATGGGTGGAGTGATCTCAATCTTCTCCACTTCTCTCGGGTTCTTTCCATAGAAGACCCTCACTTGGTTGCACTGTTCAACTTTAGGCTTGAAGTTGAATGTCTCTTCCCTGCCGTTAAAATCCAAGTGTATCTCTCCGGCCCCCACATCGATATTGGCGTTGGTGGTGCTCAAGAACGGCCTCCCAAGGATGAGGGGAGTTTTGACATCCACCTCCATATCCAATACGACGAAGTCGATGGGGACGAAGAAATTCCTTATCTGCACAGGGACGTCTTTGGCTATTCCAGCAGGTTGACGTACTGACTGATCCATGAGTTGCAAGCACATGGCCGTCGGGGTTAATGGACAATTCAGCTTGTCGTATACCGCCTTTGGCATGACGCTCACGCTCGCGCCCAAGTCACATAGTGCCTGAGAGAAATGTTGGCTGCCAATTGAGCACGGTATGGTAGGACATCCAGGGTCCTTCTTCTTTTCTGGTAGGGTGTTCAAGATGGCTGCACTGCATTCTTCAGTTAGCTTCACCACTTCCATTGCTGGGATTGGGCGCTTGTTGTTGAGGATATCCCTGAAATACTTGGTGTAGGTAGGAACCTGCATGGCATCGAGCAAAGGGATGTGCACATATATATGCCTAATGGCCTGAACAAATTTATCAAAACGCTCATCAATGGTTAGCTTCTTCTTGCTGTGAGGGAAAGGTAGCCTTGTTGTACCGAAGTACTCGTGAGGGGCCGCTCTTGGTAGAGCTTGCTCGACGGCTGGAGGTTGCATCAATTCCTCAGCGGAGCTCTCTCCTGCGGCTTCCTATTGTTCCGGGACCTGTTCTTCAGGAACTTTCTTTTCAGGGATCTTCTGTTCGGGAACCTTCTTGATGACTTTCTCCTTGGGAGGTGGTTTGGTTGTCTTTTTCCCTGCACCTTCGGGGTATGGTGGGTCTACCGTTCCACATCCACCCCTGGTTGTCACTGCATTTACAATCTCCTTGGAGTTGACCTCGGGCTGCCCCTAGAGTCTACTCACAGCTGAGGCAATTTGTGCAATTTGCATTTCTAGCATTTTATTATGGCTCAGCTGGTTTTGCAGTGCAGTGCTGAATGACTCTAGCTTAGCATCTATGCTTTCCAAGGCCTTATCAGTAGAAATAATTTTTTTACTAATGCCATCATTAATCTTAACTTGGCCAAGCACTAGATCCTTGATAGAGGGCTCAAAGCGGGAGAAATTACCATTACCATTACCTCCCTGATTTCTGTTGAAGGAGAGGTTCTGGGGACGGAATCCATTGCCATTGTTGAGGAAGTTGCATTCTTCCATAGCATTGGGGCAATGAATTCCCAGGTGCCCCATGTTGCCACACTCTTCACACGTCATGCGGGAATCCGCAACCTGCAGATCTTGCGGGGTCTTCATCTTCTCAAGGACTTGATCAAGCTTGAGAGCAAGCATGTCCAAGGCCTCCACTTGATGTACTCCATGTCCCCTACTTGGGAACACTTGACGTTCGTCCGTACTTTGGTTGGCCACCACCTTCTCAATCAGAAGAAAGAGCCGCCTGAAGCGGCGTCGAGATGCTCCCTTGCGGTAGGCTTCAGTCCATGGTAGAAGCTTTGGATGAGGAGCCATGGCTCCATGCCATGATGTGGGCATGCAAGCACGTAGTCTTGCATCCTCGTCCATGCTTCGGAGATGGACTCATCTGCGAGCTGTTGGAAGCCTGTAATCTTATTGCGCAGGGCAGTTGTTTTGCCCGGCGGGAAGAACTTAGCAAGGAAGGCATTTGAGCACGCCTCCCAGGTGTTGAGAGCCTCAACGTTCACGTAGAACCATTGCAAGGCCTTCCCCAACAGTGAGAATGGAAAGAGCTGCAAGCGAATCTCTTCTTGAGATTGATCCTTGCGTGCAAACGTGTTGCACGCCATCAAGAACCGCTAGAGGTGAGAGTTTGCGTCCTCCGAAGGTTTGCCACAGAAAGGACTGGCCAAGATCATGTTGAGCAGGGCCGGCTTGAGCTCGTAGTCCTTGCTGTTGATGCGTGGGAGGTGTCCCACGCGGATCTTCTCCATGTTCGGTGCGGAGAACTCATGGATCGATTTCTCGACCGGCTCACCCATGTTGTTGTTGGTTGAGGTTGAGGCGGGTAGGTCGATGACCGGTGGAGTGGATCCTTTGATAGCCAGAGCTTTGGACGTCGTACGTGCGGAAGGAGGGGTGAGTCTTGCTCTCGCCCTCCTCAAGAACTGCTCTGGGTCGGAGTGGAAGTTTTCTGGTAGGTCGAAACCAGTCATGCACGGTCCTGTTTAAAAGTCCACCACAAGAAAACAGGACAAGGGTAAGCCCGCAAAAGTAAGTAAAGTTACTTTCACAATAGTATACAATGTTATACTTCAAAATCCTAGCTGCTACTTCCCCGGCAACAGTGCCATAAATGCTTGTTGGCGGTGAATATGTGCATAATTAATTTTCCATTAATTCCGCAAGCGCACGGAACACCAATGTAGCATTTCACCTTGGAGTATTCCCGGGTGATCGTATTTATATTTTTCTCAGGGAAGTAGAGCGATAGGAAGTTGAAAATGTAACAAAATAGATACTATTATGCGAAATAACGATACCTTACTTAAGACGAGGGTAAAAGGGGTACATGATATATGGGTGGCACTCACCATATAATCCAAGGAAATAAAGAGATAGTAAAAGTTACATTGGGAGAACAAGGAGATAGAGGCAAAGATTCCTATGTGTTAATCTTACATCTATTTACTTCTAGCAATTAATTCTACAAGGTTATGTACTATAGCTAAGGTTATGCACACTCAAGTCATGTTGTTTGGGAGCACGGCCATCATGCCAGGGTTGGTACTGAACTCCAATACTGCAGGTTCCCCCTGGGATCTAACCGCTATTGAGAACCAGCTTGGTTTACCTTTGAACGTGACGGATTGCAAAGGCCTGAACACGCCTGTCACACGTGGGGCTACCGTCCTCCGTAAAGACACACGCCAATCTTGCATAGGTATAGTTCTAAGCACCGCGCTTACAACTATCCTAGAGGAACTAACCTTGATCGAGAGAATAGCCCTATCTAAGAATGTAGCATAGCTTTCACTAAGCACGAACTCCATTTCGGCAAAGCACTCACTCATACTACTTAGACACAATCACGAAACCCACAACAAGACAATTATGAGCACTAGCTTAACTAAGTAAATAAACTTAAATAGAAAAAAATTACTAAAAGAAATAAATAAAGAATAAACTAAATAATTATAGAAATAATTATATAAATAATAAAAGAGTGATTCTACAAGAGTTAAGATACAAGAACAATACCGAAACTCCGAGAAGACTTCCGGAACCTCGAGAAGAGCTCTCACTCTACTCTACTCTACTCTAACTCCCAAATAATGACTCTACTTCTACAAATAAATAATGGATCTCTTGGATCAGTGAGGTGCGAGTTGTTCCTGTGGACACCAAGGGTATTTACAGGGTCCTTAGGACAGGGGACATCTTATAGCGCGAGGTGGAGTGGCAGGGCCGCCAAGCCAGGCCGGCCGGCCTACCAGGGGGCCGACTGGCCGCCCGATGTGGCGGTTCGCCACCGCCTCACTCATGGACATTCCTGATTGCCTCCTGAAGTCGGTCCGTAGGTCGGTGGCTTCGTGGGGGCGGCAGAACTGGAGTAAGGGCCAAGTTGAGGCCCAAACAGCCCACCAGATGGTATGTCGGTGGAATTCTGCTTAACAGGCTTTGTTTTGTGACGTTTGAGACTGTTTACAGCCTGCTGGAGGAAGGCCGAGGCCTTTGGCCGCCAAGGGGGCCCGACCGGCCTATGGTGGGGCCGGCCGGCCTGACTTTTCTTCGAGTCAGGGCCAGTTTCCTCCATTATTCACTCCTGCATCCAAAATTCACCAAAACTTGTGGAAGTATGTTAATTCCTAACTACTATGCACAGAATCTTGGTGGTTAGCTTTTTATTTACCGATATGTTGACGGTGAATTCATGATTTTTGCACCGTCAACAGCACCCTCTAAGACTGTAACACAATTTTATAGTTACCTTTTTACCCTTAAAAAATTCTAGAGTAATTTACCGAGGAACCTTAGTAAAAGGCGAAGCCATGAGCTTAACAAACAAAATCAGGCAAAAGCCTAGAACAAGCGAAGGGCACACCAAAATAGAACTTGGTGAAACCCAATTCCGGGATAACGTGTTACGAAGAGTAACACAAGTTTCCCAGAAACGATTCGAAGGGGAAAAAGGCAAGCTAAAGAAGCTGATCCTACCTCAAAAAAAGCTTGTTTTGGCCTCAAGAAAGAAAGCCAAAGCAGGAAAAAACCAAGACAAACAAAAATTATCTGGCAAAGCAAAATATTCCTAAAAGAGGAAAAACAACACTCTTCGCTCCGAAGGAAAATCTCTCAAAAATCTTTGCTGGGCAAAGACCCAATGTCTCGAATACAAGCGTGAAAGCTTTGATCTACACCAAGAAAACAGATCATCACGCAAGAAGCAGAAGGCTTCGCAAAAGTATTAAAGAAACATATTCCCTAGCGAAGTAAGCCGAACAGATTTCTTCAAAAGATAGCTCAAAAAAGCATATTGTATTCAAGGGGAGTCATCGTCAGGTTCCTGCTTTACAATGAGACCTAATTCTATCAACATCTGACATACAATACTGAACTCATCAAAATCATATCCGCTCCAAGGCGAATAAGGCCTCTGGAAAACAGGGTCTACTATCCCGGAAGAAACCATTCGCTCAACTTGCGATGCCGCATCAAAGCGCGGAGGTGAACCTTTGAGATCAATAGAAGGATTACGGCGGCTTCGACCACCACGCTTCTTCCTAACAGATCCCCGACTAGAAGAAGGGCCACCTTGCGAACGGCGTCCACGAGACCCTCGTTTTCCGCGGCCACCACGTCCTTCGGAAGCATTAGGACAATAATTATAAGGCCTACCCATAGCCACTAGGCTACCAGGAGGGAATGTGAAAGAATCCACGCCCCCTTCGACAGGGGACAAAGGATCTAAATCACTTGACAAATGAATTTCCGAAGGAGAACTGAAAATCTCAATTGGGGGCTCGTGCCGAGCCAACCCACGAGAAGAAGGTTCTGGAGTAGCAAATTCGCTCAAAGAGATCACAGATGAAGACTCCGGAGTAACACACTTGCTCAGCGAAGCGTCAGCCGAAGGCTCCTGAGTAGCAAACTCGCTCAAAGAAAAATCAGAGAAATCCTAAAGTCCAAAATCAAACAAAAAATTAAAAACAAAAACAATAATTTTTTTTCGAAAACGCTGGAGAGCTGCGTTTCTTTGTATTAGAGAGAAAAGAGTGATCCCCATACATTCCTACATCTCACACGGGGATCAATATGAGATGCGGTTTACATCATGAATTTACGAACTGATAATACAACAACAACCAGGACCAAACTAGACCGACAAGGGATCAAAACTAAGCTAGAATCCCTCCAGCTAGCCCTAACCCCTCAAGTTTCTTAGCTCCAGCCATGCACCAGAGGCTATGCTCATCCTTAAGCTCCCTCATGATTGAGGTAACAGAAGGAGAGTTGTGGTCGAACACACACCCATTTCTATGTTTCCAAATAATCCATGCGACCAAAATGATCAGAGAATTGACTCCTTTTTTGTGTTGCTTGGGGACTTTGTGCAATGCCCTTCTCCACCAATCAGCGAAGCTACGTTCGACCGTCCTAGGCACCAATTCTGTTAAGTTCAGAGTCGAGAGCACATTGAACCATACTTCTCTTGCCACCACACATGTAGTCAGAAGGTGTTGAGCAGTCTCATCCTCTTGATCACATAAAGGGCATTTTTCTGGATGAGATAGACCCCTTTTTGCCAATTTATCCGCAGTCCAGCAACGGTTTCGTATTGCTAACCACAGGAAAAATTTGCATTTGGGTGGTGCCCAAGTCTTCCAAAGTCGTCTCCAAGGTTCAAAAGTAACAGACCCATTGAAATAAGCACGATATGCAGATTTAGAAGAGTAGATACCTGACCCATCCAATCTCCAGATGTGATGATCATCATGGTCAGTTAGGGAAATTCCCAAAAGACAGTCCCACAATCGAAGGAATTCTACTATTCCATGCCAAGAGAGACCAGCTCCATTCCGCACATCCTGTACCCAAAAAGCACTGTCTAGCGCTTCTGCTACTGTCTGAGTTTTGCGGATTCTTGGCGCAATGGAATTAAACACAGCTGGAGCAAGATTTTCAATAGAGCAACCGTGTAGCCACCGGTCTGACCAAAATAGCGTGTTGTTCCCATTGCCCACTTCTGTACAGGTCGCGATTGCGAACAGAGCTAATGCATTAGGATTAGATGGAAGTTCCAGATCAGTCCATGGCCTGTCCATTCTTGTTTTTCTGAACCATTGCCATCTCATTTGAAGAGCCCAAGACATAATTTCCAAGTTGGGGATTCCCAGCCCTCCATGGTCCAGAGGTCTCGCAACCTTTGTCCATGCTACCAGACAGCATCCCCCATTGGCTTTCTCTTTTCCTTTCCACAAGAAACCCTTGTTGATTTTGTCCACGGCCTTTATAAACCACTTAGGCACGTTCATGGCGACCAGAATGTAGACTGGAATTGCGGTGAGCACGAAACGTACCAAAGCTGCACGTCCCGCTTTATTCATCAAAGACGCCTTCCAGCCCGGCAGTTTGTCTGCAATTTTCTCCACCCATGGCATGAGGTCTGATTTCCGGAGTTTCTTGTTAGATAAAGGCAGACCTAGATAAGTACATGGAAATTCTGAAATAGTGCAGGGCAGGGCATTGTTAATTAGGTCCGAAGAGATATCCTCACACCTGATAGGAATGATATTACTTTTCTGCAGATTGGTCTCAAGGCCAGAAGCATCCCCAAAAATTCTGAGAATTTCTCTTGTGATCTGCAACTCAGTTGCTATTGGTTTGATAAAAAGCGCCACATCATCAGCATATAAGGAGAGTCTCTGGCCAGATATCCTTGAAGATAGGGGCTGCAGCAAGCCCTCCTCCCCGGCCCGAACAAATAGGCTGTTTAGCACATCCATGACTAGAATAAATAACATGGGGGAGAGAGGGTCCCCTTGCCGAAGTCCTCGTTGGTGCTGTATGAAATCTCCCGGTTCTCCATTCAAAAGAATACGTGTTGAAGAGGATGCTAGCAGATTACACACCAAGTTGCACCAGTTTGCCCCAAAACCAAAATGCCTCAACACTTCCAACAAAAATGACCAAGATACCGAATCAAATGCCTATGTAATGTCGAGTTTGAGGAAAAGACTCGGCACCTTTTGTCGATGTAGAGTTTTCACCGTTTGTTGGACCAACATGAAATTATCATGGATGCATCGACCGTGTATGAAGGCACCCTGATTTGTTGCAACCATAGAGTTCAAAAGAGGGGCCAGTCGGTTGGCAAGTATTTTGGTGATGAGTTTGGCAAAACTGTGAACCAAACTTATCGGCCGAAAATCGTTGGCCAATGAGGCATCAACCTTCTTCGGGATTAATGTAATATAGGCTGCATTTAGAAGACCAAGCCCTCTCGCATCACCTTGCTGCAAGGTAATGATCGCCGCCATGAAATCCGCTTTGATGATCGACCAACAAGACTTGTAAAATCGCCCCGTATATCCATCCGGGCCGGGTGCCTTGTCTGAAGGTAACGTTTTGATAGTCACCCAGACTTCATCCTCTGTTATTGGGCTGTCAAGAACAGGCAAATCCAAGCCCTCACGGTGGAAGGATTCCAATACCAGGGCCACTGATCTGTTTGGTGTGGTGCCCAACAATTGTTCATAGAAATTGAACATAATCTTATGCTTATCTTCTTGAGACGTAGCCACTGTATCACCATCAACGAGCTTAGCAACAAAATTTTTCACAGAGACAAGAGCATCTCGGATTGAACTCTACAGAGACAAGAGCATCTCGGAGCGACCCCACAGAGACAAGAGCATCTCGGAGCGACCACCACGTCCTTCGGAAGCATAGGACCATAATTATAAGGCTTACCAATAGCCACCAGACTGCCAGGAGGGAATGTGAAAGAATCCATGCCCCCTTCGACAGGGGACGAAGGATCCGAATCACTTGACAAATGAATTTCTAAAGGAGGACTGAAAATCTCGATTGGGGGCTCATGACGAGCCAACCCATGAGAAGAGGGCTCCGGAGTAGCAAATTCGCTCAAAGAAATGTTAGATGAAGACTCCAAAATAGCACACTTGCTCAGTGGAGCATTAGCCGAAGGCTTCGGGGTAGCAAACTCGCTCAAAGAAAAATCAGAGGAATCCTAAAAGTCCAAAAGCCAAACAAAAATTGAAGACAAAAACAATAATAAGTTTACAACACATGTCTTCGCGGCACAATCAGCAAATACAAGTCCGAAGGGGGAAAACATCCAATACACATCAAACAAAAGAAAAAGTTTATACCTCACTCTGAGGATGCCGGCCAATCGCAAGAACCCTGCTCCAGAAAGACTCATCAATATGGTCAGAAAACTTGAAGAGAGCTTCGACCAAGGAGGGAGGTGTGATGTCAGTAGAGACAAAGGAAAAGGAGTCACTGACAGCCTTCGCCAAGGCGTCACTCCCCCCAGCTTCAAGAGAATGAAGGAGGTCTCGAACAGCAACATGCACAGCATTATTCGAAAAAGTCTGGCAAGCTTTGACAACATATGGTATGTTGGTTGAAAGCCAAGCTTGATAATGCTCAATCGAAGCATCTCCTAGAAGCTGATCAGGAGTCGTTCCCACAGAAATGAGAGCATCTTGGACTTGGCCACAAACGCCAGACAAACGAAGCTTCTCAGCTTCGACAAACGTGGCAAACTCTTGATCAGCAACATCAACCGTGCCGCGAAGGTCTTCGTTATCATTTCTGGCCTTCGCAAGGGCCGCATCCAGCTCTTCAACCTGTTTATCCAGAGAGTCAACCTTCGTCTTAAAGTCTGCAGCAGACTTACTGAGCGTTTCCTTCTCAGAAGAAAGTTCAGCCAAGCGTTTCTCGCTAAGAACAAGTGTCTCCTCTTTCTCCTTGACCTTCGTCTCAAGGACACTAAGGTCTTTGCAAAGCGAATCCCGGTCAGCTTTCATCCGAGACAACTCCCTGTACTGGCAAAGGGAGGCATGGGTAATAGCAAGAGACTGACACCAAAAAAGAGAAGAAAAGAGTCAGATAACACAACTTAGAATCTAATGACAAAAAATTTAAAACTCACCTTCACTTGCGAAGATAGCAAGGATTTATACAGTGTATCACCTCCCTGAAGCACTAGTTCATCCTCCACTTGAGGAAGACGAATCCTGTTAGCAGCAGCAACAAAAGGCTCAACAGTTTGAGCGGTCATGACAAAGGTATTAGCAGGCACCTCGTCACAAGCAAGCGAAGACCCCTCAGCAGCCTCAACTGAATCAAAAGCAACATCAAAAGGGAGAAACTCCTCCTGCATCGTCTCAAAGATAGAATGAAGAAAAAGTTCACCACCTCTTGAAGGGCTGACAACATCGTGAGCCAGGATTTGGGGCTCGGGAGGGAGCTGAACTCCGGAACGATCTGAAAGAGGCCTCAGGTTAGCAGCAATCTGGCGAAGTTCAGACATGTCACGTGATGAGAGACAACCTGACACAGAGGCTTCGCCCACATCCTTGTCCTGGGTCTGCGCCTCGGCTGAGGTTTCGACACCCTTATCTGGGGTCTTGTCCTGGATCTTAGCCTTCGATCCAGACACATCAAGCACAGGGGCAGCAATGGCCAGGCTCTTGTCCTGGATCTTGGCCTTCTCAGAAGCATCAGTTTGGCCAGCATCAGCTGAGGAAGAAGAGACATTCTTCACAGGACTAGCGGAACCCTCTGAAGGAGCATTTTTGGAAGCCTTCGAAACCTTCGAAACCTGACCTCCACCCTTCGGATCGGCAAGCATCTCCATCAAACACGTGGATATATATAGAACCGAGCCGAGCCTCGGGAATCAGGAGAAGCAGTACAATAGGAAACGACAAACACGTGGATGAATCAGGAAAGCACACTACATGATCATTTTAAAAAATAATAATAATAATAAATTGTTTCTGACTATGGTTTTACCAAGTACATCAACAATTGAGGGCTAATATTGGAGATAATGCCGAAGGCTCCCAGATTCATCCGAAGGGTAAATATTACCAGGCAAAGGTGTCAGAGGATACTGCGAAGGGTGCAGAGCGGAGGCCAAGTCCAAGCTTACATTCGAGAGCCGTAATAGAATTGGATAATGGCATAGCTGTAATAACCATCTTTCCTCCCCCTATAAATATGGAGGGAGGTGATCCTGTAATGACATCTGTTTTTCGGGTCACGAGCCAGAGAGACCTCATTTGCTCCGTTCACATTTCTCTATCATCCCCAACCCCTTCGCCCAGCATCGCGGACGATTGAAGGCTTCGGGATTATACATAACGAAAGACCCAAGGGACAGCCTGGGCAGGAGAACCTTCATCCGGCAATGCGGACACATCAAGAGGGCTTCGCTTAGGAAGCAGCAGACGGCCAGGCCTTCGGAGGGCTTCGCAAGAGGACCTTCGGACGTCAAAACACACCGATAGCTCCGTAGAAACAAGACAATCAAACACAACCCGTTGGAGGGCTTCGTTGAGTCCTACAGGGACCTTCGATACCCCAACAGTCGCCCGATCATGATTGAAGTAGAGAAAAGGTCAACTAAACAAATCATACTTCCAAACGAAGGAGTCCATTTTTTAACTTTTTGGAAGAAGGGTCACAAGTCACAACCCACTTAACACTAGTTGACTTTGCTCCAAAAAAAAAAAAAAACTTAACACTAGTTGACGTTCCCGCGTGTTGCTGCGGGACTCTGAGATTTACTTCAGTGTGGAAGGACGAAGTAAAAACTATGTGGAGCTGTAGCTCGTTAGAAGCATATATCGAGATAAAGTAAGCGATCAGAAGAACAAAGCCAAATATGAATCGCTTATACCTTACTATTCTTTCATAAAGAGACATATGAGGAGAACACCAGACCAACTGATGATGCCACTGCTCCGGAGAAAGCAGAGTCCAGTCATGACCGACCGATTGATAGCAGTCTTATAACACAACTTTGTGAAAAAAGAAAGAAAGAAAGAAAAAAAATTATGATGCAAATCCCATCCGGCAAAACTGTGTACTCCACCAAAGCACCGTTGGACTCTTTGTTTCTTAGCGGTAGACTTGGAACAAATATATGAGTGGGGAGAGAGATCGGATGAGGAATAACACCATTGATGGCATTGGCATTTGATTCCCAGAGATGGTGCCTTTGGCCTCTTCCAATGGACAGCTCTATTACTATTAATGCACTGCTCTCTGGTGGCAGTTTCTAATTGCATGGAAGAAGATTAAAGGATAGTTTCAAATAGCATTGAATTTGAAACAGATTAGAGTAAATTTCGTAAATCCCCTGCTTTTTTGGTTCATGTTGCACAAAACCCCAGGCATTTTGGCTCATGTCACTTAACCTCAGGTATTTTGGTCCAATTGTTTCATAAAATCCCACTAATATCAAAATATGTACTTTAATTTTCGGAGACTACACCGTTGTGCATCCAATTAAATAGTTTTGTTAATCAAATTGATTACAAAAATTGCATCATGCAAGTACAAGGATATAGTTTACATGTCACATTTTTAAAGAGGTGGGGTTTTGTGAAACAATATGACCATAAAACATTGGGTTAAGTGACACAAGCCAAAATATGTGTGGTTTTGTGAGACAAGAACCGTAAAACCTGGGGTTTTATGAAACTAGCAGGAATCCCGGGCGTTGCCCCGGGCCATCAAATTCATGAAAAAATGGCTTAAACATGCATATTAAACTAAGAGAGTATAACACCATTTTTTTAGTCAAAAGCAAACATGGTTGTTTCATAAAATAAGAACGTGAATGATATTGAATTTAGACCACCAAACGGTGTCTTCGAAGCAGAAAATTATTCATATCATGTTGCCAAAGTAAGTTCACACCAAGATATTTTAGCTTCTGCTTGGGTAACATGGTAAGAAACAGAACAAAATATTCAAAGTAAGGTGTGATCCATACTTTTGTTTGTTGCATTGAAGGCATAACCCAGTTGTAGACACAGATAACGTTTCGTGCAACATGCAGTCGGTCACAAGAGAATCAAGAATGCTGATTTTAGGAATTGCAAAGCTAATATACTCAAAAGCAGAACATATAAAATACCAATCCAAGAGATCAGTAACATCATACAACATTTTGATAGAGAAATTAGAAATGTAGATACATACTTTTCAGAATCTCAGGTAGCTTATCTATTATTTATAAATCTCATCATTTCAATGAAAGATGATGGCATCATTGTGATGATCATGATACTACAAACGGCTTCACTTGACGCATGCCAGCACAATTCAAGTCATTTTAAAACTGCACAGGAAAAGGAAGTATCTAATAAACTAATAAAGCACGAGTTACTTATGCTTTGTTGGCTCACCTAAATCTTATGTAACCAACGTCTAATCCACCCTTAATTGCCATCTTGATCACCCCTCCACTTGTACTTCCACCCTCGGATTTAAAGCAGGGTGGGGGCCATCACAGGGAGAGAAAATTCCTTCTATGGCCTCATAACAAATGAAGCTGCCTTCTATGGCCCTATCAGATTTGAACTTCCTTTTCAGGACAAAAAGAAATTTTGGATTCCTTCTATGGCCCTTCCGTTAGTTTTAGGACTTAACGGTGTTAAGTGGAGGGTAAAGAGATGATTTTACCCTTGATTTGAAATATACTTCAATTATTTTCAAAAAACTGTGAATGTGACTATTATTTTCCTGGTTCTTTTATTGCAAAATGATATATCTTTGTGTGTTTTTTTAAAGAAATGAGCATTATTTTCATACTTCAATTTCATATTTGCACACAACAGTCACATTGGCACAAGATGCACCACCATGAGAACAAATCATGTGAGAAATTAGAGGCTAATTTGTCAAGTCTGAATCCACAACCATGTCAAAGCTAAAACATTTCATATCTTGTCTAGACTTCTTACGATTGCCCAGCAGTTTAATTTGTAGCAAGAAAATTGTATTTGGATCCAACCTATCATTAAAAAGAAAGCTAACATTTGAGAACTAATGGTCGGGTCCAACCTAAACCAAATGCAAATGAGAGAATACGATGTTGCATTCACCCTTGCTGCCCATCTTGCTTGGTGTCGGTGTTCTGGACTGCACGCGCTGCGAGGATGCTCCCTGGCTGGTAGCACCCTGGACGGTTCCCTGACTGGATGCGGCGACCTGGGCGGAGTCCTTTCCTGCAGCCTGGCGAGGTGGCGCAGGCGACCGTGGCAACATCCTCAGCTGCGGCGAGCAGCGACGAGGCGGCGCGGGCGCACCCGGATCCGCGCCAGCAAGTGCGGGCGAGGCTAGCGTAAGTACGCCGCAGCCATGGCGAGGATTGTCGTGGCGGTGCGGGCGAGCCAGGGTCCGGGCTTGGCGGCGGCGCCCTCCTCCATTCGCCTTTTTCTTTTTTCGTTTCCTTTCCAAACATTCTCTGGATGGCGTGGTTGGGATGGGACAGAGAGAGGGCCGAGGGTAAAACGGTCGTTTTGTATTGCTTGGAAGAGGTAATTCACGGTAGAACCTAACAGAAGACCATAGAAGGAATTCAAAATTGCTTTCGGTCCTAAGAAGGAAGTTGAATTTTATTGTGTTTATAGTCGTGGTGTCCTCCAAGGAACCCTAGAGGCGTTGCCCTCACCTATCGATAAGATTGCTGCCGTCAATCCCTTGCCGATTGCTAAAGTTCGTGATCAGGCGATCCGTCTCCTGGGTATGTGCTGGAACCTCGTGTTCCCCTTCTCTAGATCGTGCTCATCTGAGTTGCGGGTTGGAGAATTTTATCTAGTGCTGGTTTGCATTTACATCAAGTTCTTGTAAGCCGACTATTATCTATTGTGATCTGGATTGCTACTGGTTTGTGATTGCTAGTAAAGAATCAACATGTGGTGTGCTTTGCTGAATTTGTTGGATTAAATCAGTGGGGAATTGTTGTTCTATCTATTGATTATTCCTAGAACTCATTGATTCCTATTGCTACTCGCTGTATCGTGAAAGATTGGGACAAATCGGGACATTGCTAGGCGTGTCTATATCATTTGGTATCAGATTTCAGGTTGCCCATGGTACATTTTGAGAGTTGTTGCTGCTGCTTTATGATGGGTGATTATAGGTTTGCAAATGAGATTATGTTTGTGCCCAAACTTTCTTCAAGAGCTTCTCAATCTGAATATTATGAATGGGAGGATGCTACGGAGGATTTTTTATATGATCGTGGTCTGGAATCATACATGAAGATTCATTTTGCAAGGTGAACTTTTTCTGAATGTGTTTTGCGGTAGTGGATAAAGTTGCAGCAAGGACATGTTGACAGAGGTGAGGATCCTTGCAGCACATGGTCAGACATGAAAAAGGTGTTACGACGTCGCTATGATTCGCCAAATAAGAAAACATTCTCTCCAAAGAAAACTTTAGCTGCTGGTAACCACAGTTCTTTTGACACCAAGCCAATGATGCGTTCATCATGGATTGATTCCATTGTTGGAGACGTCAATGAGCCTCAACAAGGTGCTACAATCAAAAGTTATCTTGCTGAAAATAGGTTGCGTTGCAGCAAGGAAAAGTCTAATGTTCCTGAAAGTATTTCTCCTTGTAAAGAGCATGGGAAATTTGTTGTTGTGTTTTCCAAATACATTTCCCCTAGTGAGAACAGAAAGAAATATGCTAGTGCAAGGGATGTGCCAAAAGCTAATATTCTGAGTGGGATTTCTTCTACACCAATGAAGCATGTTAGGTCCTCAAGTGCTGCTGGTCACAAAGGTAATTTCTGCCTTCATGAGAAAAGGCTGCATAAATTGCAAGAACAGATCAAGCAAGAGAAAAATGAGAAGAATGTTGCTGCTGAAATATTTGTTGCTCCTAAACTGAATGAAGAAGTCCATTCTGATGCCAATGAATCAAAAGATGAAACCCCGATAGAGGGCTTAAACTTGCTGGTCAAGAAGGATGAGAGTGCTAACATTACCACTGCTCAAACGGGACAGCGTGGGAGTGCCTTTCAATCTGAATGGAAGATCAAGGATAAGGTATGTAAGCTTGTTATTGATGGCGGGAGTTTTACCAACATGATTAGCAAGGATCTGGTGCAAGCATTATCACTATCGACATGGAGGCTTCCTACACCACACCATGTCAAGTGGATGAATCCTTCTGGAAAGTTGAAAATAACCCACAAATTGCGAGTGAATTTTTCTGTTGGTAATTATATTGACAAAGTGGAATGTGATGTAGTGCCAATGGATGTTTGTCATTTACTATTGGGGAGACCGTGGGAGTATGATCTGAATGCTACACATAAAGGCCGTTCCAACTATTATTCTTTTGTACATAAGGGAGTGCATCATGTTCTAAAGCCAGTGCAAGAGTGTGCTATAATGGCTGACGTGTTTCCCGCTGTTACAAAGAAGAAGGCCCATAAAATTATCCCAAAGACAGGGACGTCTTTGCTTCAAGAAAGGGAGAATGATGTGGTCATGTCTGATCCATTAATTGCAAATTGTGTTTGCAATGATGCTACAATTGCTGTTGCAGCCAATGCTTCAGAAACTCCAATCAACTCATTTAAATCGAATGCTAAGTTAGTTTCATATGTTGCTGAAGAGAAGGAGGAAACAAACATCATCGCTGATGCTAACACAATTATAGACAACAATATGCACAAGAAGGAAGCAACTGAACATTTGTTAAAGCCGATGACGACTTTCTTTCAAGAAAGGGAGGATGATGAGGACATGGCTCATCAAATTATTACAGCTACCAATTCTGAAACGAAATGTCATTCCACATATATTTCAGAAGGTAATGCTTTTGAAAAGAACATTCAGTTTGGCTCTTTCTCATTTGTTGCAAATCATAAGACTCCATAAGTGCCATCAGCTAGTCATGCCATGTCATGCAACATTTTCGTTGGGTCCAATATACTGAAGGATGAATATAAAAGAGAAACAAGGCCATATGTTAAGATCGGATCATTGTTAGTGGAAATTGAGGAAGCTAAGGTTCATATCCAGGTTGCTAAGACCTTCCCAAGGGCGTGGCATACTTTCCTATCAAGTTCTACATGGCCTCATGTCAATCCAATCATGAAATTGCAAGATATGGAAATTCCAATTCAGTTCGGACTCGGTTTGGTGCAGCCAGACAGGCATGGACAAGAAATACCATATCTCCCTGATACAGAGTCCGTTGGGGGTTGTTAGAGTAAACCTTGTGTTCCTGGAATAATCTAGAATGTTGTAGTGCTAACAAGTATAGTGTTGCTAGAAACCTGTAGGAGGGCTACTGTAGCAACCGCCCTACTGTAGCACTGACTGTAGCTGCTGTCACATTCTAGAAGCTTGTAGTAGTAGCAGCCAACCAGCCAACCCCTATGTCTATATATAGCACCTAGTGTGCAAAGTAATTGAGTGCTTCTAGCCTCACTTGCAAGCTGCTATCCAGCACACCCCCTAGAACTAACCATTGGTGTCACACCCTGGTTCAAATAAAACAACCGAATGTACACTACATGTATGCCAGGATCAGTTAACCATACATGTAGTCCGACAAATTGTGAAATATCATTATTACAAGCCAAGTAAACGTTAAATATTCGATACATAAGGACCCGTAGGTCTAAAATAAAATTACAAATGCAGCAATAAAATGAAGCGTGTCTTCCATCTCCACAGGCGTTGTCCGGGGGAGCGCCAGCCTAGTACGAAGCATCCGAATTGAAGTCGTCGTCATTGTACTCCGCCCCTCCTTCATCGTCTGAGCAGCAATATATGACAAAAAGGGGGAAAAAGATCACGTGAGTACATAAAGTACTCAGCAAGTGTGGGAAAGGATGACATGTTGGCTATAAGCAAGAAAGGCTCGACTCAGGTTTACTGCACTATGCAAGACTATCAACCTAGACTCAAAGCATCCTAATTACTAGGTGTCAACTCTCCAACATAACTGAACCAACAAGGAAAGAACTCATCGGATCCCAATCCGACTACCAACGAACCAGCCCGCGAATCCCCCACTAATCATGAATAAGTCCAGGCCGCTCTTAACCGTGAGCACGGCTGTCATGACAGTTTGAATCTCTGCAGAGTTCGCGCACGTTCCCCATGAGTCGTGTTTCCCGTTTTGCTTCACACTTCCGGGGTGTGTAGCCAGGGTCACACTACAAGGCCTTTCCAAGGATCCTCTCAACCTGTAGACACCCGCTAAGGTTCCACCGCTAACAGCATATGGAGTCCATTTTACCTCCGCTACAGAAGCCCTCTCTTGCGCCACTAGACCACCAGATGGTGTGTACAGAGAAGAAGAGGATATCCAAGTAATTAGCCTGGCTGTACCCATATAGGTCTCATGGCTGCGCTGTTTAGCCGGGTTACATGCTCCATGAACCGGTCCTTAGAACCTACGGCAGGCACTAGCACAAACCGATATCTCGTGCACGATGGCACCAAACCAGACATCCCAACCTGCCAAGGTTCCCTAATCTCCATATCTCTATAAACCATTACCATCCCATGAATTTAGTTCAGTATACAATTAGTCAAATTAAGATACCCCATGAACCCACCACTGATAGCACTAGCAAATAAGCTACCCAGACCCATATATGTACTACTCATCAACGGCTTCAAGGAATAATAAGGAAATAACTAGTAAACCATATTATGGGATTCCAATTTAAGACATGCATGCAAAATAAAAATCTAGTCCTAAGATGGGATCAGTATGGTCAACGGCACTTGCCTGGTTGCTGCTCGAACTCTTCAAAACCTTGATCTTGGATGCTCAATGCCGGATCTTGATCTGTTCGCGAAATCATCGTACCGACAAGCAAACAAGAAACATACTGAGAAACAGAGCCAAACAGCAGAAACACAGTAAAACAAGCATATCATAAGAAGGACTACGTCGTAACAGTCGTGTGAGCGCAAGAATCGTCCAAATCGGAGTTCGTATGAAAAAGATATAAGTAACTGAAGTTACAAGGTTTCTCTAAAAAATTCTGCTACGGCAATACTCTGTTTTCGTACAAAGAACAGAGCATCTTTGCAACATTGGCAAGAGGTGACGAGCCACAGGCACTAAAATCCTTTATACAGGTAGAGGCCATCAGAGATTAAAAAGCATTGATTTTGCAAGCAACACGCAGGGCATGAAAACTGGAGCAACGCTAACTGATGAGATTGCATACAAGAAAGAAAAACTAGAAGCAACTGGCCGCAGCTAACTGCTGCCGTGAGGACTCAATATATTCAGAGGACAAGGGCTTACAGAATTCAGTATATTCAGAGAGTATGGGATATTGTCCAAGTGGCGTCAGGTTGAGGAGATCAACATGGTAAAAGAAACATAGTTCGGTGCGGGTTATGGTAAAAACAGAAACAGAATGCATAATCTAATCCTTGCCAAACCTAGCATATATCAAGCTGATGAGGTCGGCACAGAGAAACATCATGGCTGCGGCTGCAAGCTCCGTGAAGATGTGCTACTCGTTGCTACGCTACGGTCTACGGAACTTGATCAAAGGCAACACAAACGAATGAGAAGGGCCGGCAGTCCTCACCAGCGGCGTCTCGATGGCAGGGAGCGGTTCTAGGCGTTCTCGCGATGGCGACGGCGGTGCTTGTCGAGAATCAGGCTGCAGCGTCAGAGGCGAGACACGCCAGGTCGTCAAGGTGTCGTGGTCGTCCTACGGCGCTGGAACAGAGCTCAAGGGTTAGAGCAAGAACCACAGGTGCGTGGTAACGGTGACGGCAACGGCGAAAGGCGGCGCTGCTCACAGTTGCTCATCGAGGACGTGATCTCCCGGGCGGCAGGGCGACGGTGATGGCGGGTCGTCCAGGTGCCGTGGCCGTCCTGTGGGTATCCAGACGGCGATCAGCAGCTAGAAAACAAAGCCCGAGTGTGCGGCAACGGCGTATGGCGGCGCTACTCACCGGTGTTCTTCGGGAACGTGTTTGCCGGGCAGAGGAAGACGATGGCGTCAGGATCAACAAGCTCCTTGTTGCCCTGCGATGGGAGAGATTCGATCAGCTGGGATCCATGGCGGTTCACGGTGACGAAGCGCGGCGTCGGACAGACTTACCCGGAGACGGCGGCTGCTGCAGTTTTCTCCGGGGAAAACAGGGACAGGGAGACCAAAGAACACGGCAGGCAAGGAAATTGACTGAGGTATGGAAAGAGATGGAGCCGTTTCCATAGCAATAGGATGCGCTCTAATGACAGGATTAAAAGGACTTAATTTGCAGCAACAAAATCACAGTTGTACGTTACCATTCTTGTGCCATGGCCTGAATGTCAGCGAGAGAGAAAGAAAGTGCTGATGGGATTTATGGTCGAGTGGCATATATGCCTGCTATTTGAAATACCAAACGGATGCTATAGAGTTTTCAAATTCATTTTTTTTTCACACAAATGCAAACAAACAACATGATGCACGTTGAACTTAGCTAAATTTTAGTTAAAGAAAAAATCAATTGGACTGATATTTGAATTATTTTAAATTATTAAAAAAACCTGGGTGTTACAATTGGTATCAGAGCCAGGTTGGATGCAGACTTCGCCGGAGGCGTGCTGGTGGCGGCCGGCACAAAGCAACGTGTGTCGGTCTGCGCTTGCAAGTTAGTGGAGGCCCTGCCGGACCTGCGGTAGTGGATCGTGTGTCGGTCCTGCCAGAGATGAGAAGTGGCGTGTGTCGCCGGAGAAGAAGAGTGGCGTGTGTCGCTGGAGATGAAGAGTGGCGTGTGTCGCCGGAGATGAAGAGTGGCGTCTGTCGCCGGAGATGAAGAGTGGCGTGTGTTGTCTCAGAAGATGGAGTAGGGTAGTGTGGTGAGGAAGCTCCTGCGCGTGCTCCCCATGAAGTGAGGAACACAAGGATTAGGGGGAGAAACCTTGTGTTCCTGGAATAATCTAGAATGTTGTAGCGCTAATAAGTATAGTGTTACTAGAAACCTGTAGGAGGGCTACTGTAGCAACCGCCCTACTGTAGCACTGACTGTAGCCGCTGGCACATTCTGGAAGCTTGTAGTAGTAGCAGCCAGCCAGCCAGCCCCTATGTCTATATATAGCACCTAGTGTGCAAAGTAATTGAGTGCCTCTAGCCTCACTTGCAAGCTGCTGTCCAGCACCTCCCTTTAGAGCCAACAGGGGTGAATTAGTACTTGATGGAAAGATAATTTCATAAACTTTCCAATGCATATGGCCCCATTGTCGGATTCGCCTCGAGTCGGTTACAGTAATAAAAACCATCGTCGGGTTGTGTTGAGTCCGAGTCAGTTTTGAGTTGTGGTCGGGTCGGACCGTGTTTTGGCTGGCCTGCGAGCCATATAGCCTAGGGCCGGCACCCCTGTAAGGTAGAGTTGAATTTTATTGTGTTTATAGTCGTGGTGTCCTCCAAGGAACCCTAGAGGCGTTGCCCTCACCTATCGATAAGATTGCTGCCGTCAATCCCTTGCCGATTGCTAAAGTTCGTGATCAGGCGATCCTTCTCCTGGGTACGTGCTGGAACCTCGTGTTCCCCTTCTCTAGATCGTGCTCATGTGAGTTGCGGGTTGGAGAATTTTATCTAGTGCTGATTTGCATTTACATCAAGTTCTTGTAAGCCGACTATTATCTATCGTGATCTGGATTGCTGCTGGTTTGTGATTGCTAGTAAAGAATCAACCTGTGGTGTTCTTTGCTGAATTTGTTGGATTAAATCAGTGGGGAAATTGTTGTTCTATCTATTGATTATTCCTAGAACTCATTGATTCCTATTGGTACTCGCTGTACAGTGAAAGATTGGGACAAATCGGGACATTGCTAGGCGTGTCTATATCATTATAACTGAATATCATTTTCAACTGACCAGGTTACAGTCTCTTACAACCTTTGATTGTTAAGAGGAGACTGAGAGCAGGTTTGCTTGACATCAACACACCTCAGAATTGGCATGGAATATGCTGCTGGTGGAGAAGTATTTGAATTTTTTGCAACGTTGGCTGATTCTGTAAGAGAATTTAAGCTCCCACATTTAAGCTGCACAACTCAACTGCTAATGTCTTGATAAGAAACTAATGGTGTCTTGATGTTTACAGTATCCTCTGTACTCTGTACAAATTAGTTGTTTTATATAAAACTGGATAGCTGTCTGAGAATTTTCACATGTTATTTTGGCTAAATATTTGCCATTCCAGTGACAGATTCTGGAATTAATAGGTTTTTCCCTTTGCATGTAGATTAGAGGTGTTGCTTCCACTTTGAAATTTGGGGTTCGAGAATCGAGATGCATCAAGAACCGCTCCTATCAGATTGTTGATAATTTCTTCTAATCTATCAGATTTTTTTTGTGCTTTGTTTAATACCCAAAGCCACGTAAATGGATGCTTTGTTTTTATTACAGGATGTTTCAGGTGCACTGAATGACTCTGTTTGGCTTATGCATCAAGGTACAACTTTTCCTCCACTCATCACTGATTTTGCTCACCAATATGTCCGTTATGAGGACCTATATTGTGATCCTGACACATGACTAATCATAGGCATAGCTGTTGTGTACGTCTTTCAGTGAATGGGGGTATGTCTTCCACTCCCTCCATGTCCTTCTGGTACGTGACCGAGCTAGATACAATGATCCATCTGGTACAGTTGTGCCTTTCAAATTCACCATTCTGGCTTTATGGCAATGTTCCAACTATGAAATCTATGTCTTTGTTCAGGTTTTGTTTTTAACAAGATAAAATTACTCTGATAGGTGCAGTTTTTTATTGGAAAATCAGTAATGTAGTTGTCAATAGTAATTGTAATGTGATGATTTTTCTGACAAATTATTCTTTTTATTTATTAGATTTGATTTTGCTGAGCTCCTTAATAACATATCTGTTCTTGTAAGACCTATAATTTTTTAATAGAGGCTTTATGCACTCTTTCTACTGCATTGCTTCTTACTGGGTGCCAGATTGCGTTTTGATAATGTCATAGCTTACTGACTGGATCATATGTATTTTTTGGACAATTTCTTTCACAGTGCTGCATTGCTTTGGAAGAGTCTTTCTTCTCTATCATGGCCAAAATGGAACAGGCCGTATCCCATTGCTCGAAGTTGACAAAATTAACAAATAGAGCAATGGGAAGTTGGCCAAAATTAACAAATAGAGCACTAAGATAGCAAAAGTCTATCTTTACCCTTCCAGGTTAATATTCAATGTGCCAACAATAATTAGCAACGGCAGATCTTGCTGCAGAGATTGAAATAAAACCATGATGCCGTAAGTCTGAGCATATGGAGCCTTTTGATCTGTACCTTGCATTCTGTCAACACAAACTTCCTCTGCATCAAAATTTTAAAAGCATTCAAGGGATTAAAGAACTCAGGCATATTAGCTGAAGTTTATTGGTGAACTTGTTGTCAGTACATAAAAGACCATTGCCTTTTAAAAATTATTGGCTGCTCCAGTGCCTACAGTACCTACAAGTTGCATCAGATTCAAATCTTCATGGCTTCGGCATCCAAGCAATGGCAACACTGCGTTAATGATCAACATGAAGTCTGACTTCAATAACGTGAATGAACATCAATTTGCACCTATCTCTCAGACATGGCCCTATCTATCTCTCAATCAAAGTATCAAGCAGCAATCTCGCTGCCGCGCGCTGGAATCGAAGAGTAACAACGATCCAAGGATACGTTAGCACTGAATCAGCTACCCGTCAGGCTGAAATGCTGAATGAAAAGGGAGTGGATGATCCTTCGGGCCAAGAACCGGCACCTGCGGCAGCAGCGCATGTCCACGACGGTCAGGGCGGCGCAGCAGTGGCCGAAGTTGCAGAGGTGCAGGCCAGCAGGGGAGTGGGCGAGCTGTAGGGCGCCACGTCTGGTGCGGCCGCCGTGGACGATAAGTAGGTAGGGTGCTGAAAGAGGGAGGAGGATTGAGGCAACCTTGCCGAGCAGCGAGAGGAGGACGTGCTTGACGCTGGTGCCGTTTCTTGGAGTGGGAGCATTTGAGAAAGACTGGGAGGAGAGGAATGGCCGGACGGGGAATGGCCAAATGGGGATGGAGCTGGATGCTTCTGGAGCCTGTAGGCAGGTATCCATGGGAGCCTAGCCAAAAAATCTCTATCGGAACAGTGTAACAGTAACTGCACGGGCCCCATCTCTACGATTATAGAGAAAAAAATACAGATTTACTCAACAGATTAAAGAAGGGGAGTAGTGGAAAGGGAATTGAAGGAGCAGTAGATGAATGGCAATGGCAGGTAGCAGATGGACGCGTAAGAGTTTTCAAGATTGATAGAGCCTTAGTGATTACTGGCCGGAAGATTAGTGCCCTTACTGCCTCTCCTCTGGTCAGTTACTCAGAGTTGATTGTGCAACCTCCAAGTTGTGATCCCACTGCAGGCACGAACATGTAAACCCATGCATATGCCACCCCACATGATGGACCTTTTGCTAATCACGCGTTTTAAGGGATATGCCATCTGATTAGCAGTAACAATAATCTCAACATTGTACTTGGCTTCTAAAGGGCGATAATAACACAGAGTTTTTTCATAGAGTGGCCAATGGTCGCAAAAGGAAAAACACTATCTTCTCATTGCAAAGTGATGAGGGGGAAATTAAAGGAAATGAAGCCCTGCTTGCTCACGCAACAGATTATTATAAAACCCTTTTTGGCTCTCCTAGTGGCAATGCCTTTGACATTAATCCTTTAATTTGGGAGGACAGCCCACTTGTGACTGATGAAGACAAAATATCTCTGTCTAAACCTTTTGAGGAAGAAGAAATTAAATATGCCCTCTTCCAAATGGAAAAAAATAAGGCAGCAGGTCCTGATAAGATTCCCATTGAGTTCTATCAATCCTGTTGGGTGATAATAAAGTATGATATCATACAATTGTTCAAGGAGTTCCATGATGATATCCTGGACATGAAAAGAATAAACTATGGCATCATAAATCTTTTGCCCAAGTTGGCAGATGCTGAAAAAATTCAGCAATTTAGGCCCATTGTCCTATTGAACTGTCTCTACAAGTGGTTCACAAAAGCCTTGACAATCAGGCTAGAACCCATTGCTGACAAGCTGATTCATCAAGCACAGACAGCATTTATCAAAAACAGAAACATCATGACTGGTATTCTCTCTCTGCATGAAATATTTCATGAAACCAAAAAAAGGAGAAAAACTGGAATTATCCTGAAACTGGACTTCGAAAAGGCGTATGACAAAGTCAATTGGGACTTCTTGTTCAAATGCCTAGAAATGAGAGGCTTCTGTGATAAGTGGTGCAGTTGGATACGAAAAGTGGTCATGGATGGTACTGTGTGTGTGAAACTGAATAATCAAACAGGACCCTATTTCCAGAGCTACAAAGGTGTTAGGCAGGGAGACCCTCTCTCCCCCATCCTTTTCAACCTGGTGGCAGATGCCTTGACTGGCATGTTCCATTATGCACAAAGAAATAACCTTATACAAGGATTGGCCGATTCCCTAATTCCTAATGGGGTGTCAATTCTGCAATATGCAGATGACACGATCTTGTGTCTAAAAGAGGATGTAGAAATGGCAAGAAACGTGAAAATTCTCCTATACATGTTCGAACAAATGTCTGGCCTGAAAATAAACTTCAACAAAAGCGAAGTATTAATTACTGGGGGTGATCACAATGTGATAAACACCTATGCAACCTTGTTCAATTGCCAGATTGGCAGTTTTCCTCTAAAATACCTAGGGGTCCCTGTGTCGGCCAGCAGACTACATGTTATTGACTGGCAAAAAATGGAGGAAAAGTCTCACAAAAAACTTGATGTATGGCAGGGAAACTCATCATCTATTGCTGCCAGAACTGTTCTGATAAACTCCAGCTTAACAAATTCCCCTATTTATCATATGTCCATGTACCTAATGCCAAAAACAGTAATTAAAAGGATGGATAAAGACAGAAGAAGGTTTTTCTGGCAGGGTGGTAGTACCAAGAAAAAATATCACCTTGTCAAATGGACAAAGATATGCAAGTCTAAGAAAAAAGGGGGATTGGGAATAAAAGACTTAAGAAAGTTGAATTTAAGCTTGCTGTGTAAGTGGTGGTGGCGTTTAGAAAATGAGAATGGTCTCTGGCAAGAGCTAATCAGAGCTAAGTATCTACAGGACAAGCCTATCAGCTTAGTGAAACACAAGCTGTCAGATTCTCCTATTTGGTGTGATCTTCTCAAGATCAGAGGCATCTATCTAAAAGGGAGGAGTATGATCATTGGAAATGGTAAAAGAACTAGTCTTTGGTATGATAGTTGGCTGGGAGAGAAACCCCTATGCATTGCTTTTCCTATGTTATTTGAATTCTGTGAGAATAAGGAATGGTCAGTTGCTGATTGTGCTAACAATGGTTGGACAGTTCCTTTCAGAGGCAACTTACCCATTGTTTTGCATAATCAATGGTACTCTCTAGCTGCTTTGTTCAATGAACAAACACTGTATGACTGTTGGGTGTTGGGGGATCGAAGGTCTGGGTGGGACAGATCGAAGCCCTCCAACGAGTGATTGAGGTGTTTTGGTTCTGGCGAAGCCTTCGGAGGTTGTCGATGCCTTCGAATCCCTTCGCGAAGCCCTCTTCGCTTGTCGTCGTTGTCTTCTAGTTGGAGCGAAGCCCTCTTTTGTGGTCCGCGGTGCCGGACGAAGAGGTTCTCGTTCAGGTTCCCTGCAGTTCAATTACGCGAAGCTCTCCTTCTCCCGCGATGCCGGGCGAAGGGGTCAGGTGATTAGAGAGTTCAGAGTACGGTGCAAATGATTCTTCCTTTGGCTCGTGGCCCGAAAAACCGATGTCATTACAGGATCATCGCCCTCCATATTTATAAGGGGGAGAGTGATCATATTTACATGCATGCCATTGGCTGTGTAAGCATGGCCCTTAGTTTGATCGCCTTCTCCGTTTTGCCTTCGCTGTTGGCTGTTGGTCTTCGCGTGGGTCGGGTAGGTTTCGGTGTGTTCCCCAACGTTGCATTCCCCTTCGCATGTGTCTTCATTTCTTCCAATTGGTTTGTCCCTTGACTTGGATCGCAGTTGTCTTCCCAACATTAGCCCTCAACTGTTGAAAGGAGGTTAGCGAAGCCGTTTCCTTGAAACAGTTATCTCTTTAGCTGCGATTTTTTCTTTATTCTATTTCTTGTTGTTCATATTTTAGTATATTTCCCTTTCTTACTTAAACCCTTGGTTGTACGGTTTTTCACCTCAATGTCCCCAGCTTTCGGCAGGTCTTTAAATATGTGTCGCTTTCACCTTTTCCGATTCGTATCTTTTTACCGTCGTGGCTGCTTTGTTGGCATCTCCTCTTTCGAAGGTACTTCTTTTCTTCCTTCGATGGCTAGGCAGAAGTCGCCAGCGTTTCCTAGGGGTTTCCATTCTCTTCGAGCTGGTTATTTTTTTTACAAAGTCTATCTCCGCCTCCCGTTATAAGGGTATCTTTTCGCAGTGCTATTCGGAGTCTGGTCTTGTTGATATAGATTCAATTTGTCTTCCTTTGCATGGTCCGAAGCAAATCCCAGAGATCCGCCTGAAACCTCGGAGCGATGAGTTTGTTGTTTTTTCGTCATTTCTGGATGCCGGTCTATCCTTTCCTCCTTCGAGCTTTTTCCTTCGTGTTCTTTCTTTATATCATCTCCAACTTCATCATCTTACTCCTGTTGCTGTCGCAACCATGTCAGCCTTCGCTTGGGCTTGCATTAGCGAAGGTTTAAATCCTGAACCTCATGCCTTTTATCGAGTATACCAGGCCCGGCACACTCCTACTTATGATCATGAGCAACATCTCAGCCCTTGCTTCGGAGTTGTTGGTTTTAAGGCTAGGGAGGGGTTTTTGACGCCTCTTGGTAGCTTCGATCCCCCACCCTTTGATGAATGGGTGAAAGATTGGTTCTACTATAAATACCTTGACGTCGATTTCTACACTGGGAAAGCTTCTGGCATATGGATTACCAATGACTTAGAGCCTTCGCAGAATGGCTTGATTTCTCAATGTGTTGATGCTTTCCGGAGGGTTAGTCAGAGAATGACCCTTCGTGACATCCTGGAGGAATGCTTTGCTGCCGGTGTTCTTCCCCTTGCTCGTCGCAGTTGGAGGCCCTCTTCTTTTGGTAGAAATAAGTTTGGCTTAAGAATGCCAGTTTTTCCTTCGATATCGGGACCCTGTATGACTCTTTCTTGTGCTTCGTTGCCTTTGATAGCTTACTCTTGTTTTCCTTCGTCTTTTTTTTTATTCCTTCAGCTTACGCTTCGTTGCTTTTGCAGGCTTCAATCTCTGGTCACCTCAAGACCGAGTTACTTCTTTTCTTGGGAAGTTCTCTCGGCAGGAGTGGGTTGAAAGCGCTCGAAGGGGCATCAGTGTTCGAATTAATCGGTTTTATCTGAGCTTCGACTTATGCCTCAACAATCGTCCTTTTCCTGAGGACAATTCTTGTGAAAGAGATATTTTTCCCTACTTTAGTATTTCAGGCTCTTCAACCGTTGAGATGGATCCTTCGCTGGTAGTTGTTACTCCTGATGTTGAGTCCGGTCCCAGGAATACTGAAATTCCATCTTCACCAGGTTCTCTTCTTGTGCCGACTTATTCTCTTATCTTTGAAGAACCGTCTCCTGACGCTCCTTTGAATTCAGCTATTCCTCCTGCTGTGCTTGATATTGCTTGCGAGAGTTCTTCGCTGATACCTTCGGAAGGTTTGCAAGGGTCTCCAGTTGTTGCTTCGGATGTTGTCTGTACAGATGTGGTTACAAAGAGGTCTGAAATAATCAATTCCTGTTCGCTGGTCCTGGGTGTTCAAAAGATACTTTTGGTCTTCCAAGGCGGTCTTCGTTTTTCGGTCTACTTGGTAAGCGGAAACTTTCAGAGGTTTCGGGTCCAAGTCAGGATATTACTTCTACTTTGGGTACTGCTTAGCCTTCGACTAGCATCGCTGTCTGTTGGCGTCTCTTACGGTCACGCAGAAAATACGCGACCGCGGGAGACGCCGGGGGTTATGATTTGAGTCACTTGCACTATTAACCAAATAATCCACGTCTAGTAACAAGTACTAGATATGTATTATAAGGTTTATCATGTTAATTGAATATCTGCAAGCGGACGGATAACCCGTTGTAGCATTTCACCCGAGAGTATTCCAAGGGTATCGTATTTATATTTTCCTAAGGGAAGACATGGTTGACAAGAGTACTTATGTTCATGGTGTTACAAATGATAGATGATATAACCACATTCCAAAGCAGGGGTAAGGTTCAATAGTTGAGGATAGTGTGACACACACAAAGGTATTCCACTCTCTCTAATAAAAGGCGAGAGACAAGTCTAAGCAATGCTAAGTTAGACTAGTGAACTACTACTCCTAAAGTACAACATTCGTAGAGCGTGCAAGGCCTCTACCTATCATCTAAGATCATGCAAGCGCAAGCAAGCGTCTTATGTCTAGGCAACTTCGGGAGGTCCGGCATACGCAGGGTCTGCCCCGCGACTCCGGCGCATTTACATACTCCTATGCCGTGCCCGAACGTGGAGGGTTCCTTTGGATGGACAGGGCTGTCACTTCCTGCCACCTACCTCTACAAACCGTGGGACACGCACATACTCAAGGGTGGAGAGACAACCCCAGCACTATGCCGGCATTACTAACCACAACTCTAGATCCCTCGAGGCACCCCCAACCCTTCGGATCGACGGGGTGATAAATCTAGAGCACCTTTGCAGGACAGAGAGGCCCGATGCCAAAACATAAGAACAACTAGCCTAACTAGCATGAGTTAAACAAAAGGATCAAAGCAAGCACTAAGTTATGCATAAGCGTTCGTCGCTCAAGAACGAGCGACGAACGACGATCAATTATGTACGTGCAAGAATAATCGATAATCAAGCATGAACGAACAAGGAACGTTCGATGTATGTTTGCTAGCGATCATCGATGAACGATGAACGAACGATGAACGAACATGAACGAGCGATGAACAAACATGAACGAACGATGAACATTCATGTAGGATCATGATCAAACTACTAAGCACATAACAACTATATGAACGAATGTATTCCATTAGACGAAGAACAAGTCTTACAAAGAGAGGATACAAGAGCTATACCCAATTCTCCACAAGACTTTGGGAGCAATGAGGCAGCCCACTACTCAGCCTAGCACTACCTAGAAGAGTCTCTAGCTCTAGCGTGAGGAGAGGAGGGAATGATCCTTCTGTTGTGGTGTGTGTGTGTGTTAAGGAGGGGGGGTACCCCTCCTTATATAGTCCTTGAAGGTCGGCAACTTTGAGGCGGTTCCCGAGGTCGGTGGCATTTAATGCAGGGGGAACCGACCTCCAGAGGTCGGTTACAAACCGCCACAAAAAGATGGGCCTAGGGGGCCACCCTGCCAGGTCGGCCGACCTGGCCAGGGGGGGTCGGCCGACCTGTGCCTGGCCCCTCCTGGGCTGGGCTTTGGCAGGTGGCTCCCTCTCTGGGTCTTCTTCTCTAGTCCAGGTGCATTAGGCCTTGGTTGTGTTGGACTTTGACGATATTTGGCCTTTTGTCTTGGAGTTGTATTCCCGCGGCGAACGTCGAGTTTGTAAAAGTGTTGTTTCGTCGCCTCGGGGCATGGTTTCACCTAGATTTCTCCCTTATTCCACCTGCACACTAAAATCTAGAGGTACATGTGGAAATAGGTTATTCTTAAATAAAATGCGTGTAAGAAATGCTCAGTCCTTCTTATTTATTGAGCTAATTGACGGTCGAAATTGGTCCGTAACGACCCCCAAGCTTACCCCTTGCTCGTCCCGAGCAAGAAGTAGGACTTTAGGTTGTTGATCAGGAGTTGCTACAATGTCTACTTCTCAAACGTACCAAGTGTATAACAGAGATACTCATCCTTGAGTTGAATAAGTTGGCCATGGTAACTCACCCTTTTCCCCTTAATCCTTATGGGGCTTTTGCTTTATACTTTACCTTGGGCGGTTGAGAGAGAGAACGGTGTATAGAGCATTTATTTTTCTCATCCCTTGTCTTGCTTTTATTCTCCGGAGGTTTTCAAAATTTTTAAATAAAACTAAGTTCCTCAAATGATACTCTCGAGTCGCTCAAGTGGTGTTTTTATCCCTTACCAAGGCATGTGTGTTGCCTCATCCTATATCTAATAAGCCTTTGTGGAGCTCAAGGTAGGATATGAAAGAGAGGCATACTTGCATTCATATTTTGCAAAACCAAAAGAGTGGATCCATAGAGATAGCAAGCCATACAATCGTAGATCAAGATGTGCAAGTGTGTATATGCGGATGGTGGCGTATGTGACTACTCCTCTTTTGTTCACCTCTCTTTATTTTGTATTTTGGGCATGGCTATCTTTTCTTCCTTCTTTTTCCATGCTCAAAATGAGAGCAGATTTTGTCTCTTTCTTTTCATTATGCTCATCTTGTGAGCTTTATTTTCTTTCTTTCTTTTGCAGAGCCATGCCTACTAAGAGAGGTGATATATTGTGAGGAGTGTCTTTATTTTAGTGGATGGCATGACATGTTGCTAACTTCCGGTGTAGAAGTTTAGCATATGAGGTGGAATGTGTACGTGATCTTGATCATGAGAGTATGAAAAGCATCTCACTAGGGTCACACAATTTTGATAAAGCTCAATGGAATGACAAGCAGCATATGTGTAAGGTTTTACATGAAGTACTACATATGGCTTTGGTAGGAAATTAACATCACTGAGGAACTTATAAATTTTTATGATTTTCGAAAACAAAAGCTCCGGAATTTTCAAGCTTAATTTGGAACAAGATTGAGTAGCTCTTTTTACCATATCATCTCTCACAACAACTTAGGTTCAGCGCAAACGTATGCAACCCACAAGTTTCAGGTTCTAAGCGAGTTTTATTTAGCCAACAAACTCAAAACTAGGAGAGTACTAAGTTATGAACTAGGCACAAGAGAGAGATAAAGCAGAGCAACTATTCATCATCTCAATATAGAAAGACTAGGAACATTTTTACAGCGCATAAAGAGACTACACTACTTATTTTTGTTCTTTTTAGTTTTGTCATTTTTATTTTGTTTTTCATATGAGAAGCAAGAACAAGCAAAAACAAAGAGAGAAAGAAATAAAAGGATACAAGTTGCGATACATGATACCTTAGTGGGGAGTATGGCGCCTCCCCCAAGCTTGTTCTTGCTCATGGGTTTGGTGGATTGAACCCCATGTGGCGAAAGTAAGCCGAAAGATCGGCTTGTCCCCGCTCCGTCATGTTGGTGAGGTTGGTGAGCTGGGTGTCGGTGCGCTCTTGCCACTGATGGGTTTGCAGGATGTGTTGGTTGAGCGTGTAGTCGATGTTTTCTGCCGTGGTCTTGAGCTTTCCCATTTGCTCGGAGAGGTTGTTCATCACTTGCTCAAGGTGGAAACCTTGAGTTGCACCAGAGTCGGAGGAGTGTTCCTCCCATTGTTGTTGCGGAGTGAACATCCTTGGGTCATGCCCCGAGGTTTGCCACGCCGAGCCCCCGGCCATGTGCGGTGGCGGGGCTGAGTACGCACCGGGAAAATACCCGGTGTGACCATACCCCGGGCCGCCATGAGCCATGGGCTGCGGTGTGGGTGCCTCGGAACTTGATGGCTGCTCCGTCCTGCGTGTCCTCCTGCGAGAAGAAATACTCCTGCGCGCACTCTCCATTTCTTGGAGCTCAATGGTTAGATTTTTGCAAGTATACAAGCGAAGACCCGGGTTAGGTAACCGAAACTCGTTTGTATACCCGACAAAATAAAATATGAGGGAATCATTTGGACCATGCTTAAGTGTATGACCACGAATAAGATAATCCTCGTTTATGAGTGTGCGGGGTGTAGAAATATATTCAACATTAGCATCATGCAAGGCACCCACTCTCGCAGCAATACGTGTAATTAACGAGGTGCATTCAATTGGTCCCATCATCCCAAAATTTTCTAACCAATGATGAATCAAGTATTGGACAGGAGAAATCTTAATCTTTTCAACCATAGCATAAAGAATTTTCATATCATCTTTGCGCACAATTCTAATATCACTTCTTGGAAAAAGAGTGATGCCAATCCACATGTGCAAGAAACGCAAAGTAGGGTGATGGATGTGATTAGTTCTAGGCTGCACACATGTTGGAAAACCCGTAATCCTTTCCCAAAATGCAAGCTTTGAAAATTCAGGAAGGGCATTATCAACATCAACATTGCAGCGAGAATCAAAACCGAGAAGTATGCTAAGATCTTTCCATTTCAAACGATATTCTTCCCGGAAAAACCGAAAAGTAATACCCTCATCTACCTCTCGTAGGGTGCATAAAAACTGAAGTGTAAGCAAGCGGGAACCCGGCTCATCTACACTAGCAAAATGTTTCCACCCTATGGTCTTAAAAACTCGAGCAAATTCAGCATCCATACCAGTCTTTTGCAGCAGCCCCGTGTCAAATGCTCGCGTAGGAGCAAAGATACGGTTTTGAAGAAGCGCGTAGGCGTTCGTCTCGTACTCGCCCACCAAGTCGAGGTCGGTGTCGACGAGGAGACGATGCTCGATGTTGCCCGCTTGCTCTTCTTCCTCGGCTTCATGTGGTGGACTTGGCGGTGGCTCGACTGCGGGGCGCGAGCGAGTGCTTCGGCGTGAAGAGCTTGGACTTGATTTTGAACTTAGGGACCTCTTCAACGCTCCGTACAGCTTCTTGGCACCGGTCATGGCTGCACACAAGGAGAGCAAGAACACAAGAACAATAGCTCCGAACGGGTTATGTTAGAAAAAATCCAATCGGCGAAACCGTCGGTTGTTCTTGTGAGCAAGAAGATCGCAACTCGGGAAAATTGAGCAAACCAAAAACAAAACACAAACTGAGAAAACACTAGGAGAGAAATTTTTCTGCAGAACTTTGAGGCAAGAACTCAAGTGAGCACAATGGAAAACTTGAGAGCAATGGAGTGAAGTGAGTTGAGGAGTGGAAATGAGAGTGTGGGAGGGAGAGAGCAATGGCCGGCCACCTCCTTATATGGGCGAGCCATAACGGCTCATTTTGAAAGGAGCATGGGGCAGGTGACCGTTGGGGCAAAGGGGAGCGTGCCCAACGGTCACCGTGGGTCGGCCGACCTGGAATGGTGGGGTCGGCCGACCCCCTGTGGGGCCCTCCTGTCATCCCTTTTGGCCCACAGCCCCCAACGGCCAAATGGTGATTGACCATGGTTGCTATGTCCAGAAACTCCTCAAATTTATTTGCTAAAAAAGATTTCCAAATAAAAGGTTGCCTCGAATTCAAAAAATTTTCGAAAAATCCAAAAATCGACATGTTGATGAAAAATTTCAACATGCAAAAAATATTTTTTTGGCTTTTCCATGGTGATACAAGGGTGGTCCAAAAATTTCATCCAAAGAAGAGTTATTTTGAACGCAAAAGTGTTTTTGAAAATTTTGAATTTTAAATGCATGGCGAGGAAAAAATTCAAATATGCTGGCGGAAAAAATCCAAATAAATTTTTGGTGGAGGAAATAAATATGCAAGGTGGTTTGGAGGAAATCCAAATGCAAAATGTGGTGGAAAAACTCAAAAAGAGAATCAAAACGAATGATAATGCCGGTTTTCCTGGCGGCCAGGGCCGTGTCGTTTAAAGTCCGACGGGCAAGGACTTCTCCATTGGTTTCATTCTTGAGGTGCCGGCCCTGTCCTTGGAGATGAGGATGCCTGCACCTTCTTTACTTGCCACACTTGTTTGATCTTTGGTGGTGTAGGTGGCTTCTCGGACTTCGGGACGGGTTTCGTGGCCCATAATCCCGGCCTCGTGGTCGCAGGTTTCTTTGGTTGAAACTGCGATGGATTTTCAATCTTTGCCAAGCTCTTCCATAGAGCAATGAGACTGTCCGTTTTCCTGGCTGTTACTTCAACTTCTTGAATGTTGGAGGTGTTTGGCCCATACTTGACCTTGATCATCGAGCATTGTTCTTTCCGAGGTTGAAACTCGAACTTTTCCTCCTTCCCATTGATGTAGAGGCGGATTTCTCCAACTCCAACATCAATTTGGGCCTTTGTGGTGCTAAGGAAGGGACGTCCCAAGATGAGGGGCGTTTCCTTGTCAATATCCATGTCAAGCACCACAAAGTTCACCGGGACGGTGTGGCCTCTTATGAATACCGGCACATCTTCCGCAATCCCCATTGGAAAGCGAAAGGATGAGTCGGCCAATTGTAGCCGCATCGCTGTTGGTGTGAGGAACTTGTACTTTAATTGCTCGAAGATTGCTTTGGGCATAATGCTCACGCTGGCCCCAAGGTCACACAGTGCGTAGTTGAAGTGGAATCTCTTGATTGCACAAGGGATTACTGGAAAGCCTGGATCAGCTTTTATTGTAGAAGGTTCTTCTCTTATTTGCCTGTTCTCCCCTGCATAGGTTAGTCTTACGAGAGAACATTTCCCCTCTCGTAGTGATAACGTTAACTTTTTCAATGGGAGATTCTGGTTGCCCAGGAATCTGCACGGAATTAGTAGAAGGAACGAGAGCAGCAAGCTGAGCTATTTGAGTTTCTATCATTTTATTAAAGCTCAGTTGATTTTTGAAAGCAGAGGAAAAACCTTCTAACTGTGAATTTATATTTTCTAGAACTTTATCATTGGCAGCAAACTTTTTGTTGATTGATTCGTTAATTTTAGCTTGGCCAAAAACTAAGTCTTTCAAGGAAGGCTGATTATTGTTAAAGCCAGAAAAATTGTTACCTCCTTGATAAGATGGTCGGTTTTGATTATATCCTTGGCCTCCATTTGGACGGTACCCGTTGTTGTTGTTCATGTAGAACACATCTTCTTGGGTGTGGGGGCAATCCTTCCCCATATGGCCTGTGTCCCCGCATTCCTCACACGTCATGCGTGAGTCCAATGCACGAACACTGCCATTCGAGTTGTGTTCATCCAAGCGCTTCATGAGGAGGTCAAGTTTGGCGGATAACATGTCCACCTCTTTGACAGGGTGAATGCCTTTTGAGTGTGTTTGGAGTCGATCGTCACTCCACCCTTGATTTGAAACCATCTTCTCTATGAGCTCTTTTGCTTGAGCCACGGTCATGGAGAAGAAAGCTCCACCAGCAGCGGCATCCATATGTCCACGGGTTGTTGATGTCAACCCGTTGTAGAAGTGTTGAAGAACGAGCCATTCTTCCATCCCATGGTGTGGGCAGGCAGATATGTATTCTTGGACCCTCTCCCACGCCTCGGATATGGATTCGTTTGTTGCTTGCTGGAAGCTTGAGATTCTTCCACGAAGGGCATTGGTTTTGCCCATCGGGAAAAACTTAGCGAGGAACTCTGTACAACATTTGTTCCAAGTGTCAATGCTTGCACGGTTGTTGTAGAACCATTGTTTCGCCTTCCCAAGGAGGGAGAGAGGAAACAAGCGGAGTTTGATGGCATCTCCGGTTGTGGCTGATGTGTTGCATATCTCTAGGAACTGTTGAAGGTGAGTGTTGGCGTCCTCGTGGGCCTTCCCACAAAAGGGTATGGCCTGCACCATAGTGATAAGGCTGGACTTGATGTCGAGTCCTTCGTCACCCACGTTGACAGTGGGTCCAACGGGCACGTTGGCGACGGAGGGCGCGGAGTACTCGCGAAGGGTCCTGTTAGCCATGTTTGTTGAAGTTGATGGTGCGGAAGGTACGGGTTCGCTTGTCGTGAGTTCTTGAGGGGAGACGACGACGCGAGGTCGAGTCTTCCTCACAAGTGACTCGGGATTGTCAACGAAGTTTTGCGGCAAGTCGAATCCACGCATACACTATCCTGTTTTCACATCAAAGAGAAAACAGATCAAGGTTAGCCTGCATGGGCAATGGTTAGATCATATCAAGAGTAATCATGAACAATCATCGTATTCTTATTAACCAATGTCTTCCCCGGCAACGGCGCCAGAAATGCTTGTTGGCGTCTCTTACGGTCACGCAGAAAATACGCGACCGCGGGAGACGCCGGGGGTTATGATTTGAGTCACTTGCACTATTAACCAAATAATCCACGTCTAGTAACAAGTACTAGATATGTATTATAAGGTTTATCATGTTAATTGAATATCCGCAAGCGGACGGATAACCCGTTGTAGCATTTCACCCGAGAGTATTCCAAGGGTATCGTATTTATATTTTCCCAAGGGAAGACATGGTTGACAAGAGTACTTATGTTCATGGTGTTACAAATGATAGATGATATAACCACATTCCAAAGCAGGGGTAAGGTTCAATAGTTGAGGATAGTGTGACACACAGAAAGGTATTCCACTCTCTCTAATAAAAGGCGAGAGACAAGTCTAAGCAATGCTAAGTTAGACTAGTGAACTACTACTCCTAAAGTACAACATTCATAGAGCGTGCAAGGCCTCTACCTATCATCTAAGATCATGCAAGCGCAAGCAAGCGTCTTATGTCTAGGCAACTTCGGGAGGTCCGGCATACGCAGGGTCTGCCCCGCGACTCCGGCGCATTTACATACTCCTATGCCGTGCCCGAACGTGAAGGGTTCCTTTGGATGGACAGGGCTGTCACTTCCTGCCACCTACCTCTACAAACCGTGGGACACGCACATACTCAAGGGTGGAGAGACAACCCCAGCACCATGCCGGCGTTACTAACCACAACTCTAGATCCCTCGAGGCACCCCCAACCCTTCGGATCGACGGGGTGATAAATCTAGAGCACCTTTGCAGGACAGAGAGGCCCGATGCCAAAACATAAGAACAACTAGCCTAACTAGCATGAGTTAAACAAAAGGATCAAAGCAAGCACTAAGTTATGCATAAGCGTTCGTCGCTCAAGAACGAGCGACGAACGACGATCAATTAAGTACGTGCAAGAATAATCGATAATCAAGCATGAACGAACAAGGAACGCTCGATGTATGTTTGCTAGCGATCATCGATGAACGATGAACGAACGATGAACGAACATGAACGAGCGATGAACAAACATGAACGAACGATGAACATTCATGTAGGATCATGATCAAACTACTAAGCACATAACAACTATATGAACGAATATATTCCATTAGACGAAGAACAAGTCTTACAAAGAGAGGATACAAGAGCTATACCCAATTCTCCACAAGACTTTGGGAGCAATGAGGCAGCCCACTACTCAGCCTAGCACTACCTAGAAGAGTCTCTAGCTCTAGCATGAGGAGAGGAGGGAATGATCCTTCTGTTGTGGTGTGTGTGTGTTAAGGAGGGGGGGTACCCCTCCTTATATAGTCCTTGAAGGTCGGCAACTTTGAGGCGGTTCCCGAGGTCGGTGGCATTTAATGCAGGGGGAACCGACCTCCAGAGGTCGGTTACAAACCGCCACAAAAAGATGGGCCCAGGGGGCCACCCTGCCAGGTCGGCCGACCTGGCCAGGGGGGGTCGGCCGACCTGTGCCTGGCCCCTCCTGGGCTGGGCTTTGGCAGGTGGTTCCCCCTCTGGGTCTTCTTCTCTGGTCCAGGTGCATTAGGCCTTGGTTGTGTTGGACTTTGACGATATTTGTCCTTTTGTCTTGGAGTTGTATTCCCGCGGCGAACGTCGAGTTTGTAAAAGTGTTGTTTCGTCGCCTCGGGGCATGGTTTCACCTGGATTTCTCCCTTATTCCGCCTGCACACTAAAATCTAGAGGTACATGTGGAAATAGGTTATTCTTAAATAAAATGCGTGTAAGAAATGCTCAGTCCTTCTTATTTATTGAGCTAATTGACGGTCGAAATTGGTCCGTAACTACCGTCAACACTGTCCCGCCTTCGCAATCTTCAAATCTTGGTATTCATTTTTAAAGAATTGCTTTTCCTCCTTCTTTCAGTCTCTTTTTTTTTATTATTCTCATGATCCTTCGCTTCTTTTTCTTTAGATGCTTCGAGCTTAGGGTCTCTTGAACTAGATGTTGAAACCATGCTATCGTCTATCAATGACGACATTCAGGCTTCGAGTGCTCTTGAATCTGCTGCCCGCAAGGTCCGGTTTCCGAAGGTTGAGCTTGGCCTTTTGAACCTTTCGGGTGACGTCCTCTTTCGTTCCTTGGTTGCTCATCAAATCAAGGTTAGTATTTTACTTGCCCCCTTTTTCCTTCTTTTTTTTTTTATGTACTTCGTGTTTCTTCTAACAGCTTCGCTTCTTTCTTCTTTCAGTCTATTATTCTTACTCGAGCTTGTGCTCGTGAGTTCCAAGATTCTTCTGGTGATTCGCTACTAGCGTCGTCCCTTCAGGCCTCTCTTTCTGCGAAGGATGATTCCTTGAAAGCTTCTTCTGCTGCCACGTCTGATTTGCTTGCTGAGGTTGAGGTTCTTCGAAGCCATAAATCTGGGGTTATTTCTGATCTGTCTGTCCTTGAAGAAAAGATTCGCGAAAGGAAGGCTTCATTGGAGAAGGAGAAGTTACTTAATGAGCATCTTTTGTCTCTTCTATCGAAGGCGTCTCAGCTGAAGATTTCTTCTGTCGATAACTCCTTCGCTAAATCCCTTGTCCTTTGTGATCTTGTCAAGGAGCTGTTCCAGGCACTTGGAGCAAAATATGATGAGGTACCGGCGGATGCTTCCTTGGAGGTTTTGGGCGAATGGCTTCGCTTGAACCTGGCTGGTCTTGTTGAAATATGCAGGAGCTTTTCTTATGACGCTGTGATACTTATGATTCGGGATCTTCTCCACAGCTTCTCTTGCGAAGGTAGCGATGCTATTGACTTGGTCAGTCGTTCTGATTTTTCAATGAAGCCTTCGGATCCTTCTCATGACTTCAGAGCTGTCGAAGGCAAGTGTATGTGTCTGATTAATGACTTCTAGTGGAATAGGGTCAAGTGCCTTGTCCCTGATTTTCCCGAAGGCTCTTCCTGAACTCCTTCGAGTGGTTGTAGATAGCCTTTTTGGATGTCCTTTGATATGTATTTATTTTGGATACACTTTTTTGATGTAATATTTGCTTTGTCAAAAACTCTGAAGCTTTATTGCATCCAATATCTTACTCATGTACTTCATGTTCTGCGATGACTTCGAGCTTTGTATTGAGCCTTCGAATTTTCGTAGCCTTGTGTAAGCGCACCTTGTGATTATTTATCCGTCTTTGCTCTTCGGTAATTAACTTCACTGTCCATTTCATAGCTTCGATGTCCAGATGTAATGGGTTGCTTCGTAACTGCATCGGCCTTCGTCTGCTTTTGACAAAGGAAATCCAGATACGTCTTATTTTCCTATTTCTGTCTTCGCTATATGCGAAGGTATACTTTTGTTCGTCATACTCTCCTTTTGTGGCTTACTTTGCCTTTTTGGAGGGTGACTGCTTCGTTATTTTTTGCGGGTTCTTTTTGAATTTTTGTGATGACTCTTTTGAGTCTCTTTTTATAACATTGGCTTCGCTTTTCTGAGCGAAGGCCTTTTAGTTGGCTTTCTCATAGCCCTTGGGTGGTAATTTTGCTTCTGACGAAAAATTACCGTTTCGGCTCTTTTGCCTTTAATTTTTGCTTCGCAGTCTTTACGAAGACAGGGGCATTCTCTCTGCCTTTTTGGCGAATTTCTGTTTTTAAATTGAATTCCTTCCTTTCTGTCTTGTGTTACGACAAGGCTTTGTCTTCATGGGGATTTGACCCTCCTAATTCTCTTTTCGAAGGTAGATGTGATTTTTTCTGCCTTCGAAAGAGCGAATCTGAGCCGTCTATCTGTAAGGCAAGTATTTACCACCTTGTCTTGTAATTCGACAAGTGGGTTTCTCTTTTTTTTTATTAGAAGCTTTGCTTCAATGATATTCTTCCAAAGGTGGACTTGTTTTTCTGCCTTTTATCGGCGAATTCGAAGCGTCTGCTTTTAGAGCAGGTATTCGTCATCATGTCTTGTAATACGACAAGGTTCCCTTCCTTTTATAGAAAAAAGGAGAGATATTTTTGTAGGCATCTGGAATGTTCTTCCTTGGTGTATATATACATGAGGTATCTCTGTCTTTTTATTCAACTTCTTCAGTCTTCTCTGCTTCATGGAGGTTTTGTGGGATCGACTTCCTCGAGGCATTGTGAAGGATCTGACACGTCATGGCTATAAGCGCGGAGATGCTCTTCCACAGGAGCTTGTGGACCACTTCGACAAGCTTGATCGTTTGAGTGCGAGGAACGCTATTGTCGAAGTTCCTCCACAACCAGTTCCTCTTGCTATTGTTCCTCCTGATATTATCAGCATTAGTGATGATGAGAGCTCCGAAGGTCGTCAAGTTAGGCCTCCGCCTCCGGTTGGGGTAGCTAGTCGGACTCGTAGCAAGTCGAAGAAGTAGGTGTGTGTGTCTTCGTATTTTTGTGACTTCGTGTTGGATAATAAAAAACGTCTTTCGCTTTGTGCCTTGTTACTCTTCGATCTTATAATCCTGGAGAAGGCTTCATTATCTTGGCGAAGGCTTCATAGTCTTGAGGGGTGCTTCCCTGTGAAAGAGTCCAAGAGTGAATGAAGATTAATATTCGGCATATATAAAATATGGCAGACATAATATATGTATGAAAAGCTTCGTTTATGAGATTTTGTCTTCGCAGAAAGCTTCGTTTCGCGTTGTGCGGTGTTGGGTTTGTCGTGGGTTCGGCCCACGGACGGCGCCAAATGTTGGGGCATCGAAGGTCTGGGTGGGACAGATCGAAGCCCTCCAACGAGTGATTGAGGTGTTGTGGTTCTGGCGAAGCCTTCGGAGGTTGTCGATGCCTTCGAATCCCTTCGCAAAGCCCTCTTCGCTTGTCGTCGTTGTCTTCTAGTTGGAGCGAAGCCCTCTTTTGTGGTCCGCGGTGCCGGACGAAGAGGTTCTCGTTCAGGTTCCCTGCAGTTCAATTACGCGAAGCTCTCCTTCTCCCGCGATGCCGGGCGAAGGGGTCAGGTGATTAGAGAGTTCAGAGTACGGTGCGAATGATTCTTCCTTTGGCTCGTGGCCCGTAAAACCGATGTCATTACAGGATCATCTCCCTCCATATTTATAAGGGGGAGAGTGATCATATTTACATGCATGCCATTGGCTGTGTAAGCATGGCCCTTAGTTTGATCGCCTTCTCCGTTTTGCCTTCGCTGTTGGCCCTTAGTTTGATCGCCAACACCGAAGCCCCTAACAGACCCACGCGAAGACCAACAGCCAATGGCGAAGACAAAACGGAGAAGACAATCAAACTAGGAGCCGTGCCTATACAGCCAATGGCATGCATGTAAATATGATCACTCTCCCCCTTATAAATATGGAGGGAGATGATCCTGTAATGACATCTGTTTTTCGGGCCACGAGCCAAAGAAGGAATCATTCGCACCGTGTTCTGATCTTTCTAATCACTCGACCCCTTCGCCCGGCATCGCGGGTAAAGGAGGGCTTCGCGCAACTAAACTGCAGGGAACCTGAGCAAGAAGCTCTTCGTCCGGCTCCGCGGACCAGAAAAGAGGGCTTCGCTCCAACCAGAAGGCAACGTCGACAAGCGAAGAGGGCTTCGCGAGGCGAATCGAAGGCATCGACAACCTTCGAGGGCTTCGCCAGGACCAGAACGTTTCCATCAACCGTTGGAGGGCTTCGATCCGTCCCATCAAGACCTTCGATCCCCCAAGATTTGGCGCCGTCACGCGGGTTGAACCCACGACCACGATCAATATGGCCAAGGCAAAGCCGAGAACAAACATCAGCGACACACAACGCGCAGAAGCCGAAGCCGAAAACGAAAGGCTAGCAAAGGAAGCAGAACTCAGAACAGCAAAAGAGCAAGAAGAGCGAGACAAAGCTGCAAAAGCAGAAGAAATTGCAAGAGCCGAAGAGGCGGCAAGAAAAGAAGAAGCTCTAAAAGCAATGCAACTAAACAACGCTGAGACATCTCAAGCAGCAAGCTTTCAACAGGAGGACGACGAAACACGCAACATAACCGAAAGGCTTCGCATAATAGAGCAAGAAAGAGTCGAAAGATAAAAGAAACTGGCCATCATTGAAAAGACAACGAAGCTGAAGAAAGATATGCTCGAGAAAATAGTGCAAGCCCAACAAGAGATCAACGAAATGGACAGTAAGTTAAACAAATACAATGAAGAAATGGAAAACCTGAGGAAGCAAGAACAAGACGCACATCACAAGCCTCGCAAGCAAACTGAGCACAAGATGGTGTACGAAGTAAGCAGCTCCGGAAAGGACAGCCAGCCATGCGTCATCTACAACGAAAACTCTCCCCTGAGCGAAGAGCTACAGAGCGAACCTTGGCCGGTCAATTTCAAAATGCCGAAGATAAAGGCGTACCAAGGAAAAACATGCCCGAGAGAGTTCCTCATGTCTTTCGAAGCCGCAGTAGAATCGGGCGGAGGAACAAACTCAACATACGCCAAAGCTCTGGTCATGGCTGTCGAAGGAGTAGCGAAGACATGGTTTTCCACTCTCGAACCAGGGTCGATTAATTTTTGGTCCGAGTTGAGAAGAGAATTCATAAACAACTTCTAGGGCTTCCAAGCATCCGAAATTCATCAGGGAAGGCTATTTTCATGCAAGCAGAAACAAGACGAAGGCTTAAGGGAGTACATGCAGAGGTTCATGGAAATAAAATCAAGAGCAAAAGATGTAGGGGCTTCGACAGTCATTGATGCACTAACGGAAGGCTTGAGGGCTGGCCCTTTCCATTCTGCATTAACAAGAAAGAGACCCAAAACCATCTTCGCACTATTAGACACCTTCGAGAAATACGCGAGATCAGACGATGAATTCCGAAGGAAAAAAGAGGACGAAAAGAAGCAATCCCAGCTGGTCAAAGACGAGAAGAAGTATAAATAAGAAAAGGAAGCGAGTCGAAGCAGAAGGCACGACGATAGCAGAGACAATTCAAAAGATCATAACAATCGAAGGATACACAACCTCGAAAACAGAGAAGAAAGGGGCGATGAAAAGAGAAACAAAGATGATGAAAGAGGAAAAGAGCGAAGCAACCAAGATAGAGACGGCGAAGACAACAAAGAAAACAATCAGAGAAGCAGTTCTCGTGCTCCATACTGCGAGCTGCATGGCGAAGGAAAAGGCCATACAACAAAGCAGTGCCGAAACCTGCAACAATTCAAACAAGAATGGACTGCAGAAAGAGAGGCGAAGAAGGCCATCAGACACACGAGCAACTATCGTGAAAACTAGTCTCAAGGGAACCCAATGTCAACATACCGCTCGCACTCTGTCAATCATGTTGTCAACTATCCAAGAGAAGCTTCGTATCAGGCACAGCAGTATGCCTACTCTCAACCTCAAAGCCTGGCAGCACTGCCACCACCTCCAGAAACAAACCAGCAAAACAATGGAAGAAGCACAGAAACTAGCTACACGTCTCAAAGGCAAACTATGAACTCTATCTCCGGAGGATCGACCCAGCAGCTAGACTCAAGAAGGGCAAGGAAAGAACACATTCGAAGGGTACATAATGTAACGTCAAGGACTCCGTTTGTGAAAACCAAGTGGTCCCATGTCCACATCACCTTCGGAAAAGAAGACGCAAGAGACCTTGACCAACCGCACTCAGACCCACTAGTCATCAAGGCAAATATAAAAGGATTTGATGTACTCAGGATACTTGTCGATGGAGGAAGCTCAGCTGACATCCTCTTCGCCTCTACATATAGAAAAATGAAGCTAGAAAATGAAACACTGCAACCTGCAGGAATTCCATTGGTCGGCTTCACTGGAAAGGTTATCCAAGCATTGGGAAAAATTAACCTACCAGTTACTTTCGGCGAAGAAGACAACGCAAGAACTGAAGATGTGACCTTCGATGTAGTTGACATTGTTTATCCTTACAATGCAATCTTCGGAAGGGGGTCCATTAACAAGTTTGAGGCAGCCATACATCAGGGCTATCTGTGCATGAAGATTCCTGGTCCCATCTCTGTGATCAGCATTCTCGGAGACCAACTCCAAGCAAGAAGTATCGAAGATGGCGAAACCCCTGGGAGGAAGAATGTCCACTTCGTCCGAAGGAAGCAAAAGACCCCAGAATTCAAGATCTTCGGACTCGAAAACTCGTCCATGACATATCAGAAATGCATGAGCCGTGTCTACCAAGAACATCTCTTCGGTAGCACGCGCGATGCCTATATGTAAAAGCACAAAACTTGCGGGGGGTGCACTCTTTTTCCTCACGAGAGTAGCCCTGCGAAGGGTGTGAGGTTTTTTAACGAGGCACCCTCCAAGACTGTAACACAGTTTTATAATTACCTTTTTACCCTCGAAAAATTCCAGAGCAATTTCCTGGGAGGCGTAGAAGAGCCAAGGCTCAAGAAACGAAGCTTCGAGCTCAAAAACGATATCAGGCAAAAGCCTAGAGAATCCGAAGGTTACACCAATTGAGTATTTGGTGTAGTCTAAGTTTGGATCGATGTATCACAAGGGATGATACAGAGACTCCAGACAAGAGCCGAAGGGAAAGATAAGCAAAGAAAGCTTAATCTACCCAAGTACAGGCAAACAGAAACCTTCGTACAAGAAAAAATCGCGATCCTTCGCATGAAACGTTCAAATATCAAAGAACGAAAACACGAAAACTTGCGTTCCTCAAAGGAAACACAAGGTCATCGTGCAAAAAGCATTAAGAGCTTCGATGATATTGAAGAAATCTTCTCTCTAGCAAAGACCTTCGAAAGACTACTTCAAAAGAAAAGCTTTATTAAGCACAGACATCAATCAAGGAGAGCCATCGTCAGGCTCACGCTTTACAACAAGGCCTAATTCTAAAAGCATTTCGCATACAATACTAAATTCATCAAAATTATATCCATTCGAAGGAGAATAAGGCCTATGAAATATGGGATCTATTATCCCAGACGAAATCATTCGCTCAACATGCGAAGCAGCATCGAAGGAGGAAGACGAATCTAAAACGTCCCCTCCCTTCTTCTTCTTGGCTGCACCTCGATGTGAAGAACTACTACCTCGTGGACAACGACCACGAGGCCTTCGTTTGTTCCGACCTCGACTCCCTTCGGGAACATCAGCTTCTGGGCGATAAACTCTCCCAATAGCCACAAGGCTACCAGGAGGAAAAGAAAAAGAACTTTCACCTCCCTCAACAGGGGACAAAGGACTCGAATCACTAGATAAATCAATCCTCGAAGGAGAACTAAAAACTTCAATCGGAGGCTCACGGCGAATCAAGCCAGTAGAAGAAGGCTCCGGAGTCGCAAACTCGCTCAGAGAAACATCAGATGATGAATCTGGAGCAACACATTTCTCCAAAACCAAGTCAGAAGAAGCCTTCGGAGTAGCAAACTCGCTCAAAGAAATATCAGACGAAACCTAAGGTCCAAAAACCAAGCAAAAATTAATCAAAGCAACATAAAGTTTACAACAATATTACAACAATTCTCAAGAAGACACAAGTTCGAAGGGATGATATAACCCCTCTCCCGAAGAAAAAATAAATTGTTTATACCTCACTCTGAGGCAGACGACCGACAGACTGCACACGGTTCCAGATGGATTCGTCAAAATGACCGGCGACCTTCAGAAGAGCTTCAACCACAGGACGGAGAGTAGAATCAACAGCTGAAAATTTGAAATTGTCAGAAGCAACCTTTGCCAAAGCATTGCTTCCTTCGACATCAAGAGAATGGAGGAGGTCCCGAATAGCCAGATGAACGGCATTGGTGGAGAAGGCCCTGCAAGCCATCACCACGAAACGAATGTTGACAGAGAGCCAAGATTGGCACTGCTCAGTCGAAGCATCCTCAGGGATCTGATCAGGAGTAGTTCCAACTGAGATAAGAGCATCCTGAATATGGCTGCAAAGAGAAGACAGGCGAAGCTCTTCAGCCTTAGCAAAAGAAACCGCCTCCTCATCCGTAGTTTCAACTTTTCCGCGAAGGACCTTGTTGGCTTCCAAAGCCTTCGCAAGGGACGAATCAAGATCCTCCAGCTGTTTCTCCAGAGAAGCTACCTTCGCCTTAAAATCTTCAGTAGATTTGACGAGGGTCTCCTTCTCAACAGAGAGATCTACCACACGTTTTTCACTAAGAGCAAGAGCATCTTCTTTCTCTTTGATCTGAGATTCAAGAGTTGAGAGATCCTTGCGAAGCCGGTCCCGATCAGCCCTTGCCAGAGGCAGCTCATTAAACTGGCGAAGGGAGGCTTGGGTAATAGCAAGCGACTGACAAAAAAAAAAAGAGCGAAGTTAGAAAAACAAGCAACTGAGGAAAAACAAAAATTAAAACTGCT